>OZ026522.1:71415500-72006500 GCA_964019695.1 Loripinus fragilis | reverse complement strand
TTTGGGTCAAACAATCATTATAATTGGGAAACATATATCTAATTAATCCAAATGACCTTTGATCTGGTAGTAACAATTGGCATTAGGGCTGCAACAATACAGTTACCTCACGATACGATACGTATCACGATATTTGCCTCACGATACGATACGTATCGCGATACATTTTTGACAACTTTAGAACCTTAGAAACAACATAGATCTATGAAATTAGGAGAAGTAAATACTCAAATATTAACCTTTGTCATGCTGGATGTTTTTATGTACTACACTCTTCCCCAGTTTATATCAAATTCTTTTAAAATATTTCAATTATTAGCATGTATTTATAAGCAGAGCCAAAAACTGTATAGATTAAGATCAGCTGGATTCTCAAAAGCCAGCTGATCTTGTTCTACATTGTTTCAAAACAGGATATATCAAGTGTTTAGCATGGAATAGGGTTAACTGATAAAAGCAGAACAATTAAAAGGGAAAATGGTAGCATTCCTTTTGTACAAAAACATATATTTTTAAAAATCATTTATAATATATAACACCAAGTGCTGTATCGTTAGCGTATCGTGAGACGACCTCACGATACGATACGCGTATCGTCAGAAAACGTATCGCGATACGATACGATTTCAATGAATCGTTGCAGCCCTAATTGGCATGCACTTTTATGAGAGGTGCCAAACAAAATAGATGTTTGAAATTACAGATTTGAGAAAAAGGGAGATTCTTCATATTAGGTCCGTCTGTCCATTTGTCCCCCAGGGGACGTAGGCTCAGGCTTTTTTTGGTTCCAAATTTTGAAGTTCAATATTTTTGGAGGTTTTCAGAAAACTGAACATTTTTTGATTTTGTGGATATATTTTAGGGTCATCCAAAAATTGGACTATATGTAATTTCTATGCATATTAGGGTATTTTCTGAAGGTCAAGATACATAATGGAGGATATTTTTGGGGCTGCTAAAATGTCAAGTATTTATTTGGTGTGCTAGAAAATTCCTGATATTTTTTGGGGTGAACAGTTCATGCTGGGCCCTAGCCTACGTATGAAAAAAATGAGAGTACCCCCCCCTCCCCCCCATCCCCTGGGATTTGTCCATCAGTTCAAACCTATCCCTGTTAAATGCATATAAGTGGGCTTTTGTCCTAGTGGGCTTTTATCCCAGTGGGCTTTTGTCCTAGTGGGCTTTTGTCGAGTGGGCTTTTGTCCTAGTGGGCTTTTGTCCTACACTCGTACTAAGCTTGGGTGAAAGTTCTAAATTTACAAAATCCTGAAGTTTCGAAACTTTGATCTTAAAACTTGCAGTATGCCCACTAAATTTTCACAATTTGAAGATTTAAAAATGGTCAATTGTCTTTACACAGACTGAATATAAATCAGAGAACCTATTATTATCTCCCTATTTCAGCATTTTGAGGCTGACTTTCTATGGAAAGTCAGCCTCAAAATCCTGAATTCAGGAATAATCCTGAAAACTTTCCCTTTGGTTCTATATAAAATCATTGTCTCGTTTACTGAGGTTCAACAGATCTTGCAAGTATCATTATTTTGGCTTTAACAGTTATAGAAAAATGGACATTTCAAGATTTTTCCCTTACAAAATAACAAATTTGACTTTGCCGCAAAGTAGGTAAGTAAGTAGGTCAAGGTCAACCCAGAATTATAAAAAGTGCAAACTAGGTAGGGCCCATTTCTCCAATGCTAAATACCAAATACCAAGACCATTGACCTTTTGGTTCCAGAATAGAAGATTTTTTTATAGTTTTTACCGTTAGGGCCATAACAGCCTTCATGGTCATGTGACCATGAACATTTGTAAGAAATTTCCTTCCCTCAACTTAAGGAGTCTCCATATGAAATTTGACTTCAATCAGCCCAGTGGTTATTGAGAACATTGTTTTCTTTCGAGGTGACCAAAATCTGATGTATAACCACCATTTTGGTGCTCGAATTACATATATACATAAACATAAAGTTTATTCAGGCTTAAGCATTAAACAGCTTATCACCATTCAAAGAAAGCATAAAATTTTTCATTTACTGCCAATATGTTTGAGCAATAAGACCCAAAGTGGATTTGTATATATTATTGAAGCCCCAGATATATTTTTTTCCGGGGAAAGATGAGATTGGAAGACTAGCATAAGGCTGGTACTTTTTTATTAGTTGATTTACGGGACTTTTTTTTCAGATATAGGGTCGGGGGAATGAAAAAAAAGCTCTGAAAATGACCAGTTAGTTGACTGGTCATTTTCAGAGCTTTTTTTTTAATATAGATCTGTGACTGTGTGCTATTTGGTTACAAATTGCTTATAGGTATATTGGTTATTTCCCTTGATAAAAATTGCACAATTCCATAGAATTAAGGGACTTCATTATATTTTTCATTTTTTCGTCTTTCATAAAATTTGATTAATTTTGGCTTGCAAAAGCAAGATTTTGAAATTTAGAGAAACAGGATATTCACACACCTGACAGGTGGTCACTAAAAGGTCTTAATCACTAATCAGCTTTCATGTACAAGCAGTTTTCTCATTTTGCTTGTTCTGCATATAAAACTTTTAATATTTTCACACCTTATCAAGTTGAGAAAACATATTTCAGGCCAAAACAGGAAATCACCTTGGGATTAATTTAAGATGCTTTCACAGGTGTTTAATCTTCAACTGGGCAGGCATCTTAAGTAACTCATTTCATCTCATGTCTAAAAAGTTTTGGATCATTTAGATCGACCAATTATAAAAAAGTTAACATATTTCGATCGACAGGTCGGCGTAAACATCTAATTTTTGCTAGTTATGGTGAAATGCTAGTGCACTGGTCAACTACAGACCTTAAACTTAAGTGCCTAGTTGTAGCTATCTCGAGTTCTGAAACCTAGGAATATATCTTAAACTATAGAACTTAGTATTAAGAAGAATTTATATAGAACTTTGTATTGTGGAGAATAAGTTAGAACTTTATATTAATTACTGTGGATAATAATATGCTTGTTATCTGTTGTTATTAATGTGGAAAGCTAGAAGAAAATAAGAAACAAAATAAATCAGGAATTAGACATTGAAAGGACTTGTGTTTCTATGGCCTATGATCAGGATCGACTTCACACTTAAACCGAAAATCTGTCGATCAGCCTGCTCGCAGTTCAAGGGAAAGTAACTGCGAGCTAGTGGGATCAGTGTGGCCTGCACGAGCTTAATTCCCCATTTTGCACAAAAGCAGGCCGCCCCCACGAACCCCTGGTTACAGATCAACAGAAAAACCAGTAAAATTAGTAAGGTAAACACCAACAGTCTGTACTAAATCTTTAAATATTTCATCATTTTTCTAAAAATCTGGACAGGACAATCATTTTTAACAGTGTCACTCTCAAAAATACACAGACAGAATCTCAAAAATATATTATTTTTTTTCAACAAAACAAATAATATATAGAGTCGGTGGATAGAGTCGGTGGATAAAATAAAAAAATAATTTTAGTAATTAAATTTTATTTTTTCTCTACTTTCCGGAAAATTACAGTAGGAGGGTTCGTTAATCAACTAATAAAAAAAATTCTGGCCTAATCATGATTATAGACAAGATAATAATAATTAGATATAGTTGAAGTATCTTGTAAATACATGTAGTATAATTTGAAATGTCAATGTTGATAGTCATAATTTTTAATGACTATCTAACTGTTACCATTTAAACTGATTACAATATGGCTATAAAGAATCATTTCTACACTTTTATATCTATCATCAGACTGAAAACCGAGAATTTGTAAGACCAAAAATTCATAAAACTAGCATATTGCCCAAAGTGGGTAATATGAGCTTAATGCCCGACCCGGGTTTTATGGGGTTGGTTTACCCGGACAGGTAATATCCTGCCCACCCTGGCTTGAGCTAAAAAAAGTATCCTAACAAAATATGTTCCTAACAAAATTCACACAGTGCAATAACGTAATCATATTGTATAATGACCTCACAATATGATATGTGCATCATCAGAAAATGTATAGAGATGTGTATGCAGGGTTCATACAGGCAAGTTTGAGTAAAATTCAAGGACTTTTCAAGGACTTCTAAAGACTATCCTACAGTTTTCAAGGACTAAAAGTTTAGGAAAAATCCTGATTTAAGTGTTAAAATTCTACTTCAGAAATGCTAGACTGAGATAATGGAGACATTAGAAGTGGAAAATTAGAGTAAAATTGCTGTGCCTTTATTCGGTGCAGCAGTTGCTGTACCAAATAATGGCACAACAATTTTATACTGATTTACTTCTCATTCAACAGTTATAAGTCCTGCAGAAAATAGTAGAATTCAAGGACTTTTTAAGGTTTTTGAGTGATTTTTCAGTACTTTTCAAGGCAGATTTAATTTTCAAGGACTTTTCAAATTCAAAAAAGCCCTCTGAATTCAAGTACTTTTCAAGCAGTGAATCGTTATAGCCTCTAGTTTCTATGCAGTTAGTTACCTGCTCCACCAAGACCATCTGGGAACAGTGTCTGACCAGTCATGAACACAACAATGTGGTTAATGTTGTCAGCATCTTGAATGTTGAACAATACTTGATTCTCACCTATCTGTTGACCATCTGTCTGCACCTGAAAAACACAAAAGCAGGGATGTGGAAATACCATGCCCGACTTGTCCGACCTGGTCCCATTTCATTCAGGACAAGTTTAAAATTTCTATTTACTTGCCCTTGGACAAGTACAAGTGTATTAAGTTAATACAATTCTGTATTTCATATTTTGATTAATTATTACAAGCTCATATCTTGCATTGAAAACAGTGTGGATCCCAATCAGCTGGCTTCTTCATAAGCCAGCTGATCTGGATCTACACTGTTTACAAGAGAAGCCAGCTGATCAGGATCCATACTGTTTACAAGAGTTGATATATATCTGATTTCATACTGTTTTTAAAAGAATAAATTGTTTAAGCAGTGTAAGGTATAAGCTTATTTGTTCTTTCGGACAAGTAAAATTTTCTATGGACAAGTTCATTTTGGCTTTTTACTTGTCCTTGATCAAGTAGAAAATTTTACTATTTCCACATCCCTGACAAAAGGTTTCAAGCCTCCAGATATGATATGTGCACACTCCAAACAATTCTCAATAAGGCAGTTCTTTTTTGCTAGCCTACCAAAACATGTTTAAAATGATGGAATAATCACAATTGTATGCTCAATTAATAAGCTTATCTTATATGATAAAAAGCATTTCATTTTATTAGTTCCTACAGTGACTTTTATCCAAAAAAATATGTTTTAATCATTCGTACGCAAAAAATAATAAAAAGAATTTCTGTACAAACTTAACACTTTTGCTGCCAAGCACCTCAAAAAACCAATACCTCAGTGCCGAGCATGTTTCAAGGACTCCTGAATATTGAGGATATATGGGTTCAACACAGAGTATTACCAGAACCATTCAACCTTTCTTAAAAGTCAATTCTTGTATCATTTTATCCCCTTTACAATTTGAAATAAAGAACAAAGATTTGCATCCCTTATAATGCTTAAAAATATAGAAAGCTATCAACTGTGCCTTTAAATTTCGACAATAGTCGTGTTTGGCAGTGAACGGTAAATTTGACTACAGCTGCGTTTGGCAGCAAAAGGATTGATACAAGATTTACTGTATACAATTGCTCTAGTGGAAAGCAAACAGTATAGACATAGGTCAGACATCATATGGTGCTAGATTACGAACAAACAAGCGTGATTCTAAAAGGTACACACTATGGATAGAGATGCATATACATGGCTAAGCAGAATATAAATACAGATCAGCTGGCTTCATATTCTCTACTTTTCTAGTACTGTTGATGGAATAGATAAAAAAGCTGTGGATATGAAGCCAGCTGTTCTGAACCTACATTAATTGTTTTGTTTCATTAGGTGGTAATATTTTGTGCGTAAATCAGGTGAACCTTTTAAGTTTTACAAAGCTGCAAGAAAGGAAGGCAAAGATCAGCCTCAGGAATCATTACAACAGCGACATAATGCCACATTTAAATGATGCTAGACATACTTTAACTTGTTAAAGACATATGCGGCTATGTTCCATGCGCAGATTTCTTGCGTTGCGAAACAATGATAGTTGTCTGGGTCCTGTCTTTCGACAATACACTCGGCTATACAGGAGAAGAAAAAAGCTTTTTATCACTGGAAACAGAATGACAGATCAAATGATCCATCTAACTTTTACCTACTTAAGAAAAAAACTGAAAACCTCTGAATTACTTAAGCATAGCTAAAAGGAGACATCTTGAAAAAGACAGATATTATTAATGCAAGGCAATCTGATAATGCTTTATTCCACCGTCTTATACGCAAACAAAAAGGGCAAGTCATAAATTCATTGATGAACTTAATGTTGGGCAAAGTACATACTCTGATGAAAACATCATAGATGGATGGTACAAGCATTTTAAAGGACTGGCAACTAAAAATGTGAATGATAACTTTGACCTAAAATTCCTGAAACAAGTTCAAGAAGAATTCCCAGTAATATATAGGAATTGTCTTGACTCTAGTGCAAACCCAGAACCTGTTACAGACAAGGAAATAACAGATGCAGTGAAGTCCTTGAATCGACGGAAAGCCCCAGATGAATTTGGAATCACTGCGGAGCATATCTCTGGAGGACGAGATGTCATTAATACTAGTAGTGTCAAATTTCTTATCAATAGTGTTCTCTTCAACAAGGAGGTACTTTCAGATATGATTCCAATATTTAAGAACAAAGGCAGTAGTAAAGACTCTCAAAATTATAGGGGTATTACTATAACACCAGTTCTTACAAAGATCTTGGAAACAATATTGAAAGCTAGAATCCAACCAATATTAATGGAATGACAAAATCCACTCCAAAGAGGATTTACAGAAAAGTCATCCCCAATGAATTGTGCCCTGTTGGTAGAGGAGTTTTACCGAAATAACAAATACTTAAATAAACCCACATATGTTGCATTCATGGATGTCAAGTCGGCCTTCGATGTTGTGGTTCATGAGAACTTGATGAGAAAGCTGTACCATAATGGTGTTGGTGGCCTCAACTGGCTCCTTATCAATAGTCTCCATCAAGAATCATTAACCTCAGTAAAGTGGTAAGGACAATTATCTGAATCCTATGTAAACGATTAGGGGGTCCTGCAAGGGGGTGTGTTGAGTACTGATCTACTCAAAGTCTGTGATAATGGACTACTATACCCCGGCATCCAATTTAGGTTACCTTGCACCCCCCAGGACAATTTTTTATGGGTGCCAAATTGTTCATTGGGACCCCCTGGATGCAAAACAAAGGTGTCCTAAAAAAAAAAATTTGTTTGGGCTATGTGTAATTGCATGGTTTCTATGGCAAACTATAGCGAATTTGAGAAGGGGGGTTTGCCTACAAAATAACTCATATCTCAGCTGTTACTTATCCTAGACTACTAAACTTAATACCAAATTAAAGCTAAGACATAGGCCTATTATCCCCTTGTTGCATATGCAAATTATCTAATTTGCATATTCAAAAATACTTATGAAAACATTAAAAATGTGGTTCACGAATGGGGGTATACAAGATCAATAATATCTCAGCTGCTTTTAGTCGTAGATTGCTAAAATTTGTACTTAAATAAAGCTAATTAAGACATAGGCCTTTCATTCCATGGTCAAATATGCAATGTATCATAATTGCATAATTTTCATATTCATGAATATTAATAAAAACACTAAAAAATAAGGGAAAATCATTACAAATATAAGTAGGCTGAGTTCATCCCAATATTGTCATTGTTGCATGTTTTAATATACATTTGTAATCAATGTTACATTTGACAGGTCCATTCATCCAGCGGTCCTATATGAATATTATCTCATTTGAATATTCATGAAAATGCACGAAAACTTAAAACAAATGAGGGAAAATCACGTAAAAACTATAAGCCAAGGGGAGGGGTTAAGGTACGATCTATCCTGCACTCCTAGAGCCTTTTAAATTCATGCCTAATTGTTCAGTGGGACCCTCAGAATGTGAAACGAAGTTCTCCTCAAAAGAAATTTGGTATGGGCTACGTGAAAATGCATGGTTTCCATGGCATTCCCCTGCGAAATGGTCTAGAACCATTCTAGAAGAGTTCTAGAATTTTCTAGAACTATGTTCTAGAACTGTTCTAGATATGTTCTAGAACGTTTATGGGACAGATGTAGAACGTTAAATGGGACAATTTTTTGTTCTACAAATGTTCTAGCCAAGGTCAAAAGATTTGTTCTAGAAAAGTTCCAGAAAATTCTAAAAGTTTTTCCTAGAACAGTTTTAGAACAAATCAAGTTTGTTCTAGAACAGTTCCAGAACAAATCTTTAGAACTTTTATGGAACAATTGTAGAACACCCCTCATAATATGTCCCATTTAACGTTCTATAAATGTCTTGGAATAGTTCTAGAACATCTGTAGAATGGTTCCAGAACTATTCCAGAAATGTTCTAGTGGTTTGTTCTAGAACTTTTCTAGAATTAACTTTGGTTTGTTCTAGAACTGATCTAGAACAAACCTTTAGAATTTTTCTGGAACAATTGTAGAACAACCCTTAAAATGTCCCATTTAACGTTCTATAAATGTCTCGGAATAGTTCTAGAACATCTGTAGAATGGTTCCAGAACTATTCCAGAAATGTTCTAATGGTTTGTTCTAGAACTGTTCTAGAATTAACCTTGGTTTGTTCTAGAACTGATCTAGAACAAACCTATAGAATTTTTCTGGAACAATTGTAGAACACCCCTAAAAATGTCTCATTTAACGTTCTATAAATGTCTGAATCATTATCTAGAACATTTTTAGAATGGTTCCAGAACAATTCCAGAAATGTTCTAATGGTTTGTTCTAGAACTGTTCTAGAATAAACCTTGGCTTCTTCTAGAACTGATCCAGAACAAACCTTTAGAAATTTTCTGGAAAAACTGTAGAACAACTCTTCAAAAAAATCATGTCATAAAAACATTCTATTAATGCCCCTGAATTTATTTAGAGCATTTCAGAATAGTTTAAGAACAATTTCAGGAATGTTCTAGTGGTTTGTTCTGCAAATGATCTAATACAACTCAATTTTTAAAAACAGTTGTTGAACACCTCCCCAAAAATGTCCCATATAGGGTTTGGAAATAAGATTCCATCGAATGCAATCTTTATATATCTGGAAAACTGTTGACTTTGGTTTAAAACCCCAATAAGTAATTACACAATAAATAAATAAACATCAACTGGAGGAGAATTATTATAGGGGCCCTAAGTTGGCCTAAATGTTGTTAGTTATTGCCACCCTGTTACCCCACCCATTTCAAAACATTGTAATGCATTTGACCATGGAAAAACAGCAACTACAGCAACAATTAACATTAAAACGCAAGAAATTGTGTCTCAAGCCTACTCACTGTCCCAGACTATAATACTGTCAATTTGCCATCTAGAAACTGCCACAAGTGCTTTTTGGGCTCAGCCTTCATAATCCCTCCAATTATGGCAGCCATGTTTTTCCCAAAATCAATCTGGTTAAATTAATGAAAATGACATGCTTGTTCTAGAACTGTTCTATAAATGTTCTAGAACATTTTTTAACTTTTGTAGAACTTGCTGGTTCTGTAAATTTCAGTAAAATATTTCTCCCGAATTATCAGTGAATTGAAAAATAAATAACATTTATTGCAAAACTGTAACATTGTAGTTTTTGGAAAACTTATTGGATGTTAACTGCTCAACCTCTGTTTATAGTAATTAAGCCATGATCATCTTCTCATTGTGTTAACATGCCACCCTGTATTACCCCACCCATTTCAAAACATTGTCTTGCATTTGCTAAAATAACTTACAAACAACAACCCCACCATTAATCAATATTTAAAACCTTAGAGAAACTGTTTCTAAGGTCTACTCACTGTCTCAGGCAAAACTACTATCATGTTTGCCATCTAGAAATTCCAAAACAAATGTTTTTGAAGAGCCTCCACATTTTCCCTCCAATTCTTGCAGCCATGTTTTTCCCATCATCCATCTGGTTATGGCATGTTTCCTCTTTAAATGTTCTAAAAATGTTCTAGAACTTTTTAGAACATTTCTAGAACTTGCTGGTTCAATAAAAGCACTAAATGAGTTCTAGAACTTAATTCGATTTTTCTTTTACTTGTTTTGCCTTTGCGAGTATTATCCGCAAGTGTACTTTGTACACTCCAGGTTGCAGGATGAAAGCCTACAAGTAATTAACCATATCTAAATTACCGTAGGGTTCTTTAACCTGCACAAGGGGTGACCTTCCCTTCAAAGGGGACATACAGTTAACGTCCCGATCCAAAGGACCATGCACTTATCTAGTGTCATCCCTGCAAATGACACCAGAGAAAGCGTGTTCGGACACAGAAAGTTTCCTCACCACAAGCAGGGATTGAACCTGGGACCTCTAGAACCAGAGGCAAGTGCCCAACCACTGAGTTACCTGATGCTTTCTGCTCTTGAGAAGTTCCAAAAATGTTCTAGAATTTATTAGTATATTTGTAGAATTAACTAGTTCTAAAAAGTAAGACAAATGTTCTAGAACTTAATTTGAATCATTTTTTAGAAGTTTCTGTCAACTTATTTTGTTCTTGAAAAGTTCTAAAAATGTTCTAGAATATTATTAGAACATTTGTAGAACTAACTGGTTCTTGATTTGTTCTAAAAATGTTCTAGAATATTTCAAGAACGCTTATAGAATGGAAATCAGTTCTAGAATGTGTTTGATTTGTTCTATAACAATGTTCTAGAACAGTTGTAGAACAGGAGTTCTAGAACGAATATATTTACCTGTTTAGAACAGTTCTAGAACAGTTCTAAATGTTCTAGAACAGTTCTAGAACACCTCCAATTTGTAGAACAGAATTTCGCAGGGGATTTGCTTATAGATCAATTCAATGCTTAGACATTGTTCCCAATTCTATAGTCCTTTAGGCATATGGCATGTTTTTCTATATAGTATTAACACCAATATCTACCACTTCCGGTCTATGAAGTTCCGGCAATACGAGTAAAAACCGCCAAATCGACGTATACATTTACCAGTGTGTGAAAGAATAGAATTTTGTAGAAAAATAAATCAAGTTATTGTACCTTTTGAGTCATTTATAAGCCGAGAAAAATTCATTTTTCTGATGTCTACAAATGACACTGAAGTGCTAATGCTATTGGTGTACTTTATAGATAAATGCTTGCAGATTCGACAGTCCTCAGGGAGATAATCAAGGTGTATTTAAGTCATAGCTCAGAGACCCTGTGTCAAAAAATGTGTAGTGTAGTTTTATATGTTTGTGATGTAATTGTCATTTTATATCTTTAGTCATGATTCTTTGTTTAGGATTGATACTGAATAAATTTTGACTTGACTTGCACATGATCTTCAGACCTGGAGCAAAACATCTGAAGAGTGAGTTTTCATAAGAGGATCCAGAGGGGGGACAGGAGGTCCGAACCCACTCCCTGGAAAATCACAAGTTATTTGGGTTCCTATAGAGAATAAGCATATTGGACCCCCCCCCCCCTAGCAAGAACCAAAGACGGAGAATAAACAAATGGGAGGAACATTAAACAGTGAATCAACAACAACCGAATGACTATAAGGCCAAGTGCAAATAAGGATTCATATTGTTGGGGCCAGGATATACCAAACAATAATTCCAAAAGTATTGAATATATCAGACTAAGCTCATGTATTTTCAAAATGATAGGGCCTGAAGAAAATATGCTGAAATTTTCATGGCAATCCAGAAGTTATCAACAGTAGAAGATTGCAAAAACTACAAAAAACCTTGGTTTTTGTGTGACGAAGATTTAAAATCACTCTCTTTTATCTAAATTGCTATAAATCACTTATATTTATAGCCTATTTCTCTATGTCTACATTATCTGTAACTATTTGCTCAACAAGAAATGCTAAATGATTTGATAAAATCAAGAAATTATTTTTTTGGCAATGTTTTTCAAAAAACAACCAAAAGGGGCCAAAAAGTCAAATTCAACCCCATGTATCTAAAGGCATGAGCTTTATTTACCAGGAAAGGGTTTGGATGATACTGAAGTACTCTGAAATATTGTATATAGATCACAGATACTAGTTTTACACTTCCTGTCACTTTCTTTCCATGTTACTTTGTTTACTGAGCCATTTGCACAAGGCCAAAATTTGTCCCAATAGTAACGGCGTCCACCATATGTTTTTATTTTATTAACTTGCATCTGCAGATAGTGTATTTACAGCCTCATTTGCCGGTCTTTGCATTCCTCAATGGAGGCCAGTTATTACCTGCGGCAGAAGTTTTCTGTGACTACTCATAGAAACCTTATATCTGCACTACATTGCCATGTCTCAACAGTAACGGAAAATGTCTCAACAGTAACGGTTGTTTTTAGCTTTTATTTCCAAACAAGATGTGGGCATTGCATGCAAAAATGATTTATTCCCTTCTATACTATTCTTAGAACCATAATTTTATAACAACTATATAGGAATTACCAGTTTCAGGACATAATTCAACATCTAAGCATAACCCCCAAACAGTATTATAATCTGATGCATATCCGACATACATTTGTATTCTAAAACTTTCTTGTTGTCAAGTTTATTATTTAACCATTCCAAATCATAAGTATAGGGCATAGCTATCCATTTCAGTGTTCTGTTTTACTTGTAATCTATGTGTATAATGCTTAAGAGTGCTATTACTGGACCGTTACTGTTGGGACAATTTCTCATGCATCATATTGTGGGTGCTACAAAAGCTTTGTAATGGGTAAACAATGACCAAACACATTCTCCAGAAAGCTTTAGTCACAGAGGGCATAAGAAACTTGATAAGTATGGTCTAACAAGATCCTGATATACCCCGGTAAATTTTGAAAATTTTCCCAACAGTAACGCTCATACCTCCATCTTTATGCCACTCATATTTCTTGAAAAAGGTTTAAATTAGGTAAACCATTGAATGGAACCAAATCTGGGTCATAAAGAAACATAAAATACCTTACTTTCCAATAGTATATCCCAATATCACAGAAACTGTGCTACATAAGGCTTAAATGAAATGTATGTGTGGTTCCTGTTGCCTACCCTCCCTAATTTTTTTTAACCCTACCCTAAACATTAAAATGGTCTTTGGAGAAAAAAATACCTAAAATTGGCACTTTTTCAGATTTTGTCAATATTTTCTTTGTTAAATGTTATAACAAAATTTAATAATTTCCCTACCTACCTACCCTAAATTTGTTGGTATGCAACAGGAACCACACATATATTTCATTTAGGCCTAATTGGTGTTATGGCCATTTCCTACCATTCGTATATTGTCCAACATGAAAGTTTTCCTTGAAATTTTTGTCTCAGTATATCTCTGGTCAGTATCAATTTTGTTTCCAGTGTCTCTTTTTGTCTATTGTACAGCAAAACGTTGCCAAAACAAAATATTCTAAATTTTACAATTTTATTAAAATACTGGGTGTTCAAGAAGCAGGGTCACTTGGTGTAATTTGGTTAAATACAGTTGTTTTTCTTTGGCTTTTGGTAAATAAACATTCTGTGAATATTTCCAGCAATGGAAATACACAGCTGATTTTTTATATGCTGTTAATATATATAGAAATATCATGTAGTTAATGTGTCCCAACAGTACGGCAATCTGGATGTTTCAGACCAATATTTAAGTTTAAACACCAAATTTTCACAGTTGTTTGCTGCAACATCAGAGTATATGCTGAAGTACTTGCATCAAATCAATATTGCCTCTTGCGTAAGCAGTAGAATTTAATTAGGCCATATTCATTTTTAAATACCTTTCTTGGGTGTAAATTGTCATAATTTTGTACAAAAATAATAAAATATCCCTAAAACAGTGTTCAAAATCTTGTAGGGTACCATAATTTGCCACCAGAAGTGAAAACAGATGCCTAATTATTGAATTTGGGCACAAATCTTCTCTTAAACAAACCTTAGTATAGTCACAATCTTGCAGGATTTTCCTCAATTACATGTATTTTTTTCCCATTATACATTAATTTCCACAAAAGAAACCCTATTTTCCATGAAATATAATGTATATTGCTTGAGAAAATACATGAACACATGCATTCTACACACAAAATTTTTTGACCAAAATGTCACACCTTATTTGCACTAGGCCATAAGAGGAGTTGGCTCACAAAATACCCATGCATTGTAGAAGCTTGTTTAGAGGGAAGGGGGGGGGGGGGAGGGCAACAATATTCCTTGAAGTAAACAGGCAAGTATCCCTTATGAACTGGCAAATATCACCATATTTTTTTCTAAATATGCAATATCCCTGACAGTAAAAAAATTATTGAACACAGTATCCCATTATGGCATATCCATGAAGTAAAATTGATACCTGGTAGTTTACACATGTAGTGAGGTAGAGTTATCCGACAATGAGACCATGTGCGGATCCAGAGGGGGTGATAAGGGGTCTGGACCCCCTGGAGAATCACAAGTTATATGGGTTTCTATAGAAATTAACATTTGGACCCCCTCCCCAACAAAAAAGTTAGACGCCACTGGATCCTTGGAAAAGTATAGTTTTCTCTGTAATAAAAATATTGGACCCCCTCTGTATAATGTAAAATAAGTTGAGGACTAAAAAAAAAAAAAAAAGTTGTGTGTGCGTGCCCAAAAACTTACTCTTCGATCTCCAGATTAAGAGGCCATCTAAACAAAAAAACTTGCCATGAAATGGTGTTAACATATTTTCATCTCGATGCGAGAAAACTTGTCTTCGGGACTTGAACAGCATAGGCACTGACCCGCACAGGCCGATTTGGGCCTTTGTTATTCGCCTATTGGAAAGCATCATATCTGAACTTGCTTCAAATGAAATTTTGATTTTCCAGCTAGTCTCCATAGCTGTCAGCCTGAGCAAGCTGGTTTGAATCTCGCTGTCAGAGACCCTGAAAAAGCATGTGCTTGTCGCATCAAGGTCCATATTGTTTTTATTATTAAATACGGCTATTCATGATCAGATTTATCTGGACAATCCCATCCACTCTGGAAAATAACAGAGCTAAATGTTTAACTCTCCTTAGAAATGCTTGTCCAGACCCCCTGGAAAATCATATGGCGAAACTGCAAATGCCAAAATATGCTAACTACTTTAGAACAGGGGCAAATATGTGTCCGCCAGAGATGCGAAATGTGCACAGTAAGCATAACTCTTTTATATATATACGGAAACCAGCTAAAAGGGGGTACTTTTACAAACAGAGAAGACCCAGATGCAAAATTGAAAAGCCACATCATGCTGCATTTCATCAGGGTCTACACTGTTTGTTATGGTAAAAAAGAGCTCCAGGCATAAAAATACAATATTTTAGAAAAGTTCACCTGACACCCCTTTTTCTATACAATGAACTATCCCAAGTTAATAATTGTTTCAAACAAGAAAGGAAGATTTTATTAATTAGTATACAAAAGTTTAAGTTCAAGAGGATGAGCTGCGAACTTTGTTTGATTTGATTCTTTAAGTCCCATCAACACTCTTACAGTTCTTCCTGGGTTGAATCAGTACTAAGCTTGCTCAAGGACATAACACAGTGACGCCGGAGAAATTCGAACCAGCGGCCCATCAGTCTCGGTTCAAACACTATACCACTGAGCCACTGCGCTCCCATGAGCTGCAAACTAACAAAGAAAGGCAATAACATAGCATCGTCACTCTCATTTTTGAAGGAGGCTAAATTCTTTAGTATGGTGGCACTCCCACTTTTGGCAAAGAGGGCTCTGGGACTTCTCTTATGTATAGAAATATATGAGTATCCCACCCCCTGGAATCAGTCTCTCGGAACTATGGGGGCATGCACGGATCCCGGACCTCCTCTCTATAACTGTAAAATGTAAAATATAAAGTTGATGACTAAAAAATTGTCAGGGTCGTTTTCAGGCAGGCAGGTCTGGACCCCCTAACAAAAATTCCTGGATCCTCGTATGGGAGACTGACTTTTCATTCATTGATTCCCTGCATGGACCTCCTTTTAATCAAATAACGACCTGTATCACAAAAATGCATAAATAACACCAATAAATCTTAAGCTTGCAGCATTTCAAATACATGGGGTTTTCAGGATTATGTCCCCTATACAAAAATAAGCAGGGGTGTCCAGGGGGATTTTGTCCTACTCTTACACAAATCATCATTAAACACTGCACATGCTCATACCACTACGGCAATTTGGGTTTCGTCAATTATTCCGGTGTTAAGGTAACTTTCTCATCAATGTCAATTTCTTCATTTAATCACAGATAAATGCCTCATTATGCTTGGGTTCCGATTGATTTTAGTTCATCAAATTCACATTGTATCTTTTAGCTTTAAAATTATATGAAACTTTAACTTTTGATGTCTAGGCATGAAATAACTAATTATGGTTTTGTCATCGTGGATAATTAATCAATAACTAAACCGTATAATTATGACGAAACCGTAATTGACAATGTTTTAATAGGAGCTTTAGGAATTCCCAAAGTGACGTCATTTTTGCGCATGCGGTATCACTGGCATTCAGGCCAGCTCTATGGAATCTGTGTTAAATGTGGGTTTATATTTAGAGAAAATGGGCTTTTATAGCCAATGTCATATCAAAACTTGTTTGTATTCTTCGATATACATTCAAAATACATCTTACCGATAAACAAAGGTTCCGAAAAACAAAAGTTTATTCATTTCAAAGGCAAAATATGAGGCTGCGGGAAGTCCAGAAGTGTCAAGCAGAACGCTGATATTTCCTTCCAATAAAACCCATAAAACCTTTAAAAATGTATAATTTAGATTTGTTTATGCATTTTTATGATGGACAGAGTGAATCCATCTGCTTGTTTGCCAGTTTTTACTCTCTCTCTCTCTCTCACTCTCTCGCTCTCTCTCTCTCTCTCACACACATCCATGATATCATCTCAAAACCAGTGACAGCCAAAATGTAGCTTAAATAGGCTAATTTAAAACAGTTAACTTACGTATGATATGCCCTAAGGAAATAAATAAAATTCAATGTTAAATGCTTGATTTTCACGGTTGACACCGTTCTAACAGATCCGTTCCAACAGATCCGTTCCAACAGATCCGTTTTCATCACCCTCTGTTGAGTAAATGGCGCAATCAGAGATGTTTTCAAAAGTGATTGTCCAGGGAAAAAGACTAACAGGGGCCCAGTAGCCCAGTGCCCCTAAAATTTGGGCTGGGCCCCTAAAACTATATGTTCAGGGGCCCAGCTTGCCCCTGAAATAGGGTAGTATGTATGTATGTCAAATCTGACACTTAAGTTTAAAAATCTTCATTCAGCTGATTCCAAATACAATCTATATGGCCAGGTAATTTTATGATCCATGATATGGTTAATAATTGAGGAATACAGATTTTAGGGTATGAGTAAAGCAAATGAATTGTGTTGAAATGAGTTAAATTTTCTGCCAAATTCTGGGCCCCTTAGTTTTGGACTGGGCCCCAAATAATTTTATTTTAGGGGCCCAGCTTGCTCCTGGCGAAAAATTGTTAGTCTGTATCCCTGTTGTCATTGGTGTGATAAAAGTGGGTCATAAAAGATCAATAGACCTAAGGATGCCGTCATGCTGTTTGGACATAGGGATGATTTATAACACATTTTAACAAGTCTGACATATTAAGTGCAACGACACCGCATTCGTTCTCTATAATAAGTTACTTTTAATTTGTTGCCGTGTTTTGGAAAAGCACTAGCTTATATATATTGTCTGTCTGTCTGTCAGGACAAGTGCATTTATGTTTCTACCCGTTTGTCTGTATGAACATGCGCATGTACGTTACTTTCCATCTGGCCTGTCTGTAAATGCGCATATATGTAGGTTATCAGCTTTCTTGTCTCTCTGTACTTACACATGTATGCAAAAAGCCTCAATTAACGCCCTACTTCTTCTGAATATCCATCTTCATCTTACTTATGCTCCCACGAATCAGCGCAGGCTCGTCTGAGGCAATGCAACAAGTATAAAAATCACATAACATAACATTGTGCAGTCTCAAATGAGCCTTCGCTGTTAGAGAGGAAATTATTATTACATTTTAGCCCCCAGATCTGTCCAATCGTGTGCTCGCTTTTCTTGATTTTTGTATGGCAGTGGGTATTATTGCGATACTGCGCTCATCGAGAAGAAAGTCAACATTATAATTTTCTTTTTTTCAGCGCCCAGTTTATGTCCACAATCAAATGTACAAGTTTCGACTTCTGATAACTTTTGAAAACAGTTCCGGCATGACAAAATGTTCTCGCGTGAATGCCTGCATGTGCAGACTCATACTAGCCTTCGCTGCTCGAGAAAAAAGTGTTATGTTTCTTTTTCAGCGCCCATATCTGTCCTTAATCATCTGCTACTAGTGTCGTCCGCTGGTAACCTTTTCAAACAGCTTGCATCAAGGTCAGGCCCAGTAAAACTTTCTTGCGAAAATGGCGCGCATGTGAAGTCCCATATGAGAGAGGAATGTTTTTTGTTTTGTTTTTAAGCGCACATTTCTGTCCTTCAACTTCCATAGTTATTTTATAGCACCTTATGAGTTTTCTTGCAGGAATGCGCTGAGACTAAAAAAATCGCCTTGTTAATTGTTAGGAAACACTTTTCAAAGTAAATAAATGATGTGTGTCATTGACAAAAGTACAGTAATTATTAAAAGTTGCCTTAAAAAATGGTAGAATTGACTTAAAAGTCTACGAATATGTCTAACGGCTACCGCTTTATTCATTTCAAACAAAACGAAAGACAAATTATCTTAATAAATGTGTATATTATCTGAGGAAGTATTTCTAGATGCATTCAAGAAGCATTTACAATTAGCATTTATATAAAATATATAGCTCATTGTAACAAGGGAACTTAAAATTGGAGGAAAATATCGAAAATTCTGCTGCTTTCCCTATCTAGATAATACACAGCTGACGGCCAGTATATCCCAAATCTATTTATAGAACCGGAAGTACATCATGATAAAAGCTCCTATATAACTGTAAAAATAACCATTTTAAACCTGAGTTTGTCTTGGTTTTTGGCAAACAATAAAGAGGTTGATAACTAGACAATGCAATCTCGAAGCAAACATATTCAAAGTTCTAATTTTTGTCAGCCTTTATTTAAAGGTATTTTTACTACAACATCGGAGTGGGTGACGAACCCCATTTTGCCGTAGTAGTTTGACCAGAGTAATAAAAGGCCAAATGCAATTAACCATTGGTTGGTTGCAGTTAGGTCGGGAATCGAGACAGTTCACCGACAGGACAGTTCACCAACACAAATTTTGAAGACAGTTCATCGACAGAATTGAAGACAATTCACCGACACATTTTATATTGTTTTTTTTAATAACGAATGTAAAATTTTTTTACTATTACTTAAACGAATGACTAATATAAAGCTTATGAAGTTGAATGATTGCTGTTGCACTTGGTTTTCTTTTTGTTAGTCACACCAGTGATCGAGCTAATTTACCTTACTGGACACAACCATGCCTAATAGACATACAACATATCTACATGTATTTCTAAAAACATCAAGAAGAATACATTGCATTGTTGGCGAATTTCCTAAAAAAGTACATTTAGCTTAGACCCGTCTCTATATTTGCCAAGGCATTTTGTTGTTTTCCATGGAATTTGTAAAATTTTCTACGGATTCCACAGAAAATCATCAAATTTGCCTCGGATTCCATGGAAAACTGTCGTAGATTCTACGAAAAAAATTACTTTCCGTAGAAAACGTTTTCTATGGATTTGTTTTCCACGGAATTAATGGCATTTTTCTATGGTTTCACTTTTTTTCTATGGATAATTGGTTTTTGGCCATGGATTTCATATCTTATGCCGTGGAAAATGGACTTTACAAATCTTCAGAGCCAAAAATGAACGGCAAAATAACTTTGTCAATTTTTGGAACGGAAAATGACTTTAAGTTAGTTTTATTCTGGTACCTGAGAGCATTGAACAAATGACTTTAAATTTCTTTCAAAAAAGTGTAAATTGGTGCCTTGAGATATTGATAATAATTATTGTTATTAAGTACAGGGACTTGCATTCAGCTATATCTTTGTACTCAGTGGTGATTTTCTTATTTCATTTGTTAGCAGTGGTCAATACCAAAGAGGTACATTTTTACATAAGGCACATTGGGTGTTGTCAAAGACATTCAAAAGTAGACTTTAAAACAAAACGCAGGCTTTACCTAGCAACCCACCCTGTTTTGGGTGCTTTTTATGTGATATTTAAGACTATACACTTGTATAACTGGATCAGAAGGAAAATATGAATTCTGCAAGGTTAAGTGAAAATCTCTCATATATTTGCAAACTATAAAGTGACAGGTCAGCCTACTCAGATCAGCATCTTTGTTTAAGAGCCAATGCTGACAATATCAGTTGGCACAAGTACCTATTTGTGTAGGCAGTAGATAGATAGCCATAGATTCCATGGAAAAAAAATCACGGCAATTTTCTACGAAAAAAAAAGAGTGACATCACTTCCTGTTTTGATCCAATTTGGAGGGAAGCATTTGAAGCACATATTTGGTATGTTGCTTATTTCAATTTCTGATATTATTTAAGGCTAATTTGATTTCTCTTCCATGCCATAAATGTATTATGGTTTCAATATTGCCATAGCATTGCCTGGTCTATTCACGTGAGTGATACTCAACTTTGTTTTGAATAATAATTTAATGGCTCTTAGGTTCCTATACCCCACCCATCACAAAACAATGTATATATCTGTTCAATGTTGTTTTGTTAGTGTGCTTTTCGAAAATATGTTTTCTGCCTAAAAATATGTACAAAAATCCTATTTGCTCATTTTTTTCAATTTTTATTCACTTAAAATTTAATGGTACATGTATTATCAAATGTGAATAAGATTTCAATTAACAATGTTTCAGTGATATTGAGCCAATGAGTACATTGGTGAGAAACTGTTCTGCTCTGTTTTGTGGAAATTTTCCGTGGAATTGTTGGAAGATTTTCCATAGAATCTACGGAAACTTTCCATGGAATCAATGGAATATTTCCGTAAAATCTACGGAAACATTCCATGGAATCAACGGCATATTTCCATAGAATTTACGGCATTGTTCCATGGAATCCACTAAACTTCCGTGGAATCAACGGCAAAAATCTATGGCATTTCATGAACTTCCACAATGTTTTGTTGTTGGTTTATTTGCCATCAACTGCCATGGAAACCTTAAAAACGCCGTCAGAATACTCTGTAGATTTTAACCGTGGAATTCAAGGGTTTTCCATGGAAAATCTAGAGACGGGTATAGCACTACTTCAGTTTAGCTTCATGTAGCATTAAAAGGTATGCCTATTGTTTGTTAATCACACGCAAACGTGTACGAAAATCGCCTTATTAATGCCCAGGTCACACATTCACGGACTGGACGCCGGATTAGCCACGGATACAATCCGGCATCATTCGTGGCAATCCGTATTGGTCCGTAGCTTTCCGTATTGCATCCGTAATCATACGTAGTAGTACTTAATCATACGTATATAGTGCATCCGTATCGGACTACGGAAATTGGCATTTCCTGGGTCATCCGTGAGATTTAATCCGTAGTAGAACCGGCGAGGTGATCCGTGAATGTGTGACCTAGGCATAACCAACAATAATGCACAGTCCATGATCCAACTGATGCAATCCAACACTCAAATAAATATACTCTACATGTATCATAAGTGGGAAGAAAGATCCTAAATATCTTTTATACTGACAGCAATCACCATTCATCTCTACCAATTATATCTAGTTTTTTCTTCAAAGGAAGTGGCTACAGGTACGGGCCCGTATCCCTAGACTACGATTCTAGAGGTACGGTCCCGTATCTCTAGACTGCGAGTCTAGGGATATGGGCCCGTACCTGTAGACAGTCCTCTGAGGATTGGCTAGGGGTATGGCTCTAAAATTTCAATTACATACATGTATATGTTTTAACTTATTTTACCGTTTAAGATATCTAATCCTACAAAAATTCTAGTTGCAAATTCACATCTATTTCGGTCGAAAGTAAGACCAGGGAAAACTGGTGTTCTGTGGTAAAATACTAGACTTATTTCACTCCTAGATCACTAATGATTGGGCTGCAACTCGAGAAAACCTGTCTTCGTCACGTGGGTTCCGACAAAGTGAGATTCAAACCAGTCTGCTCAGCTAGAGAGACTAGCTACAAAATCGAAAACTCGCTCGTAGCAAGTCTAGATATGATACTTTCCTATAAGTGAATAACAAAGTCGCTGATCAGACTGCACGGATGCGCAGGCTGGTCTGCACCTTTGTTGTAGACAGGTTTTTTCGCGTTGAGGCCCAATTGCTGGTAACAATGGCTTATATAGCTTCATATGTGCACGTTTGCAAGGAAACGGGCTAAAATTTAAACAGAAATAAATTATTTCTCTCTTTCCATTTCTTCTTGCTTTAAACTTATATTTTCCGTGATTTCTCTGTACCTTATGTCAGCATTGAATGACTTGTTTGGCATCTGACGTTGAGCTGTCTTGTTAATGACCATTGATCGTGATGATCAAGTGAAAAACTCTCTGCATTTGGCAGAAAAAAATGTAAAATTGTCACCCTATATGGACGTTGAGCGATTTTGTTCAGATGACCTAGAATGTTTATGGATTGGATATTTAATTGATGGATGCCCAGCTATTAAGTGTGCTGTGGCGCAAGAAAACCTGTCGTTCAAATATAACCGTGCGGTGCCCATTTAATCACGGTAAATTTGTGTTTGTATAAAAGAAGACATTAGTTGTGTGTTCACTGTAGACCAGCAATTAGGGGGCGCTAAAAAGAAAATAATTAATTGGGTTTCGCAGTTTATCCACATTTGTTCACAAGGGACATCCGACAATGATTGTTTATCATATACCCTTTCAATTCATCGCTGGCTCCCTTTCAACTGTCAAAGATGGCGACCAAACAGATGTGAATTTGCAACACAAGTTTTTGTTGGATTAGATATCTCAAATGGTAAAATAACTTTTAACAAATATAGCCGAAATTTTAGAGCCGTACCCCTAGCCAATCCTCAGTGGACTGTCTACAGGTACAAGCCCCTAACCCTAGACTCATAGTCTAGAGATACAGGACCGTACCTCTTGACTCGTAATCTAGGGATACGGGCCCGTACCTGTAGCCACTTCCTATTTCAAATAATTTTTTTCATAATTGACACTTATATTTTCGACCATATGTCAATTTAGCATAAAACATGTGTGTCGGTGAACTGTCTTCAAAAACCATGCCGGTGAATTGTCTTGTCGGTGAACTGTCTTGTTCCCTTAGGTCGCACCTACAGACCTGTTTACATTGAAAGTCGCGTATGTGTAGTCAAGGGTGTTGTTAAGTGCAGTTTTGAGTACTTATGTATAGTCCGTCATGATACGCGCCGTCAACAATCGACATAATGTAGGGATTGGAGAGGGGACAATTAAAAAAAAAATAGCTGAAGAGTACTTTAGATCAGCTACCCCTGGTCAACCCCTCCCAAACCCCCCCGCCCCCCCCCCCCCAAAAAAAAAAAAAAAAAAAAAAGAAAAGTCCAACACTAAGAAAAAATTGGGCATAGGTTCCCCTGTATTTTGCATTTTTGACATTTTCTTCATCACATTGTAAAGGCCTGTTAAAGATATGGGCAAGATAGAAGTAAGGGGAAAAGGTGGGCGTGATGCATTGGCTCATTATGACTACAAGAGTCTTGACTAGTAAGTGTCCGCGTCCAATGCACAGCCTTTCCCCCTAAATTAACCTTAAATAGATATGAAAAAGATACATACGTCAAATGCATCATGTGGTCCATAGAGCCCATGTGCCAGTGTGGTGTGACTCTCTACCTAGCTTTGGGATTAAAGCTACATTTTTCTTTGTTTGATTTATAATACTGGAAAGTAGAACATTTATATGACATGTTGTTTCATTTTTACTATCAGATCAGGTAAATTAGTTTGTAAATAACGTACACCCTACACCTGCGTCGGTAAAAAATAGGTCGTGAAAACCCATTACAATGACAATATGCAATCAAATGCTACTAAAATTAAGTGTTATTCCTGAAAATGAAATCAATGACAAAGCCTATTGTTATACCTGAGCAGCTTTAGGGTTAATGGCTCCAACTTGCTTATATATATATATATATATATATACAGAGGGATATAGTGAATCAACTGAGCCGATAGATGATGTAAATATTTTGCCTCTAGCGAGATTCGAACCCACGACCTCGGCAACACCGCCTAGCACTACACCAGACATCAACGCTACCAACTGCGCCACTGAGCCATCCCCAAAAAAGGATGTTCAGGAAGCGCTGATATTGATGACGACTGATGCAGTACACGTCGTATATTGGTTCTTTTTCAATGGATGGCATCTATTTCGTTCGCAAGTGAAAGCCTGATGGATCCAAGGATACAAGTGAAATTAGATAAATATCAGAAGTGCGGAAATATAATTTCACAAACATCATTGCTTTCGAGCTACACAGGATCAGAATATATATATATATACAGTGTGACTAATCTGCTTGCTTGTTTACAGTGCTTACAATCACAATCATGCGGTTACGGGTCATTGCAGACATAAAATCAAAAAGAGTGAAAATTTCAAGCTAAAAATCGTGACTTTCTCTTGTGCGTAGTTCTGTAATAGTGATCCGTAGTGCGAATTTTGGAGCTGTAGTGACAGTGCCATTCCTAACAGCCTCGCTGTTGGGTTAACTCTTTAGCGACATGGTTAGAGTGGTCGACTGTCACGCAGGAGTTCTGGATTCGAATCCTGGCGGACCCAAAGATTTTCCCCTTGGAAATACTTCAGAGCCCAAAAGCGTAGAAAATACGCATAAAACGTAGGAGTAACCAGGTCTGCACCTCTCACATTAAATTTTGGTATCTGCAAAAATCTTCACAATACTATTTACAATTTCTCCCAAAAATTCACGCATCTCTGATAATGATCAGATTCTGATCGCGTCTACATAGAAAGAAAGAACAATGTTAGCCACGAAAACTAATGACAGGAAATTTACCAAACGTCCCGACACGATTATTCCAAACATCGACATATTTTGGTCTGAAGAAATGCTTGTATGTTTAAAATAAAATCATTATAGCTAAACTAACTGTACAAAACAGTTATAAAAGGGTTCGATCAAAATATTTTGTCAGTCTTTGGAAGCTTCGCTAGACTATTGCTATAACGGTCGGTTAGATAAGACTGTTTATCTGACCACCGTGTATTGTATCTCTGGTACCCTGCCTCTCCGACTCTGTCTTTAGAGTCAGGCTTAAATCTGATGAAATAGAAAATCTTAATTTTATGCACATTTCTTTACCCCCTCTCCCTCCCACATGTCAGGATAGCAACTTCATATGTATTACACGACCTTACATTCCCAGCACTGCCCATTTTAATGCCAGACAGCAAATAAGGTACAAGGGAATGAAACATCAGCCTATAATCCCTTCATTCACTTGTAGCTTATTTGCTGTCTGGCATTAAAATGGGCAGTGCTGGGAAAGGAAAGTTCACTACCACATACAAGATATTGCATTACAAATCTCCTATTTGCTCACTCACACTGATCAAGCTTATTTCATTGGGGGTGAAATTTTCTCAAATAGTGATGAATTTAAAGATTTTAAATATTCATGGAGACCAGTAACTGAGGAATAGCCATTATTTCCAAGACAAAGTTTATTTATGTAAATAAAACAGAGCTCTCACTAGGATTTTGTAAACAGGAGTCCCAGAGCTCTCCTTGCCAAAAAGTGGTAGTTCCACCCCCAGGGGGGATACTCTTTTTTTTTCTGTATACGTAGGCTCGGACCCAGGGTCTACAGTTCACCCCCAAAAAATATCAGGAATATCAAGCATCCCAAAAAAATATTTGAAATTTTAGCAACCCAAAAAATATCCCAATTCTGTACCTTTGACTTTAAGAAAGACCCTAAAATGCATAGAAATTACCCTAAAACTAGCCCAATTTTGTGATGACCCCCCAAAAAATATTCGCAAATCTTCATATCCAAAAAAATATTCATTTTTCTGAAAACCCCAAAAGTATTGAAATTCAGAATTTTGAACAAAAAAAATAGCCCGAGCCTACGTATGTGTGAAAATATCAGAGTACCCCCCCCCCCTGGGGTTCCACCATACAAAAAAATATAGCCTCCTTCAAAAAATAGGGATCCAGCACCAAAAAATAGGAGTTCAGGACTGCTAATCAGCAGTTTAAATGAGAGCACTGTAAAATATTTTAAACCCCAAAAGAAGATAGCATATTTAAGGATAAAAGAGAAATAGCATTGTAGATATTTGATAAATATACAGCATGGTAACTGAGTGATCACCAGCATGCATTATTAAAATTTCAAGACATATATAAGGCCCCAAAAAAAGTTAATAGTTTCTCAGGCCGTCCCTAATCTGTTTCAAAAGCCCCTCAGGTGTCTTTTTTTCAGACCTGAATTAAAGAAAAGTGGCTTCCTTTATTTTATTCAGATGTCATAATCAAAATATGTTTTTTTTCTTATTTCTCATTCAAATATATACTGTGAGTACTAAAAAGAACTGACTCAATGAAATGGCTCTTTTGAGCACCAAAAGCTCATATTCTAATGTTTAAACTATTAAATTAATAAAAAATAATTACAAAATTAAGTCAAGCCATCAAAATCTAATCACCCCTCCTCCATACCAACAACAGAGATACTACTGGCCCATATAAAGATGGGCCTTATATATGGGCCCGTTTCCCATTCAAATTTAATGGTTTAATGAGCCCTTTAGAAAATTTAATGGGCTGAAGAGTGAAGAGTCCATTATATGCACCTTACAGCAAAACAAGTGATATTTTTGAATAGCTTATCATATGGGGCCCACCAAAAATAAAAAAAATATTTATAGTTAACTGTAACAAGTCAAAAAATGGTTCTGGCCCATCCCAGCATCATCCCTGCAACATTTTTCTTACATTGTATGCAAGTTTGGTCAAAATCTGGAAATTTCAAACTGTGACACCTTTTGTGCTTCATGAATGCATATCAATATGTGTAGAAGAATAATTCAAGTCAAATAGGTTTGAATTAAAACAAAATCTTAATTTTGATTTAGAGAGGTCAACTAACCCTCAAATTTGCTTTTTTAGAGGGTTTGGGAATCCTAGAATGTAATAGAATGTATTACATGTATATATACACAAAATGACAACAATTTCACACACAAAATATCAAAATTAAAATGTTAACCATTGTACTGCTGAAAATAAAATCATCTGTGCATACAGCTAAATTTTGACAAAACCAGTTCCTAATGGAAAATATAGGATCCTGACCAGGTACCACACTGTTTTCAAAACAGGATATACTGTATCTAGATTCAGCAGGACAAGTGTTCGTAGGATAGATGGCTGATTTTATCTTAACAAGAGCCCAATTCTAGTATAAGACTCACTCTTTGCATTTTCTAAAAAAAACCTCAATGACTCAATCAGAGAGTCAAACAGTTTGAATTAAGATCTGGCCTGATATTTTGTCAATCCCGATCTGGGTCCTCACTGTTTGCAAATAAGGATCACCAGACAACACTGGCATTAATTACATTCTAATTAACCTTTTTTTTAAATTCTAAAACCTTTACGGAAACACAATGAAACTGTTTTGGTATATAAGTAAAACTGATCAAAATACTTTTTAAACTTATTATCGCTTTCCGCCATATTTGCTTGGTCACACGAGCAACTTTCTGCCTTTTTAATATGGTAATTTTACAAAAAACTTAGAATTATCCAGTTAAATTATGAATATGTAACTATAACCATCAGTTAATGCTTAAATCTTCCATAAAGTTGAAGTTTAACTATAATGCTCTAGAATTCTTTATGACAGCATAATGTCTAAGTTGAAAACTGCTTTAAAGTAGAATGGCACTTGTCATTATCTCATCATTTGGAGAAACCTCTTAATGGTGGTATTGATAATGTTAATTTGAATATTCAATTTTTTTAATGAAATGTTTAATTTTCAACTTGGTATTTTTGTAAATATTATCCCTTTGTATTTGGGAAGCAAAAAATAGTACTTTTGCAAACAGTGGAGACCCAGATGAAATGCTGAATTTCATCAGGGTCAGTAGACTGTTTGTAAAGGTAAAGCAGATCCTCAGACAAAATAATACATTTTTAAAATTATAAACTGACACCCCTAGATACATGCAAGGTTGGCATTAGACCGGTCATTATGCGTATTGACCAGACCAGTGGTCATTACTGGTTTTAACTGGTCATTACTGGTCGATTGAAAAAAAAAAAACATGGTCGATGTGAAGATACTTAGCATTAGTTATCCCAATTTACTGGACTCTATAAATAGACTTAAAATAGTTTCAATATAAGATACTACAGGCTTAATTGAAAATGTGTTTCATGAGTTGCTATTACTTTAAAAAATGTATTGATAATTAAATAGACTGTAAAACAAAAATGAATGTCAATAGTTTTAGATCTTCAGTCTCAATCAAACTGAATCATTACCACAACTTTCAGTTCAGACTTAAGACTTGAACTTATTTTCTATTATTCATTAATAAAAAAGTAAAGCAAATGCAAGCAATGAAATTAAATAAATTTTAAAACTAGCTTTTTCATAGTCATATATTTTTTTTGATCAGTGACTATTAAATGAAAGAAAGTACAAATGAAAAAAGTCAATAAGCAATGCTTATTAGATACCCCCCGCACAGTAAGAGTCAGTGAAAAAACTTGGCAAGTTATAGTTCGAACAAGAAGACCTTAGTTTCAATAAGAAGATTTCAGTAGAATCTGTGCAAACAAAAATTATAAACTCCTTCATGCATATGTTAAATGTGTCTACATTGTATCGGCAAAGTATCAAATTGCTCCATCAAAAGCTGTAGTAGGAGTTGATCGGCCAATAAAGGCACTATCCATGCATATACAAACACCTTATAAGGGAAAAATTGTCTAAGTTCTCACAGCTGTCATTTTGTCAAAAATTATTTTTTCTGAATGAAACTCCTTCATGCATATGTTCAATGTGTCTACATTGTATAGGAAAAGTATCAAATTGTTCCATCAAAAGCTGTGGCAGGAGTTGATTCACGGCCTCCAATCTCGGCCTCCTTCTCCAAAAAGAGCAGAACGTAAAGTGAGGCGAAGGCCCTTCCGGGAAGCAGGCAGTGGGCAAAACAATGGAACACGGTAAGTTGTGTTGACACATTTTCAATCATAAGTAAATTTTCTGCGCAAAACTCGAAAATCTAAGAATGCTATGCTTCGGGCAATTGTTCAAGCTATCCGTAGAGCATGCTGTTTGCACATTTGAACTTAGTTTGTAAGCGTGAGAGTTTTTCTCCCGTTGCACAGTTGTCCAAGAAACGGTGGTTCCCGCATGGTTTTGCCTTCTAACCAAACGTATAGTAGCGTTTGGACCCTTATTCATACTACCGAGGCCCCTCCACACCCATGTTGTCCCAAATGCAATTTTTCGAGATATTTCAATGATAATTGAGTGATTTAGAGCCAAATTTCTTTAGGAGCAGGAGGCGAAGGGCAGGAGAAGCAGGCTGGGAGAGGAGGAGCAGGCGGCGATGAAATCAAAATTTGCATTGATTTTGCTTATTTTTAATAATATACTTATCCAATCTATATCAAACTTGCATGTATGATACGAATGATTAAACGCTATTGTTAACTGAATTATTCTGATCACAAACATTGCTATATATACCTCTCTTATAATATATATACCTCTAGCAAGCTCATGACATTCTGGGTTAAACAAACAACACAATGGGAGAATAAGCGAAACGCTTTTGTTTCCTTTATAATGCGTGTACGGACATTATCAGATTTGCAATAATTAAGTTAACATCTTTTGAGACTGCTCTTATACACGAGTTGTTATATCAGTTATATGATGGTTAGGTTTGGTTTGAATTCCTCTTTTTTCTGCGTCTAAGTCTTTCGCACCATCAGTAATTGTTGCTCTTAATCAAAGCTTGAGAGGGGGTGGGTATAAAACAGAGGTTCGACCCAGTCTGAGATTTTTGATAATCCTTTTCCCAAGAACTTGGGGAGAAATTCACAAGTATCACTAATCTGTGAGCATTACATGATTCCAATGAGAAAAAAAGTGAACCACACATTACGTTGGTGGTGGCATTTAAAGCGAAATAATTTCGATTTATTTAAGTGGTTTGAAATATTCATACATGCAAGTTTGATATAGATTGGATAAGTATATTATTAAAAATAAGCGAAATCAATGCAAATTTTGATTTCATCGCCGCCTGCTCCTCCTCTCCCAGCCTGCTTCTCCTGCCCTTCGCCTCCTGCTCCTAAAGAAATTTGGCTCTAAATCACTCAATTATCATTGAAATATCTCGAAAAATTGCATTTGGGACAACATGGGTGTGGAGGGGCCTCGGTAGTATGAATAAGGGTCCAAACGCTACTATACGTTTGGTTAGAAGGCAAAACCATGCGGGAACCACCGTTTCTTGGACAACTGTGCAACGGGAGAAAAACTCTCACGCTTACAAACTAAGTTCAAATGTGCAAACAGCATGCTCTACGGATAGCTTGAACAATTGCCCGAAGCATAGCATTCTTAGATTTTCGAGTTTTGCGCTGAAAATTTACTTATGATTGAAAATGTGTCAACACAACTTACCGTGTTCCATTGTTTTGCCCACTGCCTGCTTCCCGGAAGGGCCTTCGCCTCACTTTACGTTCTGCTCTTTTTGGAGAAGGAGGCCGAGATTGGAGGCCGTGTGATTGGCCCGTGTATGGCCTATAATAGCATAAGCATAAAGCACTATATTAAAAGCCATTTAGAACTACAAAGGGAAATAACTCTAATAGAATTGGCCCCTAGCCCTTACTTTTTTGTCTAAAGTATTTGTCTTGCATATATAAACATGTTTGCAAGGTTTGATGAAAATCCAGCGATGACTCTTCGAGTTATAAGAATAAAGCACTATATTAAAAGCCATTTAGAACTACAAAGGGAAATAACTCAGATAGAATTGGCCCCTAGCCCTAACTTTTTTGTCTAAAGTATTTGTCTTGCATATATGAACATGTTTGCAAGGTTTGATGAAAATCCAGCAATGACTCTTCGAGTTATTAAGGAAACAAAGCGTTACGGACGGACGCACGGATGGACGGACGGACAACGTGAAAACAGTATACCCCCTACAAACAAAGTTTGCGGGGGGTATAAAAATCAATCAATACTTCAAATTGATCATCAAAGGGGTCATCATGTACGAATTAATCTTTGCTCTATTAGTGAAAAATAAAAATGCAAATTGAATTGGCCTCTCACCTGAAAAGACAAAGGTGTGAAAATTGTAAAGAAAATACTAAATGTTGAACAATATATCAAGGAGTTAAAACAAACAAAACTGTCAAAATACTGTACATGTCTCTCAGACTAAAGAAGGTGTGTCCAGTTTATAAGACCTATCCAATCACTGAGCTTAAAATGCATTGGCTAATTAACTGGCATCTGTGTTACTATAGAGGTGCGAAAGTGTGGTCATTCTGTGCTAATAATTTAACCAGTGTCATAAATTCATAATAGTTATTGTCTTCAAATGATGATAAAAGACCCTGTTATGCTGTATGGTTATTCTATTCTGCACTTGATGATTAAAAAAGACTAGTATTAGGTGCCTGGACTGTTATGCAGAAGTCAGTGCTAAGGTTAAAAGTGCCCTTGGCAGGGACGAAACAGTATTTTTTTTCTTTTTTCAATAAATAGAACATAAAACCTGACCTAATATCTCAATCCACCACCAAAACAACCATTTAAAAATTTCAATCAACCACTCAGATTCGTATTGACCAGTATTGACCACTTTTTGGCATATTGACCGGGGCAGTTTTAACCGGTTAAAACCAGGGGTGGTTTCGACCACCCAACCTTGGATACATGTATTTACAACAGACTATCCCTAGCTTATTGTAAGAATACATTAGTATACAAAGGATTAAAGCTTTTCAAGTACGCTTTAATATGTTGCCTAAAACGGCCACATAAAGATATACTCATTTTGCAATACTTTTGACCTGCATTTTTCGATGTCTTTTTTTGAGTGGCCTCTTAAGACAGGTTTTACTGTATACAATTAAGTTTAATGGTTATCCAATTCGAGATATTTAGTTAAAAAAGATAAGTTTCCGACCAACCGACCCATAATTGTAAAACAGGGTTGGGTAAGGGGAAACAAAAATATTTTAAAGGTTGGCCTAAGTAGGTATTACCTAAATATTGGCAAGAAGCAGCTTCTCAACTTCTGAACTCTGTCAATTTTCAGAAAATTTGATATGATTATTGGTTTAGACTACTTATTTCACAAATAGATACATACAGCAGGGCTTGTGGAAATAGTAAAATTTTCTACTTGTTCAAGGACAAGTAAATAACCAAAATGAAGTTGTCCATAGAAAATTTTACTTGTCCGAAAGAACAAATTAGCTTATAGCGTACTGTGCTTAAACAATTTATTCTTTCAAAAACAGTATGAAACCAGATATATATCAACTCTTGCAAACAGTATGGATCCTGATCAGCTGTCTTCTGAATCAGGATCCACACTGTTTTCAATGCAAGATGTGAGCTCGTAATAATTAATCAAAATATGAAATACAGAATTGTATTAACTTAGTACATTTGTACTTGTCCACGGACAAGTAAATAGAAATTTTCAACTTGTCCTGGATGAAATGGGACCAGGTCGGACAAGTCAGGCATGTTATTTCCGCAGCCCTGCATACAGCAACTATTCAGTTTTAATTACAAGGCACCTAGTCCCCCGGTCAAAACCGTATTATCTGCTCTAAGCAGGGGTATCATCGGTGCCAACAGACTCATTGTAGCTAGGTTTCATAATGATGTCTATTGATAGGATATTGTGGATATTTTTATTGTGAAGCCCAGTCCTGACTAAGTTTTCTCTCAGAAATTTAAATTATTCACAATATTTTATCAAGGTGGTTATTTTCTAAATCAATCTACAGTGAACTAATGGCTTAGTGGGGTTAAAGGCTGGCTAATAGGGGATTTTTGCCAGAACCCCCTTCCCCCCCCCCAAGTTTGCTCATAAATTTAGATAAAATTAAATTTTCACGGCATTTTTTTAAAATCTGTATCATTTGGTTGAACTATCAGCTTAGTGCAGATAAAAAGCCGGGTTCCTGTTAGTGCATTATTGGAATTTTCTCTGACCCCAAATTGCCCATCTACATGTTCTCTATGTTTGTTTGTTGTTTGTTTGGAATAATATACATGATCATAAATGGAAAAATATCAAGATGTATATTTTCGAAATCTGTATCAGTTGGACGAAATATAAGCTTAGTGCCGGTAGAATGCCGGGCTGCTGTACGAGTCTAATGGTGATTTTGTCTGACCTTAAATTACCTTTCTACAACAACTTTTTCGACAGCGAGTAACCAAGTATTCTCGCAAAAATAGAATAAATACTCACGGCAAAATATCAAGATATTTTATAAATCTGCATGAGTTGGTTGAAATATCGGCTCAATGCCTACATTTTGCCGGGTCACTGTCAATCGCTATGACGGATTTTATCTGAACTCGAATTTGGCTTTCCCACAGCCTACAGGCTTGCTTGACAACGGGGCGCTTTCATTATAAATTAGAGAAAATAGTCTCACATGGTGTTTGAAAAAAGTACCCTCCCAGAGGATTTTCCCATATTCTAACCAACTGTACATACCTAAAATTGTATGGAAAAATATCTGAACTGGTGAATAAGACTATCTCACACAAAAAATCATGGTTTAAAGTCAAAAATAGCTTTTTTGAAAAAAAAATGTAAGTGTGCAATCTTTTGGCTGCCAAGCAGCTTGTGATAATTTTCTGTTTGAGAATTAATAGCATTTTGGTAGAATATGGTAATATAAAATACTTGCATTAACCAAAACCTTGTAGTTTATTATACCTTTTCTGTATAAAACTTATCACTTTGGGGTCTGTCTTTAATATCTGATTTACCCTACTTTTATTCATTGTAGTTTCATTCCTGGGTATAGCAAATACACTACATTTTGGTCATATGCATGTTCTGTTGGGTTCATCATACTTGTAAAGTTTCAAATCAATTGGTACAGTGGTTTTGGTGCAATAAGATGTCCCAAAAATGTGTCCCCTACAGAACATAGATAGGGGACATCTAATGAAACAACAAATACACAGGTTTTAGTGGGAAAGAATATTACATCATCAAATCTTAATCAAAACAGCAAAAAACTCACTAAATTTCATTAAAATTATGAATGAAATGACTTGTTTTCCAGTTAAAGCCAATTATTAGTTGAGACTTCAACAACTGAGGGAATTTAATATATATTAATTATATATTAATGTTTAAGCTAACAGTTAACAAGCACTTCTAGTGCATTACCAAGTCACGTACAGATTGAAAAATGCAATTGTTGAGTTGGATAGGACACTCTTTTTAACTTTACAACATTGTTAATTACACTACTACAAGTTGTTCTGTAGGGGACAATTTTTTGGGACATCATATTTAAGCTCTAGAAAATCAATGCCATTTGCAAATAAGCTGATTTCTTTTTCATTTCAAATCCAATAGAAACTGTTCAAACAGGGGATATCTTAGAAGCTACAAGATTCCTTCAACAAAAAAGGTTATAAAGAATAGAAAAACATTATGTTTATTGCTAGATTTCAAGGGCTAGCATCAAATGTAAAAGATAAGGATACTAACTAGATAATTTTTAATTAGTTGGAATAGAAGAAGACAAGAATAGTGTGATAACGAAGGCTTGAATTCAAATAAAACATAAATTTAATGGACTTAATTATTGAAATAATATGTCCCCTAAAATTGTCCCCTACTGAACAACATGATACATGACAAAAAGTAAAGATACAACAAAGCAATATTCGGAAATTGAAATCAGGGAGAATACACAAGAAGTTAAAACACATATTAATTTGAAGTAAAACCTCTTAAAAGAATAATAACTAAAACATAAATGCAGTTGTCTTAAAAAGGTGTGTATTTTTTGATAGTTGACAAATAAACTTTCAGTTTCTCAATTTAAACATTTAAGAGAGGGTACTAATTTGAGGTGTTCGGCAAGGGGATATAATGAGTACTTACATGTACAACATTTTTTTTGATTGAAACTGGACAATTATCTAATTCATGTATTCTTTATGTTATCTAAGAACTAGGTGCAGTATCCTTTGAGCGTTTGCATACAATAAAGGCCCAAACCAGTCAATGCATTCACATATGGCTTAATCAGAAGTTCTGTCAGTCAGTATGAGGTTTACAATATATACTTTGAAACTATATAGGCATATTGCAGTATGTCTGTCAAAAAGGATGGCTTCTCTAACTTGCACATTGTTTGTTTTTTCAATATTATTAACTCTTGTGTATACATGTATATTAGTGTTGTTCGATTATTGGATTTTCATAATCGATCATCGAAAATAATCGTTCAGGAGGTTTCGATTGATGATCGATTATAATCGAAAATTATCAAATGAAAGGGAAACACAGGTTCCATCCCATAGAATGTCTACCCTTGTACTGCTTGAAACTCTTACCTTTATAAAAATTGTTAGCCTCAGTGTCATGCTATTTTATGTGCAGTATCAAATACCACAACTGGTCCTGACAGCAAACTCAAATTAACAGCCATTGGCATTTTAAACCCTTTATACACTTATGGATTTTTCCTTCTGGTTTGAAACAATAAACTTGGGAAGTTCCATTGTAAACAACAAGGGGTCACAGGTTATCATTCCCAAATGAATATTCTTTCTCTGAATATCTTTTATGTCCTTAATAGCAAACAGTGTATACCCTGATGAAATGCCTCATTTTGTGGCATTTCATCAGAGTTTTCACTCTTTTTAGGAATCATTAGCATACAATGGGTTAAGATTGCACTGAAGACTTCTTAGTGGATACTAGAATGCACAGCAAACCAGGCTACAGTTTATTTCTTTATTCCTCACATTTAATTCTTTAAACCTTTGAATTTATGGATTGCATTTTCTTGTAGCAAAGTTGCAAATTTTGAATAGTAGCCTTCAAGAGAGTCAGGTGTGAATCTTTTTGATTATAATCGATTATTACCAAACACAATCGATTAGTAGAATCGAAATAAATTTTCGATTGATTATCGATTATAATCGATCATCGATACAACACTAATGTATATGCCCCCCCCCCCTGCACACACACTTCTGAGAGTTCTGACCTTTATTTTTATTTTTTCAACAGAATTGACAATACAATACAACGAGAGTCAATTCCATAAATTCATGCAAATGAGATGGCCAGAAGCATGCTCCAATTTATTTTTCTGGGACATAAATCATACTGGCTTCAAAATGTGTCACAGTAATAGAATCTGAATAAATCATGACAAAGATTATTAAGGATTTAAAAATCACTAATGGATGTTCTGTAGGGGACATTTTGAATTTACCATGTATTTTTTGTATTTCTACATGAAATATCAGTATTATCTTTCTGAATACCACCATATGTATATATAATCTACTACTTTAATCTTTAACAACAACCTTTACCATAGTCAAAGGTAGCACTGAAAAAATGATAAGTCTGTAGGGGACATTTTTTGAGGCAAATGCATCTGCATGGTTTTGGATTGACACACTGCTTCACGTATCAAATTTAACTGAAAGGACTCTTGTGACATAATAGACTGTGCTACCTAGTGGGTTTGTGTCTCAAAAATCCTTCTTTAATATTGCTTAGAATATTGTAGAAATATTATGTCTCTCAGATACTTCTATAATTATAAGTGCATTTCTCAGGTAATTGGCCTTTCTGGAATTCTGTAAACAAAACTATAAATTTGATATAACTGTCAAGACACGCCTTGACTATCTACTTTATTATCTTATTAGAGGTGGTAGGGAGTTGGCTTTCCTATCACGCCCGACAGGTTTATGTGAAGCTCAATGGCTTATCAGACAAGTCTGCCACATAAACAAGATTATATTATTACTAGGTTAACACCCAATGTACGTCATTGCCCGACTTATTCGACATCCAAGGTATATATACCAGTGTGCGGGGAGAGATAGGGAAGTTAGGAGAGAGTCGTTGTTAGTTATGAAAGAGTTGGTAGTTAGCAATTATTAGCTGTTAATCGGGCATCGTTTGGTTCTGAAATATAACTGTCTTGTCTAGTGTGTGCCTGAGAGTAATTCTGCAGTGGGCTGACTTAGGAATTATTAAATGATAAAACAGTACATATGACTAGTCACTGACTTGTCCCAGGCCCGGCGACTTATTGGTCACTCATGGACACTACATAGTTGGCCTGCACTAACGTGTGGAGTGATGACTCCTAGCTACCCCGACTAGGCTATGCAACACAGTTTTCTTTTTGGTGCCGTGAACCACGATTGGACTTAACTTTACAAACAATTGAATAATTCTGGACCTGAATTATTCTGAACTTGTGCTACTGTTGTGCTTCGTTTCTGAGAAGATCACAGTTGTGTTACGTTGCTGGGACGATCACAGTTTATCACAGACTACAGCGCTAGGACACATTGACGGGTAAGTCCTTAACCTTTTCTGCTTAGTTTATCTGACAAAATGGCTGAAGCTGAGGTGGCACAAGTGTTTCAAAATTTGGCAGTGGAAATGTCAAATGTTTCCACGGCTTTGGGGGCCCAGGGAATTAATCAAATTATAACGCCATATGAGGGGGACCCCAAGAAATTTAAGGAATGGGTTAAGTCCATTGAAAAATATGCAGTTTTAGCGAATCTAGGGAATGATGATAGGATTAAACGGGTTGCATATCAAGCCAGTAGGGGGCCTGTTAGTGAATTTATCCGTAGGTACCAAGACAACAACCAACAAGCTACGTGGGACCAACTTAAGGCTGAACTTAACGTTAGGTTTTCTGAAGTTACAGATGCACAGCATGCCATCATGCTGCTGAGGGAAGTCCAGCAGAAACCTGGAGAAACTGTCCAGGTGTATGCTGAGAGGCTTTTGACTTTGGCCGAAGATGCGTATCCTGCACAGCAAGGCGCGGCTGTTCAAAGACAGCAAATTGACATATTTGTTGACGGTCTACAAGAAGACCAATTAAAACTTAAGGTTTTAAGAGCGAATCCCCAAACGTTGGATGCTGCCGTAACAACAGCAACGAACGAGCAGAACCTACGTAAACGGTTCAGTCTGCGCACTAGGCATCAGTACGTCCCCGCTGAAGATGATGATCGAATGGAAGTAGATCATTATAGGCCCGCTAGACGTTGTTATAAGTGTAATAAAACGGGGCATCTTGCTAAAGATTGCCGCTCCAAGCCCCGCATAAACGCGGTTGATAACACAAAAGAACACAACGCGAAGGACTATAAGAGAGAAATGACCTGTTGGTACTGCGCCAAAAAGGGTCACTTCAAGCATGAGTGTAGAAAACGGTTGGCTGACCTGAATAAGGGACAAGGTGCTCCCAGGGTCCAGCCCGCGAGATATAATCAGGAAAACTAGGTCGCTCCTTTCGTGTAGAAGCCCACGAAAGGAGAAGAAAGCTTAAAAACATTCCAAAATACAACATAGCATTGACAGGAAGTCCAAATTCATGTTTACTTCAAGTTGGTAAAAACAAATATAGGTCATTGTTAGATAGTGGAGCTGAGGTCTCAATAATGCATAGACGCGTGTACCGCGCATTGAAGCAGAAGCTTGCGCTGATTAAAAAGGTGGCGCGACTTCAGTCAGTTAATGGCGGATTACTAAAAATAGACGGGTTTGTCACATTGTCTTGTAAAATCGGGAATACCGAATGTACACACGGGTTTTATGTATCACCGTCCATAAATAGAAATTTTATTTTGGGACGTGACTGGTTAGTACAAAATGGAGTTAGGCTCTACTTTGACCTAGGCATTTTAAAGTTTGGTGACACAACTGTACCTCTTGAGGAAGACATACATATTGCTTCTCTTGTGCGACTGGGTTCAAAAACAGTTCTTAAACCTCAGTCGGCTACTGTCTGTACTGGCAGAATTACGGACAGTGGTGAGATACCCTCTGGTGAGTTGTATGCAGTTTCAGCTGTAGAGAAAGGGTTTATGGGAAATCAACCTGGCCTAATGGTTTCAAATTCAATTGCTAAAATGTCTAAAGACAGGCGTTTCCCAATTTTAGTAGTGAACAATACAAATCAAACAGTAAGTTTATCAAAGGGCTGTGTAATTGCTAAAGTTGATTCAATTGCATCAAGTAGGATAGAAAGTGTGAATAATTTGGTCAAAAATACAAAACCAGGTGATGGCAAGGCGTGGGATGCCGATGTGGATGTCCCATCTCATTATAAGCCTCAAATTCAGAAGTTTCTTAAGAAAAATAAGGACTTATTTGCAAGCGTAGACTCTGAACTTGGACACACTGACACTGTGACCATGAAAATTGATACCAGTAACAACCCTCCTATAAAGTTAAGACCCTATAGGACCCCTATACAGAATAGACAGGTTATTGAGAAGACCATTGACGAAATGATGGGTGCAAACATTGTCCGTAGATCAAAATCTCCGTGGAGTTTTCCAGTTGTAATAGTTGACAAGAAAGATGGGTCCAAAAGATTTTGTGTAGATTTTAGGAAACTAAATCAAATTACTAAACCAAATTCATACCCCCTTCCTTTGATAGATGATATCTTTGCTCTTTTAGGGAAAGCAAAATACTTCACTTCGTTAGATTTAAAGTCAGGCTACTGGCAAGTGTTGATGGATGAAGCAGATAAAGAAAAGACGGCCTTTGCATGTCACTGTGGTCTGTTTGAGTTCAATGTAATGCCATTTGGTCTTTCAAATGCACCTGCAATTTTCCAGGAACTAATGTCTATAGTCCTGCAAGGGCTAGGCCATTTTGCAACCGCCTATCTTGATGACATTTTGATATACAGTGAAACAGTCGACCAGCATTTATATCATTTGCAACAAGTGTTTGACAGATTAAGAGAGCATGGACTGAAACTTAAATTGAAGAAGTGTTCTTTCTTAAGGTCAGAAACAACTTATTTGGGATTCATAATCAGTTCTGAAGGTATAAAACCTGACCCCCAAAAGGTAGAGGCCATTAAATCTCTACCTCCCCCAACATGTGTACGGGAGGTACGTTCATTCATTGGTATGGGATCATACTACCGTAGGTTTATTCCAAATTTCTCTGAGATAGCTGAACCTGTAATTGCTTTGACCAGAAAATATGCACGATTTAAGTGGACAGATGAGTGCCAAAGTGCATTTGAATATTTGAAACAAAGTCTGACTGTGGTACCTTTATTAGCCTACCCTGATCCAAACAAGCCTTATACTCTTTATACAGATGCAAGTAACTCCTGTATTGGGGCATGCTTGACACAGGCATGTGAGGATGAGGAAAACGTTTTGCCAAATGTCAAAAATGAGAAACCCATTTATTACCTGTCGCACAAGTTGAGTAAGACTCAATGCAAATGGTCGACAATTGAAAAAGAGGCGTATGCCATAAATTATGCTCTGTGCAAGCTGGACTATTATTTACACGGTGCTAGGTTCGTTATCAAGACCGATCATAAGCCGCTAAAGTATCTGCTGGAGTCTCCAATGCAAAACAAGAAAATTCAGCTTTGGGCGCTTAGCATGGCTGGCTATAATTGTACCGTAGAGTATATAGCAGGTACAGAAAACACCTGCGCCGATCTGCTATCACGTAAACCTGATGGCGGACATGCTGAAGCGGAGGCCGAACCCTTTGAGGTTGATATAAATGACAATACATTTGAGGTTGATGTGATCAATTCCAATGAAATTGACCCTAAACAATTTGCAAGCTACGAAGTTGCTGATAACCCTGAAAAGGAGGCGCCAACTTGGGACTTGACTGACGTTGACATGGCAGTGGAACAAGCTAAAGACAAAGAAATAGTTGACATTAAAATTTGTCTTGAGACTGGTGCACCATCCCCCGCAATAAAGCGTAGATACATCATAGAAAATGATGTTGTTTACTATCTCTCAAACCCAGATGATAATCCCACCTTGAGATTATATGTGCCCCATCATCTGCATGAAGCAGTGGTGAAACAGTACCATGATGACAATGGTCACATGGGCGTCCAGAAAACCTTTACAGGAATTAGCCAAAAGTATTACTGGCCAAATCTCTTCCAGGAACTTTATAACTACGTTTCTTCTTGCGTGACCTGCCAAACTAGGTCAGCTCTAAAAGCAAAACCCCCTGTCCAGGAGACAGACATTCCCCCATATCCTTTTGCTAAAGTCAGTCTAGACTTATCAGGCCCGTATCCCAAGACCTTGTCTGGCAACAAATACATTGTAGCATTTGTTGACAGGTTCAGTGGTTGGCCAGAAGCCTTTGCTGTGCCAGACAAAACAGCAGACACGATTGCCCACCTACTAATTGAAGAGATTTTCCCTCGTTTTGGTTGCCCGCTAGAGCTTGTGACGGATAATGGTACAGAAAATGTCAATCGGGTCATGAAAGAAACATTGAGAACCTTGAACATTCATCACGTGACCACTAGTTTCTATCGTCCCCAATCAAACGCAAAGGTTGAGAGGTTCCACCGCACCCTCCATGACATTCTAGCTAAGAAATTGGCTGACAGACTAGACACCTGGGACCTCTATTTAAATCAAGTACTAGCTGCCATTCGCTTTAATGTCAGCGAAGCCACTGACTACACACCTTTTTATCTGGTGTACAACAGGGACGTGGTCCTGCCAATTGACAACTTGCTTAAACCCAGATCCAAGTATCAGGGGAGTGACATGCACCAGATGGCCTTGCAAGAACAGCACAAAGCATTCATGTTAGTCTATGGCCGGCTGAAGAAACAGCAACGTCGGCAGGCTAAGTATGCCAATAAAAATGCACAAGAAGTACAGATACAAGTTGGTGACCCTTTATTTTATAGGAAGCATGCACGCTCTGGAAAGCTTGACATTAAGTGGGAACCTTTTTATCGGGTCATCGAACAGACCTCACCAGTAACTTTTGTCATTAAAAATCAGCTTAATGGTAAAACAATCAAGGCGCATGCGGGACATCTGAAATTGGCGAAAATCCATGACTGGGAAATACCATTAACTGCCACAGGTAAACCGCGGCGAAAGGCTAACTTCGTGGTAGCCCCAGAATCAGATGACTCTGAGGAAACAGAGGGGTCTTCTGAGTCTGAACCGGAAAATCCCATAGATAAAGTGGTACCGAAATACCGCAGAGAACGTGATGACTCAGATGAGGAGGACGATATCCCTCCTATGGAACTAAGAAAACGCATCAGAAATCGTGAGCGTAGGGAACGTGAAGAGACCTCCCCAATTTCTGACAATGACAGTATGTTGAGTGACACTGACTCAGTAGAAACAGTCGATTATGACTGGTCAGATTACATGAATGTGGACGCTATAACAAATAGGAGAAATGGCGTAGCAAAAGTGCGCCAAAATAAGGTGAAAAACCTTTTTAGTGCTATTGTTGACATGTTTTAAGCTATACTAGGCTTCAATGTAAATACAGTAAATGTAAATAAGTAACTGATAATGTAAGATTAAATACACTTGTTTACCCTGGCGCTGGGGGCCCGAAATTGGGTGGAACACATACCATGTAATAGGCTAATATTCATTGGCTTATATTTTTGATAAACCCAGGGGTTTCGACAGTAATCACTGGCCTTCTGTTTTGGTATTTTCAAAATTACAAAAAGGGTAAGCATTATTTTGACTGTTTACCCAGGTGCCAGCGTAAAGCCATTTACAGGTTAAACAAGGAGACAGGGATAGGGACGAACCCACAAGTCAAATGGAACCGGTGTCCTACTCCAAGATAACGGATGAAGCGGCTACACTTCAGGGCAGGGTACAGTCTGCCCCACCGGAAGGAGCAGTTACGTCTAGTAAAATTGTAAATAGTAAGAAAACATGAGTGAACTATATCACGTGTTTGGAATTGCTTGTACTGTACATATATTCGTGTTATTAACGGATGGAACAGTCCTCAGCTGTACAGACAGACGGACAAACTAGTAGTGTGCAGTAATAAAATTGTTCTGCGCCATACCAGACATTCCTTCTATAAGAAGCAGCGATTTTGGTTAGAAACATTATCCAGGACAACATGTAGATAAATAAATCAGATTAAATTCCGGTGTACTCACTAATTGGGGAGGAGAAGAAACAATCATGGTTTAATTGCCGATACGCAATTCATACAATAGCAATTATTGGAAAAATGAACACCTGGTTATCTAAAAGTGCCAAGTAACCTGAAGCACAGATTTTTGAGGTATCAAAGTGGAACTTTAAACATTCACCAATTGTATTTCTCACAAGAAGAAACACACTGGACATCACCGTGTAACTGTGCTACACAAATTGTTATTCTGCTATAATATATTGGATTATACCATACAAACACTTGACAATGGCAGAAGTGAAGTCTGTATTCAAACCAAGTTGCTGGCGGTATGTCACCCTAGGTGATTTGATCAACGAGATGACACCAGAGCAGAGACAGGCCCGCAGTTTGCCTGACCAGCCCAGGGACACAATTATGGCAAAGATAATCTGGTCAGCTGAAGCCTGTCATATGATGCATCCAGCAGAACATGCAAATAGTCCTCAATGTACAGAGGGCCCTGACAACACCTTGGAGCAGATACAGGTTGGAGACCCAGTTTCCCTAGCAAGCTGGGGCAGTGATATATCAATCATTGACATTGACTGTGACAACGGCGAGTTTCTGGAGCCAAATGGTAATGGTACAACCCAAAGTGAGAAAGATGGCTGCTTGACTGGAAATAAATAAACTGGTGACTGAACTAAATTACTAACGAGATGGTGTTCTGTCTAGAGGAAAAGAAAAGAGTAGTGACAAGTAGTTCTGTGTTTAGTGAACTCAGTTAGTGCTGTGCATGCTGGATCTATATTTCCACTGCAGAAGGAGTGAGTGTGTTATTACCCAATATTTTGTTTAGGTACAATTCATGAGTTGAGGACAAGGTTTGTAAAGTATTCTTTTACATGGTTTTGAGGTCAATGTTTAATTACCATCTCATGTTTTTGAGGTCAATGTTCATATTAGGAGTGTTTTTGGGTGAGGGCGATGTTTGTGTTAATAGTTAATCCAAGTAAGCTAGGTGTTTTATTTAAAATCTAATAAATCACCCCTGGCGTAGAGAGTAATGTGACATAATAGACTGTGCTACCTAGTGGGTTTGTGTCTCAAAAATCCTTCTTTAATATTGCTTAGAATATTGTAGAAATATTATGTCTCTCAGATACTTCTATAATTATAAGTGCATTTCTCAGGTAATTGGCCTTTCTGGAATTCTGTAAACAAAACTATAAATTTGATATAACTGTCAAGACACGCCTTGACTATCTACTTTATTATCTTATTAGAGGTGGTAGGGAGTTGGCTTTCCTATCACGCCCGACAGGTTTATGTGAAGCTCAATGGCTTATCAGACAAGTCTGCCACATAAACAAGATTATATTATTACTAGGTTAACACCCAATGTACGTCATTGCCCGACTTATTCGACATCCAAGGTATATATACCAGTGTGCGGGGAGAGATAGGGAAGTTAGGAGAGAGTCGTTGTTAGTTATGAAAGAGTTGGTAGTTAGCAATTATTAGCTGTTAATCGGGCATCGTTTGGTTCTGAAATATAACTGTCTTGTCTAGTGTGTGCCTGAGAGTAATTCTGCAGTGGGCTGACTTAGGAATTATTAAATGATAAAACAGTACATATGACTAGTCACTGACTTGTCCCAGGCCCGGCGACTTATTGGTCACTCATGGACACTACATAGTTGGCCTGCACTAACGTGTGGAGTGATGACTCCTAGCTACCCCGACTAGGCTATGCAACACTCTATATTATTTTAGCTTTATAGATTCAAAATATGCTTCTTGACTATAAATTGTGGAACTAATAACATACACAAGCTGTTGTTTTTATACCCTTGTTCTGTAGGGGACAATTTTAGGGACAAATTTAAGAATATCAACTTTTAAGTACTTGTCTTGAACTAATAAAGGGATATGAATGATTTTTGACATTCTAAAATTTGGGAATATACACAATAAAACCAACACTAATTTATATGAAAAATCCCCATGGATTTAGTGTAGCAACATGCTGAACTTTTAATCTTTTATATTGAGACTGTGTTTTTGTCCCGAAAAATGGACATATTTATGTACTGTGAATGAACCACTGGGCATATCCACCCCAAATTTTCCATACAAGCTGTTGGTATCAAGAGGCACTTTTAGCCACCAAGTAGTTTGTTTGAAATTAACAACAAAAGAAAATATAGAGCCCTTAATGCTCAATTTTGTTTTCTCTAATTTATATAATGAAAGTGCCCAACGGGTATAAACCAAGTTTTCTCTCAGAAATTTAGAATAAATCTACTCACGGCAAATATCCAAATGAATTTTCTAAATCTGTATGAGTTGGGTGAAATATCAGCTGAATATCTACATTTTGCCGGGCCTCTGTCAGTCGCAATCACGGATTTTGTCAGAGCTCAGTGAGCAGCCATTTTGTTTTCGATCTGTTGTGCCAGACGTCTACTTTTCGTACACAAAGAGGCGCCGGGTACCAGACTAATGTTCACAGGCCTGTAGTTGTAAAAAGGGAAGTGATTGGCTGAAAAGGTGGGTGGAAGCTCAGCACAATATTTTTAAGTTATAAGGTGCTTCATGATTGGTCAATAATAAAACTACGGAAATATATTGTATTTATAAGACGGGTATATCTTTGCTGGGGTGTCAATCAAAACGTCCCCAGTCAAAACGACCCCTAGTCAAACGTCCCCGAATTGGTCAAAACGTCCCCAACACACGAAAATAAGATTGGTAAAACGTCCCCATAAAACTTCCACATTTTTAAAAGGTGAATTTTCGAAGAAATATGGGATTCTAACAAAGAAAAAGCTTGTTTCAGCGTCTGGTACTAATGTATGAAAGTTTGAAATGATGTTTTGATAGGGTATTTTAGGTTCATGCTGCAATAGATCAACGTTAAAGAATTATAGTTTTTCGCATGTTTTGTTGTCCGCTTTTCTTTTCCAACCATAAAAAATCAAACAAGTGCAAGGGCAATTAGTCATGGTAGACCCAACATCACTAGGACGACGTGAACTGACATAAAACACAAGTATATCATGTATATAAACATACATATTTTTTTAAATTTCACTTTTTTATCTGATACATATTTTTAGCCCATGACCCGCCCACTTCCTTTTGTTTTCAGCCAATCAGTAGCAAGAAAAGGACCATATTCAGCGTGGTATATTTTCCATACCCCACACTTTTGTGAGACTCATTCCCATAACTTGATGAGAGGAAATTGCTGTCCAAAATGTTGATTTCACCAAATTAAGTTTTATTTTAAGAACCCTAAATAAAACTGTGAGAAGAATATTGACACAAAATGATGTAAATTTCAAATGTTAGCTGTTTCACAGAAAAGATGCGACGGCAGAAAACACTGACCAGGCTGCACATTGAAGCCTGGTCAGAAATTACACTGCTTGCCCCAAAATGCTTTTGATAAAGACAGCATGACCAAACGACACATGAATATACATGCTGATCTGAGTGTCTCCACTGTTTGAGAATCAGGGTAGAATGCACAAACAGTAGGGACTGACAGCCTATACATCTGTAACGCGTGATCAATGAAATGCTTCCCAGATAATTTTGGAAAAAAATCTCACAAAAATGCTGCTAATAAAATCCAATTGTCCCATGTGAACGCATCAAGGGCTAAAAAGAAATGAGAGACTCCTAAACGAAATGCAACAAAATGCTTCATACTGTGTACATTTCAGGATGTGAAACCAACACAGGAAACAGCTGGGTCAGGGCTAAATAGGTTATACAATGTTTTGTGTTTGTTATGAAATATAAGCTCCGCTCCCTCGTATATATTCCATAACCAACACAAAACACTGAATAACCTATACATAACAATATATGTATATTTACTCATAACAGGAGGGTAGGCCTATAATGCAAGAAAACCTGACTTATTTCCATGTGTGGGCATGATGAAAATGGTAGTTCGCGAGACGGAAGCGCGTAAAGCTTCGGGGCGGCGGACTTCCACACCCCGATAACTCGGTATCGAAACATTGTTGCGGGCGGGTGCGCATGGCAATACCTGCGCCTCTGTGGGCCCTATCCGCGTGCAAAATCTAAAAGCGATCAGAGCCTTAGAAAGCGCGTACAACCGCTATCCCCATTTGCCTTGGGCCCTATGGGAAAACAGGAAATATCATAATTGCGGTCCGGGGCGCGCGCGCACAATGATAATTTTCACACCCGAGTAAGCTCTTTTATAGGTCAACATTTTGGAAAAAAAATTGGCTTGCTGCCCACAGCAGGAGCTGAGAACCATGCATTCGGAGGTTTTCACACCCCACCCACTAATGCCCTCAAAGTTTGAGAAAACGCGACCTTCGCGAAAAGCCCCGGAACCTATTGCAAAGTGATGAGCAGTGCCCAGGAGCACCTCTCAGTCATTTGCGCAAAATTCCTTCGGCTACAAGTGGCTCAAATAAGGGCGTGAAAATTGTGCCGAAAGCCCTTTCAGGGGCTATTGCTCGGCACTCGGGGGACGGAAAATTTTACGCAATGCCTCACAATGAAGCACTGGTCGGGGGCTAACTTCTGGCACCAGTTTCGAGCCCGTCCGTGAAAGTGACCCGCGCAAGTTTTAGGCCGGTTCGGCTACTGTGGCCTAATGGGGCCTAATGGGAAGATCTTCTAATGCTCATAACTTTTTAATTTCCCGACGGAACGCTTTGAAATTTTCACCATTTGTAGACGGCCTCCCGTACTACAAACTGATGCCCGTGTGGGCATGATGAAAATGGTAGTTCGCGAGACGGAAGCGCGTAAAGCTTCGGGGCGGCGGACTTCCACACCCCGATAACTCGGTATCGAAACATTGTTGCGGGCGGGTGCGCATGGCAATACCTGCGCCTCTGTGGGCCCTATCCGCGTGCAAAATCTAAAAGCGATCAGAGCCTTAGAAAGCGCGTACAACCGCTATCCCCATTTGCCTTGGGCCCTATGGGAAAACAGGAAATATCATAATTGCGGTCCGGGGCGCGCGCGCACAATGATAATTTTCACACCCGAGTAAGCTCTTTTATAGGTCAACATTTTGGAAAAAAAATTGGCTTGCTGCCCACAGCAGGAGCTGAGAACCATGCATTCGGAGGTTTTCACACCCCACCCACTAATGCCCTCAAAGTTTGAGAAAACGCGACCTTCGCGAAAAGCCCCGGAACCTATTGCAAAGTGATGAGCAGTGCCCAGGAGCACCTCTCAGTCATTTGCGCAAAATTCCTTCGGCTACAAGTGGCTCAAATAAGGGCGTGAAAATTGTGCCGAAAGCCCTTTCAGGGGCTATTGCTCGGCACTCGGGGGACGGAAAATTTTACGCAATGCCTCACAATGAAGCACTGGTCGGGGGCTAACTTCTGGCACCAGTTTCGAGCCCGTCCGTGAAAGTGACCCGCGCAAGTTTTAGGCCGGTTCGGCTACTGTGGCCTAATGGGGCCTAATGGGAAGATCTTCTAATGCTCATAACTTTTTAATTTCCCGACGGAACGCTTTGAAATTTTCACCATTTGTAGACGGCCTCCCGTACTACAAACTGATGCCCGTGTGGGCATGATGAAAATGGTAGTTCGCGAGACGAAAGCGCGTAAAGCTTCGGGGCGGCGGACTTCCACACCCCGATAACTCGGTATCGAAACATTGTTGCGGGCGGGTGCGCATGGCAATACCTGCGCCTCTGTGGGCCCTATCCGCGTGCAAAATCTAAAAGCGATCAGAGCCTTAGAAAGCGCGTACAACCGCTATCCCCATTTGCCTTGGGCCCTATGGGAAAACAGGAAATATCATAATTGCGGTCCGGGGCGCGCGCGCACAATGATAATTTTCACACCCGAGTAAGCTCTTTTATAGGTCAACATTTTGGAAAAAAAATTGGCTTGCTGCCCACAGCAGGAGCTGAGAACCATGCATTCGGAGGTTTTCACACCCCACCCACTAATGCCCTCAAAGTTTGAGAAAACGCGACCTTCGCGAAAAGCCCCGGAACCTATTGCAAAGTGATGAGCAGTGCCCAGGAGCACCTCTCAGTCATTTGCGCAAAATTCCTTCGGCTACAAGTGGCTCAAATAAGGGCGTGAAAATTGTGCCGAAAGCCCTTTCAGGGGCTATTGCTCGGCACTCGGTGGACGGAAAATTTTACGCAATGCCTCACAATGAAGCACTGGTCGGGGGCTAACTTCTGGCACCAGTTTCGAGCCCGTCCGTGAAAGTGACCCGCGCAAGTTTTAGGCCGGTTCGGCTACTGTGGCCTAATGGGGCCTAATGGGAAGATCTTCTAATGCTCATAACTTTTTAATTTCCCGACGGAACGCTTTGAAATTTTCACCATTTGTAGACGGCCTCCCGTACTACAAACTGATGCCCGTGTGGGCATGATGAAAATGGTAGTTCGCGAGACGGAAGCGCGTAAAGCTTCGGGGCGGCGGACTTCCACACCCCGATAACTCGGTATCGAAACATTGTTGCGGGCGGGTGCGCATGGCAATACCTGCGCCTCTGTGGGCCCTATCCGCGTGCAAAATCTAAAAGCGATCAGAGCCTTAGAAAGCGCGTACAACCGCTATCCCCATTTGCCTTGGGCCCTATGGGAAAACAGGAAATATCATAATTGCGGTCCGGGGCGCGCGCGCACAATGATAATTTTCACACCCGAGTAAGCTCTTTTATAGGTCAACATTTTGGAAAAAAAATTGGCTTGCTGCCCACAGCAGGAGCTGAGAACCATGCATTCGGAGGTTTTCACACCCCACCCACTAATGCCCTCAAAGTTTGAGAAAACGCGACCTTCGCGAAAAGCCCCGGAACCTATTGCAAAGTGATGAGCAGTGCCCAGGAGCACCTCTCAGTCATTTGCGCAAAATTCCTTCGGCTACAAGTGGCTCAAATAAGGGCGTGAAAATTGTGCCGAAAGCCCTTTCAGGGGCTATTGCTCGGCACTCGGGGGACGGAAAATTTTACGCAATGCCTCACAATGAAGCACTGGTCGGGGGCTAACTTCTGGCACCAGTTTCGAGCCCGTCCGTGAAAGTGACCCGCGCAAGTTTTAGGCCGGTTCGGCTACTGTGGCCTAATGGGGCCTAATGGGAAGATCTTCTAATGCTCATAACTTTTTAATTTCCCGACGGAACGCTTTGAAATTTTCACCATTTGTAGACGGCCTCCCGTACTACAAACTGATGCCCGTGTGGGCATGATGAAAATGGTAGTTCGCGAGACGGAAGCGCGTAAAGCTTCGGGGCGGCGGACTTCCACACCCCGATAACTCGGTATCGAAACATTGTTGCGGGCGGGTGCGCATGGCAATACCTGCGCCTCTGTGGGCCCTATCCGCGTGCAAAATCTAAAAGCGATCAGAGCCTTAGAAAGCGCGTACAACCGCTATCCCCATTTGCCTTGGGCCCTATGGGAAAACAGGAAATATCATAATTGCGGTCCGGGGCGCGCGCGCACAATGATAATTTTCACACCCGAGTAAGCTCTTTTATAGGTCAACATTTTGGAAAAAAAATTGGCTTGCTGCCCACAGCAGGAGCTGAGAACCATGCATTCGGAGGTTTTCACACCCCACCCACTAATGCCCTCAAAGTTTGAGAAAACGCGACCTTCGCGAAAAGCCCCGGAACCTATTGCAAAGTGATGAGCAGTGCCCAGGAGCACCTCTCAGTCATTTGCGCAAAATTCCTTCGGCTACAAGTGGCTCAAATAAGGGCGTGAAAATTGTGCCGAAAGCCCTTTCAGGGGCTATTGCTCGGCACTCGGGGGACGGAAAATTTTACGCAATGCCTCACAATGAAGCACTGGTCGGGGGCTAACTTCTGGCACCAGTTTCGAGCCCGTCCGTGAAAGTGACCCGCGCAAGTTTTAGGCCGGTTCGGCTACTGTGGCCTAATGGGGCCTAATGGGAAGATCTTCTAATGCTCATAACTTTTTAATTTCCCGACGGAACGCTTTGAAATTTTCACCATTTGTAGACGGCCTCCCGTACTACAAACTGATGCCCGTGTGGGCATGATGAAAATGGTAGTTCGCGAGACGAAAGCGCGTAAAGCTTCGGGGCGGCGGACTTCCACACCCCGATAACTCGGTATCGAAACATTGTTGCGGGCGGGTGCGCATGGCAATACCTGCGCCTCTGTGGGCCCTATCCGCGTGCAAAATCTAAAAGCGATCAGAGCCTTAGAAAGCGCGTACAACCGCTATCCCCATTTGCCTTGGGCCCTATGGGAAAACAGGAAATATCATAATTGCGGTCCGGGGCGCGCGCGCACAATGATAATTTTCACACCCGAGTAAGCTCTTTTATAGGTCAACATTTTGGAAAAAAAATTGGCTTGCTGCCCACAGCAGGAGCTGAGAACCATGCATTCGGAGGTTTTCACACCCCACCCACTAATGCCCTCAAAGTTTGAGAAAACGCGACCTTCGCGAAAAGCCCCGGAACCTATTGCAAAGTGATGAGCAGTGCCCAGGAGCACCTCTCAGTCATTTGCGCAAAATTCCTTCGGCTACAAGTGGCTCAAATAAGGGCGTGAAAATTGTGCCGAAAGCCCTTTCAGGGGCTATTGCTCGGCACTCGGGGGACGGAAAATTTTACGCAATGCCTCACAATGAAGCACTGGTCGGGGGCTAACTTCTGGCACCAGTTTCGAGCCCGTCCGTGAAAGTGACCCGCGCAAGTTTTAGGCCGGTTCGGCTACTGTGGCCTAATGGGGCCTAATGGGAAGATCTTCTAATGCTCATAACTTTTTAATTTCCCGACGGAACGCTTTGAAATTTTCACCATTTGTAGACGGCCTCCCGTACTACAAACTGATGCCCGTGTGGGCATGATGAAAATGGTAGTTCGCGAGACGGAAGCGCGTAAAGCTTCGGGGCGGCGGACTTCCACACCCCGATAACTCGGTATCGAAACATTGTTGCGGGCGGGTGCGCATGGCAATACCTGCGCCTCTGTGGGCCCTATCCGCGTGCAAAATCTAAAAGCGATCAGAGCCTTAGAAAGCGCGTACAACCGCTATCCCCATTTGCCTTGGGCCCTATGGGAAAACAGGAAATATCATAATTGCGGTCCGGGGCGCGCGTGCACAATGATAATTTTCACACCCGAGTAAGCTCTTTTATAGGTCAACATTTTGGAAAAAAAATTGGCTTGCTGCCCACAGCAGGAGCTGAGAACCATGCATTCGGAGGTTTTCACACCCCACCCACTAATGCCCTCAAAGTTTGAGAAAACGCGACCTTCGCGAAAAGCCCCGGAACCTATTGCAAAGTGATGAGCAGTGCCCAGGAGCACCTCTCAGTCATTTGCGCAAAATTCCTTCGGCTACAAGTGGCTCAAATAAGGGCGTGAAAATTGTGCCGAAAGCCCTTTCAGGGGCTATTGCTCGGCACTCGGGGGACGGAAAATTTTACGCAATGCCTCACAATGAAGCACTGGTCGGGGGCTAACTTCTGGCACCAGTTTCGAGCCCGTCCGTGAAAGTGACCCGCGCAAGTTTTAGGCCGGTTCGGCTACTGTGGCCTAATGGGGCCTAATGGGAAGATCTTCTAATGCTCATAACTTTTTAATTTCCCGACGGAACGCTTTGAAATTTTCACCATTTGTAGACGGCCTCCCGTACTACAAACTGATGCCCGTGTGGGCATGATGAAAATGGTAGTTCGCGAGACGGAAGCGCGTAAAGCTTCGGGGCGGCGGACTTCCACACCCCGATAACTCGGTATCGAAACATTGTTGCGGGCGGGTGCGCATGGCAATACCTGCGCCTCTGTGGGCCCTATCCGCGTGCAAAATCTAAAAGCGATCAGAGCCTTAGAAAGCGCGTACAACCGCTATCCCCATTTGCCTTGGGCCCTATGGGAAAACAGGAAATATCATAATTGCGGTCCGGGGCGCGCGCGCACAATGATAATTTTCACACCCGAGTAAGCTCTTTTATAGGTCAACATTTTGGAAAAAAAATTGGCTTGCTGCCCACAGCAGGAGCTGAGAACCATGCATTAGGAGGTTTTCACACCCCACCCACTAATGCCCTCAAAGTTTGAGAAAACGCGACCTTCGCGAAAAGCCCCGGAACCTATTGCAAAGTGATGAGCAGTGCCCAGGAGCACCTCTCAGTCATTTGCGCAAAATTCCTTCGGCTACAAGTGGCTCAAATAAGGGCGTGAAAATTGTGCCGAAAGCCCTTTCAGGGGCTATTGCTCGGCACTCGGGGGACGGAAAATTTTACGCAATGCCTCACAATGAAGCACTGGTCGGGGGCTAACTTCTGGCACCAGTTTCGAGCCCGTCCGTGAAAGTGACCCGCGCAAGTTTTAGGCCGGTTCGGCTACTGTGGCCTAATGGGGCCTAATGGGAAGATCTTCTAATGCTCATAACTTTTTAATTTCCCGACGGAACGCTTTGAAATTTTCACCATTTGTAGACGGCCTCCCGTACTACAAACTGATGCCCGTGTGGGCATGATGAAAATGGTAGTTCGCGAGACGGAAGCGCGTAAAGCTTCGGGGCGGCGGACTTCCACACCCCGATAACTCGGTATCGAAACATTGTTGCGGGCGGGTGCGCATGGCAATACCTGCGCCTCTGTGGGCCCTATCCGCGTGCAAAATCTAAAAGCGATCAGAGCCTTAGAAAGCGCGTACAACCGCTATCCCCATTTGCCTTGGGCCCTATGGGAAAACAGGAAATATCATAATTGCGGTCCGGGGCGCGCGCGCACAATGATAATTTTCACACCCGAGTAAGCTCTTTTATAGGTCAACATTTTGGAAAAAAAATTGGCTTGCTGCCCACAGCAGGAGCTGAGAACCATGCATTCGGAGGTTTTCACACCCCACCCACTAATGCCCTCAAAGTTTGAGAAAACGCGACCTTCGCGAAAAGCCCCGGAACCTATTGCAAAGTGATGAGCAGTGCCCAGGAGCACCTCTCAGTCATTTGCGCAAAATTCCTTCGGCTACAAGTGGCTCAAATAAGGGCGTGAAAATTGTGCCGAAAGCCCTTTCAGGGGCTATTGCTCGGCACTCGGGGGACGGAAAATTTTACGCAATGCCTCACAATGAAGCACTGGTCGGGGGCTAACTTCTGGCACCAGTTTCGAGCCCGTCCGTGAAAGTGACCCGCGCAAGTTTTAGGCCGGTTCGGCTACTGTGGCCTAATGGGGCCTAATGGGAAGATCTTCTAATGCTCATAACTTTTTAATTTCCCGACGGAACGCTTTGAAATTTTCACCATTTGTAGACGGCCTCCCGTACTACAAACTGATGCCCGTGTGGGCATGATGAAAATGGTAGTTCGCGAGACGGAAGCGCGTAAAGCTTCGGGGCGGCGGACTTCCACACCCCGATAACTCGGTATCGAAACATTGTTGCGGGCGGGTGCGCATGGCAATACCTGCGCCTCTGTGGGCCCTATCCGCGTGCAAAATCTAAAAGCGATCAGAGCCTTAGAAAGCGCGTACAACCGCTATCCCCATTTGCCTTGGGCCCTATGGGAAAACAGGAAATATCATAATTGCGGTCCGGGGCGCGCGCGCACAATGATAATTTTCACACCCGAGTAAGCTCTTTTATAGGTCAACATTTTGGAAAAAAAATTGGCTTGCTGCCCACAGCAGGAGCTGAGAACCATGCATTCGGAGGTTTTCACACCCCACCCACTAATGCCCTCAAAGTTTGAGAAAACGCGACCTTCGCGAAAAGCCCCGGAACCTATTGCAAAGTGATGAGCAGTGCCCAGGAGCACCTCTCAGTCATTTGCGCAAAATTCCTTCGGCTACAAGTGGCTCAAATAAGGGCGTGAAAATTGTGCCGAAAGCCCTTTCAGGGGCTATTGCTCGGCACTCGGGGGACGGAAAATTTTACGCAATGCCTCACAATGAAGCACTGGTCGGGGGCTAACTTCTGGCACCAGTTTCGAGCCCGTCCGTGAAAGTGACCCGCGCAAGTTTTAGGCCGGTTCGGCTACTGTGGCCTAATGGGGCCTAATGGGAAGATCTTCTAATGCTCATAACTTTTTAATTTCCAGACGGAACGCTTTGAAATTTTCACCATTTGTAGACGGCCTCCCGTACTACAAACTGATGCCCGTGTGGGCATGATGAAAATGGTAGTTCGCGAGACGGAAGCGCGTAAAGCTTCGGGGCGGCGGACTTCCACACCCCGATAACTCGGTATCGAAACATTGTTGCGGGCGGGTGCGCATGGCAATACCTGCGCCTCTGTGGGCCCTATCCGCGTGCAAAATCTAAAAGCGATCAGAGCCTTAGAAAGCGCGTACAACCGCTATCCCCATTTGCCTTGGGCCCTATGGGAAAACAGGAAATATCATAATTGCGGTCCGGGGCGCGCGCGCACAATGATAATTTTCACACCCGAGTAAGCTCTTTTATAGGTCAACATTTTGGAAAAAAAATTGGCTTGCTGCCCACAGCAGGAGCTGAGAACCATGCATTCGGAGGTTTTCACACCCCACCCACTAATGCCCTCAAAGTTTGAGAAAACGCGACCTTTCGCGAAAAGCCCCGGAACCTATTGCAAAGTGATGAGCAGTGCCCAGGAGCACCTCTCAGTCATTTGCGCAAAATTCCTTCGGCTACAAGTGGCTCAAATAAGGGCGTGAAAATTGTGCCGAAAGCCCTTTCAGGGGCTATTGCTCGGCACTCGGGGGACGGAAAATTTTACGCAATGCCTCACAATGAAGCACTGGTCGGGGGCTAACTTCTGGCACCAGTTTCGAGCCCGTCCGTGAAAGTGACCCGCGCAAGTTTTAGGCCGGTTCGGCTACTGTGGCCTAATGGGGCCTAATGGGAAGATCTTCTAATGCTCATAACTTTTTAATTTCCCGACGGAACGCTTTGAAATTTTCACCATTTGTAGACGGCCTCCCGTACTACAAACTGATGCCCGTGTGGGCATGATGAAAATGGTAGTTCGCGAGACGGAAGCGCGTAAAGCTTCGGGGCGGCGGACTTCCACACCCCGATAACTCGGTATCGAAACATTGTTGCGGGCGGGTGCGCATGGCAATACCTGCGCCTCTGTGGGCCCTATCCGCGTGCAAAATCTAAAAGCGATCAGAGCCTTAGAAAGCGCGTACAACCGCTATCCCCATTTGCCTTGGGCCCTATGGGAAAACAGGAAATATCATAATTGCGGTCCGGGGCGCGCGCGCACAATGATAATTTTCACACCCGAGTAAGCTCTTTTATAGGTCAACATTTTGGAAAAAAAATTGGCTTGCTGCCCACAGCAGGAGCTGAGAACCATGCATTCGGAGGTTTTCACACCCCACCCACTAATGCCCTCAAAGTTTGAGAAAATGCGACCTTCGCGAAAAGCCCCGGAACCTATTGCAAAGTGATGAGCAGTGCCCAGGAGCACCTCTCAGTCATTTGCGCAAAATTCCTTCGGCTACAAGTGGCTCAAATAAGGGCGTGAAAATTGTGCCGAAAGCCCTTTCAGGGGCTATTGCTCGGCACTCGGGGGACGGAAAATTTTACGCAATGCCTCACAATGAAGCACTGGTCGGGGGCTAACTTCTGGCACCAGTTTCGAGCCCGTCCGTGAAAGTGACCCGCGCAAGTTTTAGGCCGGTTCGGCTACTGTGGCCTAATGGGGCCTAATGGGAAGATCTTCTAATGCTCATAACTTTTTAATTTCCCGACGGAACGCTTTGAAATTTTCACCATTTGTAGACGGCCTCCCGTACTACAAACTGATGCCCGTGTGGGCATGATGAAAATGGTAGTTCGCGAGACGGAAGCGCGTAAAGCTTCGGGGCGGCGGACTTCCACACCCCGATAACTCGGTATCGAAACATTGTTGCGGGCGGGTGCGCATGGCAATACCTGCGCCTCTGTGGGCCCTATCCGCGTGCAAAATCTAAAAGCGATCAGAGCCTTAGAAAGCGCGTACAACCGCTATCCCCATTTGCCTTGGGCCCTATGGGAAAACAGGAAATATCATAATTGCGGTCCGGGGCGCGCGCGCACAATGATAATTTTCACACCCGAGTAAGCTCTTTTATAGGTCAACATTTTGGAAAAAAAATTGGCTTGCTGCCCACAGCAGGAGCTGAGAACCATGCATTCGGAGGTTTTCACACCCCACCCACTAATGCCCTCAAAGTTTGAGAAAACGCGACCTTCGCGAAAAGCCCCGGAACCTATTGCAAAGTGATGAGCAGTGCCCAGGAGCACCTCTCAGTCATTTGCGCAAAATTCCTTCGGCTACAAGTGGCTCAAATAAGGGCGTGAAAATTGTGCCGAAAGCCCTTTCAGGGGCTATTGCTCGGCACTCGGGGGACGGAAAATTTTACGCAATGCCTCACAATGAAGCACTGGTCGGGGGCTAACTTCTGGCACCAGTTTCGAGCCCGTCCGTGAAAGTGACCCGCGCAAGTTTTAGGCCGGTTCGGCTACTGTGGCCTAATGGGGCCTAATGGGAAGATCTTCTAATGCTCATAACTTTTTAATTTCCCGACGGAACGCTTTGAAATTTTCACCATTTGTAGACGGCCTCCCGTACTACAAACTGATGCCCGTGTGGGCATGATGAAAATGGTAGTTCGCGAGACGGAAGCGCGTAAAGCTTCGGGGCGGCGGACTTCCACACCCCGATAACTCGGTATCGAAACATTGTTGCGGGCGGGTGCGCATGGCAATACCTGCGCCTCTGTGGGCCCTATCCGCGTGCAAAATCTAAAAGCGATCAGAGCCTTAGAAAGCGCGTACAACCGCTATCCCCATTTGCCTTGGGCCCTATGGGAAAACAGGAAATATCATAATTGCGGTCCGGGGCGCGCGCGCACAATGATAATTTTCACACCCGAGTAAGCTCTTTTATAGGTCAACATTTTGGAAAAAAAATTGGCTTGCTGCCCACAGCAGGAGCTGAGAACCATGCATTCGGAGGTTTTCACACCCCACCCACTAATGCCCTCAAAGTTTGAGAAAACGCGACCTTCGCGAAAAGCCCCGGAACCTATTGCAAAGTGATGAGCAGTGCCCAGGAGCACCTCTCAGTCATTTGCGCAAAATTCCTTCGGCTACAAGTGGCTCAAATAAGGGCGTGAAAATTGTGCCGAAAGCCCTTTCAGGGGCTATTGCTCGGCACTCGGGGGACGGAAAATTTTACGCAATGCCTCACAATGAAGCACTGGTCGGGGGCTAACTTCTGGCACCAGTTTCGAGCCCGTCCGTGAAAGTGACCCGCGCAAGTTTTAGGCCGGTTCGGCTACTGTGGCCTAATGGGGCCTAATGGGAAGATCTTCTAATGCTCATAACTTTTTAATTTCCCGACGGAACGCTTTGAAATTTTCACCATTTGTAGACGGCCTCCCGTACTACAAACTGATGCCCGTGTGGGCATGATGAAAATGGTAGTTCGCGAGACGGAAGCGCGTAAAGCTTCGGGGCGGCGGACTTCCACACCCCGATAACTCGGTATCGAAACATTGTTGCGGGCGGGTGCGCATGGCAATACCTGCGCCTCTGTGGGCCCTATCCGCGTGCAAAATCTAAAAGCGATCAGAGCCTTAGAAAGCGCGTACAACCGCTATCCCCATTTGCCTTGGGCCCTATGGGAAAACAGGAAATATCATAATTGCGGTCCGGGGCGCGCGCGCACAATGATAATTTTCACACCCGAGTAAGCTCTTTTATAGGTCAACATTTTGGAAAAAAAATTGGCTTGCTGCCCACAGCAGGAGCTGAGAACCATGCATTCGGAGGTTTTCACACCCCACCCACTAATGCCCTCAAAGTTTGAGAAAACGCGACCTTCGCGAAAAGCCCCGGAACCTATTGCAAAGTGATGAGCAGTGCCCAGGAGCACCTCTCAGTCATTTGCGCAAAATTCCTTCGGCTACAAGTGGCTCAAATAAGGGCGTGAAAATTGTGCCGAAAGCCCTTTCAGGGGCTATTGCTCGGCACTCGGGGGACGGAAAATTTTACGCAATGCCTCACAATGAAGCACTGGTCGGGGGCTAACTTCTGGCACCAGTTTCGAGCCCGTCCGTGAAAGTGACCCGCGCAAGTTTTAGGCCGGTTCGGCTACTGTGGCCTAATGGGGCCTAATGGGAAGATCTTCTAATGCTCATAACTTTTTAATTTCCCGACGGAACGCTTTGAAATTTTCACCATTTGTAGACGGCCTCCCGTACTACAAACTGATGCCCGTGTGGGCATGATGAAAATGGTAGTTCGCGAGACGGAAGCGCGTAAAGCTTCGGGGCGGCGGACTTCCACACCCCGATAACTCGGTATCGAAACATTGTTGCGGGCGGGTGCGCATGGCAATACCTGCGCCTCTGTGGGCCCTATCCGCGTGCAAAATCTAAAAGCGATCAGAGCCTTAGAAAGCGCGTACAACCGCTATCCCCATTTGCCTTGGGCCCTATGGGAAAACAGGAAATCATAATTGCCGTCCGGGGCGCGCGCGCACAATGATAATTTTCACACCCGAGTAAGCTCTTATATAGGTCAACATTTTGGAAAAAAAATTGGCTTGCTGCCCACAGCAGGAGCTGAGAACCATGCATTCGGAGGTTTTCACACCCCACCCACTAATGCCCTCAAAGTTTGAGAAAACGCGACCTTCGCGAAAAGCCCCGGAACCTATTGCAAAGTGATGAGCAGTGCCCAGGAGCACCTCTCAGTCATTTGCGCAAAATTCCTTCGGCTACAAGTGGCTCAAATAAGGGCGTGAAAATTGTGCCGAAAGCCCTTTCAGGGGCTATTGCTCGGCACTCGGGGGACGGAAAATTTTACGCAATGCCTCACAATGAAGCACTGGTCGGGGGCTAACTTCTGGCACCAGTTTCGAGCCCGTCCGTGAAAGTGACCCGCGCAAGTTTTAGGCCGGTTCGGCTACTGTGGCCTAATGGGGCCTAATGGGAAGATCTTCTAATGCTCATAACTTTTTAATTTCCCGACGGAACGCTTTGAAATTTTCACCATTTGTAGACGGCCTCCCGTACTACAAACTGATGCCCGTGTGGGCATGATGAAAATGGTAGTTCGCGAGACGGAAGCGCGTAAAGCTTCGGGGCGGCGGACTTCCACACCCCGATAACTCGGTATCGAAACATTGTTGCGGGCGGGTGCGCATGGCAATACCTGCGCCTCTGTGGGCCCTATCCGCGTGCAAAATCTAAAAGCGATCAGAGCCTTAGAAAGCGCGTACAACCGCTATCCCCATTTGCCTTGGGCCCTATGGGAAAACAGGAAATATCATAATTGCGGTCCGGGGCGCGCGCGCACAATGATAATTTTCACACCCGAGTAAGCTCTTTTATAGGTCAACATTTTGGAAAAAAAATTGGCTTGCTGCCCACAGCAGGAGCTGAGAACCATGCATTCGGAGGTTTTCACACCCCACCCACTAATGCCCTCAAAGTTTGAGAAAACGCGACCTTCGCGAAAAGCCCCGGAACCTATTGCAAAGTGATGAGCAGTGCCCAGGAGCACCTCTCAGTCATTTGCGCAAAATTCCTTCGGCTACAAGTGGCTCAAATAAGGGCGTGAAAATTGTGCCGAAAGCCCTTTCAGGGGCTATTGCTCGGCACTCGGGGGACGGAAAATTTTACGCAATGCCTCACAATGAAGCACTGGTCGGGGGCTAACTTCTGGCACCAGTTTCGAGCCCGTCCGTGAAAGTGACCCGCGCAAGTTTTAGGCCGGTTCGGCTACTGTGGCCTAATGGGGCCTAATGGGAAGATCTTCTAATGCTCATAACTTTTTAATTTCCCGACGGAACGCTTTGAAATTTTCACCATTTGTAGACGGCCTCCCGTACTACAAACTGATGCCCGTGTGGGCATGATGAAAATGGTAGTTCGCGAGACGGAAGCGCGTAAAGCTTCGGGGCGGCGGACTTCCACACCCCGATAACTTGGTATCGAAACATTGTTGCGGGCGGGTGCGCATGGCAATACCTGCGCCTCTGTGGGCCCTATCCGCGTGCAAAATCTAAAAGCGATCAGAGCCTTAGAAAGCGCGTACAACCGCTATCCCCATTTGCCTTGGGCCCTATGGGAAAACAGGAAATATCATAATTGCGGTCCGGGGCGCGCGCGCACAATGATAATTTTCACACCCGAGTAAGCTCTTTTATAGGTCAACATTTTGGAAAAAAAATTGGCTTGCTGCCCACAGCAGGAGCTGAGAACCATGCATTCGGAGGTTTTCACACCCCACCCACTAATGCCCTCAAAGTTTGAGAAAACGCGACCTTCGCGAAAAGCCCCGGAACCTATTGCAAAGTGATGAGCAGTGCCCAGGAGCACCTCTCAGTCATTTGCGCAAAATTCCTTCGGCTACAAGTGGCTCAAATAAGGGCGTGAAAATTGTGCCGAAAGCCCTTTCAGGGGCTATTGCTCGGCACTCGGGGGACGGAAAATTTTACGCAATGCCTCACAATGAAGCACTGGTCGGGGTCTAACTTCTGGCACCAGTTTTGAGCCCGTCCGTGAAAGTGACCCGCGCAAGTTTTAGGCCGGTTCGGCTACTGTGGCCTAATGGGGCCTAATGGGAAGATCTTCTAATGCTCATAACTTTTTAATTTCCCGACGGAACGCTTTGAAATTTTCACCATTTGTAGACGGCCTCCCGTACTACAAACTGATGCCCGTGTGGGCATGATGAAAATGGTAGTTCGCAAGACGGAAGCGCGTAAAGCTTCGGGGCGGCGGACTTCCACACCCCGATAACTCGGTATCGAAACATTGTTGCGGGCGGGTGCGCATGGCAATACCTGCGCCTCTGTGGGCCCTATCCGCGTGCAAAATCTAAAAGCGATCAGAGCCTTAGAAAGCGCGTACAACCGCTATCCCCATTTGCCTTGGGCCCTATGGGAAAACAGGAAATATCATAATTGCGGTCCGGGGCGCGCGCGCACAATGATAATTTTCACACCCGAGTAAGCTCTTTTATAGGTCAACATTTTGGAAAAAAAATTGGCTTGCTGCCCACAGCAGGAGCTGAGAACCATGCATTCGGAGGTTTTCACACCCCACCCACTAATGCCCTCAAAGTTTGAGAAAACGCGACCTTCGCAAAAAGCCCCGGAACCTATTGCAAAGTGATGAGCAGTGCCCAGGAGCACCTCTCAGTCATTTGCGCAAAATTCCTTCGGCTACAAGTGGCTCAAATAAGGGCGTGAAAATTGTGCCGAAAGCCCTTTCAGGGGCTATTGCTCGGCACTCGGGGGACGGAAAATTTTACGCAATGCCTCACAATGAAGCACTGGTCGGGGGCTAACTTCTGGCACCAGTTTCGAGCCCGTCCGTGAAAGTGACCCGCGCAAGTTTTAGGCCGGTTCGGCTACTGTGGCCTAATGGGGCCTAATGGGAAGATCTTCTAATGCTCATAACTTTTTAATTTCCCGACGGAACGCTTTGAAATTTTCACCATTTGTAGACGGCCTCCCGTACTACAAACTGATGCCCGTGTGGGCATGATGAAAATGGTAGTTCGCGAGACGGAAGCGCGTAAAGCTTCGGGGCGGCGGACTTCCACACCCCGATAACTCGGTATCGAAACATTGTTGCGGGCGGGTGCGCATGGCAATACCTGCGCCTCTGTGGGCCCTATCCGCGTGCAAAATCTAAAAGCGATCAGAGCCTTAGAAAGCGCGTACAACCGCTATCCCCATTTGCCTTGGGCCCTATGGGAAAACAGGAAATATCATAATTGCGGTCCGGGGCGCGCGCGCACAATGATAATTTTCACACCCGAGTAAGCTCTTTTATAGGTCAACATTTTGGAAAAAAAATTGGCTTGCTGCCCACAGCAGGAGCTGAGAACCATGCATTCGGAGGTTTTCACACCCCACCCACTAATGCCCTCAAAGTTTGAGAAAACACGACCTTCGCGAAAAGCCCCGGAACCTATTGCAAAGTGATGAGCAGTGCCCAGGAGCACCTCTCAGTCATTTGCGCAAAATTCCTTCGGCTACAAGTGGCTCAAATAAGGGCGTGAAAATTGTGCCGAAAGCCCTTTCAGGGGCTATTGCTCGGCACTCGGGGGACGGAAAATTTTACGCAATGCCTCACAATGAAGCACTGGTCGGGGGCTAACTTCTGGCACCAGTTTTGAGCCCGTCCGTGAAAGTGACCCGCGCAAGTTTTAGGCCGGTTCGGCTACTGTGGCCTAATGGGGCCTAATGGGAAGATCTTCTAATGCTCATAACTTTTTAATTTCCCGACGGAACGCTTTGAAATTTTCACCATTTGTAGACGGCCTCCCGTACTACAAACTGATGCCCGTGTGGGCATGATGAAAATGGTAGTTCGCGAGACGGAAGCGCGTAAAGCTTCGGGGCGGCGGACTTCCACACCCCGATAACTCGGTATCGAAACATTGTTGCGGGCGGGTGCGCATGGCAATACCTGCGCCTCTGTGGGCCCTATCCGCGTGCAAAATCTAAAAGCGATCAGAGCCTTAGAAAGCGCGTACAACCGCTATCCCCATTTGCCTTGGGCCCTATGGGAAAACAGGAAATATCATAATTGCGGTCCGGGGCGCGCGCGCACAATGATAATTTTCACACCCGAGTAAGCTCTTTTATAGGTCAACATTTTGGAAAAAAAATTGGCTTGCTGCCCACAGCAGGAGCTGAGAACCATGCATTCGGAGGTTTTCACACCCCACCCACTAATGCCCTCAAAGTTTGAGAAAACGCGACCTTCGCGAAAAGCCCCGGAACCTATTGCAAAGTGATGAGCAGTGCCCAGGAGCACCTCTCAGTCATTTGCGCAAAATTCCTTCGGCTACAAGTGGCTCAAATAAGGGCGTGAAAATTGTGCCGAAAGCCCTTTCAGGGGCTATTGCTCGGCACTCGGGGGACGGAAAATTTTACGCAATGCCACACAATGAAGCACTGGTCGGGGGCTAACTTCTGGCACCAGTTTCGAGCCCGTCCGTGAAAGTGACCCGCGCAAGTTTTAGGCCGGTTCGGCTACTGTGGCCTAATGGGGCCTAATGGGAAGATCTTCTAATGCTCATAACTTTTTAATTTCCCGACGGAACGCTTTGAAATTTTCACCTTTTGTAGACGGCCTCCCGTACTACAAACTGATGCCCGTGTGGGCATGATGAAAATGGTAGTTCGCGAGACGGAAGCGCGTAAAGCTTCGGGGCGGCGGACTTCCACACCCCGATAACTCGGTATCGAAACATTGTTGCGGGCGGGTGCGCATGGCAATACCTGCGCCTCTGTGGGCCCTATCCGCGTGCAAAATCTAAAAGCGATCAGAGCCTTAGAAAGCGCGTACAACCGCTATCCCCATTTGCCTTGGGCCCTATGGGAAAACAGGAAATATCATAATTGCGGTCCGGGGCGCGCGCACAATGATAATTTTCACACCCGAGTAAGCTCTTTTATAGGTCAACATTTTGGAAAAAAAATTGGCTTGCTGCCCACAGCAGGAGCTGAGAACCATGCATTCGGAGGTTTTCACACCCCACCCACTAATGCCCTCAAAGTTTGAGAAAACGCGACCTTCGCGAAAAGCCCCGGAACCTATTGCAAAGTGATGAGCAGTGCCCAGGAGCACCTCTCAGTCATTTGCGCAAAATTCCTTCGGCTACAAGTGGCTCAAATAAGGGCGTGAAAATTGTGCCGAAAGCCCTTTCAGGGGCTATTGCTCGGCACTCGGGGGACGGAAAATTTTACGCAATGCCTCACAATGAAGCACTGGTCGGGGGCTAACTTCTGGCACCAGTTTCGAGCCCGTCCGTGAAAGTGACCCGCGCAAGTTTTAGGCCGGTTCGGCTACTGTGGCCTAATGGGGCCTAATGGGAAGATCTTCTAATGCTCATAACTTTTTAATTTCCCGACGGAATGCTTTGAAATTTTCACCATTTGTAGACGGCCTCCCGTACTACAAACTGATGCCCGTGTGGGCATGATGAAAATGGTAGTTCGCGAGACGGAAGCGCGTAAAGCTTCGGGGCGGCGGACTTCCACACCCCGATAACTCGGTATCGAAACATTGTTGCGGGCGGGTGCGCATGGCAATACCTGCGCCTCTGTGGGCCCTATCCGCGTGCAAAATCTAAAAGCGATCAGAGCCTTAGAAAGCGCGTACAACCGCTATCCCCATTTGCCTTGGGCCCTATGGGAAAACAGGAAATATCATAATTGCGGTCCGGGGCGCGCGCGCACAATGATAATTTTCACACCCGAGTAAGCTCTTTTATAGGTCAACATTTTGGAAAAAAAATTGGCTTGCTGCCCACAGCAGGAGCTGAGAACCATGCATTCGGAGGTTTTCACACCCCACTCACTAATGCCCTCAAAGTTTGAGAAAACGCGACCTTCGCGAAAAGCCCCGGAACCTATTGCAAAGTGATGAGCAGTGCCCAGGAGCACCTCTCAGTCATTTGCGCAAAATTCCTTCGGCTACAAGTGGCTCAAATAAGGGCGTGAAAATTGTGCCGAAAGCCCTTTCAGGGGCTATTGCTCGGCACTCGGGGGACGGAAAATTTTACGCAATGCCTCACAATGAAGCACTGGTCGGGGGCTAACTTCTGGCACCAGTTTCGAGCCCGTCCGTGAAAGTGACCCGCGCAAGTTTTAGGCCGGTTCGGCTACTGTGGCCTAATGGGGCCTAATGGGAAGATCTTCTAATGCTCATAACTTTTTAATTTCCCGACGGAACGCTTTGAAATTTTCACCATTTGTAGACGGCCTCCCGTACTACAAACTGATGCCCGTGTGGGCATGATGAAAATGGTAGTTCGCGAGACGGAAGCGCGTAAAGCTTCGGGGCGGCGGACTTCCACACCCCGATAACTCGGTATCGAAACATTGTTGCGGGCGGGTGCGCATGGCAATACCTGCGCCTCTGTGGGCCCTATCCGCGTGCAAAATCTAAAAGCGATCAGAGCCTTAGAAAGCGCGTACAACCGCTATCCCCATTTGCCTTGGGCCCTATGGGAAAACAGGAAATATCATAATTGCGGTCCGGGGCGCGCGCGCACAATGATAATTTTCACACCCGAGTAAGCTCTTTTATAGGTCAACATTTTGGAAAAAAAATTGGCTTGCTGCCCACAGCAGGAGCTGAGAACCATGCATTCGGAGGTTTTCACACCCCACCCACTAATGCCCTCAAAGTTTGAGAAAACGCGACCTTCGCGAAAAGCCCCAGAACCTATTGCAAAGTGATGAGCAGTGCCCAGGAGCACCTCTCAGTCATTTGCGCAAAATTCCTTCGGCTACAAGTGGCTCAAATAAGGGCGTGAAAATTGTGCCGAAAGCCCTTTCAGGGGCTATTGCTCGGCACTCGGGGGACGGAAAATTTTACGCAATGCCTCACAATGAAGCACTGGTCGGGGGCTAACTTCTGGCACCAGTTTCGAGCCCGTCCGTGAAAGTGACCCGCGCAAGTTTTAGGCCGGTTCGGCTACTGTGGCCTAATGGGGCCTAATGGGAAGATCTTCTAATGCTCATAACTTTTTAATTTCCCGACGGAACGCTTTGAAATTTTCACCATTTGTAGACGGCCTCCCGTACTACAAACTGATGCCCGTGTGGGCATGATGAAAATGGTAGTTTGCGAGACGGAAGCGCGTAAAGCTTCGGGGCGGCGGACTTCCACACCCCGATAACTCGGTATCGAAACATTGTTGCGGGCGGGTGCGCATGGCAATACCTGCGCCTCTGTGGGCCCTATCCGCGTGCAAAATCTAAAAGCGATCAGAGCCTTAGAAAGCGCGTACAACCGCTATCCCCATTTGCCCCTTGGGCCCTATGGGAAAACAGGAAATATCATAATTGCGGTCCGGGGCGCGCGCGCACAATGATAATTTTCACACCCGAGTAAGCTCTTTTATAGGTCAACATTTTGGAAAAAAAATTGGCTTGCTGCCCACAGCAGGAGCTGAGAACCATGCATTCGGAGGTTTTCACACCCCACCCACTAATGCCCTCAAAGTTTGAGAAAACGCGACCTTCGCGAAAAGCCCCGGAACCTATTGCAAAGTGATGAGCAGTGCCCAGGAGCACCTCTCAGTCATTTGCGCAAAATTCCTTCGGCTACAAGTGGCTCAAATAAGGGCGTGAAAATTGTGCCGAAAGCCCTTTCAGGGGCTATTGCTCGGCACTCGGGGGACGGAAAATTTTACGCAATGCCTCACAATGAAGCACTGGTCGGGGGCTAACTTCTGGCACCAGTTTCGAGCCCGTCCGTGAAAGTGACCTGCGCAAGTTTTAGGCCGGTTCGGCTACTGTGGCCTAATGGGGCCTAATGGGAAGATCTTCTAATGCTCATAACTTTTTAATTTCCCGACGGAACGCTTTGAAATTTTCACCATTTGTAGACGGCCTCCCGTACTACAAACTGATGCCCGTGTGGGCATGATGAAAATGGTAGTTCGCGAGACGGAAGCGCGTAAAGCTTCGGGGCGGCGGACTTCCACACCCCGATAACTCGGTATCGAAACATTGTTGCGGGCGGGTGCGCATGGCAATACCTGCGCCTCTGTGGGCCCTATCCGCGTGCAAAATCTAAAAGCGATCAGAGCCTTAGAAAGCGCGTACAACCGCTATCCCCATTTGCCTTGGGCCCTATGGGAAAACAGGAAATATCATAATTGCGGTCCGGGGCGCGCGCGCACAATGATAATTTTCACACCCGAGTAAGCTCTTTTATAGGTCAACATTTTGGAAAAAAAATTGGCTTGCTGCCCACAGCAGGAGCTGAGAACCATGCATTCGGAGGTTTTCACACCCCACCCACTAATGCCCTCAAAGTTTGAGAAAACGCGACCTTCGCGAAAAGCCCCGGAACCTATTGCAAAGTGATGAGCAGTGCCCAGGAGCACCTCTCAGTCATTTGCGCAAAATTCCTTCGGCTACAAGTGGCTCAAATAAGGGCGTGAAAATTGTGCCGAAAGCCCTTTCAGGGGCTATTGCTCGGCACTCGGGGGACGGAAAATTTTACGCAATGCCTCACAATGAAGCACTGGTCGGGGGCTAACTTCTGGCACCAGTTTCGAGCCCGTCCGTGAAAGTGACCCGCGCAAGTTTTAGGCCGGTTCGGCTACTGTGGCCTAATGGGGCCTAATGGGAAGATCTTCTAATGCTCATAACTTTTTAATTTCCCGACGGAACGCTTTGAAATTTTCACCATTTGTAGACGGCCTCCCGTACTACAAACTGATGCCCGTGTGGGCATGATGAAAATGGTAGTTCGCGAGACGGAAGCGCGTAAAGCTTCGGGGCGGCGGACTTCCACACCCCGATAACTCGGTATCGAAACATTGTTGCGGGCGGGTGCGCATGGCAATACCTGCGCCTCTGTGGGCCCTATCCGCGTGCAAAATCTAAAAGCGATCAGAGCCTTAGAAAGCGCGTACAACCGCTATCCCCATTTGCCTTGGGCCCTATGGGAAAACAGGAAATATCATAATTGCGGTCCGGGGCGCGCGCGCACAATGATAATTTTCACACCCGAGTAAGCTCTTTTATAGGTCAACATTTTGGAAAAAAAATTGGCTTGCTGCCCACAGCAGGAGCTGAGAACCATGCATTCGGAGGTTTTCACACCCCACCCACTAATGCCCTCAAAGTTTGAGAAAACGCGACCTTCGCGAAAAGCCCCGGAACCTATTGCAAAGTGATGAGCAGTGCCCAGGAGCACCTCTCAGTCATTTGCGCAAAATTCCTTCGGCTACAAGTGGCTCAAATAAGGGCGTGAAAATTGTGCCGAAAGCCCTTTCAGGGGCTATTGCTCGGCACTCGGGGGACGGAAAATTTTACGCAATGCCTCACAATGAAGCACTGGTCGGGGGCTAACTTCTGGCACCAGTTTCGAGCCCGTCCGTGAAAGTGACCCGCGCAAGTTTTAGGCCGGTTCGGCTACTGTGGCCTAATGGGGCCTAATGGGAAGATCTTCTAATGCTCATAACTTTTTAATTTCCTGACGGAACGCTTTGAAATTTTCACCATTTGTAGACGGCCTCCCGTACTACAAACTGATGCCCGTGTGGGCATGATGAAAATGGTAGTTCGCGAGACGGAAGCGCGTAAAGCTTCGGGGCGGCGGACTTCCACACCCCGATAACTCGGTATCGAAACATTGTTGCGGGCGGGTGCGCATGGCAATACCTGCGCCTCTGTGGGCCCTATCCGCGTGCAAAATCTAAAAGCGATCAGAGCCTTAGAAAGCGCGTACAACCGCTATCCCCATTTGCCTTGGGCCCTATGGGAAAACAGGAAATATCATAATTGCGGTCCGGGGCGCGCGCGCACAATGATAATTTTCACACCCGAGTAAGCTCTTCTATAGGTCAACATTTTGGAAAAAAAATTGGCTTGCTGCCCACAGCAGGAGCTGAGAACCATGCATTCGGAGGTTTTCACACCCCACCCACTAATGCCCTCAAAGTTTGAGAAAACGCGACCTTCGCGAAAAGCCCCGGAACCTATTGCAAAGTGATGAGCAGTGCCCAGGAGCACCTCTCAGTCATTTGCGCAAAATTCCTTCGGCTACAAGTGGCTCAAATAAGGGCGTGAAAATTGTGCCGAAAGCCCTTTCAGGGGCTATTGCTCGGCACTCGGGGGACGGAAAATTTTACGCAATGCCTCACAATGAAGCACTGGTCGGGGGCTAACTTCTGGCACCAGTTTCGAGCCCGTCCGTGAAAGTGACCCGCGCAAGTTTTAGGCCGGTTCGGCTACTGTGGCCTAATGGGGCCTAATGGGAAGATCTTCTAATGCTCATAACTTTTTAATTTCCCGACGGAACGCTTTGAAATTTTCACCATTTGTAGACGGCCTCCCGTACTACAAACTGATGCCCGTGTGGGCATGATGAAAATGGTAGTTCGCGAGACGGAAGCGCGTAAAGCTTCGGGGCGGCGGACTTCCACACCCCGATAACTCGGTATCGAAACATTGTTGCGGGCGGGTGCGCATGGCAATACCTGCGCCTCTGTGGGCCCTATCCGGGTGCAAAATCTAAAAGCGATCAGAGCCTTAGAAAGCGCGTACAACCGCTATCCCCATTTGCCTTGGGCCCTATGGGAAAACAGGAAATATCATAATTGCGGTCCGGGGCGCGCGCGCACAATGATAATTTTCACACCCGAGTAAGCTCTTTTATAGGTCAACATTTTGGAAAAAAAATTGGCTTGCTGCCCACAGCAGGAGCTGAGAACCATGCATTCGGAGGTTTTCACACCCCACCCACTAATGCCCTCAAAGTTTGAGAAAACGCGACCTTCGCGAAAAGCCCCGGAACCTATTGCAAAGTGATGAGCAGTGCCCAGGAGCACCTCTCAGTCATTTGCGCAAAATTCCTTCGGCTACAAGTGGCTCAAATAAGGGCGTGAAAATTGTGCCAAAAGCCCTTTCAGGGGCTATTGCTCGGCACTCGGGGGACGGAAAATTTTACGCAATGCCTCACAATGAAGCACTGGTCGGGGGCTAACTTCTGGCACCAGTTTCGAGCCCGTCCGTGAAAGTGACCCGCGCAAGTTTTAGGCCGGTTCGGCTACTGTGGCCTAATGGGGCCTAATGGGAAGATCTTCTAATGCTCATAACTTTTTAATTTCCCGACGGAACGCTTTGAAATTTTCACCATTTGTAGACGGCCTCCCGTACTACAAACTGATGCCCGTGTGGGCATGATGAAAATGGTAGTTCGCGAGACGGAAGCGCGTAAAGCTTCGGGGCGGCGGACTTCCACACCCCGATAACTCGGTATCGAAACATTGTTGCGGGCGGGTGCGCATGGCAATACCTGCGCCTCTGTGGGCCCTATCCGCGTGCAAAATCTAAAAGCGATCAGAGCCTTAGAAAGCGCGTACAACCGCTATCCCCATTTGCCTTGGGCCCTATGGGAAAACAGGAAATATCATAATTGCGGTCCGGGGCGCGCGCGCACAATGATAATTTTCACACCCGAGTAAGCTCTTTTATAGGTCAACATTTTGGAAAAAAAATTGGCTTGCTGCCCACAGCAGGAGCTGAGAACCATGCATTCGGAGGTTTTCACACCCCACCCACTAATGCCCTCAAAGTTTGAGAAAACGCGACCTTCGCGAAAAGCCCCGGAACCTATTGCAAAGTGATGAGCAGTGCCCAGGAGCACCTCTCAGTCATTTGCGCAAAATTCCTTCGGCTACAAGTGGCTCAAATAAGGGCGTGAAAATTGTGCCGAAAGCCCTTTCAGGGGCTATTGCTCGGCACTCGGGGGACGGAAAATTTTACGCAATGCCTCACAATGAAGCACTGGTCGGGGGCTAACTTCTGGCACCAGTTTCGAGCCCGTCCGTGAAAGTGACCCGCGCAAGTTTTAGGCCGGTTCGGCTACTGTGGCCTAATGGGGCCTAATGGGAAGATCTTCTAATGCTCATAACTTTTTAATTTCCCGACGGAACGCTTTGAAATTTTCACCATTTGTAGACGGCCTCCCGTACTACAAACTGATGCCCGTGTGGGCATGATGAAAATGGTAGTTCGCGAGACGGAAGCGCGTAAAGCTTCGGGGCGGCGGACTTCCACACCCCGATAACTCGGTATCGAAACATTGTTGCGGGCGGGTGCGCATGGCAATACCTGCGCCTCTGTGGGCCCTATCCGCGTGCAAAATCTAAAAGCGATCAGAGCCTTAGAAAGCGCGTACAACCGCTATCCCCATTTGCCTTGGGCCCTATGGGAAAACAGGAAATATCATAATTGCGGTCCGGGGCGCGCGCGCACAATGATAATTTTCACACCCGAGTAAGCTCTTTTATAGGTCAACATTTTGGAAAAAAAATTGGCTTGCTGCCCACAGCAGGAGCTGAGAACCATGCATTCGGAGGTTTTCACACCCCACCCACTAATGCCCTCAAAGTTTGAGAAAACGCGACCTTCGCGAAAAGCCCCGGAACCTATTGCAAAGTGATGAGCAGTGCCCAGGAGCACCTCTCAGTCATTTGCGCAAAATTCCTTCGGCTACAAGTGGCTCAAATAAGGGCGTGAAAATTGTGCCGAAAGCCCTTTCAGGGGCTATTGCTCGGCACTCGGGGGACGGAAAATTTTACGCAATGCCTCACAATGAAGCACTGGTCGGGGGCTAACTTCTGGCACCAGTTTCGAGCCCGTCCGTGAAAGTGACCCGCGCAAGTTTTAGGCCGGTTCGGCTACTGTGGCCTAATGGGGCCTAATGGGAAGATCTTCTAATGCTCATAACTTTTTAATTTCCCGACGGAACGCTTTGAAATTTTCACCATTTGTAGACGGCCTCCCGTACTACAAACTGATGCCCGTGTGGGCATGATGAAAATGGTAGTTCGCGAGACGGAAGCGCGTAAAGCTTCGGGGCGGCGGACTTCCACACCCCGATAACTCGGTATCGAAACATTGTTGCGGGCGGGTGCGCATGGCAATACCTGCGCCTCTGTGGGCCCTATCCGCGTGCAAAATCTAAAAGCGATCAGAGCCTTAGAAAGCGCGTACAACCGCTATCCCCATTTGCCTTGGGCCCTATGGGAAAACAGGAAATATCATAATTGCGGTCCGGGGCGCGCGCGCACAATGATAATTTTCACACCCGAGTAAGCTCTTTTATAGGTCAACATTTTGGAAAAAAAATTGGCTTGCTGCCCACAGCAGGAGCTGAGAACCATGCATTCGGAGGTTTTCACACCCCACCCACTAATGCCCTCAAAGTTTGAGAAAACGCGACCTTCGCGAAAAGCCCCGGAACCTATTGCAAAGTGATGAGCAGTGCCCAGGAGCACCTCTCAGTCATTTGCGCAAAATTCCTTCGGCTACAAGTGGCTCAAATAAGGGCGTGAAAATTGTGCCGAAAGCCCTTTCAGGGGCTATTGCTCGGCACTCGGGGGACGGAAAATTTTACGCAATGCCTCACAATGAAGCACTGGTCGGGGGCTAACTTCTGGCACCAGTTTCGAGCCCGTCCGTGAAAGTGACCCGCGCAAGTTTTAGGCCGGTTCGGCTACTGTGGCCTAATGGGGCCTAATGGGAAGATCTTCTAATGCTCATAACTTTTTAATTTCCCGACGGAACGCTTTGAAATTTTCACCATTTGTAGACGGCCTCCCGTACTACAAACTGATGCCCGTGTGGGCATGATGAAAATGGTAGTTCGCGAGACGGAAGCGCGTAAAGCTTCGGGGCGGCGGACTTCCACACCCCGATAACTCGGTATCGAAACATTGTTGCGGGCGGGTGCGCATGGCAATACCTGCGCCTCTGTGGGCCCTATCCGCGTGCAAAATCTAAAAGCGATCAGAGCCTTAGAAAGCGCGTACAACCGCTATCCCCATTTGCCTTGGGCCCTATGGGAAAACAGGAAATATCATAATTGCGGTCCGGGGCGCGCGCGCACAATGATAATTTTCACACCCGAGTAAGCTCTTTTATAGGTCAACATTTTGGAAAAAAAATTGGCTTGCTGCCCACAGCAGGAGCTGAGAACCATGCATTCGGAGGTTTTCACACCCCACCCACTAATGCCCTCAAAGTTTGAGAAAACGCGACCTTCGCGAAAAGCCCCGGAACCTATTGCAAAGTGATGAGCAGTGCCCAGGAGCACCTCTCAGTCATTTGCGCAAAATTCCTTCGGCTACAAGTGGCTCAAATAAGGGCGTGAAAATTGTGCCGAAAGCCCTTTCAGGGGCTATTGCTCGGCACTCGGGGGACGGAAAATTTTACGCAATGCCTCACAATGAAGCACTGGTCGGGGGCTAACTTCTGGCACCAGTTTCGAGCCCGTCCGTGAAAGTGACCCGCGCAAGTTTTAGGCCGGTTCGGCTACTGTGGCCTAATGGGGCCTAATGGGAAGATCTTCTAATGCTCATAACTTTTTAATTTCCCGACGGAACGCTTTGAAATTTTCACCATTTGTAGACGGCCTCCCGTACTACAAACTGATGCCCGTGTGGGCATGATGAAAATGGTAGTTTGCGAGACGGAAGCGCGTAAAGCTTCGGGGCGGCGGACTTCCACACCCCGATAACTCGGTATCGAAACATTGTTGCGGGCGGGTGCGCATGGCAATACCTGCGCCTCTGTGGGCCCTATCCGCGTGCAAAATCTAAAAGCGATCAGAGCCTTAGAAAGCGCGTACAACCGCTATCCCCATTTGCCTTGGGCCCTATGGGAAAACAGGAAATATCATAATTGCGGTCCGGGGCGCGCGCGCACAATGATAATTTTCACACCCGAGTAAGCTCTTTTATAGGTCAACATTTTGGAAAAAAAATTGGCTTGCTGCCCACAGCAGGAGCTGAGAACCATGCATTCGGAGGTTTTCACACCCCACCCACTAATGCCCTCAAAGTTTGAGAAAACGCGACCTTCGCGAAAAGCCCCGGAACCTATTGCAAAGTGATGAGCAGTGCCCAGGAGCACCTCTCAGTCATTTGCGCAAAATTCCTTCGGCTACAAGTGGCTCAAATAAGGGCGTGAAAATTGTGCCGAAAGCCCTTTCAGGGGCTATTGCTCGGCACTCGGGGGACGGAAAATTTTACGCAATGCCTCACAATGAAGCACTGGTCGGGGGCTAACTTCTGGCACCAGTTTCGAGCCCGTCCGTGAAAGTGACCTGCGCAAGTTTTAGGCTGGTTCGGCTACTGTGGACTAATGGGGCCTAATGGGAAGATCTTCTAATGCTCATAACTTTTTAATTTCCCGACGGAACGCTTTGAAATTTTCACCATTTGTAGACGGCCTCCCGTACTACAAACTGATGCCCGTGTGGGCATGATGAAAATGGTAGTTCGCGAGACGGAAGCGCGTAAAGCTTCGGGGCGGCGGACTTCCACACCCCGATAACTCGGTATCGAAACATTGTTGCGGGCGGGTGCGCATGGCAATACCTGCGCCTCTGTGGGCCCTATCCGCGTGCAAAATCTAAAAGCGATCAGAGCCTTAGAAAGCGCGTACAACCGCTATCCCCATTTGCCTTGGGCCCTATGGGAAAACAGGAAATATCATAATTGCGGTCCGGGGCGCGCGCGCACAATGATAATTTTCACACCCGAGTAAGCTCTTTTATAGGTCAACATTTTGGAAAAAAAATTGGCTTGCTGCCCACAGCAGGAGCTGAGAACCATGCATTCGGAGGTTTTCACACCCCACCCACTAATGCCCTCAAAGTTTGAGAAAACGCGACCTTCGCGAAAAGCCCCGGAACCTATTGCAAAGTGATGAGCAGTGCCCAGGAGCACCTCTCAGTCATTTGCGCAAAATTCCTTCGGCTACAAGTGGCTCAAATAAGGGCGTGAAAATTGTGCCGAAAGCCCTTTCAGGGGCTATTGCTCGGCACTCGGGGGACGGAAAATTTTACGCAATGCCTCACAATGAAGCACTGGTCGGGGGCTAACTTCTGGCACCAGTTTCGAGCCCGTCCGTGAAAGTGACCCGCGCAAGTTTTAGGCCGGTTCGGCTACTGTGGCCTAATGGGGCCTAATGGGAAGATCTTCTAATGCTCATAACTTTTTAATTTCCCGACGGAACGCTTTGAAATTTTCACCATTTGTAGACGGCCTCCCGTACTACAAACTGATGCCCGTGTGGGCATGATGAAAATGGTAGTTCGCGAGACGGAAGCGCGTAAAGCTTCGGGGCGGCGGACTTCCACACCCCGATAACTCGGTATCGAAACATTGTTGCGGGCGGGTGCGCATGGCAATACCTGCGCCTCTGTGGGCCCTATCCGCGTGCAAAATCTAAAAGCGATCAGAGCCTTAGAAAGCGCGTACAACCGCTATCCCCATTTGCCTTGGGCCCTATGGGAAAACAGGAAATATCATAATTGCGGTCCGGGGCGCGCGCGCACAATGATAATTTTCACACCCGAGTAAGCTCTTTTATAGGTCAACATTTTGGAAAAAAAATTGGCTTGCTGCCCACAGCAGGAGCTGAGAACCATGCATTCGGAGGTTTTCACACCCCACCCACTAATGCCCTCAAAGTTTGAGAAAACGCGACCTTCGCGAAAAGCCCCGGAACCTATTGCAAAGTGATGAGCAGTGCCCAGGAGCACCTCTCAGTCATTTGCGCAAAATTCCTTTGGCTACAAGTGGCTCAAATAAGGGCGTGAAAATTGTGCCGAAAGCCCTTTCAGGGGCTATTGCTCGGCACTCGGGGGACGGAAAATTTTACGCAATGCCTCACAATGAAGCACTGGTCGGGGGCTTACTTCTGGCACCAGTTTCGAGCCCGTCCGTGAAAGTGACCCGCGCAAGTTTTAGGCCGGTTCGGCTACTGTGGCCTAATGGGGCCTAATGGGAAGATCTTCTAATGCTCATAACTTTTTAATTTCCCGACGGAACGCTTTGAAATTTTCACCATTTGTAGACGGCCTCCCGTACTACAAACTGATGCCCGTGTGGGCATGATGAAAATGGTAGTTCGCGAGACGGAAGCGCGTAAAGCTTCGGGGCGGCGGACTTCCACACCCCGATAACTCGGTATCGAAACATTGTTGCGGGCGGGTGCGCATGGCAATACCTGCGCCTCTGTGGGCCCTATCCGCGTGCAAAATCTAAAAGCGATCAGAGCCTTAGAAAGTTCGTACAACCGCTATCCCCATTTGCCTTGGGCCCTATGGGAAAACAGGAAATATCATAATTGCGGTCCGGGGCGCGCGCGCACAATGATAATTTTCACACCCGAGTAAGCTCTTTTATAGGTCAACATTTTGGAAAAAAAATTGGCTTGCTGCCCACAACAGGAGCTGAGAACCATGCATTCGGAGGTTTTCACACCCCACCCACTAATGCCCTCAAAGTTTGAGAAAACGCGACCTTCGCGAAAAGCCCCGGAACCTATTGCAAAGTGATGAGCAGTGCCCAGGAGCACCTCTCAGTCATTTACGCAAAATTCCTTCGGCTACAAGTGGCTCAAATAAGGGCGTGAAAATTGTGCCGAAAGCCCTTTCAGGGGCTATTGCTCGGCACTCGGGGGACGGAAAATTTTACGCAATGCCTCACAATGAAGCACTGGTCGGGGGCTAACTTCTGGCACCAGTTTCGAGCCCGTCCGTGAAAGTGACCCGCGCAAGTTTTAGGCCGGTTCGGCTACTGTGGCCTAATGGGGCCTAATGGGAAGATCTTCTAATGCTCATAACTTTTTAATTTCCCGACGGAACGCTTTGAAATTTTCACCATTTGTAGACGGCCTCCCGTACTACAAACTGATGCCCGTGTGGGCATGATGAAAATGGTAGTTCGCGAGACGGAAGCGCGTAAAGCTTCGGGGCGGCGGACTTCCACACCCCGATAACTCGGTATCGAAACATTGTTGCGGGCGGGTGCGCATGGCAATACCTGCGCCTCTGTGGGCCCTATCCGCGTGCAAAATCTAAAAGCGATCAGAGCCTTAGAAAGCGCGTACAACCGCTATCCCCATTTGCCTTGGGCCCTATGGGAAAACAGGAAATATCATAATTGCGGTCCGGGGCGCGCGCGCACAATGATAATTTTCACACCCGAGTAAGCTCTTTTATAGGTCAACATTTTGGAAAAAAAATTGGCTTGCTGCCCACAGCAGGAGCTGAGAACCATGCATTCGGAGGTTTTCACACCCCACCCACTAATGCCCTCAAAGTTTGAGAAAACGCGACCTTCGCGAAAAGCCCCGGAACCTATTGCAAAGTGATGAGCAGTGCCCAGGAGCACCTCTCAGTCATTTGCGCAAAATTCCTTCGGCTACAAGTGGCTCAAATAAGGGCGTGAAAATTGTGCCGAAAGCCCTTTCAGGGGCTATTGCTCGGCACTCGGGGGACGGAAAATTTTACGCAATGCCTCACAATGAAGCACTGGTCGGGGGCTAACTTCTGGCACCAGTTTCGAGCCCGTCCGTGAAAGTGACCCGCGCAAGTTTTAGGCCGGTTCGGCTACTGTGGCCTAATGGGGCCTAATGGGAAGATCTTCTAATGCTCATAACTTTTTAATTTCCCGACGGAACGCTTTGAAATTTTCACCATTTGTAGACGGCCTCCCGTACTACAAACTGATGCCCGTGTGGGCATGATGAAAATGGTAGTTCGCGAGACGGAAGCGCGTAAAGCTTCGGGGCGGCGGACTTCCACACCCCGATAACTCGGTATCGAAACATTGTTGCGGGCGGGTGCGCATGGCAATACCTGCGCCTCTGTGGGCCCTATCCGCGTGCAAAATCTAAAAGCGATCAGAGCCTTAGAAAGCGCGTACAACCGCTATCCCCATTTGCCTTGGGCCCTATGGGAAAACAGGAAATATCATAATTGCGGTCCGGGGCGCGCGCGCACAATGATAATTTTCACACCCGAGTAAGCTCTTTTATAGGTCAACATTTTGGAAAAAAAATTGGCTTGCTGCCCACAGCAGGAGCTGAGAACCATGCATTCGGAGGTTTTCACACCCCACCCACTAATGCCCTCAAAGTTTGAGAAAACGCGACCTTCGCGAAAAGCCCCGGAACCTATTGCAAAGTGATGAGCAGTGCCCAGGAGCACCTCTCAGTCATTTGCGCAAAATTCCTTCGGCTACAAGTGGCTCAAATAAGGGCGTGAAAATTGTGCCGAAAGCCCTTTCAGGGGCTATTGCTCGGCACTCGGGGGACGGAAAATTTTACGCAATGCCTCACAATGAAGCACTGGTCGGGGGCTAACTTCTGGCACCAGTTTCGAGCCCGTCCGTGAAAGTGACCCGCGCAAGTTTTAGGCCGGTTCGGCTACTGTGGCCTAATGGGGCCTAATGGGAAGATCTTCTAATGCTCATAACTTTTTAATTTCCCGACGGAACGCTTTGAAATTTTCACCATTTGTAGACGGCCTCCCGTACTACAAACTGATGCCCGTGTGGGCATGATGAAAATGGTAGTTCGTGAGACGGAAGCGCGTAAAGCTTCGGGGCGGCGGACTTCCACACCCCGATAACTCGGTATCGAAACATTGTTGCGGGCGGGTGCGCATGGCATTACCTGCGCCTCTGTGGGCCCTATCCGCGTGCAAAATCTAAAAGCGATCAGAGCCTTAGAAAGCGCGTACAACCGCTATCCCCATTTGCCTTGGGCCCTATGGGAAAACAGGAAATATCATAATTGCGGTCCGGGGCGCGCGCGCACAATGATAATTTTCACACCCGAGTAAGCTCTTTTATAGGTCAACATTTTGGAAAAAAAATTGGCTTGCTGCCCACAGCAGGAGCTGAGAACCATGCATTCGGAGGTTTTCACACCCCACCCACTAATGCCCTCAAAGTTTGAGAAAACGCGACCTTCGCGAAAAGCCCCGGAACCTATTGCAAAGTGATGAGCAGTGCCCAGGAGCACCTCTCAGTCATTTGCGCAAAATTCCTTCGGCTACAAGTGGCTCAAATAAGGGCGTGAAAATTGTGCCGAAAGCCCTTTCAGGGGCTATTGCTCGGCACTCGGGGGACGGAAAATTTTACGCAATGCCTCACAATGAAGCACTGGTCGGGGGCTAACTTCTGGCACCAGTTTCGAGCCCGTCCGTGAAAGTGACCCGCGCAAGTTTTAGGCCGGTTCGGCTACTGTGGCCTAATGGGGCCTAATGGGAAGATCTTCTAATGCTCATAACTTTTTAATTTCCCGACGGAACGCTTTGAAATTTTCACCATTTGTAGACGGCCTCCCGTACTACAAACTGATGCCCGTGTGGGCATGATGAAAATGGTAGTTCGCGAGACGGAAGCGCGTAAAGCTTCGGGGCGGCGGACTTCCACACCCCGATAACTCGGTATCGAAACATTGTTGCGGGCGGGTGCGCATGGCAATACCTGCGCCTCTGTGGGCCCTATCCGCGTGCAAAATCTAAAAGCGATCAGAGCCTTAGAAAGCGCGTACAACCGCTATCCCCATTTGCCTTGGGCCCTATGGGAAAACAGGAAATATCATAATTGCGGTCCGGGGCGCGCGCGCACAATGATAATTTTCACACCCGAGTAAGCTCTTTTATAGGTCAACATTTTGGAAAAAAAATTGGCTTGCTGCCCACAGCAGGAGCTGAGAACCATGCATTCGGAGGTTTTCACACCCCACCCACTAATGCCCTCAAAGTTTGAGAAAACGCGACCTTCGCGAAAAGCCCCGGAACCTATTGCAAAGTGATGAGCAGTGCCCAGGAGCACCTCTCAGTCATTTGCGCAAAATTCCTTCGGCTACAAGTGGCTCAAATAAGGGCGTGAAAATTGTGCCGAAAGCCCTTTCAGGGGCTATTGCTCGGCACTCGGGGGACGGAAAATTTTACGCAATGCCTCACAATGAAGCACTGGTCGGGGGCTAACTTCTGGCACCAGTTTCGAGCCCGTCCGTGAAAGTGACCCGCGCAAGTTTTAGGCCGGTTCGGCTACTGTGGCCTAATGGGGCCTAATGGGAAGATCTTCTAATGCTCATAACTTTTTAATTTCCCGACGGAACGCTTTGAAATTTTCACCATTTGTAGACGGCCTCCCGTACTACAAACTGATGCCCGTGTGGGCATGATGAAAATGGTAGTTCGCGAGACGGAAGCGCGTAAAGCTTCGGGGCGGCGGACTTCCACACCCCGATAACTCGGTATCGAAACATTGTTGCAGGCGGGTGCGCATGGCAATACCTGCGCCTCTGTGGGCCCTATCCGCGTGCAAAATCTAAAAGCGATCAGAGCCTTAGAAAGCGCGTACAACCGCTATCCCCATTTGCCTTGGGCCCTATGGGAAAACAGGAAATATCATAATTGCGGTCCGGGGCGCGCGCGCACAATGATAATTTTCACACCCGAGTAAGCTCTTTTATAGGTCAACATTTTGGAAAAAAAATTGGCTTGCTGCCCACAGCAGGAGCTGAGAACCATGCATTCGGAGGTTTTCACACCCCACCCACTAATGCCCTCAAAGTTTGAGAAAACGCGACCTTCGCGAAAAGCCCCGGAACCTATTGCAAAGTGATGAGCAGTGCCCAGGAGCACCTCTCAGTCATTTGCGCAAAATTCCTTCGGCTACAAGTGGCTCAAATAAGGGCGTGAAAATTGTGCCGAAAGCCCTTTCAGGGGCTATTGCTCGGCACTCGGGGGACGGAAAATTTTACGCAATGCCTCACAATGAAGCACTGGTCGGGGGCTAACTTCTGGCACCAGTTTCGAGCCCGTCCGTGAAAGTGACCCGCGCAAGTTTTAGGCCGGTTCGGCTACTGTGGCCTAATGGGGCCTAATGGGAAGATCTTCTAATGCTCATAACTTTTTAATTTCCCGACGGAACGCTTTGAAATTTTCACCATTTGTAGACGGCCTCCCGTACTACAAACTGATGCCCGTGTGGGCATGATGAAAATGGTAGTTCGCGAGACGGAAGCTCGTAAAGCTTCGGGGCGGCGGACTTCCACACCCCGATAACTCGGTATCGAAACATTGTTGCGGGCGGGTGCGCATGGCAATACCTGCGCCTCTGTGGGCCCTATCCGCGTGCAAAATCTAAAAGCGATCAGAGCCTTAGAAAGCGCGTACAACCGCTATCCCCATTTGCCTTGGGCCCTATGGGAAAACAGGAAATATCATAATTGCGGTCCGGGGCGCGCGCGCACAATGATAATTTTCACACCCGAGTAAGCTCTTTTATAGGTCAACATTTTGGAAAAAAAATTGGCTTGCTGCCCACAGCAGGAGCTGAGAACCATGCATTCGGAGGTTTTCACACCCCACCCACTAATGCCCTCAAAGTTTGAGAAAACGCGACCTTCGCAAAAAGCCCCGGAACCTATTGCAAAGTGATGAGCAGTGCCCAGGAGCACCTCTCAGTCATTTGCGCAAAATTCCTTCGGCTACAAGTGGCTCAAATAAGGGCGTGAAAATTGTGCCGAAAGCCCTTTCAGGGGCTATTGCTCGGCACTCGGGGGACGGAAAATTTTACGCAATGCCTCACAATGAAGCACTGGTCGGGGGCTAACTTCTGGCACCAGTTTCGAGCCCGTCCGTGAAAGTGACCCGCGCAAGTTTTAGGCCGGTTCGGCTACTGTGGCCTAATGGGGCCTAATGGGAAGATCTTCTAATGCTCATAACTTTTTAATTTCCCGACGGAACGCTTTGAAATTTTCACCATTTGTAGACGGCCTCCCGTACTACAAACTGATGCCCGTGTGGGCATGATGAAAATGGTAGTTCGCGAGACGGAAGCGCGTAAAGCTTCGGGGCGGCGGACTTCCACACCCCGATAACTCGGTATCGAAACATTGTTGCGGGCGGGTGCGCATGGCAATACCTGCGCCTCTGTGGGCCCTATCCGCGTGCAAAATCTAAAAGCGATCAGAGCCTTAGAAAGCGCGTACAACCGCTATCCCCATTTGCCTTGGGCCCTATGGGAAAACAGGAAATATCATAATTGCGGTCCGGGGCGCGCGCGCACAATGATAATTTTCACACCCGAGTAAGCTCTTTTATAGGTCAACATTTTGGAAAAAAAATTGGCTTGCTGCCCACAGCAGGAGCTGAGAACCATGCATTCGGAGGTTTTCACACCCCACCCACTAATGCCCTCAAAGTTTGAGAAAACGCGACCTTCGCGAAAAGCCCCGGAACCTATTGCAAAGTGATGAGCAGTGCCCAGGAGCACCTCTCAGTCATTTGCGCAAAATTCCTTCGGCTACAAGTGGCTCAAATAAGGGCGTGAAAATTGTGCCGAAAGCCCTTTCAGGGGCTATTGCTCGGCACTCGGGGGACGGAAAATTTTACGCAATGCCTCACAATGAAGCACTGGTCGGGGGCTAACTTCTGGCACCAGTTTCGAGCTCGTCCGTGAAAGTGACCCGCGCAAGTTTTAGGCCGGTTCGGCTACTGTGGCCTAATGGGGCCTAATGGGAAGATCTTCTAATGCTCATAACTTTTTAATTTCCCGACGGAACGCTTTGAAATTTTCACCATTTGTAGACGGCCTCCCGTACTACAAACTGATGCCTGTGTGGGCATGATGAAAATGGTAGTTCGCGAGACGGAAGCGCGTAAAGCTTCGAGGCGGCGGACTTCCACACCCCGATAACTCGGTATCGAAACATTGTTGCGGGCGGGTGCGCATGGCAATACCTGCGCCTCTGTGGGCCCTATCCGCGTGCAAAATCTAAAAGCGATCAGAGCCTTAGAAAGCGCGTACAACCGCTATCCCCATTTGCCTTGGGCCCTATGGGAAAACAGGAAATATCATAATTGCGGTCCGGGGCGCGCGCGCACAATGATAATTTTCACACCCGAGTAAGCTCTTTTATAGGTCAACATTTTGGAAAAAAAATTGGCTTGCTGCCCACAGCAGGAGCTGAGAACCATGCATTCGGAGGTTTTCACACCCCACCCACTAATGCCCTCAAAGTTTGAGAAAACGCGACCTTCGCGAAAAGCCCCGGAACCTATTGCAAAGTGATGAGCAGTGCCCAGGAGCACCTCTCAGTCATTTGCGCAAAATTCCTTCGGCTACAAGTGGCTCAAATAAGGGCGTGAAAATTGTGCCGAAAGCCCTTTCAGGGGCTATTGCTCGGCACTCGGGGGACGGAAAATTTTACGCAATGCCTCACAATGAAGCACTGGTCGGGGGCTAACTTCTGGCACCAGTTTCGAGCCCGTCCGTGAAAGTGACCCGCGCAAGTTTTAGGCCGGTTCGGCTACTGTGGCCTAATGGGGCCTAATGGGAAGATCTTCTAATGCTCATAACTTTTTAATTTCTCGACGGAACGCTTTGAAATTTTCACCATTTGTAGACGGCCTCCCGTACTACAAACTGATGCCCGTGTGGGCATGATGAAAATGGTAGTTAGCGAGACGGAAGCGCGTAAAGCTTCGGGGCGGCGGACTTCCACACCCCGATAACTCGGTATCGAAACATTGTTGCGGGCGGGTGCGCATGGCAATACCTGCGCCTCTGTGGGCCCTATCCGCGTGCAAAATCTAAAAGCGATCAGAGCCTTAGAAAGCGCGTACAACCGCTATCCCCATTTGCCTTGGGCCCTATGGGAAAACAGGAAATATCATAATTGCGGTCCGGGGCGCGCGCGCACAATGATAATTTTCACACCCGAGTAAGCTCTTTTATAGGTCAACATTTTGGAAAAAAAATTGGCTTGCTGCCCACAGCAGGAGCTGAGAACCATGCATTCGGAGGTTTTCACACCCCACCCACTAATGCCCTCAAAGTTTGAGAAAACGCGACCTTCGCGAAAAGCCCCGGAACCTATTGCAAAGTGATGAGCAGTGCCCAGGAGCACCTCTCAGTCATTTGCGCAAAATTCCTTCGGCTACAAGTGGCTCAAATAAGGGCGTGAAAATTGTGCCGAAAGCCCTTTCAGGGGCTATTGCTCGGCACTCGGGGGACGGAAAATTTTACGCAATGCCTCACAATGAAGCACTGGTCGGGGGCTAACTTCTGGCACCAGTTTCGAGCCCGTCCGTGAAAGTGACCCGCGCAAGTTTTAGGCCGGTTCGGCTACTGTGGCCTAATGGGGCCTAATGGGAAGATCTTCTAATGCTCATAACTTTTTAATTTCCCGACGGAACGCTTTGAAATTTTCACCATTTGTAGACGGCCTCCCGTACTACAAACTGATGCCCGTGTGGGCATGATGAAAATGGTAGTTCGCGAGACGGAAGCGCGTAAAGCTTCGGGGCGGCGGACTTCCACACCCCGATAACTCGGTATCGAAACATTGTTGCGGGCGGGTGCGCATGGCAATACCTGCGCCTCTGTGGGCCCTATCCGCGTGCAAAATCTAAAAGCGATCAGAGCCTTAGAAAGCGCGTACAACCGCTATCCCCATTTGCCTTGGGCCCTATGGGAAAACAGGAAATATCATAATTGCGGTCCGGGGCGCGCGCGCACAATGATAATTTTCACACCCGAGTAAGCTCTTTTATAGGTCAACATTTTGGAAAAAAAATTGGCTTGCTGCCCACAGCAGGAGCTGAGAACCATGCATTCGGAGGTTTTCACACCCCACCCACTAATGCCCTCAAAGTTTGAGAAAACGCGACCTTCGCGAAAAGCCCCGGAACCTATTGCAAAGTGATGAGCAGTGCCCAGGAGCACCTCTCAGTCATTTGCGCAAAATTCCTTCGGCTACAAGTGGCTCAAATAAGGGCGTGAAAATTGTGCCGAAAGCCCTTTCAGGGGCTATTGCTCGGCACTCGGGGGACGGAAAATTTTACGCAATGCCTCACAATGAAGCACTGGTCGGGGGCTAACTTCTGGCACCAGTTTCGAGCCCGTCCGTGAAAGTGACCCGCGCAAGTTTTAGGCCGGTTCGGCTACTGTGGCCTAATGGGGCCTAATGGGAAGATCTTCTAATGCTCATAACTTTTTAATTTCCCGACGGAACGCTTTGAAATTTTCACCATTTGTAGACGGCCTCCCGTACTACAAACTGATGCCCGTGTGGGCATGATGAAAATGGTAGTTCGCGAGACGGAAGCGCGTAAAGCTTCGGGGCGGCGGACTTCCACACCCCGATAACTCGGTATCGAAACATTGTTGCGGGCGGGTGCGCATGGCAATACCTGCGCCTCTGTGGGCCCTATCCGCGTGCAAAATCTAAAAGCGATCAGAGCCTTAGAAAGCGCGTACAACCGCTATCCCCATTTGCCTTGGGCCCTATGGGAAAACAGGAAATATCATAATTGCGGTCCGGGGCGCGCGCGCACAATGATAATTTTCACACCCGAGTAAGCTCTTTTATAGGTCAACATTTTGGAAAAAAAATTGGCTTGCTGCCCACAGCAGGAGCTGAGAACCATGCATTCCGAGGTTTTCACACCCCACCCACTAATGCCCTCAAAGTTTGAGAAAACGCGACCTTCGCGAAAAGCCCCGGAACCTATTGCAAAGTGATGAGCAGTGCCCAGGAGCACCTCTCAGTCATTTGCGCAAAATTCCTTCGGCTACAAGTGGCTCAAATAAGGGCGTGAAAATTGTGCCGAAAGCCCTTTCAGGGGCTATTGCTCGGCACTCGGGGGACGGAAAATTTTACGCAATGCCTCACAATGAAGCACTGGTCGGGGGCTAACTTCTGGCACCAGTTTCGAGCCCGTCCGTGAAAGTGACCCGCGCAAGTTTTAGGCCGGTTCGGCTACTGTGGCCTAATGGGGCCTAATGGGAAGATCTTCTAATGCTCATAACTTTTTAATTTCCCGACGGAACGCTTTGAAATTTTCACCATTTGTAGACGGCCTCCCGTACTACAAACTGATGCCCGTGTGGGCATGATGAAAATGGTAGTTCGCGAGACGGAAGCGCGTAAAGCTTCGGGGCGGCGGACTTCCACACCCCGATAACTCGGTATCGAAACATTGTTGCGGGCGGGTGCGCATGGCAATACCTGCGCCTCTGTGGGCCCTATCCGCGTGCAAAATCTAAAAGCGATCAGAGCCTTAGAAAGCGCGTACAACCGCTATCCCCATTTGCCTTGGGCCCTATGGGAAAACAGGAAATATCATAATTGCGGTCCGGGGCGCGCGCGCACAATGATAATTTTCACACCCGAGTAAGCTCTTTTATAGGTCAACATTTTGGAAAAAAAATTGGCTTGCTGCCCACAGCAGGAGCTGAGAACCATGCATTCCGAGGTTTTCACACCCCACCCACTAATGCCCTCAAAGTTTGAGAAAACGCGACCTTCGCGAAAGCCCCGGAACCTATTGCAAAGTGATGAGCAGTGCCCAGGAGCACCTCTCAGTCATTTGCGCAAAATTCCTTCGGCTACAAGTGGCTCAAATAAGGGCGTGAAAATTGTGCCGAAAGCCCTTTCAGGGGCTATTGCTCGGCACTCGGGGGACGGAAAATTTTACGCAATGCCTCACAATGAAGCACTGGTCGGGGGCTAACTTCTGGCACCAGTTTCGAGCCCGTCCGTGAAAGTGACCCGCGCAAGTTTTAGGCCGGTTCGGCTACTGTGGCCTAATGGGGCCTAATGGGAAGATCTTCTAATGCTCATAACTTTTTAATTTCCCGACGGAACGCTTTGAAATTTTCACCATTTGTAGACGGCCTCCCGTACTACAAACTGATGCCCGTGTGGGCATGATGAAAATGGTAGTTCGCGAGACGGAAGCGCTTAAAGCTTCGGGGCGGCGGACTTCCACACCCCGATAACTCGGTATCGAAACATTGTTGCGGGCGGGTGCGCATGGCAATACCTGCGCCTCTGTGGGCCCTATCCGCGTGCAAAATCTAAAAGCGATCAGAGCCTTAGAAAGCGCGTACAACCGCTATCCCCATTTGCCTTGGGCCCTATGGGAAAACAGGAAATATCATAATTGCGGTCCGGGGCGCGCGCGCACAATGATAATTTTCACACCCGAGTAAGCTGTTTTATAGGTCAACATTTTGGAAAAAAAATTGGCTTGCTGCCCACAGCAGGAGCTGAGAACCATGCATTCGGAGGTTTTCACACCCCACCCACTAATGCCCTCAAAGTTTGAGAAAACGCGACCTTCGCGAAAAGCCCCGGAACCTATTGCAAAGTGATGAGCAGTGCCCAGGAGCACCTCTCAGTCATTTGCGCAAAATTCCTTCGGCTACAAGTGGCTCAAATAAGGGCGTGAAAATTGTGCCGAAAGCCCTTTCAGGGGCTATTGCTCGGCACTCGGGGGACGGAAAATTTTACGCAATGCCTCACAATGAAGCACTGGTCGGGGGCTAACTTCTGGCACCAGTTTCGAGCCCGTCCGTGAAAGTGACCCGCGCAAGTTTTAGGCCGGTTCGGCTACTGTGGCCTAATGGGGCCTAATGGGAAGATCTTCTAATGCTCATAACTTTTTAATTTCCCGACGGAACGCTTTGAAATTTTCACCATTTGTAGACGGCCTCCTGTACTACAAACTGATGCCCGTGTGGGCATGATGAAAATGGTAGTTCGCGAGACGGAAGCGCGTAAAGCTTCGGGGCGGCGGACTTCCACACCCCGATAACTCGGTATCGAAACATTGTTGCGGGCGGGTGCGCATGGCAATACCTGCGCCTCTGTGGGCCCTATCCGCGTGCAAAATCTAAAAGCGATCAGAGCCTTAGAAAGCGCGTACAACCGCTATCCCCATTTGCCTTGGGCCCTATGGGAAAACAGGAAATATCATAATTGCGGTCCGGGGCGCGCGCGCACAATGATAATTTTCACACCCGAGTAAGCTCTTTTATAGGTCAACATTTTGGAAAAAAAATTGGCTTGCTGCCCACAGCAGGAGCTGAGAACCATGCATTCGGAGGTTTTCACACCCCACCCACTAATGCCCTCAAAGTTTGAGAAAACGCGACCTTCGCGAAAAGCCCCGGAACCTATTGCAAAGTGATGAGCAGTGCCCAGGAGCACCTCTCAGTCATTTGCGCAAAATTCCTTCGGCTACAAGTGGCTCAAATAAGGGCGTGAAAATTGTGCCGAAAGCCCTTTCAGGGGCTATTGCTCGGCACTCGGGGGACGGAAAATTTTACGCAATGCCTCACAATGAAGCACTGGTCGGGGGCTAACTTCTGGCACCAGTTTCGAGCCCGTCCGTGAAAGTGACCCGCGCAAGTTTTAGGCCGGTTCGGCTACTGTGGCCTAATGGGGCCTAATGGGAAGATCTTCTAATGCTCATAACTTTTTAATTTCCCGACGGAACGCTTTGAAATTTTCACCATTTGTAGACGGCCTCCCGTACTACAAACTGATGCCCGTGTGGGCATGATGAAAATGGTAGTTCGCGAGACGGAAGCGCGTAAAGCTTCGGGGCGGCGGACTTCCACACCCCGATAACTCGGTATCGAAACATTGTTGCGGGCGGGTGCGCATGGCAATACCTGCGCCTCTGTGGGCCCTATCCGCGTGCAAAATCTAAAAGCGATCAGAGCCTTAGAAAGCGCGTACAACCGCTATCCCCATTTGCCTTGGGCCCTATGGGAAAACAGGAAATATCATAATTGCGGTCCGGGGCGCGCGCGCACAATGATAATTTTCACACCCGAGTAAGCTCTTTTATAGGTCAACATTTTGGAAAAAAAATTGGCTTGCTGCCCACAGCAGGAGCTGAGAACCATGCATTCGGAGGTTTTCACACCCCACCCACTAATGCCCTCAAAGTTTGAGAAAACGCGACCTTCGCGAAAAGCCCCGGAACCTATTGCAAAGTGATGAGCAGTGCCCAGGAGCACCTCTCAGTCATTTGCGCAAAATTCCTTCGGCTACAAGTGGCTCAAATAAGGGCGTGAAAATTGTGCCGAAAGCCCTTTCAGGGGCTATTGCTCGGCACTCGGGGGACGGAAAATTTTAAGCAATGCCTCACAATGAAGCACTGGTCGGGGGCTAACTTCTGGCACCAGTTTCGAACCCGTCCGTGAAAGTGACCCGCGCAAGTTTTAGGCCGGTTCGGCTACTGTGGCCTAATGGGGCCTAATGGGAAGATCTTCTAATGCTCATAACTTTTTAATTTCCCGACGGAACGCTTTGAAATTTTCACCATTTGTAGACGGCCTCCCGTACTACAAACTGATGCCCGTGTGGGCATGATGAAAATGGTAGTTCGCGAGACGGAAGCGCGTAAAGCTTCGGGGCGGCGGACTTCCACACCCCGATAACTCGGTATCGAAACATTGTTGCGGGCGGGTGCACATGGCAATACCTGCGCCTCTGTGGGCCCTATCCGCGTGCAAAATCTAAAAGCGATCAGAGCCTTAGAAAGCGCGTACAACCGCTATCCCCATTTGCCTTGGGCCCTATGGGAAAACAGGAAATATCATAATTGCGGTCCGGGGCGCGCGCGCACAATGATAATTTTCACACCCGAGTAAGCTCTTTTATAGGTCAACATTTTGGAAAAAAAATTGGCTTGCTGCCCACAGCAGGAGCTGAGAACCATGCATTCGGAGGTTTTCACACCCCACCCACTAATGCCCTCAAAGTTTGAGAAAACGCGACCTTCGCGAAAAGCCCCGGAACCTATTGCAAAGTGATGAGCAGTGCCCAGGAGCACCTCTCAGTCATTTGCGCAAAATTCCTTCGGCTACAAGTGGCTCAAATAAGGGCGTGAAAATTGTGCCGAAAGCCCTTTCAGGGGCTATTGCTCGGCACTCGGGGGACGGAAAATTTTACGCAATGCCTCACAATGAAGCACTGGTCGGGGGCTAACTTCTGGCACCAGTTTCGAGCCCGTCCGTGAAAGTGACCCGCGCAAGTTTTAGGCCGGTTCGGCTACTGTGGCCTAATGGGGCCTAATGGGAAGATCTTCTAATGCTCATAACTTTTTAATTTCCCGACGGAACGCTTTGAAATTTTCACCATTTGTAGACGGCCTCCCGTACTACAAACTGATGCCCGTGTGGGCATGATGAAAATGGTAGTTCGCGAGACGGAAGCGCGTAAAGCTTCGGGGCGGCGGACTTCCACACCCCGATAACTCGGTATCCAAACATTGTTGCGGGCGGGTGCGCATGGCAATACCTGCGCCTCTGTGGGCCCTATCCGCGTGCAAAATCTAAAAGCGATCAGAGCCTTAGAAAGCGCGTACAACCGCTATCCCCATTTGCCTTGGGCCCTATGGGAAAACAGGAAATATCATAATTGCGGTCCGGGGCGCGCGCGCACAATGATAATTTTCACACCCGAGTAAGCTCTTTTATAGGTCAACATTTTGGAAAAAAAATTGGCTTGCTGCCCACAGCAGGAGCTGAGAACCATGCATTCGGAGGTTTTCACACCCCACCCACTAATGCCCTCAAAGTTTGAGAAAACGCGACCTTCGCGAAAAGCCCCGGAACCTATTGCAAAGTGATGAGCAGTGCCCAGGAGCACCTCTCAGTCATTTGCGCAAAATTCCTTCGGCTACAAGTGGCTCAAATAAGGGCGTGAAAATTGTGCCGAAAGCCCTTTCAGGGGCTATTGCTCGGCACTCCGGGGACGGAAAATTTTACGCAATGCCTCACAATGAAGCACTGGTCGGGGGCTAACTTCTGGCACCAGTTTTGAGCCCGTCCGTGAAAGTGACCCGCGCAAGTTTTAGGCCGGTTCGGCTACTGTGGCCTAATGGGGCCTAATGGGAAGATCTTCTAATGCTCATAACTTTTTAATTTCCCGACGGAACGCTTTGAAATTTTCACCATTTGTAGACGGCCTCCCGTACTACAAACTGATGCCCGTGTGGGCATGATGAAAATGGTAGTTCGCGAGACGGAAGCGCGTAAAGCTTCGGGGCGGCGGACTTCCACACCCCGATAACTCGGTATCGAAACATTGTTGCGGGCGGGTGCGCATGGCAATACCTGCGCCTCTGTGGGCCCTATCCGCGTGCAAAATCTAAAAGCGATCAGAGCCTTAGAAAGCGCGTACAACCGCTATCCCCATTTGCCTTGGGCCCTATGGGAAAACAGGAAATATCATAATTGTGGTCCAGGGCGCGCGCGCACAATGATAATTTTCACACCCGAGTAAGCTCTTTTATAGGTCAACATTTTGGAAAAAAAATTGGCTTGCTGCCCACAGCAGGAGCTGAGAACCATGCATTCGGAGGTTTTCACACCCCACCCACTAATGCCCTCAAAGTTTGAGAAAACGCGACCTTCGCGAAAAGCCCCGGAACCTATTGCAAAGTGATGAGCAGTGCCCAGGAGCACCTCTCAGTCATTTGCGCAAAATTCCTTCGGCTACAAGTGGCTCAAATAAGGGCGTGAAAATTGTGCCGAAAGCCCTTTCAGGGGCTATTGCTCGGCACTCGGGGGACGGAAAATTTTACGCAATGCCTCACAATGAAGCACTGGTCGGGGGCTAACTTCTGGCACCAGTTTCGAGCCCGTCCGTGAAAGTGACCCGCGCAAGTTTTAGGCCGGTTCGGCTACTGTGGCCTAATGGGGCCTAATGGGAAGATCTTCTAATGCTCATAACTTTTTAATTTCCCGACGGAACGCTTTGAAATTTTCACCATTTGTAGACGGCCTCCCGTACTACAAACTGATGCCCGTGTGGGCATGACGAAAATGGTAGTTCGCGAGACGGAAGCGCGTAAAGCTTCGGGGCGGCGGACTTCCACACCCCGATAACTCGGTATCGAAACATTGTTGCGGGCGGGTGCGCATGGCAATACCTGCGCCTCTGTGGGCCCTATCCGCGTGCAAAATCTAAAAGCGATCAGAGCCTTAGAAAGCGCGTACAACCGCTATCCCCATTTGCCTTGGGCCCTATGGGAAAACAGGAAATATCATAATTGCGGTCCGGGGCGCGCGCGCACAATGATAATTTTCACACCCGAGTAAGCTCTTTTATAGGTCAACATTTTGGAAAAAAAATTGGCTTGCTGCCCACAGCAGGAGCTGAGAACCATGCATTCGGAGGTTTTCACACCCCACCCACTAATGCCCTCAAAGTTTGAGAAAACGCGACCTTCGCGAAAAGCCCCGGAACCTATTGCAAAGTGATGAGCAGTGCCCAGGAGCACCTCTCAGTCATTTGCGCAAAATTCCTTCGGCTACAAGTGGCTCAAATAAGGGCGTGAAAATTGTGCCGAAAGCCCTTTCAGGGGCTATTGCTCGGCACTCGGGGGACGGAAAATTTTACGCAATGCCTCACAATGAAGCACTGGTCGGGGGCTAACTTCTGGCACCAGTTTCGAGCCCGTCCGTGAAAGTGACCCGCGCAAGTTTTAGGCCGGTTCGGCTACTGTGGCCTAATGGGGCCTAATGGGAAGATCTTCTAATGCTCATAACTTTTTAATTTCCCGACGGAACGCTTTGAAATTTTCACCATTTGTAGACGGCCTCCCGTACTACAAACTGATGCCCGTGTGGGCATGATGAAAATGGTAGTTCGCGAGACGGAAGCGCGTAAAGCTTCGGGGCGGCGGACTTCCACACCCCGATAACTCGGTATCGAAACATTGTTGCGGGCGGGTGCGCATGGCAATACCTGCGCCTCTGTGGGCCCTATCCGCGTGCAAAATCTAAAAGCGATCAGAGCCTTAGAAAGCGCGTACAACCGCTATCCCCATTTGCCTTGGGCCCTATGGGAAAACAGGAAATATCATAATTGCGGTCCGGGGCGCGCGCGCACAATGATAATTTTCACACCCGAGTAAGCTCTTTTATAGGTCAACATTTTGGAAAAAAAATTGGCTTGCTGCCCACAGCAGGAGCTGAGAACCATGCATTCGGAGGTTTTCACACCCCACCCACTAATGCCCTCAAAGTTTGAGAAAACGCGACCTTCGCGAAAAGCCCCGGAACCTATTGCAAAGTGATGAGCAGTGCCCAGGAGCACCTCTCAGTCATTTGCGCAAAATTCCTTCGGCTACAAGTGGCTCAAATAAGGGCGTGAAAATTGTGCCGAAAGCCCTTTCAGGGGCTATTGCTCGGCACTCGGGGGACGGAAAATTTTACGCAATGCCTCACAATGAAGCACTGGTCGGGGGCTAACTTCTGGCACCAGTTTCGAGCCCGTCCGTGAAAGTGACCCGCGCAAGTTTTAGGCCGGTTCGGCTACTGTGGCCTAATGGGGCCTAATGGGAAGATCTTCTAATGCTCATAACTTTTTAATTTCCCGACGGAACGCTTTGAAATTTTCACCATTTGTAGACGGCCTCCCGTACTACAAACTGATGCCCGTGTGGGCATGATGAAAATGGTAGTTCGCGAGACGGAAGCGCGTAAAGCTTCGGGGCGGCGGACTTCCACACCCCGATAACTCGGTATCGAAACATTGTTGCGGGCGGGTGCGCATGGCAATACCTGCGCCTCTGTGGGCCCTATCCGCGTGCAAAATCTAAAAGCGATCAGAGCCTTAGAAAGCGCGTACAACCGCTATCCCCATTTGCCTTGGGCCCTATGGGAAAACAGGAAATATCATAATTGCGGTCCGGGGCGCGCGCGCACAATGATAATTTTCACACCCGAGTAAGCTCTTTTATAGGTCAACATTTTGGAAAAAAAATTGGCTTGCTGCCCACAGCAGGAGCTGAGAACCATGCATTCGGAGGTTTTCACACCCCACCCACTAATGCCCTCAAAGTTTGAGAAAACGCGACCTTCGCGAAAAGCCCCGGAACCTATTGCAAAGTGATGAGCAGTGCCCAGGAGCACCTCTCAGTCATTTGCGCAAAATTCCTTCGGCTACAAGTGGCTCAAATAAGGGCGTGAAAATTGTGCCGAAAGCCCTTTCAGGGGCTATTGCTCGGCACTCGGGGGACGGAAAATTTTACGCAATGCCTCACAATGAAGCACTGGTCGGGGGCTAACTTCTGGCACCAGTTTCGAGCCCGTCCGTGAAAGTGACCCGCGCAAGTTTTAGGCCGGTTCGGCTACTGTGGCCTAATGGGGCCTAATGGGAAGATCTTCTAATGCTCATAACTTTTTAATTTCCCGACGGAACGCTTTGAAATTTTCACCATTTGTAGACGGCCTCCCGTACTACAAACTGATGCCCGTGTGGGCATGATGAAAATGGTAGTTCGCGAGACGGAAGCGCGTAAAGCTTCGGGGCGGCGGACTTCCACACCCCGATAACTCGGTATCGAAACATTGTTGCGGGCGGGTGCGCATGGCAATACCTGCGCCTCTGTGGGCCCTATCCGCGTGCAAAATCTAAAAGCGATCAGAGCCTTAGAAAGCGCGTACAACCGCTATCCCCATTTGCCTTGGGCCCTATGGGAAAACAGGAAATATCATAATTGCGGTCCGGGGCGCGCGCGCACAATGAAAATTTTCACACCCGAGTAAGCTCTTTTATAGGTCAACATTTTGGAAAAAAAATTGGCTTGCTGCCCACAGCAGGAGCTGAGAACCATGCATTCGGAGGTTTTCACACCCCACCCACTAATGCCCTCAAAGTTTGAGAAAACGCGACCTTCGCGAAAAGCCCCGGAACCTATTGCAAAGTGATGAGCAGTGCCCAGGAGCACCTCTCAGTCATTTGCGCAAAATTCCTTCGGCTACAAGTGGCTCAAATAAGGGCGTGAAAATTGTGCCGAAAGCCCTTTCAGGGGCTATTGCTTGGCACTCGGGGGACGGAAAATTTTACGCAATGCCTCACAATGAAGCACTGGTCGGGGGCTAACTTCTGGCACCAGTTTCGAGCCCGTCCGTGAAAGTGACCCGCGCAAGTTTTAGGCCGGTTCGGCTACTGTGGCCTAATGGGGCCTAATGGGAAGATCTTCTAATGCTCATAACTTTTTAATTTCCCGACGGAACGCTTTGAAATTTTCACCATTTGTAGACGGCCTCCCGTACTACAAACTGATGCCCGTGTGGGCATGATGAAAATGGTAGTTCGCGAGACGGAAGCGCGTAAAGCTTCGGGGCGGCGGACTTCCACACCCCGATAACTCGGTATCGAAACATTGTTGCGGGCGGGTGCGCATGGCAATACCTGCGCCTCTGTGGGCCCTATCCGCGTGCAAAATCTAAAAGCGATCAGAGCCTTAGAAAGCGCGTACAACCGCTATCCCCATTTGCCTTGGGCCCTATGGGAAAACAGGAAATATCATAATTGCGGTCCGGGGCACGCGCGCACAATGATAATTTTCACACCCGAGTAAGCTCTTTTATAGGTCAACATTTTGGAAAAAAAATTGGCTTGCTGCCCACAGCAGGAGCTGAGAACCATGCATTCGGAGGTTTTCACACCCCACCCACTAATGCCCTCAAAGTTTGAGAAAACGCGACCTTCGCGAAAAGCCCCGGAACCTATTGCAAAGTGATGAGCAGTGCCCAGGAGCACCTCTCAGTCATTTGCGCAAAATTCCTTCGGCTACAAGTGGCTCAAATAAGGGCGTGAAAATTGTGCCGAAAGCCCTTTCAGGGGCTATTGCTCGGCACTCGGGGGACGGAAAATTTTACGCAATGCCTCACAATGAAGCACTGGTCGGGGGCTAACTTCTGGCACCAGTTTCGAGCCCGTCCGTGAAAGTGACCCGCGCAAGTTTTAGGCCGGTTCGGCTACTGTGGCCTAATGGGGCCTAATGGGAAGATCTTCTAATGCTCATAACTTTTTAATTTCCCGACGGAACGCTTTGAAATTTTCACCATTTGTAGACGGCCTCCCGTACTACAAACTGATGCCCGTGTGGGCATGATGAAAATGGTAGTTCGCGAGACGGAAGCGCGTAAAGCTTCGGGGCGGCGGACTTCCACACCCCGATAACTCGGTATCGAAACATTGTTGCGGGCGGGTGCGCATGGCAATACCTGCGCCTCTGTGGGCCCTATCCGCGTGCAAAATCTAAAAGCGATCAGAGCCTTAGAAAGCGCGTACAACCGCTATCCCCATTTGCCTTGGGCCCTATGGGAAAACAGGAAATATCATAATTGCGGTCCGGGGCGCGCGCGCACAATGATAATTTTCACACCCGAGTAAGCTCTTTTATAGGTCAACATTTTGGAAAAAAAATTGGCTTGCTGCCCACAGCAGGAGCTGAGAACCATGCATTCGGAGGTTTTCACACCCCACCCACTAATGCCCTCAAAGTTTGAGAAAACGCGACCTTCGCGAAAAGCCCCGGAACCTATTGCAAATTGATGAGCAGTGCCCAGGAGCACCTCTCAGTCATTTGCGCAAAATTCCTTCGGCTACAAGTGGCTCAAATAAGGGCGTGAAAATTGTGCCGAAAGCCCTTTCAGGGGCTATTGCTCGGCACTCGGGGGACGGAAAATTTTACGCAATGCCTCACAATGAAGCACTGGTCGGGGGCTAACTTCTGGCACCAGTTTCGAGCCCGTCCGTGAAAGTGACCCGCGCAAGTTTTAGGCCGGTTCGGCTACTGTGGCCTAATGGGGCCTAATGGGAAGATCTTCTAATGCTCATAACTTTTTAATTTCCCGACGGAACGCTTTGAAATTTTCACCATTTGTAGACGGCCTCCCGTACTACAAACTGATGCCCGTGTGGGCATGATGAAAATGGTAGTTCGCGAGACGGAAGCGCGTAAAGCTTCGGGGCGGCGGACTTCCACACCCCGATAACTCGGTATCGAAACATTGTTGCGGGCGGGTGCGCATGGCAATACCTGCGCCTCTGTGGGCCCTATCCGCGTGCAAAATCTAAAAGCGATCAGAGCCTTAGAAAGCGCGTAAAACCGCTATCCCCATTTGCCTTGGGCCCTATGGGAAAACAGGAAATATCATAATTGCGGTCCGGGGCGCGCGCGCACAATGATAATTTTCACACCCGAGTAAGCTCTTTTATAGGTCAACATTTTGGAAAAAAAATTGGCTTGCTGCCCACAGCAGGAGCTGAGAACCATGCATTCGGAGGTTTTCACACCCCACCCACTAATGCCCTCAAAGTTTGAGAAAACGCGACCTTCGCGAAAAGCCCCGGAACCTATTGCAAAGTGATGAGCAGTGCCCAGGAGCACCTCTCAGTCATTTGCGCAAAATTCCTTCGGCTACAAGTGGCTCAAATAAGGGCGTGAAAATTGTGCCGAAAGCCCTTTCAGGGGCTATTGCTCGGCACTCGGGGGACGGAAAATTTTACGCAATGCCTCACAATGAAGCACTGGTCGGGGGCTAACTTCTGGCACCAGTTTCGAGCCCGTCCGTGAAAGTGACCCGCGCAAGTTTTAGGCCGGTTCGGCTACTGTGGCCTAATGGGGCCTAATGGGAAGATCTTCTAATGCTCATAACTTTTTAATTTCCCGACGGAACGCTTTGAAATTTTCACCATTTGTAGATGGCCTCCCGTACTACAAACTGATGCCCGTGTGGGCATGATGAAAATGGTAGTTCGCGAGACGGAAGCGCGTAAAGCTTCGGGGCGGCGGACTTCCACACCCCGATAACTCGGTATCGAAACATTGTTGCGGGCGGGTGCGCATGGCAATACCTGCGCCTCTGTGGGCCCTATCCGCGTGCAAAATCTAAAAGCGATCAGAGCCTTAGAAAGCGCGTACAACCGCTATCCCCATTTGCCTTGGGCCCTATGGGAAAACAGGAAATATCATAATTGCGGTCCGGGGCGCGCGCGCACAATGATAATTTTCACACCCGAGTAAGCTCTTTTATAGGTCAACATTTTGGAAAAAAAATTGGCTTGCTGCCCACAGCAGGAGCTGAGAACCATGCATTCGGAGGTTTTCACACCCCACCCACTAATGCCCTCAAAGTTTGAGAAAACGCGACCTTCGCGAAAAGCCCCGGAACCTATTGCAAAGTGATGAGCAGTGCCCAGGAGCACCTCTCAGTCATTTGCGCAAAATTCCTTTGGCTACAAGTGGCTCAAATAAGGGCGTGAAAATTGTGCCGAAAGCCCTTTCAGGGGCTATTGCTCGGCACTCGGGGGACGGAAAATTTTACGCAATGCCTCACAATGAAGCACTGGTCGGGGGCTAACTTCTGGCACCAGTTTCGAGCCCGTCCGTGAAAGTGACCCGCGCAAGTTTTAGGCCGGTTCGGCTACTGTGGCCTAATGGGGCCTAATGGGAAGATCTTCTAATGCTCATAACTTTTTAATTTCCCGACGGAACGCTTTGAAATTTTCACCATTTGTAGACGGCCTCCCGTACTACAAACTGATGCCCGTGTGGGCATGATGAAAATGGTAGTTCGCGAGACGGAAGCGCGTAAAGCTTCGGGGCGGCGGACTTCCACACCCCGATAACTCGGTATCGAAACATTGTTGCGGGCGGGTGCGCATGGCAATACCTGCGCCTCTGTGGGCCCTATCCGCGTGCAAAATCTAAAAGCGATCAGAGCCTTAGAAAGCGCGTACAACCGCTATCCCCATTTGCCTTGGGCCCTATGGGAAAACAGGAAATATCATAATTGCGGTCCGGGGCGCGCGCACAATGATAATTTTCACACCCGAGTAAGCTCTTTTATAGGTCAACATTTTGGAAAAAAAATTGGCTTGCTGCCCACAGCAGGAGCTGAGAACCATGCATTCGGAGGTTTTCACACCCCACCCACTAATGCCCTCAAACTTTGAGAAAACGCGACCTTCGCGAAAAGCCCCGGAACCTATTGCAAAGTGATGAGCAGTGCCCAGGAGCACCTCTCAGTCATTTGCGCAAAATTCCTTCGGCTACAAGTGGCTCAAATAAGGGCGTGAAAATTGTGCCGAAAGCCCTTTCAGGGGCTATTGCTCGGCACTCGGGGGACGGAAAATTTTACGCAATGCCTCACAATGAAGCACTGGTCGGGGGCTAACTTCTGGCACCAGTTTCGAGCCCGTCCGTGAAAGTGACCCGCGCAAGTTTTAGGCCGGTTCGGCTACTGTGGCCTAATGGGGCCTAATGGGAAGATCTTCTAATGCTCATAACTTTTTAATTTCCCGACGGAACGCTTTGAAATTTTCACCATTTGTAGACGGCCTCCCGTACTACAAACTGATGCCCGTGTGGGCATGATGAAAATGGTAGTTCGCGAGACGGAAGCGCGTAAAGCTTCGGGGCGGCGGACTTCCACACCCCGATAACTCGGTATCGAAACATTGTTGCGGGCGGGTGCGCATGGCAATACCTGCGCCTCTGTGGGCCCTATCCGCGTGCAAAATCTAAAAGCGATCAGAGCCTTAGAAAGCGCGTACAACCGCTATCCCCATTTGCCTTGGGCCCTATGGGAAAACAGGAAATATCATAATTGCGGTCCGGGGCGCGCGCGCACAATGATAATTTTCACACCCGAGTAAGCTCTTTTATAGGTCAACATTTTGGAAAAAAAATTGGCTTGCTGCCCACAGCAGGAGCTGAGAACCATGCATTCGGAGGTTTTCACACCCCACCCACTAATGCCCTCAAAGTTTGAGAAAACGCGACCTTCGCGAAAAGCCCCGGAACCTATTGCAAAGTGATGAGCAGTGCCCAGGAGCACCTCTCAGTCATTTGCGCAAAATTCCTTCGGCTACAAGTGGCTCAAATAAGGGCGTGAAAAATTGTGCCGAAAGCCCTTTCAGGGGCTATTGCTCGGCACTCGGGGGACGGAAAATTTTACGCAATGCCTCACAATGAAGCACTGGTCGGGGGCTAACTTCTGGCACCAGTTTCGAGCCCGTCCGTGAAAGTGACCCGCGCAAGTTTTAGGCCGGTTCGGCTACTGTGGCCTAATGGGGCCTAATGGGAAGATCTTCTAATGCTCATAACTTTTTAATTTCCTGACGGAACGCTTTGAAATTTTCACCATTTGTAGACGGCCTCCCGTACTACAAACTGATGCCCGTGTGGGCATGATGAAAATGGTAGTTCGCGAGACGGAAGCGCGTAAAGCTTCGGGGCGGCGGACTTCCACACCCCGATAACTCGGTATCGAAACATTGTTGCGGGCGGGTGCGCATGGCAATACCTGCGCCTCTGTGGGCCCTATCCGCGTGCAAAATCTAAAAGCGATCAGAGCCTTAGAAAGCGCGTACAACCGCTATCCCCATTTGCCTTGGGCCCTATGGGAAAACAGGAAATATCATAATTGCGGTCCGGGGCGCGCGCGCACAATGATAATTTTCACACCCGAGTAAGCTCTTTTATAGGTCAACATTTTGGAAAAAAAATTGGCTTGCTGCCCACAGCAGGAGCTGAGAACCATGCATTCGGAGGTTTTCACACCCCACCCACTAATGCCCTCAAAGTTTGAGAAAACGCGACCTTCGCGAAAAGCCCCGGAACCTATTGCAAAGTGATGAGCAGTGCCCAGGAGCACCTCTCAGTCATTTGCGCAAAATTCCTTCGGCTACAAGTGGCTCAAATAAGGGCGTGAAAATTGTGCCGAAAGCCCTTTCAGGGGCTATTGCTCGGCACTCGGGGGACGGAAAATTTTACGCAATGCCTCACAATGAAGCACTGGTCGGGGGCTAACTTCTGGCACCAGTTTCGAGCCCGTCCGTGAAAGTGACCCGCGCAAGTTTTAGGCCGGTTCGGCTACTGTGGCCTAATGGGGCCTAATGGGAAGATCTTCTAATGCTCATAACTTTTTAATTTCCTGACGGAACGCTTTGAAATTTTCACCATTTGTAGACGGCCTCCCGTACTACAAACTGATGCCCGTGTGGGCATGATGAAAATGGTAGTTCGCGAGACGGAAGCGCGTAAAGCTTCGGGGCGGCGGACTTCCACACCCCGATAACTCGGTATCGAAACATTGTTGCGGGCGGGTGCGCATGGCAATACCTGCGCCTCTGTGGGCCCTATCCGCGTGCAAAATCTAAAAGTGATCAGAGCCTTAGAAAGCGCGTACAACCGCTATCCCCATTTGCCTTGGGCCCTATGGGAAAACAGGAAATATCATAATTGCGGTCCGGGGCGCGCGCGCACAATGATAATTTTCACACCCGAGTAAGCTCTTTTATAGGTCAACATTTTGGAAAAAAAATTGGCTTGCTGCCCACAGCAGGAGCTGAGAACCATGCATTCGGAGGTTTTCACACCCCACCCACTAATGCCCTCAAAGTTTGAGAAAACGCGACCTTCGCGAAAAGCCCCGGAACCTATTGCAAAGTGATGAGCAGTGCCCAGGAGCACCTCTCAGTCATTTGCGCAAAATTCCTTCGGCTACAAGTGGCTCAAATAAGGGCGTGAAAATTGTGCCGAAAGCCCTTTCAGGGGCTATTGCTCGGCACTCGGGGGACGGAAAATTTTACGCAATGCCTCACAATGAAGCACTGGTCGGGGGCTAACTTCTGGCACCAGTTTCGAGCCCGTCCGTGAAAGTGACCCGCGCAAGTTTTAGGCCGGTTCGGCTACTGTGGCCTAATGGGGCCTAATGGGAAGATCTTCTAATGCTCATAACTTTTTAATTTCCCGACGGAACGCTTTGAAATTTTCACCATTTGTAGACGGCCTCCCGTACTACAAACTGATGCCCGTGTGGGCATGATGAAAATGGTAGTTCGCGAGACGGAAGCGCGTAAAGCTTCAGGGCGGCGGACTTCCACACCCCGATAACTCGGTATCGAAACATTGTTGCGGGCGGGTGCGCATGGCAATACCTGCGCCTCTGTGGGCCCTATCCGCGTGCAAAATCTAAAAGCGATCAGAGCCTTAGAAAGCGCGTACAACCGCTATCCCCATTTGCCTTGGGCCCTATGGGAAAACAGGAAATATCATAATTGCGGTCCGGGGCGCGCGCGCACAATGATAATTTTCACACCCGAGTAAGCTCTTTTATAGGTCAACATTTTGGAAAAAAAATTGGCTTGCTGCCCACAGCAGGAGCTGAGAACCATGCATTCGGAGGTTTTCACACCCCACCCACTAATGCCCTCAAAGTTTGAGAAAACGCGACCTTCGCGAAAAGCCCCGGAACCTATTGCAAAGTGATGAGCAGTGCCCAGGAGCACCTCTCAGTCATTTGCGCAAAATTCCTTCGGCTACAAGTGGCTCAAATAAGGGCGTGAAAATTGTGCCGAAAGCCCTTTCAGGGGCTATTGCTCGGCACTCGGGGGACGGAAAATTTTACGCAATGCCTCACAATGAAGCACTGGTCGGGGGCTAACTTCTGGCACCAGTTTCGAGCCCGTCCGTGAAAGTGACCCGCGCAAGTTTTAGGCCGGTTCGGCTACTGTGGCCTAATGGGGCCTAATGGGAAGATCTTCTAATGCTCATAACTTTTTAATTTCCCGACGGAACGCTTTGAAATTTTCACCATTTGTAGACGGCCTCCCGTACTACAAACTGATGCCCGTGTGGGCATGATGAAAATGGTAGTTCGCGAGACGGAAGCGCGTAAAGCTTCGGGGCGGCGGACTTCCACACCCCGATAACTCGGTATCGAAACATTGTTGCGGGCGGGTGCGCATGGCAATACCTGCGCCTCTGTGGGCCCTATCCGCGTGCAAAATCTAAAAGCGATCAGAGCCTTAGAAAGCGCGTACAACCGCTATCCCCATTTGCCTTGGGCCCTATGGGAAAACAGGAAATATCATAATTGCGGTCCGGGGCGCGCGCGCACAATGATAATTTTCACACCCGAGTAAGCTCTTTTATAGGTCAACATTTTGGAAAAAAAATTGGCTTGCTGCCCACAGCAGGAGCTGAGAACCATGCATTCGGAGGTTTTCACACCCCACCCACTAATGCCCTCAAAGTTTGAGAAAACGCGACCTTCGCGAAAAGCCCCGGAACCTATTGCAAAGTGATGAGCAGTGCCCAGGAGCACCTCTCAGTCATTTGCGCAAAATTCCTTCGGCTACAAGTGGCTCAAATAAGGGCGTGAAAATTGTGCCGAAAGCCCTTTCAGGGGCTATTGCTCGGCACTCGGGGGACGGAAAATTTTACGCAATGCCTCACAATGAAGCACTGGTCGGGGGCTAACTTCTGGCACCAGTTTCGAGCCCGTCCGTGAAAGTGACCCGCGCAAGTTTTAGGCCGGTTCGGCTACTGTGGCCTAATGGGGCCTAATGGGAAGATCTTCTAATGCTCATAACTTTTTAATTTCCCGACAGAACGCTTTGAAATTTTCACCATTTGTAGACGGCCTCCCGTACTACAAACTGATGCCCGTGTGGGCATGATGAAAATGGTAGTTCGCGAGACGGAAGCGCGTAAAGCTTCGGGGCGGCGGACTTCCACACCCCGATAACTCGGTATCGAAACATTGTTGCGGGCGGGTGCGCATGGCAATACCTGCGCCTCTGTGGGCCCTATCCGCGTGCAAAATCTAAAAGCGATCAGAGCCTTAGAAAGCGCGTACAACCGCTATCCCCATTTGCCTTGGGCCCTATGGGAAAACAGGAAATATCATAATTGCGGTCCGGGGCGCGCGCGCACAATGATAATTTTCACACCCGAGTAAGCTCTTTTATAGGTCAACATTTTGGAAAAAAAATTGGCTTGCTGCCCACAGCAGGAGCTGAGAACCATGCATTCGGAGGTTTTCACACCCCACCCACTAATGCCCTCAAAGTTTGAGAAAACGCGACCTTCGCGAAAAGCCCCGGAACCTATTGCAAAGTGATGAGCAGTGCCCAGGAGCACCTCTCAGTCATTTGCGCAAAATTCCTTCGGCTACAAGTGGCTCAAATAAGGGCGTGAAAATTGTGCCGAAAGCCCTTTCAGGGGCTATTGCTCGGCACTCGGGGGACGGAAAATTTTACGCAATGCCTCACAATGAAGCACTGGTCGGGGGCTAACTTCTGGCACCAGTTTCGAGCCCGTCCGTGAAAGTGACCCGCGCAAGTTTTAGGCCGGTTCGGCTACTGTGGCCTAATGGGGCCTAATGGGAAGATCTTCTAATGCTCATAACTTTTTAATTTCCCGACGGAACGCTTTGAAATTTTCACCATTTGTAGACGGCCTCCCGTACTACAAACTGATGCCCGTGTGGGCATGATGAAAATGGTAGTTCGCGAGACGGAAGCGCGTAAAGCTTCGGGGCGGCGGACTTCCACACCCCGATAACTCGGTATCGAAACATTGTTGCGGGCGGGTGCGCATGGCAATACCTGCGCCTCTGTGGGCCCTATCCGCGTGCAAAATCTAAAAGCGATCAGAGCCTTAGAAAGCGCGTACAACCGCTATCCCCATTTGCCTTGGGCCCTATGGGAAAACAGGAAATATCATAATTGCGGTCCGGGGCGCGCGCGCACAATGATAATTTTCACACCCGAGTAAGCTCTTTTATAGGTCAACATTTTGGAAAAAAAATTGGCTTGCTGCCCACAGCAGGAGCTGAGAACCATGCATTCGGAGGTTTTCACACCCCACCCACTAATGCCCTCAAAGTTTGAGAAAAAGCGACCTTCGCGAAAAGCCCCGGAACCTATTGCAAAGTGATGAGCAGTGCCCAGGAGCACCTCTCAGTCATTTGCGCAAAATTCCTTCGGCTACAAGTGGCTCAAATAAGGGCGTGAAAATTGTGCCGAAAGCCCTTTCAGGGGCTATTGCTCGGCACTCGGGGGACGGAAAATTTTACGCAATGCCTCACAATGAAGCACTGGTCGGGGGCTAACTTCTGGCACCAGTTTCGAGCCCGTCCGTGAAAGTGACCCGCGCAAGTTTTAGGCCGGTTCGGCTACTGTGGCCTAATGGGGCCTAATGGGAAGATCTTCTAATGCTCATAACTTTTTAATTTCCCGACGGAACGCTTTGAAATTTTCACCATTTGTAGACGGCCTCCCGTACTACAAACTGATGCCCGTGTGGGCATGATGAAAATGGTAGTTCGCGAGACGGAAGCGCGTAAAGCTTCGGGGCGGCGGACTTCCACACCCCGATAACTCGGTATCGAAACATTGTTGCGGGCGGGTGCGCATGGCAATACCTGCGCCTCTGTGGGCCCTATCCGCGTGCAAAATCTAAAAGCGATCAGAGCCTTAGAAAGCGCGTACAACCGCTATCCCCATTTGCCTTGGGCCCTATGGGAAAACAGGAAATATCATAATTGCGGTCCGGGGCGCGCGCGCACAATGATAATTTTCACACCCGAGTAAGCTCTTTTATAGGTCAACATTTTGGAAAAAAAATTGGCTTGCTGCCCACAGCAGGAGCTGAGAACCATGCATTCGGAGGTTTTCACACCCCACCCACTAATGCCCTCAAAGTTTGAGAAAACGCGCCCTTCGCGAAAAGCCCCGGAACCTATTGCAAAGTGATGAGCAGTGCCCAGGAGCACCTCTCAGTCATTTGCGCAAAATTCCTTCGGCTACAAGTGGCTCAAATAAGGGCGTGAAAATTGTGCCGAAAGCCCTTTCAGGGGCTATTGCTCGGCACTCGGGGGACGGAAAATTTTACGCAATGCCTCACAATGAAGCACTGGTCGGGGGCTAACTTCTGGCACCAGTTTCGAGCCCGTCCGTGAAAGTGACCCGCGCAAGTTTTAGGCCGGTTCGGCTACTGTGGCCTAATGGGGCCTAATGGGAAGATCTTCTAATGCTCATAACTTTTTAATTTCCCGACGGAACGCTTTGAAATTTTCACCATTTGTAGACGGCCTCCCGTACTACAAACTGATGCCCGTGTGGGCATGATGAAAATGGTAGTTCGCGAGACGGAAGCGCGTAAAGCTTCGGGGCGGCGGACTTCCACACCCCGATAACTCGGTATCGAAACATTGTTGCGGGCGGGTGCGCATGGCAATACCTGCGCCTCTGTGGGCCCTATCCGCGTGCAAAATCTAAAAGCGATCAGAGCCTTAGAAAGCGCGTACAACCGCTATCCCCATTTGCCTTGGGCCCTATGGGAAAACAGGAAATATCATAATTGCGGTCCGGGGCGCGCGCGCACAATGATAATTTTCACACCCGAGTAAGCTCTTTTATAGGTCAACATTTTGGAAAAAAAATTGGCTTGCTGCCCACAGCAGGAGCTGAGAACCATGCATTCGGAGGTTTTCACACCCCACCCACTAATGCCCTCAAAGTTTGAGAAAACGCGACCTTCGCGAAAAGCCCCGGAACCTATTGCAAAGTGATGAGCAGTGCCCAGGAGCACCTCTCAGTCATTTGCGCAAAATTCCTTCGGCTACAAGTGGCTCAAATAAGGGCGTGAAAATTGTGCCGAAAGCCCTTTCAGGGGCTATTGCTCGGCACTCGGGGGACGGAAAATTTTACGCAATGCCTCACAATGAAGCACTGGTCGGGGGCTAACTTCTGGCACCAGTTTCGAGCCCGTCCGTGAAAGTGACCCGCGCAAGTTTTAGGCCGGTTCGGCTACTGTGGCCTAATGGGGCCTAATGGGAAGATCTTCTAATGCTCATAACTTTTTAATTTCCCGACGGAACGCTTTGAAATTTTCACCATTTGTAGACGGCCTCCCGTACTACAAACTGATGCCCGTGTGGGCATGATGAAAATGGTAGTTCGCAAGACGGAAGCGCGTAAAGCTTCGGGGCGGCGGACTTCCACACCCCGATAACTCGGTATCGAAACATTGTTGCGGGCGGGTGCGCATGGCAATACCTGCGCCTCTGTGGGCCCTATCCGCGTGCAAAATCTAAAAGCGATCAGAGCCTTAGAAAGCGCGTACAACCGCTATCCCCATTTGCCTTGGGCCCTATGGGAAAACAGGAAATATCATAATTGCGGTCCGGGGCGCGCGCGCACAATGATAATTTTCACACCCGAGTAAGCTCTTTTATAGGTCAACATTTTGGAAAAAAAATTGGCTTGCTGCCCACAGCAGGAGCTGAGAACCATGCATTCGGAGGTTTTCACACCCCACCCACTAATGCCCTCAAAGTTTGAGAAAACGCGACCCTCGCGAAAAGCCCCGGAACCTATTGCAAAGTGATGAGCAGTGCCCAGGAGCACCTCTCAGTCATTTGCGCAAAATTCCTTCGGCTACAAGTGGCTCAAATAAGGGCGTGAAAATTGTGCCGAAAGCCCTTTCAGGGGCTATTGCTCGGCACTCGGGGGACGAAAAATTTTACGCAATGCCTCACAATGAAGCACTGGTCGGGGGCTAACTTCTGGCACCAGTTTCGAGCCCGTCCGTGAAAGTGACCCGCGCAAGTTTTAGGCCGGTTCGGCTACTGTGGCCTAATGGGGCCTAATGGGAAGATCTTCTAATGCTCATAACTTTTTAATTTCCCGACGGAACGCTTTGAAATTTTCACCATTTGTAGACGGCCTCCCGTACTACAAACTGATGCCCGTGTGGGCATGATGAAAATGGTAGTTCGCAAGACGGAAGCGCGTAAAGCTTCGGGGCGGCGGACTTCCACACCCCGATAACTCGGTATCGAAACATTGTTGCGGGCGGGTGCGCATGGCAATACCTGCGCCTCTGTGGGCCCTATCCGCGTGCAAAATCTAAAAGCGATCAGAGCCTTAGAAAGCGCGTACAACCGCTATCCCCATTTGCCTTGGGCCCTATGGGAAAACAGGAAATATCATAATTGCGGTCCGGGGCGCGCGCGCACAATGATAATTTTCACACCCGAGTAAGCTCTTTTATAGGTCAACATTTTGGAAAAAAAATTGGCTTGCTGCCCACAGCAGGAGCTGAGAACCATGCATTCGGAGGTTTTCACACCCCACCCACTAATGCCCTCAAAGTTTGAGAAAACGCGACCTTCGCGAAAAGCCCCGGAACCTATTGCAAAGTGATGAGCAGTGCCCAGGAGCACCTCTCAGTCATTTGCGCAAAATTCCTTCGGCTACAAGTGGCTCAAATAAGGGCGTGAAAATTGTGCCGAAAGCCCTTTCAGGGGCTATTGCTCGGCACTCGGGGGACGGAAAATTTTACGCAATGCCTCACAATGAAGCACTGGTCGGGGGCTAACTTCTGGCACCAGTTTCGAGCCCGTCCGTGAAAGTGACCCGCGCAAGTTTTAGGCCGGTTCGGCTACTGTGGCCTAATGGGGCCTAATGGGAAGATCTTCTAATGCTCATAACTTTTTAATTTCCCGACGGAACGCTTTGAAATTTTCACCATTTGTAGACGGCCTCCCGTACTACAAACTGATGCCCGTGTGGGCATGATGAAAATGGTAGTTCGCGAGACGGAAGCGCGTAAAGCTTCGGGGCGGCGGACTTCCACACCCCGATAACTCGGTATCGAAACATTGTTGCGGGCGGGTGCGCATGGCAATACCTGCGCCTCTGTGGGCCCTATCCGCGTGCAAAATCTAAAAGCGATCAGAGCCTTAGAAAGCGCGTACAACCGCTATCCCCATTTGCCTTGGGCCCTATGGGAAAACAGGAAATATCATAATTGCGGTCCGGGGCGCGCGCACACAATGATAATTTTCACACCCGAGTAAGCTCTTTTATAGGTCAACATTTTGGAAAAAAAATTGGCTTGCTGCCCACAGCAGGAGCTGAGAACCATGCATTCGGAGGTTTTCACACCCCACCCACTAATGCCCTCAAAGTTTGAGAAAACGCGACCTTCGCGAAAAGCCCCGGAACCTATTGCAAAGTGATGAGCAGTGCCCAGGAGCACCTCTCAGTCATTTGCGCAAAATTCCTTCGGCTACAAGTGGCTCAAATAAGGGCGTGAAAATTGTGCCGAAAGCCCTTTCAGGGGCTATTGCTCGGCACTCGGGGGACGGAAAATTTTACGCAATGCCTCACAATGAAGCACTGGTCGGGGGCTAACTTCTGGCACCAGTTTCGAGCCCGTCCGTGAAAGTGACCCGCGCAAGTTTTAGGCCGGTTCGGCTACTGTGGCCTAATGGGGCCTAATGGGAAGATCTTCTAATGCTCATAACTTTTTAATTTCCCGACGGAACGCTTTGAAATTTTCACCATTTGTAGACGGCCTCCCGTACTACAAACTGATGCCCGTGTGGGCATGATGAAAATGGTAGTTCGCGAGACGGAAGCGCGTAAAGCTTCGGGGCGGCGGACTTCCACACCCCGATAACTCGGTATCGAAACATTGTTGCGGGCGGGTGCGCATGGCAATACCTGCGCCTCTGTGGGCCCTATCCGCGTGCAAAATCTAAAAGCGATCAGAGCCTTAGAAAGCGCGTACAACCGCTATCCCCATTTGCCTTGGGCCCTATGGGAAAACAGGAAATATCATAATTGCGGTCCGGGGCGCGCGCACAATGATAATTTTCACACCCGAGTAAGCTCTTTTATAGGTCAACATTTTGGAAAAAAAATTGGCTTGCTGCCCACAGCAGGAGCTGAGAACCATGCATTCGGAGGTTTTCACACCCCACCCACTAATGCCCTCAAAGTTTGAGAAAACGCGACCTTCGCGAAAAGCCCCGGAACCTATTGCAAAGTGATGAGCAGTGCCCAGGAGCACCTCTCAGTCATTTGCGCAAAATTCCTTCGGCTACAAGTGGCTCAAATAAGGGCGTGAAAATTGTGCCGAAAGCCCTTTCAGGGGCTATTGCTCGGCACTCGGGGGACGGAAAATTTTACGCAATGCCTCACAATGAAGCACTGGTCGGGGGCTAACTTCTGGCACCAGTTTCGAGCCCGTCCGTGAAAGTGACCCGCGCAAGTTTTAGGCCGGTTCGGCTACTGTGGCCTAATGGGGCCTAATGGGAAGATCTTCTAATGCTCATAACTTTTTAATTTCCCGACGGAACGCTTTGAAATTTTCACCATTTGTAGACGGCCTCCCGTACTACAAACTGATGCCCGTGTGGGCATGATGAAAATGGTAGTTCGCGAGACGGAAGCGCGTAAAGCTTCGGGGCGGCGGACTTCCACACCCCGATAACTCGGTATCGAAACATTGTTGCGGGCGGGTGCGCATGGCAATACCTGCGCCTCTGTGGGCCCTATCCGCGTGCAAAATCTAAAAGCGATCAGAGCCTTAGAAAGCGCGTACAACCGCTATCCCCATTTGCCTTGGGCCCTATGGGAAAACAGGAAATATCATAATTGCGGTCCGGGGCGCGCGCGCACAATGATAATTTTCACACCCGAGTAAGCTCTTTTATAGGTCAACATTTTGGAAAAAAAATTGGCTTGCTGCCCACAGCAGGAGCTGAGAACCATGCATTCGGAGGTTTTCACACCCCACCCACTAATGCCCTCAAAGTTTGAGAAAACGCGACCTTCGCGAAAAGCCCCGGAACCTATTGCAAAGTGATGAGCAGTGCCCAGGAGCACCTCTCAGTCATTTGCGCAAAATTCCTTCGGCTACAAGTGGCTCAAATAAGGGCGTGAAAATTGTGCCGAAAGCCCTTTCAGGGGCTATTGCTCGGCACTCGGGGGACGGAAAATTTTACGCAATGCCTCACAATGAAGCACTGGTCGGGGGCTAACTTCTGGCACCAGTTTCGAGCCCGTCCGTGAAAGTGACCCGCGCAAGTTTTAGGCCGGTTCGGCTACTGTGGCCTAATGGGGCCTAATGGGAAGATCTTCTAATGCTCATAACTTTTTAATTTCCCGACGGAACGCTTTGAAATTTTCACCATTTGTAGACGGCCTCCCGTACTACAAACTGATGCCCGTGTGGGCATGATGAAAATGGTAGTTCGCGAGACGGAAGCGCGTAAAGCTTCGGGGCGGCGGACTTCCACACCCCGATAACTCGGTATCGAAACATTGTTGCGGGCGGGTGCGCATGGCAATACCTGCGCCTCTGTGGGCCCTATCCGCGTGCAAAATCTAAAAGCGATCAGAGCCTTAGAAAGCGCGTACAACCGCTATCCCCATTTGCCTTGGGCCCTATGGGAAAACAGGAAATATCATAATTGCGGTCCGGGGCGCGCGCGCACAATGATAATTTTCACACCCGAGTAAGCTCTTTTATAGGTCAACATTTTGGAAAAAAAATTGGCTTGCTGCCCACAGCAGGAGCTGAGAACCATGCATTCGGAGGTTTTCACACCCCACCCACTAATGCCCTCAAAGTTTGAGAAAACGCGACCTTCGCGAAAAGCCCCGGAACCTATTGCAAAGTGATGAGCAGTGCCCAGGAGCACCTCTCAGTCATTTGCGCAAAATTCCTTCGGCTACAAGTGGCTCAAATAAGGGCGTGAAAATTGTGCCGAAAGCCCTTTCAGGGGCTATTGCTCGGCACTCGGGGGACGGAAAATTTTACGCAATGCCTCACAATGAAGCACTGGTCGGGGGCTAACTTCTGGCACCAGTTTCGAGCCCGTCCGTGAAAGTGACCCGCGCAAGTTTTAGGCCGGTTCGGCTACTGTGGCCTAATGGGGCCTAATGGGAAGATCTTCTAATGCTCATAACTTTTTAATTTCCCGACGGAACGCTTTGAAATTTTCACCATTTGTAGACGGCCTCCCGTACTACAAACTGATGCCCGTGTGGGCATGATGAAAATGGTAGTTCGCGAGACGGAAGCGCGTAAAGCTTCGGGGCGGCGGACTTCCACACCCCGATAACTCGGTATCGAAACATTGTTGCGGGCGGGTGCGCATGGCAATACCTGCGCCTCTGTGGGCCCTATCCGCGTGCAAAATCTAAAAGCGATCAGAGCCTTAGAAAGCGCGTACAACCGCTATCCCCATTTGCCTTGGGCCCTATGGGAAAACAGGAAATATCATAATTGCGGTCCGGGGCGCGCGCACAATGATAATTTTCACACCCGAGTAAGCTCTTTTATAGGTCAACATTTTGGAAAAAAAATTGGCTTGCTGCCCACAGCAGGAGCTGAGAACCATGCATTCGGAGGTTTTCACACCCCACCCACTAATGCCCTCAAAGTTTGAGAAAACGCGACCTTCGCGAAAAGCCCCGGAACCTATTGCAAAGTGATGAGCAGTGCCCAGGAGCACCTCTCAGTCATTTGCGCAAAATTCCTTCGGCTACAAGTGGCTCAAATAAGGGCGTGAAAATTGTGCCGAAAGCCCTTTCAGGGGCTATTGCTCGGCACTCGGGGGACGGAAAATTTTACGCAATGCCTCACAATGAAGCACTGGTCGGGGGCTAACTTCTGGCACCAGTTTCGAGCCCGTCAGTGAAAGTGACCCGCGCAAGTTTTAGGCCGGTTCGGCTACTGTGGCCTAATGGGGCCTAATGGGAAGATCTTCTAATGCTCATAACTTTTTAATTTCCCGACGGAACGCTTTGAAATTTTCACCATTTGTAGACGGCCTCCCGTACTACAAACTGATGCCCGTGTGGGCATGATGAAAATGGTAGTTCGCGAGACGGAAGCGCGTAAAGCTTCGGGGCGGCGGACTTCCACACCCCGATAACTCGGTATCGAAACATTGTTGCGGGCGGGTGCGCATGGCAATACCTGCGCCTCTGTGGGCCCTATCCGCGTGCAAAATCTAAAAGCGATCAGAGCCTTAGAAAGCGCGTACAACCGCTATCCCCATTTGCCTTGGGCCCTATGGGAAAACAGGAAATATCATAATTGCGGTCCGGGGCGCGCGCACAATGATAATTTTCACACCCGAGTAAGCTCTTTTATAGGTCAACATTTTGGAAAAAAAATTGGCTTGCTGCCCACAGCAGGAGCTGAGAACCATGCATTCGGAGGTTTTCACACCCCACCCACTAATGCCCTCAAAGTTTGAGAAAACGCGACCTTCGCGAAAAGCCCCGGAACCTATTGCAAAGTGATGAGCAGTGCCCAGGAGCACCTCTCAGTCATTTGCGCAAAATTCCTTCGGCTACAAGTGGCTCAAATAAGGGCGTGAAAATTGTGCCGAAAGCCCTTTCAGGGGCTATTGCTCGGCACTCGGGGGACGGAAAATTTTACGCAATGCCTCACAATGAAGCACTGGTCGGGGGCTAACTTCTGGCACCAGTTTCGAGCCTGTCCATGAAAGTGACCCGCGCAAGTTTTAGGCCGGTTCGGCTACTGTGGCCTAATGGGGCCTAATGGGAAGATCTTCTAATGCTCATAACTTTTTAATTTCCCGACGGAACGCTTTGAAATTTTCACCATTTGTAGACGGCCTCCCATACTACAAACTGATGCCCGTGTGGGCATGATGAAAATGGTAGTTCGCGAGACGGAAGCGCGTAAAGCTTCGGGGCGGCGGACTTCCACACCCCGATAACTCGGTATCGAAACATTGTTGCGGGCGGGTGCGCATGGCAATACCTGCGCCTCTGTGGGCCCTATCCGCGTGCAAAATCTAAAAGCGATCAGAGCCTTAGAAAGCGCGTACAACCGCTATCCCCATTTGCCTTGGGCCCTATGGGAAAACAGGAAATATCATAATTGCGGTCCGGGGCGCGCGCGCACAATGATAATTTTCACACCCGAGTAAGCTCTTTTATAGGTCAACATTTTGGAAAAAAAATTGGCTTGCTGCCCACAGCAGGAGCTGAGAACCATGCATTCGGAGGTTTTCACACCCCACCCACTAATGCCCTCAAAGTTTGAGAAAACGCGACCTTCGCGAAAAGCCCCGGAACCTATTGCAAAGTGATGAGCAGTGCCCAGGAGCACCTCTCAGTCATTTGCGCAAAATTCCTTCGGCTACAAGTGGCTCAAATAAGGGCGTGAAAATTGTGCCGAAAGCCCTTTCAGGGGCTATTGCTCGGCACTCGGGGGACGGAAAATTTTACGCAATGCCTCACAATGAAGCACTGGTCGGGGGCTAACTTCTGGCACCAGTTTCGAGCCCGTCCGTGAAAGTGACCCGCGCAAGTTTTAGGCCGGTTCGGCTACTGTGGCCTAATGGGGCCTAATGGGAAGATCTTCTAATGCTCATAACTTTTTAATTTCCCGACGGAACGCTTTGAAATTTTCACCATTTGTAGACGGCCTCCCGTACTACAAACTGATGCCCGTGTGGGCATGATGAAAATGGTAGTTCGCGAGACGGAAGCGCGTAAAGCTTCGGGGCGGCGGACTTCCACACCCCGATAACTCGGTATCGAAACATTGTTGCGGGCGGGTGCGCATGGCAATACCTGCGCCTCTGTGGGCCCTATCCGCGTGCAAAATCTAAAAGCGATCAGAGCCTTAGAAAGCGCGTACAACTGCTATCCCCATTTGCCTTGGGCCCTATGGGAAAACAGGAAATATCATAATTGCGGTCCGGGGCGCGCGCGCACAATGATAATTTTTACACCCGAGTAAGCTCTTTTATAGGTCAACATTTTGGAAAAAAAATTGGCTTGCTGCCCACAGCAGGAGCTGAGAACCATGCATTCGGAGGTTTTCACACCCCACCCACTAATGCCCTCAAAGTTTGAGAAAACGCGACCTTCGCGAAAAGCCCCGGAACCTATTGCAAAGTGATGAGCAGTGCCCAGGAGCACCTCTCAGTCATTTGCGCAAAATTCCTTCGGCTACAAGTGGCTCAAATAAGGGCGTGAAAATTGTGCCGAAAGCCCTTTCAGGGGCTATTGCTCGGCACTCGGGGGACGGAAAATTTTACGCAATGCCTCACAATGAAGCACTGGTCGGGGGCTAACTTCTGGCACCAGTTTCGAGCCCGTCCGTGAAAGTGACCCGCGCAAGTTTTAGGCCGGTTCGGCTACTGTGGCCTAATGGGGCCTAATGGGAAGATCTTCTAATGCTCATAACTTTTTAATTTCCCGACGGAACGCTTTGAAATTTTCACCATTTGTAGACGGCCTCCCGTACTACAAACTGATGCCCGTGTGGGCATGATGACAATGGTAGTTCGCGAGACGGAAGCGCGTAAAGCTTCGGGGCGGCGGACTTCCACACCCCGATAACTCGGTATCGAAACATTGATGCGGGCGGGTGCGCATGGCAATACCTGCGCCTCTGTGGGCCCTATCCGCGTGCAAAATCTAAAAGCGATCAGAGCCTTAGAAAGCGCGTACAACCGCTATCCCCATTTGCCTTGGGCCCTATGGGAAAACAGGAAATATCATAATTGCGGTCCGGGGCGCGCGCGCACAATGATAATTTTCACACCCGAGTAAGCTCTTTTATAGGTCAACATTTTGGAAAAAAAATTGGCTTGCTGCCCACAGCAGGAGCTGAGAACCATGCATTCGGAGGTTTTCACACCCCACCCACTAATGCCCTCAAAGTTTGAGAAAACGCGACCTTCGCGAAAAGCCCCGGAACCTATTGCAAAGTGATGAGCAGTGCCCAGGAGCACCTCTCAGTCATTTGCGCAAAATTCCTTCGGCTACAAGTGGCTCAAATAAGGGCGTGAAAATTGTGCCGAAAGCCCTTTCAGGGGCTATTGCTCGGCACTCGGGGGACGGAAAATTTTACGCAATGCCTCACAATGAAGCACTGGTCGGGGGCTAACTTCTGGCACCAGTTTCGAGCCCGTCCGTGAAAGTGACCCGCGCAAGTTTTAGGCCGGTTCGGCTACTGTGGCCTAATGGGGCCTAATGGGAAGATCTTCTAATGCTCATAACTTTTTAATTTCCCGACGGAACGCTTTGAAATTTTCACCATTTGTAGACGGCCTCCCGTACTACAAACTGATGCCCGTGTGGGCATGATGAAAATGGTAGTTCGCGAGACGGAAGCGCGTAAAGCTTCGGGGCGGCGGACTTCCACACCCCGATAACTCGGTATCGAAACATTGTTGCGGGCGGGTGCGCATGGCAATACCTGCGCCTCTGTGGGCCCTATCCGCGTGCAAAATCTAAAAGCAATCAGAGCCTTAGAAAGCGCGTACAACCGCTATCCCCATTTGCCTTGGGCCCTATGGGAAAACAGGAAATATCATAATTGCGGTCCGGGGCGCGCGCGCACAATGATAATTTTCACACCCGAGTAAGCTCTTTTATAGGTCAACATTTTGGAAAAAAAATTGGCTTGCTGCCCACAGCAGGAGCTGAGAACCATGCATTCGGAGGTTTTCACACCCCACCCACTAATGCCCTCAAAGTTTGAGAAAACGCGACCTTCGCGAAAAGCCCCGGAACCTATTGCAAAGTGATGAGCAGTGCCCAGGAGCACCTCTCAGTCATTTGCGCAAAATTCCTTCGGCTACAAGTGGCTCAAATAAGGGCGTGAAAATTGTGCCGAAAGCCCTTTCAGGGGCTATTGCTCGGCACTCGGGGGACGGAAAATTTTACGCAATGCCTCACAATGAAGCACTGGTCGGGGGCTAACTTCTGGCACCAGTTTCGAGCCCGTCCGTGAAAGTGACCCGCGCAAGTTTTAGGCCGGTTCGGCTACTGTGGCCTAATGGGGCCTAATGGGAAGATCTTCTAATGCTCATAACTTTTTAATTTCCCGACGGAACGCTTTGAAATTTTCACCATTTGTAGACGGCCTCCCGTACTACAAACTGATGCCCGTGTGGGCATGATGAAAATGGTAGTTCGCGAGACGGAAGCGCGTAAAGCTTCGGGGCGGCGGACTTCCACACCCCGATAACTCGGTATCGAAACATTGTTGCGGGCGGGTGCGCATGGCAATACCTGCGCCTCTGTGGGCCCTATCCGCGTGCAAAATCTAAAAGCGATCAGAGCCTTAGAAAGCGCGTACAACCGCTATCCCCATTTGCCTTGGGCCCTATGGGAAAACAGGAAATATCATAATTGCGGTCCGGGGCGCGCGCGCACAATGATAATTTTCACACCCGAGTAAGCTCTTTTATAGGTCAACATTTTGGAAAAAAAATTGGCTTGCTGCCCACAGCAGGAGCTGAGAACCATGCATTCGGAGGTTTTCACACCCCACCCGCTAATGCCCTCAAAGTTTGAGAAAACGCGACCTTCGCGAAAAGCCCCGGAACCTATTGCAAAGTGATGAGCAGTGCCCAGGAGCACCTCTCAGTCATTTGCGCAAAATTCCTTCGGCTACAAGTGGCTCAAATAAGGGCGTGAAAATTGTGCCGAAAGCCCTTTCAGGGGCTATTGCTCGGCACTCGGGGGACGGAAAATTTTACGCAATGCCTCACAATGAAGCACTGGTCGGGGGCTAACTTCTGGCACCAGTTTCGAGCCCGTCCGTGAAAGTGACCCGCGCAAATTTTAGGCCGGTTCGTCTACTGTGGCCTAATGGGGCCTAATGGGAAGATCTTCTAATGCTCATAACTTTTTAATTTCCCGACGGAACGCTTTGAAATTTTCACCATTTGTAGACGGCCTCCCGTACTACAAACTGATGCCCGTGTGGGCATGATGAAAATGGTAGTTCGCGAGACGGAAGCGCGTAAAGCTTCGGGGCGGCGGACTTCCACACCCCGATAACTCGGTATCGAAACATTGTTGCGGGCGGGTGCGCATGGCAATACCTGCGCCTCTGTGGGCCCTATCCGCGTGCAAAATCTAAAAGCGATCAGAGCCTTAGAAAGCGCGTACAACCGCTATCCCCATTTGCCTTGGGCCCTATGGGAAATATCATAATTGCGGTCCGGGGCGCGCGCGCACAATGATAATTTTCACACCCGAGTAAGCTCTTTTATAGGTCAACATTTTGGAAAAAAAATTGGCTTGCTGCCCACAGCAGGAGCTGAGAACCATGCATTCGGAGGTTTTCACACCCCACCCACTAATGCCCTCAAAGTTTGAGAAAACGCGACCTTCGCGAAAAGCCCCGGAACCTATTGCAAAGTGATGAGCAGTGCCCAGGAGCACCTCTCAGTCATTTGCGCAAAATTCCTTCGGCTACAAGTGGCTCAAATAAGGGCGTGAAAATTGTGCCGAAAGCCCTTTCAGGGGCTATTGCTCGGCACTCGGGGGACGGAAAATTTTACGCAATGCCTCACAATGAAGCACTGGTCGGGGGCTAACTTCTGGCACCAGTTTCGAGCCCGTCCGTGAAAGTGACCCGCGCAAGTTTTAGGCCGGTTCGGCTACTGTGGCCTAATGGGGCCTAATGGGAAGATCTTCTAATGCTCATAACTTTTTAATTTCCCGACGGAACGCTTTGAAATTTTCACCATTTGTAGACGGCCTCCCGTACTACAAACTGATGCCCGTGTGGGCATGATGAAAATGGTAGTTCGCGAGACGGAAGCGCGTAAAGCTTCGGGGCGGCGGACTTCCACACCCCGATAACTCGGTATCGAAACATTGTTGCGGGCGGGTGCGCATGGCAATACCTGCGCCTCTGTGGGCCCTATCCGCGTGCAAAATCTAAAAGCGATCAGAGCCTTAGAAAGCGCGTACAACCGCTATCCCCATTTGCCTTGGGCCCTATGGGAAAACAGGAAATATCATAATTGCGGTCCGGGGCGCGCGCGCACAATGATAATTTTCACACCCGAGTAAGCTCTTTTATAGGTCAACATTTTGGAAAAAAAATTGGCTTGCTGCCCACAGCAGGAGCTGAGAACCATGCATTCGGAGGTTTTCACACCCCACCCACTAATGCCCTCAAAGTTTGAGAAAACGCGACCTTCGCGAAAAGCCCCGGAACCTATTGCAAAGTGATGAGCAGTGCCCAGGAGCACCTCTCAGTCATTTGCGCAAAATTCCTTCCGCTACAAGTGGCTCAAATAAGGGCGTGAAAATTGTGCCGAAAGCCCTTTCAGGGGCTATTGCTCGGCACTCGGGGGACGGAAAATTTTACGCAATGCCTCACAATGAAGCACTGGTCGGGGGCTAACTTCTGGCACCAGTTTCGAGCCCGTCCGTGAAAGTGACCCGCGCTAGTTTTAGGCCGGTTCGGCTACTGTGGCCTAATGGGGCCTAATGGGAAGATCTTCTAATGCTCATAACTTTTTAATTTCCCGACGGAACGCTTTGAAATTTTCACCATTTGTAGACGGCCTCCCGTTCTACAAACTGATGCCCGTGTGGGCATGATGAAAATGGTAGTTCGCGAGACGGAAGCGCGTAAAGCTTCGGGGCGGCGGACTTCCACACCCCGATAACTCGGTATCGAAACATTGTTGCGGGCGGGTGCGCATGGCAATACCTGCGCCTCTGTGGGCCCTATCCGCGTGCAAAATCTAAAAGCGATCAGAGCCTTAGAAAGCGCGTACAACCGCTATCCCCATTTGCCTTGGGCCCTATGGGAAAACAGGAAATATCATAATTGCGGTCCGGGGCGCGCGCGCACAATGATAATTTTCACACCCGAGTAAGCTCTTTTATAGGTCAACATTTTGGAAAAAAAATTGGCTTGCTGCCCACAGCAGGAGCTGAGAACCATGCATTCGGAGGTTTTCACACCCCACCCACTAATGCCCTCAAAGTTTGAGAAAACGCGACCTTCGCGAAAAGCCCCGGAACCTATTGCAAAGTGATGAGCAGTGCCCAGGAGCACCTCTCAGTCATTTGCGCAAAATTCCTTCGGCTACAAGTGGCTCAAATAAGGGCGTGAAAATTGTGCGGAAAGCCCTTTCAGGGGCTATTGCTCGGCACTCGGGGGACGGAAAATTTTACGCAATGCCTCACAATGAAGCACTGGTCGGGGGCTAACTTCTGGCACCAGTTTCGAGCCCGTCCGTGAAAGTGACCCGCGCAAGTTTTAGGCCGGTTCGGCTACTGTGGCCTAATGGGGCCTAATGGGAAGATCTTCTAATGCTCATAACTTTTTAATTTCCCGACGGAACGCTTTGAAATTTTCACCATTTGTAGACGGCCTCCCGTACTACAAACTGATGCCCGTGTGGGCATGATGAAAATGGTAGTTCGCGAGACGGAAGCGCGTAAAGCTTCGGGGCGGCGGACTTCCACACCCCGATAACTCGGTATCGAAACATTGTTGCGGGCGGGTGCGCATGGCAATACCTGCGCCTCTGTGGGCCCTATCCGCGTGCAAAATCTAAAAGCGATCAGAGCCTTAGAAAGCGCGTACAACCGCTATCCCCATTTGCCTTGGGCCCTATGGGAAAACAGGAAATATCATAATTGCGGTCCGGGGCGCGCGCGCACAATGATAATTTTCACACCCGAGTAAGCTCTTTTATAGGTCAACATTTTGGAAAAAAAATTGGCTTGCTGCCCACAGCAGGAGCTGAGAACCATGCATTCGGAGGTTTTCACACCCCACCCACTAATGCCCTCAAAGTTTGAGAAAACGCGACCTTCGCGAAAAGCCCCGGAACCTATTGCAAAGTGATGAGCAGTGCCCAGGAGCACCTCTCAGTCATTTGCGCAAAATTCCTTCGGCTACAAGTGGCTCAAATAAGGGCGTGAAAATTGTGCCGAAAGCCCTTTCAGGGGCTATTGCTCGGCACTCGGGGGACGGAAAATTTTACGCAATGCCTCACAATGAAGCACTGGTCGGGGGCTAACTTCTGGCACCAGTTTCGAGCCCGTCCGTGAAAGTGACCCGCGCAAGTTTTAGGCCGGTTCGGCTACTGTGGCCTAATGGGGCCTAATGGGAAGATCTTCTAATGCTCATAACTTTTTAATTTCCCGACGGAACGCTTTGAAATTTTCACCATTTGTAGACGGCCTCCCGTACTACAAACTGATGCCCGTGTGGGCATGATGAAAATGGTAGTTCGCGAGACGGAAGCGCGTAAAGCTTCGGGGCGGCGGACTTCCACACCCCGATAACTCGGTATCGAAACATTGTTGCGGGCGGGTGCGCATGGCAATACCTGCGCCTCTGTGGGCCCTATCCGCGTGCAAAATCTAAAAGCGATCAGAGCCTTAGAAAGCGCGTACAACCGCTATCCCCATTTGCCTTGGGCCCTATGGGAAAACAGGAAATATCATAATTGCGGTCCGGGGCGCGCGCGCACAATGATAATTTTCACACCCGAGTAAGCTCTTTTATAGGTCAACATTTTGGAAAAAAAATTGGCTTGCTGCCCACAGCAGGAGCTGAGAACCATGCATTCGGAGGTTTTCACACCCCACCCACTAATGCCCTCAAAGTTTGAGAAAACGCGACCTTCGCGAAAAGCCCCGGAACCTATTGCAAAGTGATGAGCAGTGCCCAGGAGCACCTCTCAGTCATTTGCGCAAAATTCCTTCGGCTACAAGTGGCTCAAATAAGGGCGTGAAAATTGTGCCGAAAGCCCTTTCAGGGGCTATTGCTCGTCACTCGGGGGACGGAAAATTTTACGCAATGCCTCACAATGAAGCACTGGTCGGGGGCTAACTTCTGGCACCAGTTTCGAGCCCGTCCGTGAAAGTGACCCGCGCAAGTTTTAGGCCGGTTCGGCTACTGTGGCCTAATGGGGCCTAATGGGAAGATCTTCTAATGCTCATAACTTTTTAATTTCCCGACGGAACGCTTTGAAATTTTCACCATTTGTAGACGGCCTCCCGTTCTACAAACTGATGCCCGTGTGGGCATGATGAAAATGGTAGTTCGCGAGACGGAAGCGCGTAAAGCTTCGGGGCGGCGGACTTCCACACCCCGATAACTCGGTATCGAAACATTGTTGCGGGCGGGTGCGCATGGCAATACCTGCGCCTCTGTGGGCCCTATCCGCGTGCAAAATCTAAAAGCGATCAGAGCCTTAGAAAGCGCGTACAACCGCTATCCCCATTTGCCTTGGGCCCTATGGGAAAACAGGAAATATCATAATTGCGGTCCGGGGCGCGCGCGCACAATGATAATTTTCACACCCGAGTAAGCTCTTTTATAGGTCAACATTTTGGAAAAAAAATTGGCTTGCTGCCCACAGCAGGAGCTGAGAACCATGCATTCGGAGGTTTTCACACCCCACCCACTAATGCCCTCAAAGTTTGAGAAAACGCGACCTTCGCGAAAAGCCCCGGAACCTATTGCAAAGTGATGAGCAGTGCCCAGGAGCACCTCTCAGTCATTTGCGCAAAATTCCTTCGGCTACAAGTGGCTCAAATAAGGGCGTGAAAATTGTGCCGAAAGCCCTTTCAGGGGCTATTGCTCGGCACTCGGGGGACGGAAAATTTTACGCAATGCCTCACAATGAAGCACTGGTCGGGGGCTAACTTCTGGCACCAGTTTCGAGCCCGTCCGTGAAAGTGACCCGCGCAAGTTTTAGGCCGGTTCGGCTACTGTGGCCTAATGGGGCCTAATGGGAAGATCTTCTAATGCTCATAACTTTTTAATTTCCCGACGGAACGCTTTGAAATTTTCACCATTTGTAGACGGCCTCCCGTACTACAAACTGATGCCCGTGTGGGCATGATGAAAATGGTAGTTCGCGAGACGGAAGCGCGTAAAGCTTCGGGGCGGCGGACTTCCACACCCCGATAACTCGGTATCGAAACATTGTTGCGGGCGGGTGCGCATGGCAATACCTGCGCCTCTGTGGGCCCTATCCGCGTGCAAAATCTAAAAGCGATCAGAGCCTTAGAAAGCGCGTACAACCGCTATCCCCATTTGCCTTGGGCCCTATGGGAAAACAGGAAATATCATAATTGCGGTCCGGGGCGCGCGCGCACAATGATAATTTTCACACCCGAGTAAGCTCTTTTATAGGTCAACATTTTGGAAAAAAAATTGGCTTGCTGCCCACAGCAGGAGCTGAGAACCATGCATTCGGAGGTTTTCACACCCCACCCACTAATGCCCTCAAAGTTTGAGAAAACGCGACCTTCGCGAAAAGCCCCGGAACCTATTGCAAAGTGATGAGCAGTGCCCAGGAGCACCTCTCAGTCATTTGCGCAAAATTCCTTCGGCTACAAGTGGCTCAAATAAGGGCGTGAAAATTGTGCCGAAAGCCCTTTCAGGGGCTATTGCTCGGCACTCGGGGGACGGAAAATTTTACGCAATGCCTCACAATGAAGCACTGGTCGGGGGCTAACTTCTGGCACCAGTTTCGAGCCCGTCCGTGAAAGTGACCCGCGCAAGTTTTAGGCCGGTTCGGCTACTGTGGCCTAATGGGGCCTAATGGGAAGATCTTCTAATGCTCATAACTTTTTAATTTCCCGACGGAACGCTTTGAAATTTTCACCATTTGTAGACGGCCTCCCGTACTACAAACTGATGCCCGTGTGGGCATGATGAAAATGGTAGTTCGCGAGACGTAAGCGCGTAAAGCTTCGGGGCGGCGGACTTCCACACCCCGATAACTCGGTATCGAAACATTGTTGCGGGCGGGTGCGCATGGCAATACCTGCGCCTCTGTGGGCCCTATCCGCGTGCAAAATCTAAAAGCGATCAGAGCCTTAGAAAGCGCGTACAACCGCTATCCCCATTTGCCTTGGGCCCTATGGGAAAACAGGAAATATCATAATTGCGGTCCGGGGCGCGTGCGCACAATGATAATTTTCACACCCGAGTAAGCTCTTTTATAGGTCAACATTTTGGAAAAAAATTGGCTTGCTGCCCACAGCAGGAGCTGAGAACCATGCATTCGGAGGTTTTCACACCCCACCCACTAATGCCCTCAAAGTTTGAGAAAACGCGACCTTCGCGAAAAGCCCCGGAACCTATTGCAAAGTGATGAGCAGTGCCCAGGAGCACCTCTCAGTCATTTGCGCAAAATTCCTTCGGCTACAAGTGGCTCAAATAAGGGCGTGAAAATTGTGCCGAAAGCCCTTTCAGGGGCTATTGCTCGGCACTCGGGGGACGGAAAATTTTACGCAATGCCTCACAATGAAGCACTGGCCGGGGGCTAACTTCTGGCACCAGTTTCGAGCCCGTCCGTGAAAGTGACCCGCGCAAGTTTTAGGCCGGTTCGGCTACTGTGGCCTAATGGGGCCTAATGGGAAGATCTTCTAATGCTCATAACTTTTTAATTTCCCGACGGAACGCTTTGAAATTTTCACCATTTGTAGACGGCCTCCCGTACTACAAACTGATGCCCGTGTGGGCATGATGAAAATGGTAGTTCGCGAGACGGAAGCGCGTAAAGCTTCGGGGCGGCGGACTTCCACACCCCGATAACTCGGTATCGAAACATTGTTGCGGGCGGGTGCGCATGGCAATACCTGCGCCTCTGTGGGCCCTATCCGCGTGCAAAATCTAAAAGCGATCAGAGCCTTAGAAAGCGCGTACAACCGCTATCCCCATTTGCCTTGGGCCCTATGGGAAAACAGGAAATATCATAATTGCGGTCCGGGGCGCGCGCGCACAATGATAATTTTCACACCCGAGTAAGCTCTTTTATAGGTCAACATTTTGGAAAAAAAATTGGCTTGCTGCCCACAGCAGGAGCTGAGAACCATGCATTCGGAGGTTTTCACACCCCACCCACTAATGCCCTCAAAGTTTGAGAAAACGCGACCTTCGCGAAAAGCCCCGGAACCTATTGCAAAGTGATGAGCAGTGCCCAGGAGCACCTCTCAGTCATTTGCGCAAAATTCCTTCGGCTACAAGTGGCTCAAATAAGGGCGTGAAAATTGTGCCGAAAGCCCTTTCAGGGGCTATTGCTCGGCACTCGGGGGACGGAAAATTTTACGCAATGCCTCACAATGAAGCACTGGTCGGGGGCTAACTTCTGGCACCAGTTTCGAGCCCGTCCGTGAAAGTGACCCGCGCAAGTTTTAGGCCGGTTCGGCTACTGTGGCCTAATGGGGCCTAATGGGAAGATCTTCTAATGCTCATAACTTTTTAATTTCCCGACGGAACGCTTTGAAATTTTCACCATTTGTAGACGGCCTCCCGTACTACAAACTGATGCCCGTGTGGGCATGATGAAAATGGTAGTTCGCGAGACGGAAGCGCGTAAAGCTTCGGGGCGGCGGACTTCCACACCCCGATAACTCGGTATCGAAACATTGTTGCGGGCGGGTGCGCATGGCAATACCTGCGCCTCTGTGGGCCCTATCCGCGTGCAAAATCTAAAAGCGATCAGAGCCTTAGAAAGCGCGTACAACCGCTATCCCCATTTGCCTTGGGCCCTATGGGAAAACAGGAAATATCATAATTGCGGTCCGGGGCGCGCGCGCACAATGATAATTTTCACACCCGAGTAAGCTCTTTTATAGGTCAACATTTTGGAAAAAAATTGGCTTGCTGCCCACAGCAGGAGCTGAGAACCATGCATTCGGAGGTTTTCACACCCCACCCACTAATGCCCTCAAAGTTTGAGAAAACGCGACCTTCGCGAAAAGCCCCGGAACCTATTGCAAAGTGATGAGCAGTGCCCAGGAGCACCTCTCAGTCATTTGCGCAAAATTCCTTCGGCTACAAGTGGCTCAAATAAGGGCGTGAAAATTGTGCCGAAAGCCCTTTCAGGGGCTATTGCTCGGCACTCGGGGGACGGAAAATTTTACGCAATGCCTCACAATGAAGCACTGGTCGGGGGCTAACTTCTGGCACCAGTTTCGAGCCCGTCCGTGAAAGTGACCCGCGCAAGTTTTAGGCCGGTTCGGCTACTGTGGCCTAATGGGGCCTAATGGGAAGATCTTCTAATGCTCATAACTTTTTAATTTCCCGACGGAACGCTTTGAAATTTTCACCATTTGTAGACGGCCTCCCGTACTACAAACTGATGCCCGTGTGGGCATGATGAAAATGGTAGTTCGCGAGACGGAAGCGCGTAAAGCTTCGGGGCGGCGGACTTCCACACCCCGATAACTCGGTATCGAAACATTGTTGCGGGCGGGTGCGCATGGCAATACCTGCGCCTCTGTGGGCCCTATCCGCGTGCAAAATCTAAAAGCGATCAGAGCCTTAGAAAGCGCGTACAACCGCTATCCCCATTTGCCTTGGGCCCTATGGGAAAACAGGAAATATCATAATTGCGGTCCGGGGCGCGCGCGCACAATGATAATTTTCACACCCGAGTAAGCTCTTTTATAGGTCAACATTTTGGAAAAAAAATTGGCTTGCTGCCCACAGCAGGAGCTGAGAACCATGCATTCGGAGGTTTTCACACCCCACCCACTAATGCCCTCAAAGTTTGAGAAAACGCGACCTTCGCGAAAAGCCCCGGAACCTATTGCAAAGTGATGAGCAGTGCCCAGGAGCACCTCTCAGTCATTTGCGCAAAATTCCTTCGGCTACAAGTGGCTCAAATAAGGGCGTGAAAATTGTGCCGAAAGCCCTTTCAGGGGCTATTGCTCGGCACTCGGGGGACGGAAAATTTTACGCAATGCCTCACAATGAAGCACTGGTCGGGGGCTAACTTCTGGCACCAGTTTCGAGCCCGTCCGTGAAAGTGACCCGCGCAAGTTTTAGGCCGGTTCGGCTACTGTGGCCTAATGGGGCCTAATGGGAAGATCTTCTAATGCTCATAACTTTTTAATTTCCCGACGGAACGCTTTGAAATTTTCACCATTTGTAGACGGCCTCCCGTACTACAAACTGATGCCCGTGTGGGCATGATGAAAATGGTAGTTCGCGAGACGAAAGCGCGTAAAGCTTCGGGGCGGCGGACTTCCACACCCCGATAACTCGGTATCGAAACATTGTTGCGGGCGGGTGCGCATGGCAATACCTGCGCCTCTGTGGGCCCTATCCGCGTGCAAAATCTAAAAGCGATCAGAGCCTTAGAAAGCGCGTACAACCGCTATCCCCATTTGCCTTGGGCCCTATGGGAAAACAGGAAATATCATAATTGCGGTCCGGGGCGCGCGCGCACAATGATAATTTTCACACCCGAGTAAGCTCTTTTATAGGTCAACATTTTGGAAAAAAAATTGGCTTGCTGCCCACAGCAGGAGCTGAGAACCATGCATTCGGAGGTTTTCACACCCCACCCACTAATGCCCTCAAAGTTTGAGAAAACGCGACCTTCGCGAAAAGCCCCGGAACCTATTGCAAAGTGATGAGCAGTGCCCAGGAGCACCTCTCAGTCATTTGCGCAAAATTCCTTCGGCTACAAGTGGCTCAAATAAGGGCGTGAAAATTGTGCCGAAAGCCCTTTCAGGGGCTATTGCTCGGCACTCGGGGGACGGAAAATTTTACGCAATGCCTCACAATGAAGCACTGGTCGGGGGCTAACTTCTGGCACCAGTTTCGAGCCCGTCCGTGAAAGTGACCCGCGCAAGTTTTAGGCCGGTTCGGCTACTGTGGCCTAATGGGGCCTAATGGGAAGATCTTCTAATGCTCATAACTTTTTAATTTCCCGACGGAACGCTTTGAAATTTTCACCATTTGTAGACGGCCTCCCGTACTACAAACTGATGCCCGTGTGGGCATGATGAAAATGGTAGTTCGCGAGACGGAAGCGCGTAAAGCTTCGGGGCGGCGGACTTCCACACCCCGATAACTCGGTATCGAAACATTGTTGCGGGCGGGTGCGCATGGCAATACCTGCGCCTCTGTGGGCCCTATCCGCGTGCAAAATCTAAAAGCGATCAGAGCCTTAGAAAGCGCGTACAACCGCTATCCCCATTTGCCTTGGGCCCTATGGGAAAACAGGAAATATCATAATTGCGGTCCGGGGCGCGCGCGCACAATGATAATTTTCACACCCGAGTAAGCTCTTTTATAGGTCAACATTTTGGAAAAAAAATTGGCTTGCTGCCCACAGCAGGAGCTGAGAACCATGCATTCGGAGGTTTTCACACCCCACCCACTAATGCCCTCAAAGTTTGAGAAAACGCGACCTTCGCGAAAAGCCCCGGAACCTATTGCAAAGTGATGAGCAGTGCCCAGGAGCACCTCTCAGTCATTTGCGCAAAATTCCTTCGGCTACAAGTGGCTCAAATAAGGGCGTGAAAATTGTGCCGAAAGCCCTTTCAGGGGCTATTGCTCGGCACTCGGGGGACGGAAAATTTTACGCAATGCCTCACAATGAAGCACTGGTCGGGGGCTAACTTCTGGCACCAGTTTCGAGCCCGTCCGTGAAAGTGACCCGCGCAAGTTTTAGGCCGGTTCGGCTACTGTGGCCTAATGGGGCCTAATGGGAAGATCTTCTAATGCTCATAACTTTTTAATTTCCCGACGGAACGCTTTGAAATTTTCACCATTTGTAGACGGCCTCCCGTACTACAAACTGATGCCCGTGTGGGCATGATGAAAATGGTAGTTCGCGAGACGGAAGCGCGTAAAGCTTCGGGGCGGCGGACTTCCACACCCCGATAACTCGGTATCGAAACATTGTTGCGGGCGGGTGCGCATGGCAATACCTGCGCCTCTGTGGGCCCTATCCGCGTGCAAAATCTAAAAGCGATCAGAGCCTTAGAAAGCGCGTACAACCGCTATCCCCATTTGCCTTGGGCCCTATGGGAAAACAGGAAATATCATAATTGCGGTCCGGGGCGCGCGCGCACAATGATAATTTTCACACCCGAGTAAGCTCTTTTATAGGTCAACATTTTGGAAAAAAAATTGGCTTGCTGCCCACAGCAGGAGCTGAGAACCATGCATTCGGAGGTTTTCACACCCCACCCACTAATGCCCTCAAAGTTTGAGAAAACGCGACCTTCGCGAAAAGCCCCGGAACCTATTGCAAAGTGATGAGCAGTGCCCAGGAGCACCTCTCAGTCATTTGCGCAAAATTCCTTCGGCTACAAGTGGCTCAAATAAGGGCGTGAAAATTGTGCCGAAAGCCCTTTCAGGGGCTATTGCTCGGCACTCGGGGGACGGAAAATTTTACGCAATGCCTCACAATGAAGCACTGGTCGGGGGCTAACTTCTGGCACCAGTTTCGAGCCCGTCCGTGAAAGTGACCCGCGCAAGTTTTAGGCCGGTTCGGCTACTGTGGCCTAATGGGGCCTAATGGGAAGATCTTCTAATGCTCATAACTTTTTAATTTCCCGACGGAACGCTTTGAAATTTTCACCATTTGTAGACGGCCTCCCGTACTACAAACTGATGCCCGTGTGGGCATGATGAAAATGGTAGTTCGCGAGACGGAAGCGCGTAAAGCTTCGGGGCGGCGGACTTCCACACCCCGATAACTCGGTATCGAAACATTGTTGCGGGCGGGTGCGCATGGCAATACCTGCGCCTCTGTGGGCCCTATCCGCGTGCAAAATCTAAAAGCGATCAGAGCCTTAGAAAGCGCGTACAACCGCTATCCCCATTTGCCTTGGGCCCTATGGGAAAACAGGAAATATCATAATTGCGGTCCGGGGCGCGCGCGCACAATGATAATTTTCACACCCGAGTAAGCTCTTTTATAGGTCAACATTTTGGAAAAAAAATTGGCTTGCTGCCCACAGCAGGAGCTGAGAACCATGCATTCGGAGGTTTTCACACCCCACCCACTAATGCCCTCAAAGTTTGAGAAAACGCGACCTTCGCGAAAAGCCCCGGAACCTATTGCAAAGTGATGAGCAGTGCCCAGGAGCACCTCTCAGTCATTTGCGCAAAATTCCTTCGGCTACAAGTGGCTCAAATAAGGGCGTGAAAATTGTGCCGAAAGCCCTTTCAGGGGCTATTGCTCGGCACTCGGGGGACGGAAAATTTTACGCAATGCCTCACAATGAAGCACTGGTCGGGGGCTAACTTCTGGCACCAGTTTCGAGCCCGTCCGTGAAAGTGACCCGCGCAAGTTTTAGGCCGGTTCGGCTACTGTGGCCTAATGGGGCCTAATGGGAAGATCTTCTAATGCTCATAACTTTTTAATTTCCCGACGGAACGCTTTGAAATTTTCACCATTTGTAGACGGCCTCCCGTACTACAAACTGATGCCCGTGTGGGCATGATGAAAATGGTAGTTCGCGAGACGGAAGCGCGTAAAGCTTCGGGGCGGCGGACTTCCACACCCCGATAACTCGGTATCGAAACATTGTTGCGGGCGGGTGCGCATGGCAATACCTGCGCCTCTGTGGGCCCTATCCGCGTGCAAAATCTAAAAGCGATCAGAGCCTTAGAAAGCGCGTACAACCGCTATCCCCATTTGCCTTGGGCCCTATGGGAAAACAGGAAATATCATAATTGCGGTCCGGGGCGCGCGCGCACAATGATAATTTTCACACCCGAGTAAGCTCTTTTATAGGTCAACATTTTGGAAAAAAAATTGGCTTGCTGCCCACAGCAGGAGCTGAGAACCATGCATTCGGAGGTTTTCACACCCCACCCACTAATGCCCTCAAAGTTTGAGAAAACGCGACCTTTCGCGAAAAGCCCCGGAACCTATTGCAAAGTGATGAGCAGTGCCCAGGAGCACCTCTCAGTCATTTGCGCAAAATTCCTTCGGCTACAAGTGGCTCAAATAAGGGCGTGAAAATTGTGCCGAAAGCCCTTTCAGGGGCTATTGCTCGGCACTCGGGGGACGGAAAATTTTACGCAATGCCTCACAATGAAGCACTGGTCGGGGGCTAACTTCTGGCACCAGTTTCGAGCCCGTCCGTGAAAGTGACCCGCGCAAGTTTTAGGCCGGTTCGGCTACTGTGGCCTAATGGGGCCTAATGGGAAGATCTTCTAATGCTCATAACTTTTTAATTTCCCGACGGAACGCTTTGAAATTTTCACCATTTGTAGACGGCCTCCCGTACTACAAACTGATGCCCGTGTGGGCATGATGAAAATGGTAGTTCGCGAGACGGAAGCGCGTAAAGCTTCGGGGCGGCGGACTTCCACACCCCGATAACTCGGTATCGAAACATTGTTGCGGGCGGGTGCGCATGGCAATACCTGCGCCTCTGTGGGCCCTATCCGCGTGCAAAATCTAAAAGCGATCAGAGCCTTAGAAAGCGCGTACAACCGCTATCCCCATTTGCCTTGGGCCCTATGGGAAAACAGGAAATATCATAATTGCGGTCCGGGGCGCGCGCGCACAATGATAATTTTCACACCCGAGTAAGCTCTTTTATAGGTCAACATTTTGGAAAAAAAATTGGCTTGCTGCCCACAGCAGGAGCTGAGAACCATGCATTCGGAGGTTTTCACACCCCACCCACTAATGCCCTCAAAGTTTGAGAAAACGCGACCTTCGCGAAAAGCCCCGGAACCTATTGCAAAGTGATGAGCAGTGCCCAGGAGCACCTCTCAGTCATTTGCGCAAAATTCCTTCGGCTACAAGTGGCTCAAATAAGGGCGTGAAAATTGTGCCGAAAGCCCTTTCAGGGGCTATTGCTCGGCACTCGGGGGACGGAAAATTTTACGCAATGCCTCACAATGAAGCACTGGTCGGGGGCTAACTTCTGGCACCAGTTTCGAGCCCGTCCGTGAAAGTGACCCGCGCAAGTTTTAGGCCGGTTCGGCTACTGTGGCCTAATGGGGCCTAATGGGAAGATCTTCTAATGCTCATAACTTTTTAATTTCCCGACGGAACGCTTTGAAATTTTCACCATTTGTAGACGGCCTCCCGTACTACAAACTGATGCCCGTGTGGGCATGATGAAAATGGTAGTTCGCGAGACGGAAGCGCGTAAAGCTTCGGGGCGGCGGACTTCCACACCCCGATAACTCGGTATCGAAACATTGTTGCGGGCGGGTGCGCATGGCAATACCTGCGCCTCTGTGGGCCCTATCCGCGTGCAAAATCTAAAAGCGATCAGAGCCTTAGAAAGCGCGTACAACCGCTATCCCCATTTGCCTTGGGCCCTATGGGAAAACAGGAAATATCATAATTGCGGTCCGGGGCGCGCGCGCACAATGATAATTTTCACACCCGAGTAAGCTCTTTTATAGGTCAACATTTTGGAAAAAAAATTGGCTTGCTGCCCACAGCAGGAGCTGAGAACCATGCATTCGGAGGTTTTCACACCCCACCCACTAATGCCCTCAAAGTTTGAGAAAACGCGACCTTCGCGAAAAGCCCCGGAACCTATTGCAAAGTGATGAGCAGTGCCCAGGAGCACCTCTCAGTCATTTGCGCAAAATTCCTTCGGCTACAAGTGGCTCAAATAAGGGCGTGAAAATTGTGCCGAAAGCCCTTTCAGGGGCTATTGCTCGGCACTCGGGGGACGGAAAATTTTACGCAATGCCTCACAATGAAGCACTGGTCGGGGGCTAACTTCTGGCACCAGTTTCGAGCCCGTCCGTGAAAGTGATCCGCGCAAGTTTTAGGCGGGTTCGGCTACTGTGGCCTAATGGGGCCTAATGGGAAGATCTTCTAATGCTCATAACTTTTTAATTTCCCGACGGAACGCTTTGAAATTTTCACCATTTGTAGACGGCCTCCCGTACTACAAACTGATGCCCGTGTGGGCATGATGAAAATGGTAGTTCGCGAGACGGAAGCGCGTAAAGCTTCGGGGCGGCGGACTTCCACACCCCGATAACTCGGTATCGAAACATTGTTGCGGGCGGGTGCGCATGGCAATACCTGCGCCTCTGTGGGCCCTATCCGCGTGCAAAATCTAAAAGCGATCAGAGCCTTAGAAAGCGCGTACAACCGCTATCCCCATTTGCCTTGGGCCCTATGGGAAAACAGGAAATATCATAATTGCGGTCCGGGGCGCGCGCGCACAATGATAATTTTCACACCCGAGTAAGCTCTTTTATAGGTCAACATTTTGGAAAAAAAATTGGCTTGCTGCCCACAGCAGGAGCTGAGAACCATGCATTCGGAGGTTTTCACACCCCACCCACTAATGCCCTCAAAGTTTGAGAAAACGCGACCTTCGCGAAAAGCCCCGGAACCTATTGCAAAGTGATGAGCAGTGCCCAGGAGCACCTCTCAGTCATTTGCGCAAAATTCCTTCGGCTACAAGTGGCTCAAATAAGGGCGTGAAAATTGTGCCGAAAGCCCTTTCAGGGGCTATTGCTCGGCACTCGGGGGACGGAAAATTTTACGCAATGCCTCACAATGAAGCACTGGTCGGGGGCTAACTTCTGGCACCAGTTTCGAGCCCGTCCGTGAAAGTGACCCGCGCAAGTTTTAGGCCGGTTCGGCTACTGTGGCCTAATGGGGCCTAATGGGAAGATCTTCTAATGCTCATAACTTTTTAATTTCCCGACGGAACGCTTTGAAATTTTCACCATTTGTAGACGGCCTCCCGTACTACAAACTGATGCCCGTGTGGGCATGATGAAAATGGTAGTTCGCGAGACGGAAGCGCGTAAAGCTTCGGGGCGGCGGACTTCCACACCCCGATAACTCGGTATCGAAACATTGTTGCGGGCGGGTGCGCATGGCAATACCTGCGCCTCTGTGGGCCCTATCCGCGTGCAAAATCTAAAAGCGATCAGAGCCTTAGAAAGCGCGTACAACCGCTATCCCCATTTGCCTTGGGCCCTATGGGAAAACAGGAAATATCATAATTGCGGTCCGGGGCGCGCGCGCACAATGATAATTTTCACACCCGAGTAAGCTCTTTTATAGGTCAACATTTTGGAAAAAAAATTGGCTTGCTGCCCACAGCAGGAGCTGAGAACCATGCATTCGGAGGTTTTCACACCCCACCCACTAATGCCCTCAAAGTTTGAGAAACGCGACCTTCGCGAAAAGCCCCGGAACCTATTGCAAAGTGATGAGCAGTGCCCAGGAGCACCTCTCAGTCATTTGCGCAAAATTCCTTCGGCTACAAGTGGCTCAAATAAGGGCGTGAAAATTGTGCCGAAAGCCCTTTCAGGGGCTATTGCTCGGCACTCGGGGGACGGAAAATTTTACGCAATGCCTCACAATGAAGCACTGGTCGGGGGCTAACTTCTGGCACCAGTTTCGAGCCCGTCCGTGAAAGTGACCCGCGCAAGTTTTAGGCCGGTTCGGCTACTGTGGCCTAATGGGGCCTAATGGGAAGATCTTCTAATGCTCATAACTTTTTAATTTCCCGACGGAACGCTTTGAAATTTTCACCATTTGTAGACGGCCTCCCGTACTACAAACTGATGCCCGTGTGGGCATGATGAAAATGGTAGTTCGCGAGACGGAAGCGCGTAAAGCTTCGGGCGGCGGACTTCCACACCCCGATAACTCGGTATCGAAACATTGTTGCAGGCGGGTGCGCATGGCAATACCTGCGCCTCTGTGGGCCCTATCCGCGTGCAAAATCTAAAAGCGATCAGAGCCTTAGAAAGCGCGTACAACCGCTATCCCCATTTGCCTTGGGCCCTATGGGAAAACAGGAAATATCATAATTGCGGTCCGGGGCGCGCGCGCACAATGATAATTTTCACACCCGAGTAAGCTCTTTTATAGGTCAACATTTTGGAAAAAAAATTGGCTTGCTGCCCACAGCAGGAGCTGAGAACCATGCATTCGGAGGTTTTCACACCCCACCCACTAATGCCCTCAAAGTTTGAGAAAACGCGACCTTCGCGAAAAGCCCCGGAACCTATTGCAAAGTGATGAGCAGTGCCCAGGAGCACCTCTCAGTCATTTGCGCAAAATTCCTTCGGCTACAAGTGGCTCAAATAAGGGCGTGAAAATTGTGCCGAAAGCCCTTTCAGGGGCTATTGCTCGGCACTCGGGGGACGGAAAATTTTACGCAATGCCTCACAATGAAGCACTGGTCGGGGGCTAACTTCTGGCACCAGTTTCGAGCCCGTCCGTGAAAGTGACCCGCGCAAGTTTTAGGCCGGTTCGGCTACTGTGGCCTAATGGGGCCTAATGGGAAGATCTTCTAATGCTCATAACTTTTTAATTTCCCGACGGAACGCTTTGAAATTTTCACCATTTGTAGACGGCCTCCCGTACTACAAACTGATGCCCGTGTGGGCATGATTAAAATGGTAGTTCGCGAGACGGAAGCGCGTAAAGCTTCGGGGCGGCGGACTTCCACACCCCGATAACTCGGTATCGAAACATTGTTGCGGGCGGGTGCGCATGGCAATACCTGCGCCTCTGTGGGCCCTATCCGCGTGCAAAATCTAAAAGCGATCAGAGCCTTAGAAAGCGCGTACAACCGCTATCCCCATTTGCCTTGGGCCCTATGGGAAAACAGGAAATATCATAATTGCGGTCCGGGGCGCGCGCGCACAATGATAATTTTCACACCCGAGTAAGCTCTTTTATAGGTCAACATTTTGGAAAAAAATTGGCTTGCTGCCCACAGCAGGAGCTGAGAACCATGCATTCGGAGGTTTTCACACCCCACCCACTAATGCCCTCAAAGTTTGAGAAAACGCGACCTTCGCGAAAAGCCCCGGAACCTATTGCAAAGTGATGAGCAGTGCCCAGGAGCACCTCTCAGTCATTTGCGCAAAATTCCTTCGGCTACAAGTGGCTCAAATAAGGGCGTGAAAATTGTGCCGAAAGCCCTTTCAGGGGCTATTGCTCGGCACTCGGGGGACGGAAAATTTTACGCAATGCCTCACAATGAAGCACTGGTCGGGGGCTAACTTCTGGCACCAGTTTCGAGCCCGTCCGTGAAAGTGACCCGCGCAAGTTTTAGGCCGGTTCGGCTACTGTGGCCTAATGGGGCCTAATGGGAAGATCTTCTAATGCTCATAACTTTTTAATTTCCCGACGGAACGCTTTGAAATTTTCACCATTTGTAGACGGCCTCCCGTACTACAAACTGATGCCCGTGTGGGCATGATGAAAATGGTAGTTCGCGAGACGGAAGCGCGTAAAGATTCGGGGCGGCGGACTTCCACACCCCGATAACTCGGTATCGAAACATTGTTGCGGGCGGGTGCGCATGGCAATACCTGCGCCTCTGTGGGCCCTATCCGCGTGCAAAATCTAAAAGCGATCAGAGCCTTAGAAAGCGCGTACAACCGCTATCCCCATTTGCCTTGGGCCCTATGGGAAAACAGGAAATATCATAATTGCGGTCCGGGGCGCGCGCGCACAATGATAATTTTCACACCCGAGTAAGCTCTTTTATAGGTCAACATTTTGGAAAAAAAATTGGCTTGCTGCCCACAGCAGGAGCTGAGAACCATGCATTTGGAGGTTTTCACACCCCACCCACTAATGCCCTCAAAGTTTGAGAAAACGCGACCTTCGCGAAAAGCCCCGGAACCTATTGCAAAGTGATGAGCAGTGCCCAGGAGCACCTCTCAGTCATTTGCGCAAAATTCCTTCGGCTACAAGTGGCTCAAATAAGGGCGTGAAAATTGTGCCGAAAGCCCTTTCAGGGGCTATTGCTCGGCACTCGGGGGACGGAAAATTTTACGCAATGCCTCACAATGAAGCACTGGTCGGGGGCTAACTTCTGGCACCAGTTTCGAGCCCGTCCGTGAAAGTGACCCGCGCAAGTTTTAGGCCGGTTCGGCTACTGTGGCCTAATGGGGCCTAATGGGAAGATCTTCTAATGCTCATAACTTTTTAATTTCCCGACGGAACGCTTTGAAATTTTCACCATTTGTAGACGGCCTCCCGTACTACAAACTGATGCCCGTGTGGGCATGATGAAAATGGTAGTTCGCGAGACGGAAGCGCGTAAAGCTTCGGGGCGGCGGACTTCCACACCCCGATAACTCGGTATCAAAACATTGTTGCGGGCGGGTGCGCATGGCAATACCTGCGCCTCTGTGGGCCCTATCCGCGTGCAAAATCTAAAAGCGATCAGAGCCTTAGAAAGCGCGTACAACCGCTATCCCCATTTGCCTTGGGCCCTATGGGAAAACAGGAAATATCATAATTGCGGTCCGGGGCGCGCGCGCACAATGATAATTTTCACACCCGAGTAAGCTCTTTTATAGGTCAACATTTTGGAAAAAAAATTGGCTTGCTGCCCACAGCAGGAGCTGAGAACCATGCATTCGGAGGTTTTCACACCCCACCCACTAATGCCCTCAAAGTTTGAGAAAACGCGACCTTCGCGAAAAGCCCCGGAACCTATTGCAAAGTGATGAGCAGTGCCCAGGAGCACCTCTCAGTCATTTGCGCAAAATTCCTTCGGCTACAAGTGGCTCAAATAAGGGCGTGAAAATTGTGCCGAAAGCCCTTTCAGGGGCTATTGCTCGGCACTCGGGGGACGGAAAATTTTACGCAATGCCTCACAATGAAGCACTGGTCGGGGGCTAACTTCTGGCACCAGTTTCGAGCCCGTCCGTGAAAGTGACCCGCGCAAGTTTTAGGCCGGTTCGGCTACTGTGGCCTAATGGGGCCTAATGGGAAGATCTTCTAATGCTCATAACTTTTTAATTTCCCGACGGAACGCTTTGAAATTTTCACCATGTGTAGACGGCCTCCCGTACTACAAACTGATGCCCGTGTGGGCATGATGAAAATGGTAGTTCGCGAGACGGAAGCGCGTAAAGCTTCGGGGCGGCGGACTTCCACACCCCGATAACTCGGTATCGAAACATTGTTGCGGGCGGGTGCGCATGGCAATACCTGCGCCTCTGTAGGCCCTATCCGCGTGCAAAATCTAAAAGCGATCAGAGCCTTAGAAAGCGCGTACAACCGCTATCCCCATTTGCCTTGGGCCCTATGGGAAAACAGGAAATATCATAATTGCGGTCCGGGGCGCGCGCGCACAATGATAATTTTCACACCCGAGTAAGCTCTTTTATAGGTCAACATTTTGGAAAAAAAATTGGCTTGCTGCCCACAGCAGGAGCTGAGAACCATGCATTCGGAGGTTTTCACACCCCACCCACTAATGCCCTCAAAGTTTGAGAAAACGCGACCTTCGCGAAAAGCCCCGGAACCTATTGCAAAGTGATGAGCAGTGCCCAGGAGCACCTCTCAGTCATTTGCGCAAAATTCCTTCGGCTACAAGTGGCTCAAATAAGGGCGTGAAAATTGTGCCGAAAGCCCTTTCAGGGGCTATTGCTCGGCACTCGGGGGACGGAAAATTTTACGCAATGCCTCACAATGAAGCACTGGTCGGGGGCTAACTTCTGGCACCAGTTTCGAGCCCGTCCGTGAAAGTGACCCGCGCAAGTTTTAGGCCGGTTCGGCTACTGTGGCCTAATGGGGCCTAATGGGAAGATCTTCTAATGCTCATAACTTTTTAATTTCCCGACGGAACGCTTTGAAATTTTCACCATTTGTAGACGGCCTCCCGTACTACAAACTGATGCCCGTGTGGGCATGATGAAAATGGTAGTTCGCGAGACGGAAGCGCGTAAAGCTTCGGGGCGGCGGACTTCCACACCCCGATAACTCGGTATCGAAACATTGTTGCGGGCGGGTGCGCATGGCAATACCTGCGCCTCTGTGGGCCCTATCCGCGTGCAAAATCTAAAAGCGATCAGAGCCTTAGAAAGCGCGTACAACCGCTATCCCCATTTGCCTTGGGCCCTATGGGAAAACAGGAAATATCATAATTGCGGTCCGGGGCGCGCGCGCACAATGATAATTTTCACACCCGAGTAAGCTCTTTTATAGGTCAACATTTTGGAAAAAAAATTGGCTTGCTGCCCACAGCAGGAGCTGAGAACCATGCATTCGGAGGTTTTCACACCCCACCCACTAATGCCCTCAAAGTTTGAGAAAACGCGACCTTCGCGAAAAGCCCCGGAACCTATTGCAAAGTGATGAGCAGTGCCCAGGAGCACCTCTCAGTCATTTGCGCAAAATTCCTTCGGCTACAAGTGGCTCAAATAAGGGCGTGAAAATTGTGCCGAAAGCCCTTTCAGGGGCTATTGCTCGGCACTCGGGGGACGGAAAATTTTACGCAATGCCTCACAATGAAGCACTGGTCGGGGGCTAACTTCTGGCACCAGTTTCGAGCCCGTCCGTGAAAGTGACCCGCGCAAGTTTTAGGCCGGTTCGGCTACTGTGGCCTAATGGGGCCTAATGGGAAGATCTTCTAATGCTCATAACTTTTTAATTTCCCGACGGAACGCTTTGAAATTTTCACCATTTGTAGACGGCCTCCCGTACTACAAACTGATGCCCGTGTGGGCATGATGAAAATGGTAGTTCGCGAGACGGAAGCGCGTAAAGCTTCGGGGCGGCGGACTTCCACACCCCGATAACTCGGTATCGAAACATTGTTGCGGGCGGGTGCGCATGGCAATACCTGCGCCTCTGTGGGCCCTATCCGCGTGCAAAATCTAAAAGCGATCAGAGCCTTAGAAAGCGCGTACAACCGCTATCCCCATTTGCCTTGGGCCCTATGGGAAAACAGGAAATATCATAATTGCGGTCCGGGGCGCGCGCGCACAATGATAATTTTCACACCCGAGTAAGCTCTTTTATAGGTCAACATTTTGGAAAAAAAATTGGCTTGCTGCCCACAGCAGGAGCTGAGAACCATGCATTCGGAGGTTTTCACACCCCACCCACTAATGCCCTCAAAGTTTGAGAAAACGCGACCTTCGCGAAAAGCCCCGGAACCTATTGCAAAGTGATGAGCAGTGCCCAGGAGCACCTCTCAGTCATTTGCGCAAAATTCCTTCGGCTACAAGTGGCTCAAATAAGGGCGTGAAAATTGTGCCGAAAGCCCTTTCAGGGGCTATTGCTCGGCACTCGGGGGACGGAAAATTTTACGCAATGCCTCACAATGAAGCACTGGTCGGGGGCTAACTTCTGGCACCAGTTTCGAGCCCGTCCGTGAAAGTGACCCGCGCAAGTTTTAGGCCGGTTCGGCTACTGTGGCCTAATGGGGCCTAATGGGAAGATCTTCTAATGCTCATAACTTTTTAATTTCCCGACGGAACGCTTTGAAATTTTCACCATTTGTAGACGGCCTCCCGTACTACAAACTGATGCCCGTGTGGGCATGATGAAAATGGTAGTTCGCGAGACGGAAGCGCGTAAAGCTTCGGGGCGGCGGACTTCCACACCCCGATAACTCGGTATCGAAACATTGTTGCAGGCGGGTGCGCATGGCAATACCTGCGCCTCTGTGGGCCCTATCCGCGTGCAAAATCTAAAAGCGATCAGAGCCTTAGAAAGCGCGTACAACCGCTATCCCCATTTGCCTTGGGCCCTATGGGAAAACAGGAAATATCATAATTGCGGTCCGGGGCGCGCGCGCACAATGATAATTTTCACACCCGAGTAAGCTCTTTTATAGGTCAACATTTTGGAAAAAAAATTGGCTTGCTGCCCACAGCAGGAGCTGAGAACCATGCATTCGGAGGTTTTCACACCCCACCCACTAATGCCCTCAAAGTTTGAGAAAACGCGACCTTCGCGAAAAGCCCCGGAACCTATTGCAAAGTGATGAGCAGTGCCCAGGAGCACCTCTCAGTCATTTGCGCAAAATTCCTTCGGCTACAAGTGGCTCAAATAAGGGCGTGAAAATTGTGCCGAAAGCCCTTTCAGGGGCTATTGCTCGGCACTCGGGGGACGGAAAATTTTACGCAATGCCTCACAATGAAGCACTGGTCGGGGGCTAACTTCTGGCACCAGTTTCGAGCCCGTCCGTGAAAGTGACCCGCGCAAGTTTTAGGCCGGTTCGGCTACTGTGGCCTAATGGGGCCTAATGGGAAGATCTTCTAATGCTCATAACTTTTTAATTTCCCGACGGAACGCTTTGAAATTTTCACCATTTGTAGACGGCCTCCCGTACTACAAACTGATGCCCGTGTGGGCATGATGAAAATGGTAGTTCGCGAGACGGAAGCGCGTAAAGCTTCGGGGCGGCGGACTTCCACACCCCGATAACTCGGTATCGAAACATTGTTGCGGGCGGGTGCGCATGGCAATACCTGCGCCTCTGTGGGCCCTATCCGCGTGCAAAATCTAAAAGCGATCAGAGCCTTAGAAAGCGCGTACAACCGCTATCCCCATTTGCCTTGGGCCCTATGGGAAAACAGGAAATATCATAATTGCGGTCCGGGGCGCGCGCGCACAATGATAATTTTCACACCCGAGTAAGCTCTTTTATAGGTCAACATTTTAGAAAAAAAATTGGCTTGCTGCCCACAGCAGGAGCTGAGAACCATGCATTCGGAGGTTTTCACACCCCACCCTATATTGCCCTCAAAGTTTGAGAAAACGCGACCTTCGCGAAAAGCCCCGGAACCTATTGCAAAGTGATGAGCAGTGCCCAGGAGCACCTCTCAGTCATTTGCGCAAAATTCCTTCGGCTACAAGTGGCTCAAATAAGGGCGTGAAAATTGTGCCGAAAGCCCTTTCAGGGGCTATTGCTCGGCACTCGGGGGACGGAAAATTCTACGCAATGCCTCACAATGAAGCACTGGTCGGGGGCTAACTTCTGGCACCAGTTTCGAGCCCGTCCGTGAAAGTGACCCGCGCAAGTTTTAGGCCGGTTCGGCTACTGTGGCCTAATGGGGCCTAATGGGAAGATCTTCTAATGCTCATAACTTTTTAATTTCCCGACGGAACGCTTTGAAATTTTCACCATTTGTAGACGGCCTCCCGTACTACAAACTGATGCCCGTGTGGGCATGATGAAAATGGTAGTTCGCGAGACGGAAGCGCGTAAAGCTTCGGGGCGGCGGACTTCCACACCCCGATAACTCGGTATCGAAACATTGTTGCGGGCGGGTGCGCATGGCAATACCTGCGCCTCTGTGGGCCCTATCCGCGTGCAAAATCTAAAAGCGATCAGAGCCTTAGAAAGCGCGTACAACCGCTATCCCCATTTGCCTTGGGCCCTATGGGAAAACAGGAAATATCATAATTGCGGTCCGGGGCGCGCGCGCACAATGATAATTTTCACACCCGAGTAAGCTCTTTTATAGGTCAACATTTTGGAAAAAAAATTGGCTTGCTGCCCACAGCAGGAGCTGAGAACCATGCATTCGGAGGTTTTCACACCCCACCCACTAATGCCCTCAAAGTTTGAGAAAACGCGACCTTCGCGAAAAGCCCAGGAACCTATTGCAAAGTGATGAGCAGTGCCCAGGAGCACCTCTCAGTCATTTGCGCAAAATTCCTTCGGCTACAAGTGGCTCAAATAAGGGCGTGAAAATTGTGCCGAAAGCCCTTTCAGGGGCTATTGCTCGGCACTCGGGGGACGGAAAATTTTACGCAATGCCTCACAATGAAGCACTGGTCGGGGGCTAACTTCTGGCACCAGTTTCGAGCCCGTCCGTGAAAGTGACCCGCGCAAGTTTTAGGCCGGTTCGGCTACTGTGGCCTAATGGGGCCTAATGGGAAGATCTTCTAATGCTCATAACTTTTTAATTTCCCGACGGAACGCTTTGAAATTTTCACCATTTGTAGACGGCCTCCCGTACTACAAACTGATGCCCGTGTGGGCATGATGAAAATGGTAGTTCGCGAGACGGAAGCGCGTAAAGCTTCGGGGCGGCGGACTTCCACACCCCGATAACTCGGTATCGAAACATTGTTGCGGGCGGGTGCGCATGGCAATACCTGCGCCTCTGTGGGCCCTATCCGCGTGCAAAATCTAAAAGCGATCAGAGCCTTAGAAAGCGCGTACAACCGCTATCCCCATTTGCCTTGGGCCCTATGGGAAAACAGGAAATATCATAATTGCGGTCCGGGGCGCGCGCGCACAATGATAATTTTCACACCCGAGTAAGCTCTTTTATAGGTCAACATTTTGGAAAAAAAATTGGCTTGCTGCCCACAGCAGGAGCTGAGAACCATGCATTCGGAGGTTTTCACACCCCACCCACTAATGCCCTCAAAGTTTGAGAAAACGCGACCTTCGCGAAAAGCCCCGGAACCTATTGCAAAGTGATGAGCAGTGCCCAGGAGCAACTCTCAGTCATTTGCGCAAAATTCCTTCGGCTACAAGTGGCTCAAATAAGGGCGTGAAAATTGTGCCGAAAGCCCTTTCAGGGGCTATTGCTCGGCACTCGGGGGACGGAAAATTTTACGCAATGCCTCACAATGAAGCACTGGTCGGGGGCTAACTTCTGGCACCAGTTTCGAGCCCGTCCGTGAAAGTGACCCGCGCAAGTTTTAGGCCGGTTCGGCTACTGTGGCCTAATGGGGCCTAATGGGAAGATCTTCTAATGCTCATAACTTTTTAATTTCCCGACGGAACGCTTTGAAATTTTCACCATTTGTAGACGGCCTCCCGTACTACAAACTGATGCCCGTGTGGGCATGATGAAAATGGTAGTTCGCGAGACGGAAGCGCGTAAAGCTTCGGGGCGGCGGACTTCCACACCCCGATAACTCGGTATCGAAACATTGTTGCGGGCGGGTGCGCATGGCAATACCTGCGCCTCTGTGGGCCCTATCCGCGTGCAAAATCTAAAAGCGATCAGAGCCTTAGAAAGCGCGTACAACCGCTATCCCCATTTGCCTTGGGCCCTATGGGAAAACAGGAAATATCATAATTGCGGTCCGGGGCGCGCGCGCACAATGATAATTTTCACACCCGAGTAAGCTCTTTTATAGGTCAACATTTTGGAAAAAAAATTGGCTTGCTGCCCACAGCAGGAGCTGAGAACCATGCATTCGGAGGTTTTCACACCCCACCCACTAATGCCCTCAAAGTTTGAGAAAACGCGACCTTCGCGAAAAGCCCCGGAACCTATTGCAAAGTGATGAGCAGTGCCCAGGAGCACCTCTCAGTCATTTGCGCAAAATTCCTTTGGCTACAAGTGGCTCAAATAAGGGCGTGAAAATTGTGCCGAAAGCCCTTTCAGGGGCTATTGCTCGGCACTCGGGGGACGGAAAATTTTACGCAATGCCTCACAATGAAGCACTGGTCGGGGGCTAACTTCTGGCACCAGTTTCGAGCCCGTCCGTGAAAGTGACCCGCGCAAATTTTAGGCCGGTTCGGCTACTGTGGCCTAATGGGGCCTAATGGGAAGATCTTCTAATGCTCATAACTTTTTAATTTCCCGACGGAACGCTTTGAAATTTTCACCATTTGTAGACGGCCTCCCGTACTACAAACTGATGCCCGTGTGGGCATGATGAAAATGGTAGTTCGCGAGACGGAAGCGCGTAAAGCTTCGGGGCGGCGGACTTCCACACCCCGATAACTCAGTATCGAAACATTGTTGCGGGCGGGTGCGCATGGCAATACCTGCGCCTCTGTGGGCCCTATCCGCGTGCAAAATCTAAAAGCGATCAGAGCCTTAGAAAGCGCGTACAACCGCTATCCCCATTTGCCTTGGGCCCTATGGGAAAACAGGAAATATCATAATTGCGGTCCGGGGCGCGCGCGCACAATGATAATTTTCACACCCGAGTAAGCTCTTTTATAGGTCAACATTTTGGAAAAAAAATTGGCTTGCTGCCCACAGCAGGAGCTGAGAACCATGCATTCGGAGGTTTTCACACCCCACCCACTAATGCCCTCAAAGTTTGAGAAAACGCGACCTTCGCGAAAAGCCCCGGAACCTATTGCAAAGTGATGAGCAGTGCCCAGGAGCACCTCTCAGTCATTTGCGCAAAATTCCTTCGGCTACAAGTGGCTCAAATAAGGGCGTGAAAATTGTGCCGAAAGCCCTTTCAGGGGCTATTGCTCGGCACTCGGGGGACGGAAAATTTTACGCAATGCCTCACAATGAAGCACTGGTCGGGGGCTAACTTCTGGCACCAGTTTCGAGCCCGTCCGTGAAAGTGACCCGCGCAAGTTTTAGGCCGGTTCGGCTACTGTGGCCTAATGGGGCCTAATGGGAAGATCTTCTAATGCTCATAACTTTTTAATTTCCCGACGGAACGCTTTGAAATTTTCACCATTTGTAGACGGCCTCCCGTACTACAAACTGATGCCCGTGTGGGCATGATGAAAATGGTAGTTCGCGAGACGGAAGCGCGTAAAGCTTCGGGGCGGCGGACTTCCACACCCCGATAACTCGGTATCGAAACATTGTTGCGGGCGGGTGCGCATGGCAATACCTGCACCTCTGTGGGCCCTATCCGCGTGCAAAATCTAAAAGCGATCAGAGCCTTAGAAAGCGCGTACAACCGCTATCCCCATTTGCCTTGGGCCCTATGGGAAAACAGGAAATATCATAATTGCGGTCCGGGGCGCGCGCGCACAATGATAATTTTCACACCCGAGTAAGCTCTTTTATAGGTCAACATTTTGGAAAAAAAATTGGCTTGCTGCCCACAGCAGGAGCTGAGAACCATGCATTCGGAGGTTTTCACACCCCACCCACTAATGCCCTCAAAGTTTGAGAAAACGCGACCTTCGCGAAAAGCCCCGGAACCTATTGCAAAGTGATGAGCAGTGCCCAGGAGCACCTCTCAGTCATTTGCGCAAAATTCCTTCGGCTACAAGTGGCTCAAATAAGGGCGTGAAAATTGTGCCGAAAGCCCTTTCAGGGGCTATTGCTCGGCACTCGGGGGACGGAAAATTTTACGCAATGCCTCACAATGAAGCACTGGTCGGGGGCTAACTTCTGGCACCAGTTTCGAGCCCGTCCGTGAAAGTGACCCGCGCAAGTTTTAGGCCGGTTCGGCTACTGTGGCCTAATGGGGCCTAATGGGAAGATCTTCTAATGCTCATAACTTTTTAATTTCCCGACGGAACGCTTTGAAATTTTCACCATTTGTAGACGGCCTCCCGTACTACAAACTGATGCCCGTGTGGGCATGATGAAAATGGTAGTTCGCGAGACGGAAGCGCGTAAAGCTTCGGGGCGGCGGACTTCCACACCCTGATAACTCGGTATCGAAACATTGTTGCGGGCGGGTGCGCATGGCAATACCTGCGCCTCTGTGGGCCCTATCCGCGTGCAAAATCTAAAAGCGATCAGAGCCTTAGAAAGCGCGTACAACCGCTATCCCCATTTGCCTTGGGCCCTATGGGAAAACAGGAAATATCATAATTGCGGTCCGGGGCGCGCGCGCACAATGATAATTTTCACACCCGAGTAAGCTCTTTTATAGGTCAACATTTTGGAAAAAAAATTGGCTTGCTGCCCACAGCAGGAGCTGAGAACCATGCATTCGGAGGTTTTCACACCCCACCCACTAATGCCCTCAAAGTTTGAGAAAACACGACCTTCGCGAAAAGCCCCGGAACCTATTGCAAAGTGATGAGCAGTGCCCAGGAGCACCTCTCAGTCATTTGCGCAAAATTCCTTCGGCTACAAGTGGCTCAAATAAGGGCGTGAAAATTGTGCCGAAAGCCCTTTCAGGGGCTATTGCTCGGCACTCGGGGGACGGAAAATTTTACGCAATGCCTCACAATGAAGCACTGGTCGGGGGCTAACTTCTGGCACCAGTTTCGAGCCCGTCCGTGAAAGTGACCCGCGCAAGTTTTAGGCCGGTTCGGCTACTGTGGCCTAATGGGGCCTAATGGGAAGATCTTCTAATGCTCATAACTTTTTAATTTCCCGACGGAACGCTTTGAAATTTTCACCATTTGTAGACGGCCTCCCGTACTACAAACTGATGCCCGTGTGGGCATGATGAAAATGGTAGTTCGCGAGACGGAAGCGCGTAAAGCTTCGGGGCGGCGGACTTCCACACCCCGATAACTCGGTATCGAAACATTGTTGCGGGCGGGTGCGCATGGCAATACCTGCGCCTCTGTGGGCCCTATCCGCGTGCAAAATCTAAAAGCGATCAGAGCCTTAGAAAGCGCGTACAACCGCTATCCCCATTTGCCTTGGGCCCTATGGGAAAACAGGAAATATCATAATTGCGGTCCGGGGCGCGCGCGCACAATGATAATTTTCACACCCGAGTAAGCTCTTTTATAGGTCAACATTTTGGAAAAAAAATTGGCTTGCTGCCCACAGCAGGAGCTGAGAACCATGCATTCGGAGGTTTTCACACCCCACCCACTAATGCCCTCAAAGTTTGAGAAAACGCGACCTTCGCGAAAAGCCCCGGAACCTATTGCAAAGTGATGAGCAGTGCCCAGGAGCACCTCTCAGTCATTTGCGCAAAATTCCTTCGGCTACAAGTGGCTCAAATAAGGGCGTGAAAATTGTGCCGAAAGCCCTTTCAGGGGCTATTGCTCGGCACTCGGGGGACGGAAAATTTTACGCAATGCCTCACAATGAAGCACTGGTCGGGGGCTAACTTCTGGCACCAGTTTCGAGCCCGTCCGTGAAAGTGACCCGCGCAAGTTTTAGGCCGGTTCGGCTACTGTGGCCTAATGGGGCCTAATGGGAAGATCTTCTAATGCTCATAACTTTTTAATTTCCCGACGGAACGCTTTGAAATTTTCACCATTTGTAGACGGCCTCCCGTACTACAAACTGATGCCCGTGTGGGCATGATGAAAATGGTAGTTCGCGAGACGGAAGCGCGTAAAGCTTCGGGGCGGCGGACTTCCACACCCCGATAACTCGGTATCGAAACATTGTTGCGGGCGGGTGCGCATGGCAATACCTGCGCCTCTGTGGGCCCTATCCGCGTGCAAAATCTAAAAGCGATCAGAGCCTTAGAAAGCGCGTACAACCGCTATCCCCATTTGCCTTGGGCCCTATGGGAAAACAGGAAATATCATAATTGCGGTCCGGGGCGCGCGCGCACAATGATAATTTTCACACCCGAGTAAGCTCTTTTATAGGTCAACATTTTGGAAAAAAAATTGGCTTGCTGCCCACAGCAGGAGCTGAGAACCATGCATTCGGAGGTTTTCACACCCCACCCACTAATGCCCTCAAAGTTTGAGAAAACGCGACCTTCGCGAAAAGCCCCGGAACCTATTGCAAAGTGATGAGCAGTGCCCAGGAGCACCTCTCAGTCATTTGCGCAAAATTCCTTCGGCTACAAGTGGCTCAAATAAGGGCGTGAAAATTGTGCCGAAAGCCCTTTCAGGGGCTATTGCTCGGCACTCGGGGGACGGAAAATTTTACGCAATGCCTCACAATGAAGCACTGGTCGGGGGCTAACTTCTGGCACCAGTTTCGAGCCCGTCCGTGAAAGTGACCCGCGCAAGTTTTAGGCCGGTTCGGCTACTGTGGCCTAATGGGGCCTAATGGGAAGATCTTCTAATGCTCATAACTTTTTAATTTCCCGACGGAACGCTTTGAAATTTTCACCATTTGTAGACGGCCTCCCGTACTACAAACTGATGCCCGTGTGGGCATGATGAAAATGGTAGTTCGCGAGACGGAAGCGCGTAAAGCTTCGGGGCGGCGGACTTCCACACCCCGATAACTCGGTATCGAAACATTGTTGCGGGCGGGTGCGCATGGCAATACCTGCGCCTCTGTGGGCCCTATCCGCGTGCAAAATCTAAAAGCGATCAGAGCCTTAGAAAGCGCGTACAACCGCTATCCCCATTTGCCTTGGGCCCTATGGGAAAACAGGAAATATCATAATTGCGGTCCGGGGCGCGCGCGCACAATGATAATTTTCACACCCGAGTAAGCTCTTTTATAGGTCAACATTTTGGAAAAAAAATTAGCTTGCTGCCCACAGCAGGAGCTGAGAACCATGCATTCGGAGGTTTTCACACCCCACCCACTAATGCCCTCAAAGTTTGAGAAAACGCGACCTTCGCAAAAAGCCCCGGAACCTATTGCAAAGTGATGAGCAGTGCCCAGGAGCACCTCTCAGTCATTTGCGCAAAATTCCTTCGGCTACAAGTGGCTCAAATAAGGGCGTGAAAATTGTGCCGAAAGCCCTTTCAGGGGCTATTGCTCGGCACTCGGGGGACGGAAAATTTTACGCAATGCCTCACAATGAAGCACTGGTCGGGGGCTAACTTCTGGCACCAGTTTCGAGCCCGTCCGTGAAAGTGACCCGCGCAAGTTTTAGGCCGGTTCGGCTACTGTGGCCTAATGGGGCCTAATGGGAAGATCTTCTAATGCTCATAACTTTTTAATTTCCCGACGGAACGCTTTGAAATTTTCACCATTTGTAGACGGCCTCCCGTACTACAAACTGATGCCCGTGTGGGCATGATGAAAATGGTAGTTCGCGAGACGGAAGCGCGTAAAGCTTCGGGGCGGCGGACTTCCACACCCCGATAACTCGGTATCGAAACATTGTTGCGGGCGGGTGCGCATGGCAATACCTGCGCCTCTGTGGGCCCTATCCGCGTGCAAAATCTAAAAGCGATCAGAGCCTTAGAAAGCGCGTACAACCGCTATCCCCATTTGCCTTGGGCCCTATGGGAAAACAGGAAATATCATAATTGCGGTCCGGGGCGCGCGCGCACAATGATAATTTTCACACCCGAGTAAGCTCTTTTATAGGTCAACATTTTGGAAAAAAAATTGGCTTGCTGCCCACAGCAGGAGCTGAGAACCATGCATTCGGAGGTTTTCACACCCCACCCACTAATGCCCTCAAAGTTTGAGAAAACGCGACCTTCGCGAAAAGCCCCGGAACCTATTGCAAAGTGATGAGCAGTGCCCAGGAGCACCTCTCAGTCATTTGCGCAAAATTCCTTCGGCTACAAGTGGCTCAAATAAGGGCGTGAAAATTGTGCCGAAAGCCCTTTCAGGGGCTATTGCTCGGCACTCGGGGGACGGAAAATTTTACGCAATGCCTCACAATGAAGCACTGGTCTGGGGCTAACTTCTGGCACCAGTTTCGAGCCCGTCCGTGAAAGTGACCCGCGCAAGTTTTAGGCCGGTTCGGCTACTGTGGCCTAATGGGGCCTAATGGGAAGATCTTCTAATGCTCATAACTTTTTAATTTCCCGACGGAACGCTTTGAAATTTTCACCATTTGTAGACGGCCTCCCGTACTACAAACTGATGCCCGTGTGGGCATGATGAAAATGGTAGTTCGCGAGACGGAAGCGCGTAAAGCTTCGGGGCGGCGGACTTCCACACCCCGATAACTCGGTATCGAAACATTGTTGCGGGCGGGTGCGCATGGCAATACCTGCGCCTCTGTGGGCCCTATCCGCGTGCAAAATCTAAAAGCGATCAGAGCCTTAGAAAGCGCGTACAACCGCTATCCCCATTTGCCTTGGGCCCTATGGGAAAACAGGAAATATCATAATTGCGGTCCGGGGCGCGCGCGCACAATGATAATTTTCACACCCGAGTAAGCTCTTTTATAGGTCAACATTTTGGAAAAAAAATTGGCTTGCTGCCCACAGCAGGAGCTGAGAACCATGCATTCGGAGGTTTTCACACCCCACCCACTAATGCCCTCAAAGTTTGAGAAAACGCGACCTTCGCGAAAAGCCCCGGAACCTATTGCAAAGTGATGAGCAGTGCCCAGGAGCACCTCTCAGTCATTTGCGCAAAATTCCTTCGGCTACAAGTGGCTCAAATAAGGGCGTGAAAATTGTGCCGAAAGCCCTTTCAGGGGCTATTGCTCGGCACTCGGGGGACGGAAAATTTTACGCAATGCCTCACAATGAAGCACTGGTCGGGGGCTAACTTCTGGCACCAGTTTCGAGCCCGTCCGTGAAAGTGACCCGCGCAAGTTTTAGGCCGGTTCGGCTACTGTGGCCTAATGGGGCCTAATGGGAAGATCTTCTAATGCTCATAACTTTTTAATTTCCCGACGGAACGCTTTGAAATTTTCACCATTTGTAGACGGCCTCCCGTACTACAAACTGATGCCCGTGTGGGCATGATGAAAATGGTAGTTCGCGAGACGGAAGCGCGTAAAGCTTCGGGGCGGCGGACTTCCACACCCCGATAACTCGGTATCGAAACATTGTTGCGGGCGGGTGCGCATGGCAATACCTGCGCCTCTGTGGGCCCTATCCGCGTGCAAAATCTAAAAGCGATCAGAGCCTTAGAAAGCGCGTACAACCGCTATCCCCATTTGCCTTGGGCCCTATGGGAAAACAGGAAATATCATAATTGCGGTCCGGGGCGCGCGCGCACAATGATAATTTTCACACCCGAGTAAGCTCTTTTATAGGTCAACATTTTGGAAAAAAAATTGGCTTGCTGCCCACAGCAGGAGCTGAGAACCATGCATTCGGAGGTTTTCACACCCCACCCACTAATGCCCTCAAAGTTTGAGAAAACGCGACCTTCGCGAAAAGCCCCGGAACCTATTGCAAAGTGATGAGCAGTGCCCAGGAGCACCTCTCAGTCATTTGCGCAAAATTCCTTCGGCTACAAGTGGCTCAAATAAGGGCGTGAAAATTGTGCCGAAAGCCCTTTCAGGGGCTATTGCTCGGCACTCGGGGGACGGAAAATTTTACGCAATGCCTCACAATGAAGCACTGGTCGGGGGCTAACTTCTGGCACCAGTTTCGAGCCCGTCCGTGAAAGTGACCCGCGCAAGTTTTAGGCCGGTTCGGCTACTGTGGCCTAATGGGGCCTAATGGGAAGATCTTCTAATGCTCATAACTTTTTAATTTCCCGACGGAACGCTTTGAAATTTTCACCATTTGTAGACGGCCTCCCGTACTACAAACTGATGCCCGTGTGGGCATGATGAAAATGGTAGTTCGCGAGACGGAAGCGCGTAAAGCTTCGGGGCGGCGGACTTCCACACCCCGATAACTCGGTATCGAAACATTGTTGCGGGCGGGTGCGCATGGCAATACCTGCGCCTCTGTGGGCCCTATCCGCGTGCAAAATCTAAAAGCGATCAGAGCCTTAGAAAGCGCGTACAACCGCTATCCCCATTTGCCTTGGGCCCTATGGGAAAACAGGAAATATCATAATTGCGGTCCGGGGCGCGCGCGCACAATGATAATTTTCACACCCGAGTAAGCTCTTTTATAGGTCAACATTTTGGAAAAAAAATTGGCTTGCTGCCCACAGCAGGAGCTGAGAACCATGCATTCGGAGGTTTTCACACCCCACCCACTAATGCCCTCAAAGTTTGAGAAAACGCGACCTTCGCGAAAAGCCCCGGAACCTATTGCAAAGTGATGAGCAGTGCCCAGGAGCACCTCTCAGTCATTTGCGCAAAATTCCTTCGGCTACAAGTGGCTCAAATAAGGGCGTGAAAATTGTGCCGAAAGCCCTTTCAGGGGCTATTGCTCGGCACTCGGGGGACGGAAAATTTTACGCAATGCCTCACAATGAAGCACTGGTCGGGGGCTAACTTCTGGCACCAGTTTCGAGCCCGTCCGTGAAAGTGACCCGCGCAAGTTTTAGGCCGGTTCGGCTACTGTGGCCTAATGGGGCCTAATGGGAAGATCTTCTAATGCTCATAACTTTTTAATTTCCCGACGGAACGCTTTGAAATTTTCACCATTTGTAGACGGCCTCCCGTACTACAAACTGATGCCCGTGTGGGCATGATGAAAATGGTAGTTCGCGAGACGGAAGCGCGTAAAGCTTCGGGGCGGCGGACTTCCACACCCCGATAACTCGGTATCGAAACATTGTTGCGGGCGGGTGCGCATGGCAATACCTGCGCCTCTGTGGGCCCTATCCGCGTGCAAAATCTAAAAGCGATCAGAGCCTTAGAAAGCGCGTACAACCGCTATCCCCATTTGCCTTGGGCCCTATGGGAAAACAGGAAATATCATAATTGCGGTCCGGGGCGCGCGCGCACAATGATAATTTTCACACCCGAGTAAGCTCTTTTATAGGTCAACATTTTGGAAAAAAAATTGGCTTGCTGCCCACAGCAGGAGCTGAGAACCATGCATTCGGAGGTTTTCACACCCCACCCACTAATGCCCTCAAAGTTTGAGAAAACGCGACCTTCGCGAAAAGCCCCGGAACCTATTGCAAAGTGATGAGCAGTGCCCAGGAGCACCTCTCAGTCATTTGCGCAAAATTCCTTCGGCTACAAGTGGCTCAAATAAGGGCGTGAAAATTGTGCCGAAAGCCCTTTCAGGGGCTATTGCTCGGCACTCGGGGGACGGAAAATTTTACGCAATGCCTCACAATGAAGCACTGGTCGGGGGCTAACTTCTGGCACCAGTTTCGAGCCCGTCCGTGAAAGTGACCCGCGCAAGTTTTAGGCCGGTTCGGCTACTGTGGCCTAATGGGGCCTAATGGGAAGATCTTCTAATGCTCATAACTTTTTAATTTCCCGACGGAACGCTTTGAAATTTTCACCATTTGTAGACGGCCTCCCGTACTACAAACTGATGCCCGTGTGGGCATGATGAAAATGGTAGTTCGCGAGACGGAAGCGCGTAAAGCTTCGGGGCGGCGGACTTCCACACCCCGATAACTCGGTATCGAAACATTGTTGCGGGCGGGTGCGCATGGCAATACCTGCGCCTCTGTGGGCCCTATCCGCGTGCAAAATCTAAAAGCGATCAGAGCCTTAGAAAGCGCGTACAACCGCTATCCCCATTTGCCTTGGGCCCTATGGGAAAACAGGAAATATCATAATTGCGGTCCGGGGCGCGCGCGCACAATGATAATTTTCACACCCGAGTAAGCTCTTTTATAGGTCAACATTTTGGAAAAAAAATTGGCTTGCTGCCCACAGCAGGAGCTGAGAACCATGCATTCGGAGGTTTTCACACCCCACCCACTAATGCCCTCAAAGTTTGAGAAAACGCGACCTTCGCGAAAAGCCCCGGAACCTATTGCAAAGTGATGAGCAGTGCCCAGGAGCACCTCTCAGTCATTTGCGCAAAATTCCTTCGGCTACAAGTGGCTCAAATAAGGGCGTGAAAATTGTGCCGAAAGCCCTTTCAGGGGCTATTGCTCGGCACTCGGGGGACGGAAAATTTTACGCAATGCCTCACAATGAAGCACTGGTCGGGGGCTAACTTCTGGCACCAGTTTCGAGCCCGTCCGTGAAAGTGACCCGCGCAAGTTTTAGGCCGGTTCGGCTACTGTGGCCTAATGGGGCCTAATGGGAAGATCTTCTAATGCTCATAACTTTTTAATTTCCCGACGGAACGCTTTGAAATTTTCACCATTTGTAGACGGCCTCCCGTACTACAAACTGATGCCCGTGTGGGCATGATGAAAATGGTAGTTCGCGAGACGGAAGCGCGTAAAGCTTCGGGGCGGCGGACTTCCACACCCCGATAACTCGGTATCGAAACATTGTTGCGGGCGGGTGCGCATGGCAATACCTGCGCCTCTGTGGGCCCTATCCGCGTGCAAAATCTAAAAGCGATCAGAGCCTTAGAAAGCGCGTACAACCGCTATCCCCATTTGCCTTGGGCCCTATGGGAAAACAGGAAATATCATAATTGCGGTCCGGGGCGCGCGCGCACAATGATAATTTTCACACCCGAGTAAGCTCTTTTATAGGTCAACATTTTGGAAAAAAAATTGGCTTGCTGCCCACAGCAGGAGCTGAGAACCATGCATTCGGAGGTTTTCACACCCCACCCACTAATGCCCTCAAAGTTTGAGAAAACGCGACCTTCGCGAAAAGCCCCGGAACCTATTGCAAAGTGATGAGCAGTGCCCAGGAGCACCTCTCAGTCATTTGCGCAAAATTCCTTCGGCTACAAGTGGCTCAAATAAGGGCGTGAAAATTGTGCCGAAAGCCCTTTCAGGGGCTATTGCTCGGCACTCGGGGGACGGAAAATTTTACGCAATGCCTCACAATGAAGCACTGGTCGGGGGCTAACTTCTGGCACCAGTTTCGAGCCCGTCCGTGAAAGTGACCCGCGCAAGTTTTAGGCCGGTTCGGCTACTGTGGCCTAATGGGGCCTAATGGGAAGATCTTCTAATGCTCATAACTTTTTAATTTCCCGACGGAACGCTTTGAAATTTTCACCATTTGTAGACGGCCTCCCGTACTACAAACTGATGCCCGTGTAGGCATGATGAAAATGGTAGTTCGCGAGACGGAAGCGCGTAAAGCTTCGGGGCGGCGGACTTCCACACCCCGATAACTCGGTATCGAAACATTGTTGCGGGCGGGTGCGCATGGCAATACCTGCGCCTCTGTGGGCCCTATCCGCGTGCAAAATCTAAAAGCGATCAGAGCCTTAGAAAGCGCGTACAACCGCTATCCCCATTTGCCTTGGGCCCTATGGGAAAACAGGAAATATCATAATTGCGGTCCGGGGCGCGCGCGCACAATGATAATTTTCACACCCGAGTAAGCTCTTTTATAGGTCAACATTTTGGAAAAAAAATTGGCTTGCTGCCCACAGCAGGAGCTGAGAACCATGCATTCGGAGGTTTTCACACCCCACCCACTAATGCCCTCAAAGTTTGAGAAAACGCGACCTTCGCGAAAAGCCCCGGAACCTATTGCAAAGTGATGAGCAGTGCCCAGGAGCACCTCTCAGTCATTTGCGCAAAATTCCTTCGGCTACAAGTGGCTCAAATAAGGGCGTGAAAATTGTGCCGAAAGCCCTTTCAGGGGCTATTGCTCAGCACTCGGGGGACGGAAAATTTTACGCAATGCCTCACAATAAAGCACTGGTCGGGGGCTAACTTCTGGCACCAGTTTCGAGCCCGTCCGTGAAAGTGACCCGCGCAAGTTTTAGGCCGGTTCGGCTACTGTGGCCTAATGGGGCCTAATGGGAAGATCTTCTAATGCTCATAACTTTTTAATTTCCCGACGGAACGCTTTGAAATTTTCACCATTTGTAGACGGCCTCCCGTACTACAAACTGATGCCCGTGTGGGCATGATGAAAATGGTAGTTCGCGAGACGGAAGCGCGTAAAGCTTCGGGGCGGCGGACTTCCACACCCCGATAACTCGGTATCGAAACATTGTTGCGGGCGGGTGCGCATGGCAATACCTGCGCCTCTGTGGGCCCTATCCGCGTGCAAAATCTAAAAGCGATCAGAGCCTTAGAAAGCGCGTACAACCGCTATCCCCATTTGCCTTGGGCCCTATGGGAAAACAGGAAATATCATAATTGCGGTCCGGGGCGCGCGCGCACAATGATAATTTTCACACCCGAGTAAGCTCTTTTATAGGTCAACATTTTGGAAAAAAAATTGGCTTGCTGCCCACAGCAGGAGCTGAGAACCATGCATTCGGAGGTTTTCACACCCCACCCACTAATGCCCTCAAAGTTTGAGAAAACGCGACCTTCGCGAAAAGCCCCGGAACCTATTGCAAAGTGATGAGCAGTGCCCAGGAGCACCTCTCAGTCATTTGCGCAAAATTCCTTCGGCTACAAGTGGCTCAAATAAGGGCGTGAAAATTGTGCTGAAAGCCCTTTCAGGGGCTATTGCTCGGCACTCGGGGGACGGAAAATTTTACGCAATGCCTCACAATGAAGCACTGGTCGGGGGCTAACTTCTGGCACCAGTTTCGAGCCCGTCCGTGAAAGTGACCTGCGCAAGTTTTAGGCCGGTTCGGCTACTGTGGCCTAATGGGGCCTAATGGGAAGATCTTCTAATGCTCATAACTTTTTAATTTCCCGACGGAACGCTTTGAAATTTTCACCATTTGTAGACGGCCTCCCGTACTACAAACTGATGCCCGTGTGGGCATGATGAAAATGGTAGTTCGCGAGACGGAAGCGCGTAAAGCTTCGGGGCGGCGGACTTCCACACCCCGATAACTCGGTATCGAAACATTGTTGCGGGCGGGTGCGCATGGCAATACCTGCGCCTCTGTAAGCCCTATCCGCGTGCAAAATCTAAAAGCGATCAGAGCCTTAGAAAGCGCGTACAACCGCTATCCCCATTTGCCTTGGGCCCTATGGGAAAACAGGAAATATCATAATTGCGGTCCGGGGCGCGCGCGCACAATGATAATTTTCACACCCGAGTAAGCTCTTTTATAGGTCAACATTTTGGAAAAAAAATTGGCTTGCTGCCCACAGCAGGAGCTGAGAACCATGCATTCGGAGGTTTTCACACCCCACCCACTAATGCCCTCAAAGTTTGAGAAAACGCGACCTTCGCGAAAAGCCCCGGAACCTATTGCAAAGTGATGAGCAGTGCCCAGGAGCACCTCTCAGTCATTTGCGCAAAATTCCTTCGGCTACAAGTGGCTCAAATAAGGGCGTGAAAATTGTGCCGAAAGCCCTTTCAGGGGCTATTGCTCGGCACTCGGGGGACGGAAAATTTTACGCAATGCCTCACAATGAAGCACTGGTCGGGGGCTAACTTCTGGCACCAGTTTCGAGCCCGTCCGTGAAAGTGACCCGCGCAAGTTTTAGGCCGGTTCGGCTACTGTGGCCTAATGGGGCCTAATGGGAAGATCTTCTAATGCTCATAACTTTTTAATTTCCCGACGGAACGCTTTGAAATTTTCACCATTTGTAGACGGCCTCCCGTACTACAAACTGATGCCCGTGTGGGCATGATGAAAATGGTAGTTCGCGAGACGGAAGCGCGTAAAGCTTCGGGGCGGCGGACTTCCACACCCCGATAACTCGGTATCGAAACATTGTTGCGGGCGGGTGCGCATGGCAATACCTGCGCCTCTGTGGGCCCTATCCGCGTGCAAAATCTAAAAGCGATCAGAGCCTTAGAAAGCGCGTACAACCGCTATCCCCATTTGCCTTGGGCCCTATGGGAAAACAGGAAATATCATAATTGCGGTCCGGGGCGCGCGCGCACAATGATAATTTTCACACCCGAGTAAGCTCTTTTATAGGTCAACATTTTGGAAAAAAAATTGGCTTGCTGCCCACAGCAGGAGCTGAGAACCATGCATTCGGAGGTTTTCACACCCCACCCACTAATGCCCTCAAAGTTTGAGAAAACGCGACCTTCGCGAAAAGCCCCGGAACCTATTGCAAAGTGATGAGCAGTGCCCAGGAGCACCTCTCAGTCATTTGCGCAAAATTCCTTCGGCTACAAGTGGCTCAAATAAGGGCGTGAAAATTGTGCCGAAAGCCCTTTCAGGGGCTATTGCTCGGCACTCGGGGGACGGAAAATTTTACGCAATGCCTCACAATGAAGCACTGGTCGGGGGCTAACTTCTGGCACCAGTTTCGAGCCCGTCCGTGAAAGTGACCCGCGCAAGTTTTAGGCCGGTTCGGCTACTGTGGCCTAATGGGGCCTAATGGGAAGATCTTCTAATGCTCATAACTTTTTAATTTCCCGACGGAACGCTTTGAAATTTTCACCATTTGTAGACGGCCTCCCGTACTACAAACTGATGCCCGTGTGGGCATGATGAAAATGGTAGTTCGCGAGACGGAAGCGCGTAAAGCTTCGGGGCGGCGGACTTCCACACCCCGATAACTCGGTATCGAAACATTGTTGCGGGCGGGTGCGCATGGCAATACCTGCGCCTCTGTGGGCCCTATCCGCGTGCAAAATCTAAAAGCGATCAGAGCCTTAGAAAGCGCGTACAACCGCTATCCCAATTTGCCTTGGGCCCTATGGGAAAACAGGAAATATCATAATTGCGGTCCGGGGCGCGCGCGCACAATGATAATTTTCACACCCGAGTAAGCTCTTTTATAGGTCAACATTTTGGAAAAAAAATTGGCTTGCTGCCCACAGCAGGAGCTGAGAACCATGCATTCGGAGGTTTTCACACCCCACCCACTAATGCCCTCAAAGTTTGAGAAAACGCGACCTTCGCGAAAAGCCCCGGAACCTATTGCAAAGTGATGAGCAGTGCCCAGGAGCACCTCTCAGTCATTTGCGCAAAATTCCTTCGGCTACAAGTGGCTCAAATAAGGGCGTGAAAATTGTGCCGAAAGCCCTTTCAGGGGCTATTGCTCGGCACTCGGGGGACGGAAAATTTTACGCAATGCCTCACAATGAAGCACTGGTCGGGGGCTAACTTCTGGCACCAGTTTCGAGCCCGTCCGTGAAAGTGACCCGCGCAAGTTTTAGGCCGGTTCGGCTACTGTGGCCTAATGGGGCCTAATGGGAAGATCTTCTAATGCTCATAACTTTTTAATTTCCCGACGGAACGCTTTGAAATTTTCACCATTTGTAGACGGCCTCCCGTACTACAAACTGATGCCCGTGTAGGCATGATGAAAATGGTAGTTCGCGAGACGGAAGCGCGTAAAGCTTCGGGGCGGCGGACTTCCACACCCCGATAACTCGGTATCGAAACATTGTTGCGGGCGGGTGCGCATGGCAATACCTGCGCCTCTGTGGGCCCTATCCGCGTGCAAAATCTAAAAGCGATCAGAGCCTTAGAAAGCGCGTACAACCGCTATCCCCATTTGCCTTGGGCCCTATGGGAAAACAGGAAATATCATAATTGCGGTCCGGGGCGCGCGCGCACAATGATAATTTTCACACCCGAGTAAGCTCTTTTATAGGTCAACATTTTGGAAAAAAAATTGGCTTGCTGCCCACAGCAGGAGCTGAGAACCATGCATTCGGAGGTTTTCACACCCCACCCACTAATGCCCTCAAAGTTTGAGAAAACGCGACCTTCGCGAAAAGCCCCGGAACCTATTGCAAAGTGATGAGCAGTGCCCAGGAGCACCTCTCAGTCATTTGCGCAAAATTCCTTCGGCTACAAGTGGCTCAAATAAGGGCGTGAAAATTGTGCCGAAAGCCCTTTCAGGGGCTATTGCTCGGCACTCGGGGGACGGAAAATTTTACGCAATGCCTCACAATGAAGCACTGGTCGGGGGCTAACTTCTGGCACCAGTTTCGAGCCCGTCCGTGAAAGTGACCCGCGCAAGTTTTAGGCCGGTTCGGCTACTGTGGCCTAATGGGGCCTAATGGGAAGATCTTCTAATGCTCATAACTTTTTAATTTCCCGACGGAACGCTTTGAAATTTTCACCATTTGTAGACGGCCTCCCGTACTACAAACTGATGCCCGTGTGGGCATGATGAAAATGGTAGTTCGCGAGACGGAAGCGCGTAAAGCTTCGGGGCGGCGGACTTCCACACCCCGATAACTCGGTATCGAAACATTGTTGCGGGCGGGTGCGCATGGCAATACCTGCGCCTCTGTGGGCCCTATCCGCGTGCAAAATCTAAAAGCGATCAGAGCCTTAGAAAGCGCGTACAACCGCTATCCCCATTTGCCTTGGGCCCTATGGGAAAACAGGAAATATCATAATTGCGGTCCGGGGCGCGCGCGCACAATGATAATTTTCACACCCGAGTAAGCTCTTTTATAGGTCAACATTTTGGAAAAAAAATTGGCTTGCTGCCCACAGCAGGAGCTGAGAACCATGCATTCGGAGGTTTTCACACCCCACCCACTAATGCCCTCAAAGTTTGAGAAAACGCGACCTTCGCGAAAAGCCCCGGAACCTATTGCAAAGTGATGAGCAGTGCCCAGGAGCACCTCTCAGTCATTTGCGCAAAATTCCTTCGGCTACAAGTGGCTCAAATAAGGGCGTGAAAATTGTGCCGAAAGCCCTTTCAGGGGCTATTGCTCGGCACTCGGGGGACGGAAAATTTTACGCAATGCCTCACAATGAAGCACTGGTCGGGGGCTAACTTCTGGCACCAGTTTCGAGCCCGTCCGTGAAAGTGACCCGCGCAAGTTTTAGGCCGGTTCGGCTACTGTGGCCTAATGGGGCCTAATGGGAAGATCTTCTAATGCTCATAACTTTTTAATTTCCCGACGGAACGCTTTGAAATTTTCACCATTTGTAGACGGCCTCCCGTACTACAAACTGATGCCCGTGTGGGCATGATGAAAATGGTAGTTTGCGAGACGGAAGCGCGTAAAGCTTCGGGGCGGCGGACTTCCACACCCCGATAACTCGGTATCGAAACATTGTTGCGGGCGGGTGCGCATGGCAATACCTGCGCCTCTGTGGGCCCTATCCGCGTGCAAAATCTAAAAGCGATCAGAGCCTTAGAAAGCGCGTACAACCGCTATCCCCATTTGCCTTGGGCCCTATGGGAAAACAGGAAATATCATAATTGCGGTCCGGGGCGGGCGCGCACAATGATAATTTTCACACCCGAGTAAGCTCTTTTATAGGTCAACATTTTGGAAAAAAAATTGGCTTGCTGCCCACAGCAGGAGCTGAGAACCATGCATTCGGAGGTTTTCACACCCCACCCACTAATGCCCTCAAAGTTTGAGAAAACGCGACCTTCGCGAAAAGCCCCGGAACCTATTGCAAAGTGATGAGCAGTGCCCAGGAGCACCTCTCAGTCATTTGCGCAAAATTCCTTCGGCTACAAGTGGCTCAAATAAGGGCGTGAAAATTGTGCCGAAAGCCCTTTCAGGGGCTATTGCTCGGCACTCGGGGGACGGAAAATTTTACGCAATGCCTCACAATGAAGCACTGGTCGGGGGCTAACTTCTGGCACCAGTTTCGAGCCCGTCCGTGAAAGTGACCCGCGCAAGTTTTAGGCCGGTTCGGCTACTGTGGCCTAATGGGGCCTAATGGGAAGATCTTCTAATGCTCATAACTTTTTAATTTCCCGACGGAACGCTTTGAAATTTTCACCATTTGTAGACGGCCTCCCGTACTACAAACTGATGCCCGTGTGGGCATGATGAAAATGGTAGTTCGCGAGACGGAAGCGCGTAAAGCTTCGGGGCGGCGGACTTCCACACCCCGATAACTCGGTATCGAAACATTGTTGCGGGCGGGTGCGCATGGCAATACCTGCGCCTCTGTGGGCCCTATCCGCGTGCAAAATGTAAAAGCCATCAGAGCCTTAGAAAGCGCGTACAACCGCTATCCCCATTTGCCTTGGGCCCTATGGGAAAACAGGAAATATCATAATTGCGGTCCGGGGCGCGCGCGCACAATGATAATTTTCACACCCGAGTAAGCTCTTTTATAGGTCAACATTTTGGAAAAAAAATTGGCTTGCTGCCCACAGCAGGAGCTGAGAACCATGCATTCGGAGGTTTTCACACCCCACCCACTAATGCCCTCAAAGTTTGAGAAAACGCGACCTTCGCGAAAAGCCCCGGAACCTATTGCAAAGTGATGAGCAGTGCCCAGGAGCACCTCTCAGTCATTTGCGCAAAATTCCTTCGGCTACAAGTGGCTCAAATAAGGGCGTGAAAATTGTGCCGAAAGCCCTTTCAGGGGCTATTGCTCGGCACTCGTGGGACGGAAAATTTTACGCAATGCCTCACAATGAAGCACTGGTCGGGGGCTAACTTCTGGCACCAGTTTCGAGCCCGTCCGTGAAAGTGACCCGCGCAAGTTTTAGGCCGGTTCGGCTACTGTGGCCTAATGGGGCCTAATGGGAAGATCTTCTAATGCTCATAACTTTTTAATTTCCCGACGGAACGCTTTGAAATTTTCACCATTTGTAGACGGCCTCCCGTACTACAAACTGATGCCCGTGTGGGCATGATGAAAATGGTAGTTCGCGAGACGGAAGCGCGTAAAGCTTCGGGGCGGCGGACTTCCACACCCCGATAACTCGGTATCGAAACATTGTTGCGGGCGGGTGCGCATGGCAATACCTGCGCCTCTGTGGGCCCTATCCGCGTGCAAAATCTAAAAGCGATCAGAGCCTTAGAAAGCGCGTACAACCGCTATCCCCATTTGCCTTGGGCCCTATGGGAAAACAGGAAATATCATAATTGCGGTCCGGGGTGCGCGCGCACAATGATAATTTTCACACCCGAGTAAGCTCTTTTATAGGTCAACATTTTGGAAAAAAAATTGGCTTGCTGCCCACAGCAGGAGCTGAGAACCATGCATTCGGAGGTTTTCACACCCCACCCACTAATGCCCTCAAAGTTTGAGAAAACGCGACCTTCGCGAAAAGCCCTGGAACCTATTGCAAAGTGATGAGCAGTGCCCAGGAGCACCTCTCAGTCATTTGCGCAAAATTCCTTCGGCTACAAGTGGCTCAAATAAGGGCGTGAAAATTGTGCCGAAAGCCCTTTCAGGGGCTATTGCTCGGCACTCGGGGGACGGAAAATTTTACGCAATGCCTCACAATGAAGCACTGGTCGGGGGCTTACTTCTGGCACCAGTTTCGAGCCCGTCCGTGAAAGTGACCCGCGCAAGTTTTAGGCCGGTTCGGCTACTGTGGCCTAATGGGGCCTAATGGGAAGATCTTCTAATGCTCATAACTTTTTAATTTCCCGACGGAACGCTTTGAAATTTTCACCATTTGTAGACGGCCTCCCGTACTACAAACTGATGCCCGTGTGGGCATGATGAAAATGGTAGTTCGCGAGACGGAAGCGCGTAAAGCTTCGGGGCGGCGGACTTCCACACCCCGATAACTCGGTATCGAAACATTGTTGCGGGCGGGTGCGCATGGCAATACCTGCGCCTCTGTGGGCCCTATCGGCGTGCAAAATCTAAAAGCGATCAGAGCCTTAGAAAGCGCGTACAACCGCTATCCCCATTTGCCTTGGGCCCTATGGGAAAACAGGAAATATCATAATTGCGGTCCGGGGGGCGCGCGCACAATGATAATTTTCACACCCGAGTAAGCTCTTTTATAGGTCAACATTTTGGAAAAAAAATTGGCTTGCTGCCCACAGCAGGAGCTGAGAACCATGCATTCGGAGGTTTTCACACCCCACCCACTTATGCCCTCAAAGTTTGAGAAAACGCGACCTTCGCGAAAAGCCCCGGAACCTATTGCAAAGTGATGAGCAGTGCCCAGGAGCACCTCTCAGTCATTTGCGCAAAATTCCTTCGGCTACAAGTGGCTCAAATAAGGGCGTGAAAATTGTGCCGAAAGCCCTTTCAGGGGCTATTGCTCGGCACTCGGGGGGACGGAAAATTTTACGCAATGCCTCACAATGAAGCACTGGTCGGGGGCTAACTTCTGGCACCAGTTTCGAGCCCGTCCGTGAAAGTGACCCGCGCAAGTTTTAGGCCGGTTCGGCTACTGTGGCCTAATGGGGCCTAATGGGAAGATCTTCTAATGCTCATAACTTTTTAATTTCCCGACGGAACGCTTTGAAATTTTCACCATTTGTAGACGGCCTCCCGTACTACAAACTGATGCCCGTGTGGGCATGATGAAAATGGTAGTTCGCGAGACGGAAGCGCGTAAAGCTTCGGGGCGGCGGACTTCCACACCCCGATAACTCGGTATCGAAACATTGTTGCGGGCGGGTGCGCATGGCAATACCTGCGCCTCTGTGGGCCCTATCCGCATGCAAAATCTAAAAGCGATCAGAGCCTTAGAAAGCGCGTACAACCGCTATCCCCATTTGCCTTGGGCCCTATGGGAAAACAGGAAATATCATAATTGCGGTCCGGGGCGCGCGCGCACAATGATAATTTTCACACCCGAGTAAGCTCTTTTATAGGTCAACATTTTGGAAAAAAAATTGGCTTGCTGCCCACAGCAGGAGCTGAGAACCATGCATTCGGAGGTTTTCACACCCCACCCACTAATGCCCTCAAAGTTTGAGAAAACGCGACCTTCGCGAAAAGCCCCGGAACCTATTGCAAAGTGATGAGCAGTGCCCAGGAGCACCTCTCAGTCATTTGCGCAAAATTCCTTCGGCTACAAGTGGCTCAAATAAGGGCGTGAAAATTGTGCCGAAAGCCCTTTCAGGGGCTATTGCTCGGCACTCGGGGGACGGAAAATTTTACGCAATGCCTCACAATGAAGCACTGGTCGGGGGCTAACTTCTGGCACCAGTTTCGAGCCCGTCCGTGAAAGTGACCCGCGCAAGTTTTAGGCCGGTTCGGCTACTGTGGCCTAATGGGGCCTAATGGGAAGATCTTCTAATGCTCATAACTTTTTAATTTCCCGACGGAACGCTTTGAAATTTTCACCATTTGTAGACGGCCTCCCGTACTACAAACTGATGCCCGTGTGGGCATGATGAAAATGGTAGTTCGCGAGACGGAAGCGCGTAAAGCTTCGGGGCGGCGGACTTCCACACCCCGATAACTCGGTATCGAAACATTGTTGCGGGCGGGTGCGCATGGCAATACCTGCGCCTCTGTGGGCCCTATCCGCGTGCAAAATCTAAAAGCGATCAGAGCCTTAGAAAGCGCGTACAACCGCTATCCCCATTTGCCTTGGGCCCTATGGGAAAACAGGAAATATCATAATTGCGGTCCGGGGCGCGCGCGCACAATGATAATTTTCACACCCGAGTAAGCTCTTTTATAGGTCAACATTTTGGAAAAAAAATTGGCTTGCTGCCCACAGCAGGAGCTGAGAACCATGCATTCGGAGGTTTTCACACCCCACCCACTAATGCCCTCAAAGTTTGAGAAAACGCGACCTTCGCGAAAAGCCCCGGAACCTATTGCAAAGTGATGAGCAGTGCCCAGGAGCACCTCTCAGTCATTTGCGCAAAATTCCTTCGGCTACAAGTGGCTCAAATAAGGGCGTGAAAATTGTGCCGAAAGCCCTTTCAGGGGCTATTGCTCGGCACTCGGGGGACGGAAAATTTTACGCAATGCCTCACAATGAAGCACTGGTCGGGGGCTAACTTCTGGCACCAGTTTCGAGCCCGTCCGTGAAAGTGACCCGCGCAAGTTTTAGGCCGGTTCGGCTACTGTGGCCTAATGGGGCCTAATGGGAAGATCTTCTAATGCTCATAACTTTTTAATTTCCCGACGGAACGCTTTGAAATTTTCACCATTTGTAGACGGCCTCCCGTACTACAAACTGATGCCCGTGTGGGCATGATGAAAATGGTAGTTCGCGAGACGGAAGCGCGTAAAGCTTTGGGGCGGCGGACTTCCACACCCCGATAACTCGGTATCGAAACATTGTTGCGGGCGGGTGCGCATGGCAATACCTGCGCCTCTGTGGGCCCTATCCGCGTGCAAAATCTAAAAGCGATCAGAGCCTTAGAAAGTGCGTACAACCGCTATCCCCATTTGCCTTGGGCCCTATGGGAAAACAGGAAATATCATAATTGCGGTCCGGGGCGCGCGCGCACAATGATAATTTTCACACCCGAGTAAGCTCTTTTATAGGTCAACATTTTGGAAAAAAAATTGGCTTGCTGCCCACAGCAGGAGCTGAGAACCATGCATTCGGAGGTTTTCACACCCCACCCACTAATGCCCTCAAAGTTTGAGAAAACGCGACCTTCGCGAAAAGCCCCGGAACCTATTGCAAAGTGATGAGCAGTGCCCAGGAGCACCTCTCAGTCATTTGCGCAAAATTCCTTCGGCTACAAGTGGCTCAAATAAGGGCGTGAAAATTGTGCCGAAAGCCCTTTCAGGGGCTATTGCTCGGCACTCGGGGGACGGAAAATTTTACGCAATGCCTCACAATGAAGCACTGGTCGGGGGCTAACTTCTGGCACCAGTTTCGAGCCCGTCCGTGAAAGTGACCCGCGCAAGTTTTAGGCCGGTTCGGCTACTGTGGCCTAATGGGGCCTAATGGGAAGATCTTCTAATGCTCATAACTTTTTAATTTCCCGACGGAACGCTTTGAAATTTTCACCATTTGTAGACGGCCTCCCGTACTACAAACTGATGCCCGTGTGGGCATGATGAAAATGGTAGTTCGCGAGACGGAAGCGCGTAAAGCTTCGGGGCGGCGGACTTCCACACCCCGATAACTCGGTATCGAAACATTGTTGCGGGCGGGTGCCCATGGCAATACCTGCGCCTCTGTGGGCCCTATCCGCGTGCAAAATCTAAAAGCGATCAGAGCCTTAGAAAGCGCGTACAACCGCTATCCCCATTTGCCTTGGGCCCTATGGGAAAACAGGAAATATCATAATTGCGGTCCGGGGCGCGCGCGCACAATGATAATTTTCACACCCGAGTAAGCTCTTTTATAGGTCAACATTTTGGAAAAAAAATTGGCTTGCTGCCCACAGCAGGAGCTGAGAACCATGCATTCGGAGGTTTTCACACCCCACCCACTAATGCCCTCAAAGTTTGAGAAAACGCGACCTTCGCGAAAAGCCCCGGAACCTATTGCAAAGTGATGAGCAGTGCCCAGGAGCACCTCTCAGTCATTTGCGCAAAATTCCTTCGGCTACAAGTGGCTCAAATAAGGGCGTGAAAATTGTGCCGAAAGCCCTTTCAGGGGCTATTGCTCGGCACTCGGGGGACGGAAAATTTTACGCAATGCCTCACAATGAAGCACTGGTCGGGGGCTAACTTCTGGCACCAGTTTCAAGCCCGTCCGTGAAAGTGACCCGCGCAAGTTTTAGGCCGGTTCGGCTACTGTGGCCTAATGGGGCCTAATGGGAAGATCTTCTAATGCTCATAACTTTTTAATTTCCCGACGGAACGCTTTGAAATTTTCACCATTTGTAGACGGCCTCCCGTACTACAAACTGATGCCCGTGTGGGCATGATGAAAATGGTAGTTCGCGAGACGGAAGCGCGTAAAGCTTCGGGGCGGCGGACTTCCACACCCCGATAACTCGGTATCGAAACATTGTTGCGGGCGGGTGCGCATGGCAATACCTGCGCCTCTGTGGGCCCTATCCGCGTGCAAAATCTAAAAGCGATCAGAGCCTTAGAAAGCGCGTACAACCGCTATCCCCATTTGCCTTGGGCCCTATGGGAAAACAGGAAATATCATAATTGCGGTCCGGGGCGCGCGCGCACAATGATAATTTTCACACCCGAGTAAGCTCTTTTATAGGTCAACATTTTGGAAAAAAAATTGGCTTGCTGCCCACAGCAGGAGCTGAGAACCATGCATTCGGAGGTTTTCACACCCCACCCACTAATGCCCTCAAAGTTTGAGAAAACGCGACCTTCGCGAAAAGCCCCGGAACCTATTGCAAAGTGATGAGCAGTGCCCAGGAGCACCTCTCAGTCATTTGCGCAAAATTCCTTCGGCTACAAGTGGCTCAAATAAGGGCGTGAAAATTGTGCCGAAAGCCCTTTCAGGGGCTATTGCTCGGCACTCGGGGGACGGAAAATTTTACGCAATGCCTCACAATGAAGCACTGGTCGGGGGCTAACTTCTGGCACCAGTTTCGAGCCCGTCCGTGAAAGTGACCCGCGCAAGTTTTAGGCCGGTTCGGCTACTGTGGCCTAATGGGGCCTAATGGGAAGATCTTCTAATGCTCATAACTTTTTAATTTCCCGACGGAACGCTTTGAAATTTTCACCATTTGTAGACGGCCTCCCGTACTACAAACTGATGCCCGTGTGGGCATGATGAAAATGGTAGTTCGCGAGACGGAAGCGCGTAAAGCTTCGGGGCGGCGGACTTCCACACCCCGATAACTCGGTATCGAAACATTGTTGCGGGCGGGTGCGCATGGCAATACCTGCGCCTCTGTGGGCCCTATCCGCGTGCAAAATCTAAAAGCGATCAGAGCCTTAGAAAGCGCGTACAACCGCTATCCCCATTTGCCTTGGGCCCTATGGGAAAACAGGAAATATCATAATTGCGGTCCGGGGCGCGCGCGCACAATGATAATTTTCACACCCGAGTAAGCTCTTTTATAGGTCAACATTTTGGAAAAAAAATTGGCTTGCTGCCCACAGCAGGAGCTGAGAACCATGCATTCGGAGGTTTTCACACCCCACCCACTAATGCCCTCAAAGTTTGAGAAAACGCGACCTTCGCGAAAAGCCCCGGAACCTATTGCAAAGTGATGAGCAGTGCCCAGGAGCACCTCTCAGTCATTTGCGCAAAATTCCTTCGGCTACAAGTGGCTCAAATAAGGGCGTGAAAATTGTGCCGAAAGCCCTTTCAGGGGCTATTGCTCGGCACTCGGGGGACGGAAAATTTTACGCAATGCCTCACAATGAAGCACTGGTCGGGGGCTAACTTCTGGCACCAGTTTCGAGCCCGTCCGTGAAAGTGACCCGCGCAAGTTTTAGGCCGGTTCGGCTACTGTGGCCTAATGGGGCCTAATGGGAAGATCTTCTAATGCTCATAACTTTTTAATTTCCCGACGGAACGCTTTGAAATTTTCACCATTTGTAGACGGCCTCCCGTACTACAAACTGATGCCCGTGTGGGCATGATGAAAATGGTAGTTCGCGAGACGGAAGTGCGTAAAGCTTCGGGGCGGCGGACTTCCACACCCCGATAACTCGGTATCGAAACATTGTTGCGGGCGGGTGCGCATGGCAATACCTGCGCCTCTGTGGGCCCTATCCGCGTGCAAAATCTAAAAGCGATCAGAGCCTTAGAAAGCGCGTACAACCGCTATCCCCATTTGCCTTGGGCCCTATGGGAAAACAGGAAATATCATAATTGCGGTCCGGGGCGCGCGCGCACAATGATAATTTTCACACCCGAGTAAGCTCTTTTATAGGTCAACATTTTGGAAAAAAAATTGGCTTGCTGCCCACAGCAGGAGCTGAGAACCATGCATTCGGAGGTTTTCACACCCCACCCACTAATGCCCTCAAAGTTTGAGAAAACGCGACCTTCGCGAAAAGCCCCGGAACCTATTGCAAAGTGATGAGCAGTGCCCAGGAGCACCTCTCAGTCATTTGCGCAAAATTCCTTCGGCTACAAGTGGCTCAAATAAGGGCGTGAAAATTGTGCCGAAAGCCCTTTCAGGGGCTATTGCTCGGCACTCGGGGGACGGAAAATTTTACGCAATGCCTCACAATGAAGCACTGGTCGGGGGCTAACTTCTGGCACCAGTTTCGAGCCCGTCCGTGAAAGTGACCCGCGCAAGTTTTAGGCCGGTTCGGTTACTGTGGCCTAATGGGGCCTAATGGGAAGATCTTCTAATGCTCATAACTTTTTAATTTCCCGACGGAACGCTTTGAAATTTTCACCATTTGTAGACGGCCTCCCGTACTACAAACTGATGCCCGTGTGGGCATGATGAAAATGGTAGTTCGCGAGACGGAAGCGCGTAAAGCTTCGGGGCGGCGGACTTCCACACCCCGATAACTCGGTATCGAAACATTGTTGCGGGCGGGTGCGCATGGCAATACCTGCGCCTCTGTGGGCCCTATCCGCGTGCAAAATCTAAAAGCGATCAGAGCCTTAGAAAGCGCGTACAACCGCTATCCCCATTTGCCTTGGGCCCTATGGGAAAACAGGAAATATCATAATTGCGGTCCGGGGCGCGCGCGCACAATGATAATTTTCACACCCGAGTAAGCTCTTTTATAGGTCAACATTTTGGAAAAAAAATTGGCTTGCTGCCCACAGCAGGAGCTGAGAACCATGCATTCGGAGGTTTTCACACCCCACCCACTAATGCCCTCAAAGTTTGAGAAAACGCGACCTTCGCGAAAAGCCCCGGAACCTATTGCAAAGTGATGAGCAGTGCCCAGGAGCACCTCTCAGTCATTTGCGCAAAATTCCTTCGGCTACAAGTGGCTCAAATAAGGGCGTGAAAATTGTGCCGAAAGCCCTTTCAGGGGCTATTGCTCGGCACTCGGGGGACGGAAAATTTTACGCAATGCCTCACAATGAAGCACTGGTCGGGGGCTAACTTCTGGCACCAGTTTCGAGCCCGTCCGTGAAAGTGACCCGCGCAAGTTTTAGGCCGGTTCGGCTACTGTGGCCTAATGGGGCCTAATGGGAAGATCTTCTAATGCTCATAACTTTTTAATTTCCCGACGGAACGCTTTGAAATTTTCACCATTTGTAGACGGCCTCCCGTACTACAAACTGATGCCCGTGTGGGCATGATGAAAATGGTAGTTCGCGAGACGGAAGCGCGTAAAGCTTCGGGGCGGCGGACTTCCACACCCCGATAACTCGGTATCGAAACATTGTTGCGGGCGGGTGCGCATGGCAATACCTGCGCCTCTGTGGGCCCTATCCGCGTGCAAAATCTAAAAGCGATCAGAGCCTTAGAAAGCGGGTACAACCGCTATCCCCATTTGCCTTGGGCCCTATGGGAAAACAGGAAATATCATAATTGCGGTCCGGGGCGCGCGCGCACAATGATAATTTTCACACCCGAGTAAGCTCTTTTATAGGTCAACATTTTGGAAAAAAAATTGGCTTGCTGCCCACAGCAGGAGCTGAGAACCATGCATTCGGAGGTTTTCACACCCCACCCACTAATGCCCTCAAAGTTTGAGAAAACGCGACCTTCGCGAAAAGCCCCGGAACCTATTGCAAAGTGATGAGCAGTGCCCAGGAGCACCTCTCAGTCATTTGCGCAAAATTCCTTCGGCTACAAGTGGCTCAAATAAGGGCGTGAAAATTGTGCCGAAAGCCCTTTCAGGGGCTATTGCTCGGCACTCGGGGGACGGAAAATTTTACGCAATGCCTCACAATGAAGCACTGGTCGGGGGCTAACTTCTGGCACCAGTTTCGAGCCCGTCCGTGAAAGTGACCCGCGCAAGTTTTAGGCCGGTTCGGCTACTGTGGCCTAATGGGGCCTAATGGGAAGATCTTCTAATGCTCATAACTTTTTAATTTCCCGACGGAACGCTTTGAAATTTTCACCATTTGTAGACGGCCTCCCGTACTACAAACTGATGCCCGTGTGGGCATGATGAAAATGGTAGTTCGCGAGACGGAAGCGCTTAAAGCTTCGGGGCGGCGGACTTCCACACCCCGATAACTCGGTATCGAAACATTGTTGCGGGCGGGTGCGCATGGCAATACCTGCGCCTCTGTGGGCCCTATCCGCGTGCAAAATCTAAAAGCGATCAGAGCCTTAGAAAGCACGTACAACCGCTATCCCCATTTGCCTTGGGCCCTATGGGAAAACAGGAAATATCATAATTGCGGTCCGGGGCGCGCGCGCACAATGATAATTTTCACACCCGAGTAAGCTCTTTTATAGGTCAACATTTTGGAAAAAAAATTGGCTTGCTGCCCACAGCAGGAGCTGAGAACCATGCATTCGGAGGTTTTCACACCCCACCCACTAATGCCCTCAAAGTTTGAGAAAACGCGACCTTTGCGAAAAGCCCCGGAACCTATTGCAAAGTGATGAGCAGTGCCCAGGAGCACCTCTCAGTCATTTGCGCAAAATTCCTTCGGCTACAAGTGGCTCAAATAAGGGCGTGAAAATTGTGCCGAAAGCCCTTTCAGGGGCTATTGCTCGGCACTCGGGGGACGGAAAATTTTACCGATGCCTCACAATGAAGCACTGGTCGGGGGCTAACTTCTGGCACCAGTTTCGAGCCCGTCCGTGAAAGTGACCCGCGCAAGTTTTAGGCCGGTTCGGCTACTGTGGCCTAATGGGGCCTAATGGGAAGATCTTCTAATGCTCATAACTTTTTAATTTCCCGACGGAACGCTTTGAAATTTTCACCATTTGTAGACGGCCTCCCGTACTACAAACTGATGCCCGTGTGGGCATGATGAAAATGGTAGTTCGCGAGACGGAAGCGCGTAAAGCTTCGGGGCGGCGGACTTCCACACCCTGATAAATCGGTATCGAAACATTGTTGCGGGCGGGTGCGCATGGCAATACCTGCGCCTCTGTGGGCCCTATCCGCGTGCAAAATCTAAAAGCGATCAGAGCCTTAGAAAGCGCGTACAACCGCTATCCCCATTTGCCTTGGGCCCTATGGGAAAACAGGAAATATCATAATTGCGGTCCGGGGCGCGCGCGCACAATGATAATTTTCACACCCGAGTAAGCTCTTTTATAGGTCAACATTTTGGAAAAAAAATTGGCTTGCTGCCCACAGCAGGAGCTGAGAACCATGCATTCGGAGGTTTTCACACCCCACCCACTAATGCCCTCAAAGTTTGAGAAAACGCGACCTTCGCGAAAAGCCCCGGAACCTATTGCAAAGTGATGAGCAGTGCCCAGGAGCACCTCTCAGTCATTTGCGCAAAATTCCTTCGGCTACAAGTGGCTCAAATAAGGGCGTGAAAATTGTGCCGAAAGCCCTTTCAGGGGCTATTGCTCGGCACTCGGGGGACGGAAAATTTTACGCAATGCCTCACAATGAAGCACTGGTCGGGGGCTAACTTCTGGCACCAGTTTGGAGCCCGTCCGTGAAAGTGACCCGCGCAAGTTTTAGGCCGGTTCGGCTACTGTGGCCTAATGGGGCCTAATGGGAAGATCTTCTAATGCTCATAACTTTTTAATTTCCCGACGGAACGCTTTGAAATTTTCACCATTTGTAGACGGCCTCCCGTACTACAAACTGATGCCCGTGTGGGCATGATGAAAATGGTAGTTCGCGAGACGGAAGCGCGTAAAGCTTCGGGGCGGCGGACTTCCACACCCCGATAACTCGGTATCGAAACATTGTTGCGGGCGGGTGCGCATGGCAATACCTGCGCCTCTGTGGGCCCTATCCGCGTGCAAAATCTAAAAGCGATCAGAGCCTTAGAAAGCGCGTACAACCGCTATCCCCATTTGCCTTGGGCCCTATGGGAAAACAGGAAATATCATAATTGCGGTCCGGGGCGCGCGCGCACAATGATAATTTTCACACCCGAGTAAGCTCTTTTATAGGTCAACATTTTGGAAAAAAAATTGGCTTGCTGCCCACAGCAGGAGCTGAGAACCATGCATTCTGAGGTTTTCACACCCCACCCACTAATGCCCTCAAAGTTTGAGAAAACGCGACCTTCGCGAAAAGCCCCGGAACCTATTGCAAAGTGATGAGCAGTGCCCAGGAGCACCTCTCAGTCATTTGCGCAAAATTCCTTCGGCTACAAGTGGCTCAAATAAGGGCGTGAAAATTGTGCCGAAAGCCCTTTCAGGGGCTATTGCTCGGCACTCGGGGGACGGAAAATTTTACGCAATGCCTCACAATGAAGCACTGGTCGGGGGCTAACTTCTGGCACCAGTTTCGAGCCCGTCCGTGAAAGTGACCCTCGCAAGTTTTAGGCCGGTTCGGCTACTGTGGCCTAATGGGGCCTAATGGGAAGATCTTCTAATGCTCATAACTTTTTAATTTCCCGACGGAACGCTTTGAAATTTTCACCATTTGTAGACGGCCTCCCGTACTACAAACTGATGCCCGTGTGGGCATGATGAAAATGGTAGTTCGCGAGACGGAAGCGCGTAAAGCTTCGGGGCGGCGGACTTCCACACCCCGATAACTCGGTATCGAAACACTGTTGCGGGCGGGTGCGCATGGCAATACCTGCGCCTCTGTGGGCCCTATCCGCGTGCAAAATCTAAAAGCGATCAGAGCCTTAGAAAGCGCGTACAACCGCTATCCCCATTTGCCTTGGGCCCTATGGGAAAACAGGAAATATCATAATTGCGGTCCGGGGCGCGCGCGCACAATGATAATTTTCACACCCGAGTAAGCTCTTTTATAGGTCAACATTTTGGAAAAAAAATTGGCTTGCTGCCCACAGCAGGAGCTGAGAACCATGCATTCGGAGGTTTTCACACCCCACCCACTAATGCCCTCAAAGTTTGAGAAAACGCGACCTTCGCGAAAAGCCCCGGAACCTATTGCAAAGTGATGAGCAGTGCCCAGGAGCACCTCTCAGTCATTTGCGCAAAATTCCTTCGGCTACAAGTGGCTCAAATAAGGGCGTGAAAATTGTGCCGAAAGCCCTTTCAGGGGCTATTGCTCGGCACTCGGGGGACGGAAAATTTTACGCAATGCCTCACAATGAAGCACTGGTCGGGGGCTAACTTCTGGCACCAGTTTCGAGCCCGTCCGTGAAAGTGACCCGCGCAAGTTTTAGGCCGGTTCGGCTACTGTGGCCTAATGGGGCCTAATGGGAAGATCTTCTAATGCTCATAACTTTTTAATTTCCCGACGGAACGCTTTGAAATTTTCACCATTTGTAGACGGCCTCCCGTACTACAAACTGATGCCCGTGTGGGCATGATGAAAATGGTAGTTCGCGAGACGGAAGCGCGTAAAGCTTCGGGGCGGCGGACTTCCACACCCCGATAACTCGGTATCGAAACATTGTTGCGGGCGGGTGCGCATGGCAATACCTGCGCCTCTGTGGGCCCTATCCGCGTGCAAAATCTAAAGCGATCAGAGCCTTAGAAAGCGCGTACAACCGCTATCCCCATTTGCCTTGGGCCCTATGGGAAAACAGGAAATATCATAATTGCGGTCCGGGGCGCGCGCGCACAATGATAATTTTCACACCCGAGTAAGCTCTTTTATAGGTCAACATTTTGGAAAAAAAATTGGCTTGCTGCCCACAGCAGGAGCTGAGAACCATGCATTCGGAGGTTTTCACACCCCACCCACTAATGCCCTCAAAGTTTGAGAAAACGCGACCTTCGCGAAAAGCCCCGGAACCTATTGCAAAGTGATGAGCAGTGCCCAGGAGCACCTCTCAGTCATTTGCGCAAAATTCCTTCGGCTACAAGTGGCTCAAATAAGGGCGTGAAAATTGTGCCGAAAGCCCTTTCAGGGTCTATTGCTCGGCACTCGGGGGACGGAAAATTTTACGCAATGCCTCACAATGAAGCACTGGTCGGGGGCTAACTTCTGGCACCAGTTTCGAGCCCGTCCGTGAAAGTGACCCGCGCAAGTTTTAGGCCGGTTCGGCTACTGTGGCCTAATGGGGCCTAATGGGAAGATCTTCTAATGCTCATAACTTTTTAATTTCCCGACGGAACGCTTTGAAATTTTCACCATTTGTAGACGGCCTCCCGTACTACAAACTGATGCCCGTGTGGGCATGATGAAAATGGTAGTTCGCGAGACGGAAGCGCGTAAAGCTTCGGGGCGGCGGACTTCCACACCCCGATAACTCGGTATCGAAACATTGTTGCGGGCGGGTGCGCATGGCAATACCTGCGCCTCTGTGGGCCCTATCCGCGTGCAAAATCTAAAAGCGATCAGAGCCTTAGAAAGCGCGTACAACCGCTATCCCCATTTGCCTTGGGCCCTATGGGAAAACAGGAAATATCATAATTGCGGTCCGGGGCGCGCGCGCACAATGATAATTTTCACACCCGAGTAAGCTCTTTTATAGGTCAACATTTTGGAAAAAAAATTGGCTTGCTGCCCACAGCAGGAGCTGAGAACCATGCATTCGGAGGTTTTCACACCCCACCCACTAATGCCCTCAAAGTTTGAGAAAACGCGACCTTCGCGAAAAGCCCCGGAACCTATTGCAAAGTGATGAGCAGTGCCCAGGAGCACCTCTCAGTCATTTGCGCAAAATTCCTTCGGCTACAAGTGGCTCAAATAAGGGCGTGAAAATTGTGCCGAAAGCCCTTTCAGGGGCTATTGCTCGGCACTCGGGGGACGGAAAATTTTACGCAATGCCTCACAATGAAGCACTGGTCGGGGGCTAACTTCTGGCACCAGTTTCGAGCCCGTCCGTGAAAGTGACCCGCGCAAGTTTTAGGCCGGTTCGGCTACTGTGGCCTAATGGGGCCTAATGGGAAGATCTTCTAATGCTCATAACTTTTTAATTTCCCGACGGAACGCTTTGAAATTTTCACCATTTGTAGACGGCCTCCCGTACTACAAACTGATGCCCGTGTGGGCATGATGAAAATGGTAGTTCGCGAGACGGAAGCGCGTAAAGCTTCGGGGCGGCGGACTTCCACACCCCGATAACTCGGTATCGAAACATTGTTGCGGGCGGGTGCGCATGGCAATACCTGCGCCTCTGTGGGCCCTATCCGCGTGCAAAATCTAAAAGCGATCAGAGCCTTAGAAAGCGCGTACAACCGCTATCCCCATTTGCCTTGGGCCCTATGGGAAAACAGGAAATATCATAATTGCGGTCCGGGGCGCGCGCGCACAATGATAATTTTCACACCCGAGTAAGCTCTTTTATAGGTCAACATTTTGGAAAAAAAATTGGCTTGCTGCCCACAGCAGGAGCTGAGAACCATGCATTCGGAGGTTTTCACACCCCACCCACTAATGCCCTCAAAGTTTGAGAAAACGCGACCTTCGCGAAAAGCCCCGGAACCTATTGAAAGTGATGAGCAGTGCCCAGGAGCACCTCTCAGTCATTTGCGCAAAATTCCTTCGGCTACAAGTGGCTCAAATAAGGGCGTGAAAATTGTGCCGAAAGCCCTTTCAGGGGCTATTGCTCGGCACTCGGGGGACGGAAAATTTTACGCAATGCCTCACAATGAAGCACTGGTCGGGGGCTAACTTCTGGCACCAGTTTCGAGCCCGTCCGTGAAAGTGACCCGCGCAAGTTTTAGGCCGGTTCGGCTACTGTGGCCTAATGGGGCCTAATGGGAAGATCTTCTAATGCTCATAACTTTTTAATTTCCCGACGGAACGCTTTGAAATTTTCACCATTTGTAGACGGCCTCCCGTACTACAAACTGATGCCCGTGTGGGCATGATGAAAATGGTAGTTCGCGAGACGGAAGCGCGTAAAGCTTCGGGGCGGCGGACTTCCACACCCCGATAACTCGGTATCGAAACATTGTTGCGGGCGGGTGCGCATGGCAATACCTGCGCCTCTGTGGGCCCTATCCGCGTGCAAAATCTAAAAGCGATCAGAGCCTTAGAAAGCGCGTACAACAGCTATCCCCATTTGCCTTGGGCCCTATGGGAAAACAGGAAATATCATAATTGCGGTCCGGGGCGCGCGCGCACAATGATAATTTTCACACCCGAGTAAGCTCTTTTATAGCTCAACATTTTGGAAAAAAAATTGGCTTGCTGCCCACAGCAGGAGCTGAGAACCATGCATTCGGAGGTTTTCACACCCCACCCACTAATGCCCTCAAAGTTTGAGAAAACGCGACCTTCGCGAAAAGCCCCGGAACCTATTGCAAAGTGATGAGCAGTGCCCAGGAGCACCTCTCAGTCATTTGCGCAAAATTCCTTCGGCTACAAGTGGCTCAAATAAGGGCGTGAAAATTGTGCCGAAAGCCCTTTCAGGGGCTATTGCTCGGCACTCGGGGGACGGAAAATTTTACGCAATGCCTCACAATGAAGCACTGGTCGGGGGCTAACTTCTGGCACCAGTTTCGAGCCCGTCCGTGAAAGTGACCCGCGCAAGTTTTAGGCCGGTTCGGCTACTGTGGCCTAATGGGGCCTAATGGGAAGATCTTCTAATGCTCATAACTTTTTAATTTCCCGACGGAACGCTTTGAAATTTTCACCATTTGTAGACGGCCTCCCGTACTACAAACTGATGCCCGTGTGGGCATGATGAAAAGGGTAGTTCGCGAGACGGAAGCGCGTAAAGCTTCGGGGCGGCGGACTTCCACACCCCGATAACTCGGTATCGAAACATTGTTGCGGGCGGGTGCGCATGGCAATACCTGCGCCTCTGTGGGCCCTATCCGCGTGCAAAATCTAAAAGCGATCAGAGCCTTAGAAAGCGCGTACAACCGCTATCCCCATTTGCCTTGGGCCCTATGGGAAAACAGGAAATATCATAATTGCGGTCCGGGGCGCGCGCGCACAATGATAATTTTCACACCCGAGTAAGCTCTTTTATAGGTCAACATTTTGGAAAAAAAATTGGCTTGCTGCCCACAGCAGGAGCTGAGAACCATGCATTCGGAGGTTTTCACACCCCACCCACTAATGCCCTCAAAGTTTGAGAAAACGCGACCTTCGCGAAAAGCCCCGGAACCTATTGCAAAGTGAGGAGCAGTGCCCAGGAGCACCTCTCAGTCATTTGCGCAAAATTCCTTCGGCTACAAGTGGCTCAAATAAGGGCGTGAAAATTGTGCCGAAAGCCCTTTCAGGGGCTATTGCTCGGCACTCGGGGGACGGAAAATTTTACGCAATGCCTCACAATGAAGCACTGGTCGGGGGCTAACTTCTGGCACCAGTTTCGAGCCCGTCCGTGAAAGTGACCCGCGCAAGTTTTAGGCCGGTTCGGCTACTGTGGCCTAATGGGGCCTAATGGGAAGATCTTCTAATGCTCATAACTTTTTAATTTCCCGACGGAACGCTTTGAAATTTTCACCATTTGTAGACGGCCTCCCGTACTACAAACTGATGCCCGTGTGGGCATGATGAAAATGGTAGTTCGCGAGACGGAAGCGCGTAAAGCTTCGGGGCGGCGGACTTCCACACCCCGATAACTCGGTATCGAAACATTGTTGCGGGCGGGTGCGCATGGCAATACCTGCGCCTCTGTGGGCCCTATCCGCGTGCAAAATCTAAAAGCGATCAGAGCCTTAGAAAGCGCGTACAACCGCTATCCCCATTTGCCTTGGGCCCTATGGGAAAACAGGAAATATCATAATTGCGGTCCGGGGCGCGCGCGCACAATGATAATTTTCACACCCGAGTAAGCTCTTTTATAGGTCAACATTTTGGAAAAAAAATTGGCTTGCTGCCCACAGCAGGAGCTGAGAACCATGCATTCGGAGGTTTTCACACCCCACCCACTAATGCCCTCAAAGTTTGAGAAAACGCGACCTTCGCGAAAAGCCCCGGAACCTATTGCAAAGTGATGAGCAGTGCCCAGGAGCACCTCTCAGTCATTTGCGCAAAATTCCTTCGGCTACAAGTGGCTCAAATAAGGGCGTGAAAATTGTGCCGAAAGCCCTTTCAGGGGCTATTGCTCGGCACTCGGGGGACGGAAAATTTTACGCAATGCCTCACAATGAAGCACTGGTCGGGGGCTAACTTCTGGCACCAGTTTCGAGCCCGTCCGTGAAAGTGACCCACGCAAGTTTTAGGCCGGTTCGGCTACTGTGGCCTAATGGGGCCTAATGGGAAGATCTTCTAATGCTCATAACTTTTTAATTTCCCGACGGAACGCTTTGAAATTTTCACCATTTGTAGACGGCCTCCCGTACTACAAACTGATGCCCGTGTGGGCATGATGAAAATGGTAGTTCGCGAGACGGAAGCGCGTAAAGCTTCGGGGCGGCGGACTTCCACACCCCGATAACTCGGTATCGAAACATTGTTGCGGGCGGGTGCGCATGGCAATACCTGCGCCTCTGTGGGCCCTATCCGCGTGCAAAATCTAAAAGCGATCAGAGCCTTAGAAAGCGCGTACAACCGCTATCCCCATTTGCCTTGGGCCCTATGGGAAAACAGGAAATATCATAATTGCGGTCCGGGGCGCGCGCGCACAATGATAATTTTCACACCCGAGTAAGCTCTTTTATAGGTCAACATTTTGGAAAAAAAATTGGCTTGCTGCCCACAGCAGGAGCTGAGAACCATGCATTCGGAGGTTTTCACACCCCACCCACTAATGCCCTCAAAGTTTGAGAAAACGCGACCTTCGCGAAAAGCCCCGGAACCTATTGCAAAGTGATGAGCAGTGCCCAGGAGCACCTCTCAGTCATTTGCGCAAAATTCCTTCGGCTACAAGTGGCTCAAATAAGGGCGTGAAAATTGTGCCGAAAGCCCTTTCAGGGGCTATTGCTCGGCACTCGGGGGACGGAAAATTTTACGCAATGCCTCACAATGAAGCACTGGTCGGGGGCTAACTTCTGGCACCAGTTTCGAGCCCGTCCGTGAAAGTGACCCGCGCAAGTTTTAGGCCGGTTCGGCTACTGTGGCCTAATGGGGCCTAATGGGAAGATCTTCTAATGCTCATAACTTTTTAATTTCCCGACGGAACGCTTTGAAATTTTCACCATTTGTAGACGGCCTCCCGTACTACAAACTGATGCCCGTGTGGGCATGATGAAAATGGTAGTTCGCGAGACGGAAGCGCGTAAAGCTTCGGGGCGGCGGACTTCCACACCCCGATAACTCGGTATCGAAACATTGTTGCGGGCGGGTGCGCATGGCAATACCTGCGCCTCTGTGGGCCCTATCCGCGTGCAAAATCTAAAAGCGATCAGAGCCTTAGAAAGCGCGTACAACCGCTATCCCCATTTGCCTTGGGCCCTATGGGAAAACAGGAAATATCATAATTGCGGTCCGGGGCGCGCGCGCACAATGATAATTTTCACACCCGAGTAAGCTCTTTTATAGGTCAACATTTTGGAAAAAAAATTGGCTTGCTGCCCACAGCAGGAGCTGAGAACCATGCATTCGGAGGTTTTCACACCCCACCCACTAATGCCCTCAAAGTTTGAGAAAACGCGACCTTCGCGAAAAGCCCCGGAACCTATTGCAAAGTGATGAGCAGTGCCCAGGAGCACCTCTCAGTCATTTGCGCAAAATTCCTTCGGCTACAAGTGGCTCAAATAAGGGCGTGAAAATTGTGCCGAAAGCCCTTTCAGGGGCTATTGCTCGGCACTCGGGGGACGGAAAATTTTACGCAATGCCTCACAATGAAGCACTGGTCGGGGGCTAACTTCTGGCACCAGTTTCGAGCCCGTCCGTGAAAGTGACCCGCGCAAGTTTTAGGCCGGTTCGGCTACTGTGGCCTAATGGGGCCTAATGGGAAGATCTTCTAATGCTCATAACTTTTTAATTTCCCGACGGAACGCTTTGAAATTTTCACCATTTGTAGACGGCCTCCCGTACTACAAACTGATGCCCGTGTGGGCATGATGAAAATGGTAGTTCGCGAGACGGAAGCGCGTAAAGCTTCGGGGCGGCGGACTTCCACACCCCGATAACTCGGTATCGAAACATTGTTGCGGGCGGGTGCGCATGGCAATACCTGCGCCTCTGTGGGCCCTATCCGCGTGCAAAATCTAAAAGCGATCAGAGCCTTAGAAAGCGGGTACAACCGCTATCCCCATTTGCCTTGGGCCCTATGGGAAAACAGGAAATATCATAATTGCGGTCCGGGGCGCGCGCGCACAATGATAATTTTCACACCCGAGTAAGCTCTTTTATAGGTCAACATTTTGGAAAAAAAATTGGCTTGCTGCCCACAGCAGGAGCTGAGAACCATGCATTCGGAGGTTTTCACACCCCACCCACTAATGCCCTCAAAGTTTGAGAAAACGCGACCTTCGTGAAAAGCCCCGGAACCTATTGCAAAGTGATGAGCAGTGCCCAGGAGCACCTCTCAGTCATTTGCGCAAAATTCCTTCGGCTACAAGTGGCTCAAATAAGGGCGTGAAAATTGTGCCGAAAGCCCTTTCAGGGGCTATTGCTCGGCACTCGGGGGACGGAAAATTTTACGCAATGCCTCACAATGAAGCACTGGTCGGGGGCTAACTTCTGGCACCAGTTTCGAGCCCGTCCGTGAAAGTGACCCGCGCAAGTTTTAGGCCGGTTCGGCTACTGTGGCCTAATGGGGCCTAATGGGAAGATCTTCTAATGCTCATAACTTTTTAATTTCCCGACGGAACGCTTTGAAATTTTCACCATTTGTAGACGGCCTCCCGTACTACAAACTGATGCCCGTGTGGGCATGATGAAAATGGTAGTTCGCGAGACGGAAGCGCGTAAAGCTTTGGGGCGGCGGACTTCCACACCCCGATAACTCGGTATTGAAACATTGTTGCGGGCGGGTGCGCATGGCAATACCTGCGCCTCTGTGGGCCCTATCCGCGTGCAAAATCTAAAAGCGATCAGAGCCTTAGAAAGCGCGTACAACCGCTATCCCCATTTGCCTTGGGCCCTATGGGAAAACAGGAAATATCATAATTGCGGTCCGGGGCGCGCGCGCACAATGATAATTTTCACACCCGAGTAAGCTCTTTTATAGGTCAACATTTTGGAAAAAAAATTGGCTTGCTGCCCACAGCAGGAGCTGAGAACCATGCATTCGGAGGTTTTCACACCCCACCCACTAATGCCCTCAAAGTTTGAGAAAACGCGACCTTCGCGAAAAGCCCCGGAACCTATTGCAAAGTGATGAGCAGTGCCCAGGAGCACCTCTCAGTCATTTGCGCAAAATTCCTTCGGCTACAAGTGGCTCAAATAAGGGCGTGAAAATTGTGCCGAAAGCCCTTTCAGGGGCTATTGCTCGGCACTCGGGCGACGGAAAATTTTACGCAATGCCTCACAATGAAGCACTGGTCGGGGGCTAACTTCTGGCACCAGTTTCGAGCCCGTCCGTGAAAGTGACCCGCGCAAGTTTTAGGCCGGTTCGGCTACTGTGGCCTAATGGGGCCTAATGGGAAGATCTTCTAATGCTCATAACTTTTTAATTTCCCGACGGAACGCTTTGAAATTTTCACCATTTGTAGACGGCCTCCCGTACTACAAACTGATGCCCGTGTGGGCATGATGAAAATGGTAGTTCGCGAGACGGAAGCGCGTAAAGCTTCGGGGCGGCGGACTTCCACACCCCGATAACTCGGTATCGAAACATTGTTGCGGGCGGGTGCGCATGGCAATACCTGCGCCTCTGTGGGCCCTATCCGCGTGCAAAATCTAAAAGCGATCAGAGCCTTAGAAAGCGCGTACAACCGCTATCCCCATTTGCCTTGGGCCCTATGGGAAAACAGGAAATATCATAATTGCGGTCCGGGGCGCGCGCGCACAATGATAATTTTCACACCCGAGTAAGCTCTTTTATAGGTCAACATTTTGGAAAAAAAATTGGCTTGCTGCCCACAGCAGGAGCTGAGAACCATGCATTCGGAGGTTTTCACACCCCACCCACTAATGCCCTCAAAGTTTGAGAAAACGCGACCTTCGCGAAAAGCCCCGGAACCTATTGCAAAGTGATGAGCAGTGCCCAGGAGCACCTCTCAGTCATTTGCGCAAAATTCCTTCGGCTACAAGTGGCTCAAATAAGGGCGTGAAAATTGTGCCGAAAGCCCTTTCAGGGGCTATTGCTCGGCACTCGGGGGACGGAAAATTTTACGCAATGCCTCACAATGAAGCACTGGTCGGGGGCTAACTTCTGGCACCAGTTTCGAGCCCGTCCGTGAAAGTGACCCGCGCAAGTTTTAGGCCGGTTCGGCTACTGTGGCCTAATGGGGCCTAATGGGAAGATCTTCTAATGCTCATAACTTTTTAATTTCCCGACGGAACGCTTTGAAATTTTCACCATTTGTAGACGGCCTCCCGTACTACAAACTGATGCCCGTGTGGGCATGATGAAAATGGTAGTTCGCGAGACGGAAGCGCGTAAAGCTTTGGGGCGGCGGACTTCCACACCCCGATAACTCGGTATCGAAACATTGTTGCGGGCGGGTGCGCATGGCAATACCTGCGCCTCTGTGGGCCCTATCCGCGTGCAAAATCTAAAAGCGATCAGAGCCTTAGAAAGCGCGTACAACCGCTATCCCCATTTGCCTTGGGCCCTATGGGAAAACAGGAAATATCATAATTGCGGTCCGGGGCGCGCGCGCACAATGATAATTTTCACACCCGAGTAAGCTCTTTTATAGGTCAACATTTTGGAAAAAAAATTGGCTTGCTGCCCACAGCAGGAGCTGAGAACCATGCATTCGGAGGTTTTCACACCCCACCCACTAATGCCCTCAAAGTTTGAGAAAACGCGACCTTCGCGAAAAGCCCCGGAACCTATTGCAAAGTGATGAGCAGTGCCCAGGAGCACCTCTCAGTCATTTGCGCAAAATTCCTTCGGCTACAAGTGGCTCAAATAAGGGCGTGAAAATTGTGCCGAAAGCCCTTTCAGGGGCTATTGCTCGGCACTCGGGGGACGGAAAATTTTACGCAATGCCTCACAATGAAGCACTGGTCGGGGGCTAACTTCTGGCACCAGTTTCGAGCCCGTCCGTGAAAGTGACCCGCGCAAGTTTTAGGCCGGTTCGGCTACTGTGGCCTAATGGGGCCTAATGGGAAGATCTTCTAATGCTCATAACTTTTTAATTTCCCGACGGAACGCTTTGAAATTTTCACCATTTGTAGACGGCCTCCCGTACTACAAACTGATGCCCGTTTGGGCATGATGAAAATGGTAGTTCGCGAGACGGAAGCGCGTAAAGCTTCGGGGCGGCGGACTTCCACACCCCGATAACTCGGTATCGAAACATTGTTGCGGGCGGGTGCGCATGGCAATACCTGCGCCTCTGTGGGCCCTATCCGCGTGCAAAATCTAAAAGCGATCAGAGCCTTAGAAAGCGCGTACAACCGCTATCCCCATTTGCCTTGGGCCCTATGGGAAAACAGGAAATATCATAATTGCGGTCCGGGGCGCGCGCGCACAATGATAATTTTCACACCCGAGTAAGCTCTTTTATAGGTCAACATTTTGGAAAAAAAATTGGCTTGCTGCCCACAGCAGGAGCTGAGAACCATGCATTCGGAGGTTTTCACACCCCACCCACTAATGCCCTCAAAGTTTGAGAAAACGCGACCTTCGCGAAAAGCCCCGGAACCTATTGCAAAGTGATGAGCAGTGCCCAGGAGCACCTCTCAGTCATTTGCGCAAAATTCCTTCGGCTACAAGTGGCTCAAATAAGGGCGTGAAAATTGTGCCGAAAGCCCTTTCAGGGGCTATTGCTCGGCACTCGGGGGACGGAAAATTTTACGCAATGCCTCACAATGAAGCACTGGTCGGGGACTAACTTCTGGCACCAGTTTCGAGCCCGTCCGTGAAAGTGACCCGCGCAAGTTTTAGGCCGGTTCGGCTACTGTGGCCTAATGGGGCCTAATGGGAAGATCTTCTAATGCTCATAACTTTTTAATTTCCCGACGGAACGCTTTGAAATTTTCACCATTTGTAGACGGCCTCCCGTACTACAAACTGATGCCCGTGTGGGCATGATGAAAATGGTAGTTCGCGAGACGGAAGCGCGTAAAGCTTCGGGGCGGCGGACTTCCACACCCCGATAACTCGGTATCGAAACATTGTTGCGGGCGGGTGCGCATGGCAATACCTGCGCCTCTGTGGGCCCTATCCGCGTGCAAAATCTAAAAGCGATCAGAGCCTTAGAAAGCGCGTACAACCGCTATCCCCATTTGCCTTGGGCCCTATGGGAAAACAGGAAATATCATAATTGCGGTCCGGGGCGCGCGCGCACAATGATAATTTTCACACCCGAGTAAGCTCTTTTATAGGTCAACATTTTGGAAAAAAAATTGGCTTGCTGCCCACAGCAGGAGCTGAGAACCATGCATTCGGAGGTTTTCACACCCCACCCACTAATGCCCTCAAAGTTTGAGAAAACGCGACCTTCGCGAAAAGCCCCGGAACCTATTGCAAAGTGATGAGCAGTGCCCAGGAGCACCTCTCAGTCATTTGCGCAAAATTCCTTCGGCTACAAGTGGCTCAAATAAGGGCGTGAAAATTGTGCCGAAAGCCCTTTCAGGGGCTATTGCTCGGCACTCGGGGGACGGAAAATTTTACGCAATGCCTCACAATGAAGCACTGGTCGGGGGCTAACTTCTGGCACCAGTTTCGAGCCCGTCCGTGAAAGTGACCCGCGCAAGTTTTAGGCCGGTTCGGCTACTGTGGCCTAATGGGGCCTAATGGGAAGATCTTCTAATGCTCATAACTTTTTAATTTCCCGACGGAACGCTTTGAAATTTTCACCATTTGTAGACGGCCTCCCGTACTACAAACTGATGCCCGTGTGGGCATGATGAAAATGGTAGTTCGCGAGACGGAAGCGCGTAAAGCTTCGGGGCGGCGGACTTCCACACCCCGATAACTCGGTATCGAAACATTGTTGCGGGCGGGTGCGCATGGCAATACCTGCGCCTCTGTGGGCCCTATCCGCGTGCAAAATCTAAAAGCGATCAGAGCCTTAGAAAGCGCGTACAACCGCTATCCCCATTTGCCTTGGGCCCTATGGGAAAACAGGAAATATCATAATTGCGGTCCGGGGCGCGCGCGCACAATGATAATTTTCACACCCGAGTAAGCTCTTTTATAGGTCAACATTTTGGAAAAAAAATTGGCTTGCTGCCCACAGCAGGAGCTGAGAACCATGCATTCGGAGGTTTTCACACCCCACCCACTAATGCCCTCAAAGTTTGAGAAAACGCGACCTTCGCGAAAAGCCCCGGAACCTATTGCAAAGTGATGAGCAGTGCCCAGGAGCACCTCTCAGTCATTTGCGCAAAATTCCTTCGGCTACAAGTGGCTCAAATAAGGGCGTGAAAATTGTGCCGAAAGCCCTTTCAGGGGCTATTGCTCGGCACTCGGGGGACGGAAAATTTTACGCAATGCCTCACAATGAAGCACTGGTCGGGGGCTAACTTCTGGCACCAGTTTCGAGCCCGTCCGTGAAAGTGACCCGCGCAAGTTTTAGGCCGGTTCGGCTACTGTGGCCTAATGGGGCCTAATGGGAAGATCTTCTAATGCTCATAACTTTTTAATTTCCCGACGGAACGCTTTGAAATTTTCACCATTTGTAGACGGCCTCCCGTACTACAAACTGATGCCCGTGTGGGCATGATGAAAATGGTAGTTCGCGAGACGGAAGCGCGTAAAGCTTCGGGGCGGCGGACTTCCACACCCCGATAACTCGGTATCGAAACATTGTTGCGGGCGGGTGCGCATGGCAATACCTGCGCCTCTGTGGGCCCTATCCGCGTGCAAAATCTAAAAGCGATCAGAGCCTTAGAAAGCGCGTACAACCGCTATCCCCATTTGCCTTGGGCCCTATGGGAAAACAGGAAATATCATAATTGCGGTCCGGGGCGCGCGCGCACAATGATAATTTTCACACCCGAGTAAGCTCTTTTATAGGTCAACATTTTGGAAAAAAAATTGGCTTGCTGCCCACAGCAGGAGCTGAGAACCATGCATTCGGAGGTTTTCACACCCCACCCACTAATGCCCTCAAAGTTTGAGAAAACGCGACCTTCGCGAAAAGCCCCGGAACCTATTGCAAAGTGATGAGCAGTGCCCAGGAGCACCTCTCAGTCATTTGCGCAAAATTCCTTCGGCTACAAGTGGCTCAAATAAGGGCGTGAAAATTGTGCCGAAAGCCCTTTCAGGGGCTATTGCTCGGCACTCGGGGGACGGAAAATTTTACGCAATGCCTCACAATGAAGCACTGGTCGGGGGCTAACTTCTGGCACCAGTTTCGAGCCCGTCCGTGAAAGTGACCCGCGCAAGTTTTAGGCCGGTTCGGCTACTGTGGCCTAATGGGGCCTAATGGGAAGATCTTCTAATGCTCATAACTTTTTAATTTCCCGACGGAACGCTTTGAAATTTTCACCATTTGTAGACGGCCTCCCGTACTACAAACTGATGCCCGTGTGGGCATGATGAAAATGGTAGTTCGCGAGACGGAATCGCGTAAAGCTTCGGGGCGGCGGACTTCCACACCCCGATAACTCGGTATCGAAACATTGTTGCGGGCGGGTGCGCATGGCAATACCTGCGCCTCTGTGGGCCCTATCCGCGTGCAAAATCTAAAAGCGATCAGAGCCTTAGAAAGCGCGTACAACCGCTATCCCCATTTGCCTTGGGCCCTATGGGAAAACAGGAAATATCATAATTGCGGTCCGGGGCGCGCGCGCACAATGATAATTTTCACACCCGAGTAAGCTCTTTTATAGGTCAACATTTTGGAAAAAAAATTGGCTTGCTGCCCACAGCAGGAGCTGAGAACCATGCATTCGGAGGTTTTCACACCCCACCCACTAATGCCCTCAAAGTTTGAGAAAACGCGACCTTCGCGAAAAGCCCCGGAACCTATTGCAAAGTGATGAGCAGTGCCCAGGAGCACCTCTCAGTCATTTGCGCAAAATTCCTTCGGCTACAAGTGGCTCAAATAAGGGCGTGAAAATTGTGCCGAAAGCCCTTTCAGGGGCTATTGCTCGGCACTCGGGGGACGGAAAATTTTACGCAATGCCTCACAATGAAGCACTGGTCGGGGGCTAACTTCTGGCACCAGTTTCGAGCCCGTCCGTGAAAGTGACCCGCGCAAGTTTTAGGCCGGTTCGGCTACTGTGGCCTAATGGGGCCTAATGGGAAGATCTTCTAATGCTCATAACTTTTTAATTTCCCGACGGAACGCTTTGAAATTTTCACCATTTGTAGACGGCCTCCTGTACTACAAACTGATGCCCGTGTGGGCATGATGAAAATGGTAGTTCGCGAGACGGAAGCGCGTAAAGCTTCGGGGCGGCGGACTTCCACACCCCGATAACTCGGTATCGAAACATTGTTGCGGGCGGGTGCGCATGGCAATACCTGCGCCTCTGTGGGCCCTATCCGCGTGCAAAATCTAAAAGCGATCAGAGCCTTAGAAAGCGCGTACAACCGCTATCCCCATTTGCCTTGGGCCCTATGGGAAAACAGGAAATATCATAATTGCGGTCCGGGGCGCGCGCGCACAATGATAATTTTCACACCCGAGTAAGCTCTTTTATAGGTCAACATTTTGGAAAAAAAATTGGCTTGCTGCCCACAGCAGGAGCTGAGAACCATGCATTCGGAGGTTTTCACACCCCACCCACTAATGCCCTCAAAGTTTGAGAAAACGCGACCTTCGCGAAAAGCCCCGGAACCTATTGCAAAGTGATGAGCAGTGCCCAGGAGCACCTCTCAGTCATTTGCGCAAAATTCCTTCGGCTACAAGTGGCTCAAATAAGGGCGTGAAAATTGTGCCGAAAGCCCTTTCAGGGGCTATTGCTCGGCACTCGGGGGACGGAAAATTTTACGCAATGCCTCACAATGAAGCACTGGTCGGGGGCTAACTTCTGGCACCAGTTTCGAGCCCGTCCGTGAAAGTGACCCGCGCAAGTTTTAGGCCGGTTCGGCTACTGTGGCCTAATGGGGCCTAATGGGAAGATCTTCTAATGCTCATAACTTTTTAATTTCCCGACGGAACGCTTTGAAATTTTCACCATTTGTAGACGGCCTCCCGTACTACAAACTGATGCCCGTGTGGGCATGATGAAAATGGTAGTTCGCGAGACGGAAGCGCGTAAAGCTTCGGGGCGGCGGACTTCCACACCCCGATAACTCGGTATCGAAACATTGTTGCGGGCGGATTCGCATTTCAATACCTGCGCCTCTGTGGGCCCTATCCGCGTGCAAAATCTAAAAGCGAACAGAGCCTTAGAAAGCGCGTACAACCGCTATCCCCATTTGCCTTGGGCCCTATGGGAAAACAGGAAATATCATAATTGCGGTCCGGGGCGCGCGCGCACAATGATAATTTTCACACCCGAGTAAGCTCTTTTATAGGTCAACATTTTGGAAAAAAAATTGGCTTGCTGCCCACAGCAGGAGCTGAGAACCATGCATTCGGAGGTTTTCACACCCCACCCACTAATGCCCTCAAAGTTTGAGAAAACGCGACCTTCGCGAAAAGCCCCGGAACCTATTGCAAAGTGATGAGCAGTGCCCAGGAGCACCTCTCAGTCATTTGCGCAAAATTCCTTCGGCTACAAGTGGCTCAAATAAGGGCGTGAAAATTGTGCCGAAAGCCCTTTCAGGGGCTATTGCTCGGCACTCGGGGGACGGAAAATTTTACGCAATGCCTCACAATGAAGCACTGGTCGGGGGCTAACTTCTGGCACCAGTTTCGAGCCCGTCCGTGAAAGTGACCCGCGCAAGTTTTAGGCCGGTTCGGCTACTGTGGCCTAATGGGGCCTAATGGGAAGATCTTCTAATGCTCATAACTTTTTAATTTCCCGACGGAACGCTTTGAAATTTTCACCATTTGTAGACGGCCTCCCGTACTACAAACTGATGCCCGTGTGGGCATGATGAAAATGGTAGTTCGCGAGACGGAAGCGCGTAAAGCTTCGGGGCGGCGGACTTCCACACCCCGATAACTCGGTATCGAAACATTGTTGCGGGCGGGTGCGCATGGCAATACCTGCGCCTCTGTGGGCCCTATCCGCGTGCAAAATCTAAAAGCGATCAGAGCCTTAGAAAGCGCGTACAACCGCTATCCCCATTTGCCTTGGGCCCTATGGGAAAACAGGAAATATCATAATTGCGGTCCGGGGCGCGCGCGCACAATGATAATTTTCACACCCGAGTAAGCTCTTTTATAGGTCAACATTTTGGAAAAAAAATTGGCTTGCTGCCCACAGCAGGAGCTGAGAACCATGCATTCGGAGGTTTTCACACCCCACCCACTAATGCCCTCAAAGTTTGAGAAAACGCGACCTTCGCGAAAAGCCCCGGAACCTATTGCAAAGTGATGAGCAGTGCCCAGGAGCACCTCTCAGTCATTTGCGCAAAATTCCTTCGGCTACAAGTGGCTCAAATAAGGGCGTGAAAATTGTGCCGAAAGCCCTTTCAGGGGCTATTGCTCGGCACTCGGGGGACGGAAAATTTTACGCAATGCCTCACAATGAAGCACTGGTCGGGGGCTAACTTCTGGCACCAGTTTCGAGCCCGTCCGTGAAAGGGACCCGCGCAAGTTTTAGGCCGGTTCGGCTACTGTGGCCTAATGGGGCCTAATGGGAAGATCTTCTAATGCTCATAACTTTTTAATTTCCCGACGGAACGCTTTGAAATTTTCACCATTTGTAGACGGCCTCCCGTACTACAAACTGATGCCCGTGTGGGCATGATGAAAATGGTAGTTCGCGAGACGGAAGCCCGTAAAGCTTCGGGGCGGCGGACTTCCACACCCCGATAACTCGGTATCGAAACATTGTTGCGGGCGGGTGCGCATGGCAATACCTGCGCCTCTGTGGGCCCTATCCGCGTGCAAAATCTAAAAGCGATCAGAGCCTTAGAAAGCGCGTACAACCGCTATCCCCATTTGCCTTGGGCCCTATGGGAAAACAGGAAATATCATAATTGCGGTCCGGGGCGCGCGCGCACAATGATAATTTTCACACCCGAGTAAGCTCTTTTATAGGTCAACATTTTGGAAAAAAAATTGGCTTGCTGCCCACAGCAGGAGCTGAGAACCATGCATTCGGAGGTTTTCACACCCCACCCACTAATGCCCTCAAAGTTTGAGAAAACGCGACCTTCGCGAAAAGCCCCGGAACCTATTGCAAAGTGATGAGCAGTGCCCAGGAGCACCTCTCAGTCATTTGCGCAAAATTCCTTCGGCTACAAGTGGCTCAAATAAGGGCGTGAAAATTGTGCCGAAAGCCCTTTCAGGGGCTATTGCTCGGCACTCGGGGGACGGAAAATTTTACGCAATGCCTCACAATGAAGCACTGGTCGGGGGCTAACTTCTGGCACCAGTTTCGAGCCCGTCCGTGAAAGTGACCCGCGCAAGTTTTAGGCCGGTTCGGCTACTGTGGCCTAATGGGGCCTAATGGGAAGATCTTCTAATGCTCATAACTTTTTAATTTCCCGACGGAACGCTTTGAAATTTTCACCATTTGTAGACGGCCTCCCGTACTACAAACTGATGCCCGTGTGGGCATGATAAAAATGGTAGTTCGCGAGACGGAAGCGCGTAAAGCTTCGGGGCGGCGGACTTCCACACCCCGATAACTCGGTATCGAAACATTGTTGCGGGCGGGTGCGCATGGCAATACCTGCGCCTCTGTGGGCCCTATCCGCGTGCAAAATCTAAAAGCGATCAGAGCCTTAGAAAGCGCGTACAACCGCTATCCCCATTTGCCTTGGGCCCTATGGGAAAACAGGAAATATCATAATTGCGGTCCGGGGCGCGCGCGCACAATGATAATTTTCACACCCGAGTAAGCTCTTTTATAGGTCAACATTTTGGAAAAAAAATTGGCTTGCTGCCCACAGCAGGAGCTGAGAACCATGCATTCGGAGGTTTTCACACCCCACCCACTAATGCCCTCAAAGTTTGAGAAAACGCGACCTTCGCGAAAAGCCCCGGAACCTATTGCAAAGTGATGAGCAGTGCCCAGGAGCACCTCTCAGTCATTTGCGCAAAATTCCTTCGGCTACAAGTGGCTCAAATAAGGGCGTGAAAATTGTGCCGAAAGCCCTTTCAGGGGCTATTGCTCGGCACTCGGGGGACGGAAAATTTTACGCAATGCCTCACAATGAAGCACTGGTCGGGGGCTAACTTCTGGCACCAGTTTCGAGCCCGTCCGTGAAAGTGACCCGCGCAAGTTTTAGGCCGGTTCGGCTACTGTGGCCTAATGGGGCCTAATGGGAAGATCTTCATATGCTCATAACTTTTTAATTTCCCGACGGAACGCTTTGAAATTTTCACCATTTGTAGACGGCCTCCCGTACTACAAACTGATGCCCGTGTGGGCATGATGAAAATGGTAGTTCGCGAGACGGAAGCGCGTAAAGCTTCGGGGTGGCCGACTTCCACACCCCGATAACTCGGTATCGAAACATTGTTGCGGGCGGGTGCGCATGGCAATACCTGCGCCTCTGTGGGCCCTATCCGCGTGCAAAATCTAAAAGCGATCAGAGCCTTAGAAAGCGCGTACAACCGCTATCCCCATTTGCCTTGGGCCCTATGGGAAAACAGGAAATATCATAATTGCGGTCCGGGGCGCGCGCGCACAATGATAATTTTCACACCCGAGTAAGCTCTTTTATAGGTCAACATTTTGGAAAAAAAATTGGCTTGCTGCCCACAGCAGGAGCTGAGAACCATGCATTCGGAGGTTTTCACACCCCACCCACTAATGCCCTCAAAGTTTGAGAAAACGCGACCTTCGCGAAAAGCCCCGGAACCTATTGCAAAGTGATGAGCAGTGCCCAGGAGCACCTCTCAGTCATTTGCGCAAAATTCCTTCGGCTACAAGTGGCTCAAATAAGGGCGTGAAAATTGTGCCGAAAGCCCTTTCAGGGGCTATTGCTCGGCACTCGGGGGACGGAAAATTTTACGCAATGCCTCACAATGAAGCACTGGTCGGGGGCTAACTTCTGGCACCAGTTTCGAGCCCGTCCGTGAAAGTGACCCGCGCAAGTTTTAGGCCGGTTCGGCTACTGTGGCCTAATGGGGCCTAATGGGAAGATCTTCTAATGCTCATAACTTTTTAATTTCCCGACGGAACGCTTTGAAATTTTCACCATTTGTAGACGGCCTCCCGTACTACAAACTGATGCCCGTGTGGGCATGATGAAAATGGTAGTTCGCGAGACGGAAGCGCGTAAAGCTTCGGGGCGGCGGACTTCCACACCCCGATAACTCGGTATCGAAACATTGTTGCGGGCGGGTGCGCATGGCAATACCTGCGCCTCTGTGGGCCCTATCGGCGTGCAAAATCTAAAAGCGATCAGAGCCTTAGAAAGCGCGTACAACCGCTATCCCCATTTGCCTTGGGCCCTATGGGAAAACAGGAAATATCATAATTGCGGTCCGGGGCGCGCGCGCACAATGATAATTTTCACACCCGAGTAAGCTCTTTTATAGGTCAACATTTTGGAAAAAAAATTGGCTTGCTGCCCACAGCAGGAGCTGAGAACCATGCATTCGGAGGTTTTCACACCCCACCCACTAATGCCCTCAAAGTTTGAGAAAACGCGACCTTCGTGAAAAGCCCCGGAACCTATTGCAAAGTGATGAGCAGTGCCCAGGAGCACCTCTCAGTCATTTGCGCAAAATTCCTTCGGCTACAAGTGGCTCAAATAAGGGCGTGAAAATTGTGCCGAAAGCCCTTTCAGGGGCTATTGCTCGGCACTCGGGGGACGGAAACTTTTACGCAATGCCTCACAATGAAGCACTAATCGGGGGCTAACTTCTGGCACCAGTTTCGAGCCCGTCCGTGAAAGTGACCCGCGCAAGTTTTAGGCCGGTTCGGCTACTGTGGCCTAATGGGGCCTAATGGGAAGATCTTCTAATGCTCATAACTTTTTAATTTCCCGACGGAACGCTTTGAAATTTTCACCATTTGTAGACGGCCTCCCGTACTACAAACTGATGCCCGTGTGGGCATGATGAAAATGGTAGTTCGCGAGACGGAAGCGCGTAAAGCTTCGGGGCGGCGGACTTCCACACCCCGATAACTCGGTATCGAAACATTGTTGCGGGCGGGTGCGCATGGCAATACCTGCGCCTCTGTGGGCCCTATCCGCGTGCAAAATCTAAAAGCGATCAGAGCCTTAGAAAGCGCGTACAACCGCTATCCCCATTTGCCTTGGGCCCTATGGGAAAACAGGAAATATCATAATTGCGGTCCGGGGCGCGCGCGCACAATGATAATTTTCACACCCGAGTAAGCTCTTTTATAGGTCAACATTTTGGAAAAAAAATTGGCTTGCTGCCCACAGCAGGAGCTGAGAACCATGCATTCGGAGGTTTTCACACCCCACCCACTAATGCCCTCAAAGTTTGAGAAAACGCGACCTTCGCGAAAAGCCCCGGAACCTATTGCAAAGTGATGAGCAGTGCCCAGGAGCACCTCTCAGTCATTTGCGCAAAATTCCTTCGGCTACAAGTGGCTCAAATAAGGGCGTGAAAATTGTGCCGAAAGCCCTTTCAGGGGCTATTGCTCGGCACTCGGGGGACGGAAAATTTTACGCAATGCCTCACAATGAAGCACTGGTCGGGGGCTAACTTCTGGCACCAGTTTCGAGCCCGTCCGTGAAAGTGACCCGCGCAAGTTTTAGGCCGGTTCGGCTACTGTGGCCTAATGGGGTCTAATGGGAAGATCTTCTAATGCTCATAACTTTTTAATTTCCCGACGGAACGCTTTGAAATTTTCACCATTTGTAGACGGCCTCCCGTACTACAAACTGATGCCCGTGTGGGCATGATGAAAATGGTAGTTCGCGAGACGGAAGCGCGTAAAGCTTCGGGGCGGCGGACTTCCACACCCCGATAACTCGGTATCGAAACATTGTTGCGGGCGGGTGCGCATGGCAATACCTGCGCCTCTGTGGGCCCTATCCGCGTGCAAAATCTAAAAGCGATCAGAGCCTTAGAAAGCGCGTACAACCGCTATCCCCATTTGCCTTGGGCCCTATGGGAAAACAGGAAATATCATAATTGCGGTCCGGGGCGCGCGCGCACAATGATAATTTTCACACCCGAGTAAGCTCTTTTATAGGTCAACATTTTGGAAAAAAAATTGGCTTGCTGCCCACAGCAGGAGCTGAGAACCATGCATTCGGAGGTTTTCACACCCCACCCACTAATGCCCTCAAAGTTTGAGAAAACGCGACCTTCGCGAAAAGCCCCGGAACCTATTGCAAAGTGATGAGCAGTGCCCAGGAGCACCTCTCAGTCATTTACGCAAAATTCCTTCGGCTACAAGTGGCTCAAATAAGGGCGTGAAAATTGTGCCGAAAGCCCTTTCAGGGGCTATTGCTCGGCACTCGGGGGACGGAAAATTTTACGCAATGCCTCACAATGAAGCACTGGTCGGGGGCTAACTTCTGGCACCAGTTTCGAGCCCGTCCGTGAAAGTGACCCGCGCAAGTTTTAGGCCGGTTCGGCTACTGTGGCCTAATGGGGCCTAATGGGAAGATCTTCTAATGCTCATAACTTTTTAATTTCCCGACGGAACGCTTTGAAATTTTCACCATTTGTAGACGGCCTCCCGTACTACAAACTGATGCCCGTGTGGGCATGATGAAAATGGTAGTTCGCGAGACAGAAGCGCGTAAAGCTTCGGGGCGGCGGACTTCCACACCCCGATAACTCGGTATCGAAACATTGTTGCGGGCGGGTGCGCATGGCAATACCTGCGCCTCTGTGGGCCCTATCCGCGTGCAAAATCTAAAAGCGATCAGAGCCTTAGAAAGCGCGTACAACCGCTATCCCCATTTGCCTTGGGCCCTATGGGAAAACAGGAAATATCATAATTGCGGTCCGGGGCGCGCGCGCACAATGATAATTTTCACACCCGAGTAAGCTCTTTTATAGGTCAACATTTTGGAAAAAAAATTGGCTTGCTGCCCACAGCAGGAGCTGAGAACCATGCATTCGGAGGTTTTCACACCCCACCCACTAATGCCCTCAAAGTTTGAGAAAACGCGACCTTCGCGAAAAGCCCCGGAACCTATTGCAAAGTGATGAGCAGTGCCCAGGAGCACCTCTCAGTCATTTGCGCAAAATTCCTTCGGCTACAAGTGGCTCAAATAAGGGCGTGAAAATTGTGCCGAAAGCCCTTTCAGGGGCTATTGCTCGGCACTCGGGGGACGGAAAATTTTACGCAATGCCTCACAATGAAGCACTGGTCGGGGGCTAACTTCTGGCACCAGTTTCGAGCCCGTCCGTGAAAGTGACCCGCGCAAGTTTTAGGCCGGTTCGGCTACTGTGGCCTAATGGGGCCTAATGGGAAGATCTTCTAATGCTCATAACTTTTTAATTTCCCGACGGAACGCTTTGAAATTTTCACCATTTGTAGACGGCCTCCCGTACTACAAACTGATGCCCGTGTGGGCATGATGAAAATGGTAGTTCGCGAGACGGAAGCGCGTAAAGCTTTGGGGCGGCGGACTTCCACACCCCGATAACTCGGTATCGAAACATTGTTGCGGGCGGGTGCGCATGGCAATACCTGCGCCTCTGTGGGCCCTATCCGCGTGCAAAATCTAAAAGCAATCAGAGCCTTAGAAAGCGCGTACAACCGCTATCCCCATTTGCCTTGGGCCCTATGGGAAAACAGGAAATATCATAATTGCGGTCCGGGGCGCGCGCGCACAATGATAATTTTCACACCCGAGTAAGCTCTTTTATAGGTCAACATTTTGGAAAAAAAATTGGCTTGCTGCCCACAGCAGGAGCTGAGAACCATGCATTCGGAGGTTTTCACACCCCACCCACTAATGCCCTCAAAGTTTGAGAAAACGCGACCTTCGCGAAAAGCCCCGGAACCTATTGCAAAGTGATGAGCAGTGCCCAGGAGCACCTCTCAGTCATTTGCGCAAAATTCCTTCGGCTACAAGTGGCTCAAATAAGGGCGTGAAAATTGTGCCGAAAGCCCTTTCAGGGGCTATTGCTCGGCACTCGGGGGACGGAAAATTTTACGCAATGCCTCACAATGAAGCACTGGTCGGGGGCTAACTTCTGGCACCAGTTTCGAGCCCGTCCGTGAAAGTGACCCGCGCAAGTTTTAGGCCGGTTCGGCTACTGTGGCCTAATGGGGCCTAATGGGAAGATCTTCTAATGCTCATAACTTTTTAATTTCCCGACGGAACGCTTTGAAATTTTCACCATTTGTAGACGGCCTCCCGTACTACAAACTGATGCCCGTGTGGGCATGATGAAAATGGTAGTTCGCGAGACGGAAGCGCGTAAAGCTTCGGGGCGGCGGACTTCCACACCCCGATAACTCGGTATCGAAACATTGTTGCGGGCGGGTGCGCATGGCAATACCTGCGCCTCTGTGGGCCCTATCCGCGTGCAAAATCTAAAAGCGATCAGAGCCTTAGAAAGCGCGTACAACCGCTATCCCCATTTGCCTTGGGCCCTATGGGAAAACAGGAAATATCATAATTGCGGTCCGGGGCGCGCGCGCACAATGATAATTTTCACACCTGAGTAAGCTCTTTTATAGGTCAACATTTTGGAAAAAAAATTGGCTTGCTGCCCACAGCAGGAGCTGAGAACCATGCATTCGGAGGTTTTCACACCCCACCCACTAATGCCCTCAAAGTTTGAGAAAACGCGACCTTCGCGAAAAGCCCCGGAACCTATTGCAAAGTGATGAGCAGTGCCCAGGAGCACCTCTCAGTCATTTGCGCAAAATTCCTTCGGCTACAAGTGGCTCAAATAAGGGCGTGAAAATTGTGCCTAAAGCCCTTTCAGGGGCTATTGCTCGGCACTCGGGGGACGGAAAATTTTACGCAATGCCTCACAATGAAGCACTGGTCGGGGGCTAACTTCTGGCACCAGTTTCGAGCCCGTCCGTGAAAGTGACCCGCGCAAGTTTTAGGCCGGTTCGGCTACTGTGGCCTAATGGGGCCTAATGGGAAGATCTTCTAATGCTCATAACTTTTTAATTTCCCGACGGAACGCTTTGAAATTTTCACCATTTGTAGACGGCCTCCCGTACTACAAACTGATGCCCGTGTGGGCATGATGAAAATGGTAGTTCGCGAGACGGAAGCGCGTAAAGCTTCGGGGCGGCGGACTTCCACACCCCGATAACTCGGTATCGAAACATTGTTGCGGGCGGGTGCGCATGGCAATACCTGCGCCTCTGTGGGCCCTATCCGCGTGCAAAATCTAAAAGCGATCAGAGCCTTAGAAAGCGCGTACAACCGCTATCCCCATTTGCCTTGGGCCCTATGGGAAAACAGGAAATATCATAATTGCGGTCCGGGGCGCGCGCGCACAATGATAATTTTCACACCCGAGTAAGCTCTTTTATAGGTCAACATTTTGGAAAAAAAATTGGCTTGCTGCCCACAGCAGGAGCTGAGAACCATGCATTCGGAGGTTTTCACACCCCACCCACTAATGCCCTCAAAGTTTGAGAAAACGCGACCTTCGCGAAAAGCCCCGGAACCTATTGCAAAGTGATGAGCAGTGCCCAGGAGCACCTCTCAGTCATTTGCGCAAAATTCCTTCGGCTACAAGTGGCTCAAATAAGGGCGTGAAAATTGTGCCGAAAGCCCTTTCAGGGGCTATTGCTCGGCACTCGGGGGACGGAAAATTTTACGCAATGCCTCACAATGAAGCAGTGGTCGGGGGCTAACTTCTGGCACCAGTTTCGAGCCCGTCCGTGAAAGTGACCCGCGCAAGTTTTAGGCCGGTTCGGCTACTGTGGCCTAATGGGGCCTAATGGGAAGATCTTCTAATGCTCATAACTTTTTAATTTCCCGACGGAACGCTTTGAAATTTTCACCATTTGTAGACGGCCTCCCGTACTACAAACTGATGCCCGTGTGGGCATGATGAAAATGGTAGTTCGCGAGACGGAAGCGCGTAAAGCTTCGGGGCGGCGGACTTCCACACCCCGATAACTCGGTATCGAAACATTGTTGCGGGCGGGTGCGCATGGCAATACCTGCGCCTCTGTGGGCCCTATCCGCGTGCAAAATCTAAAAGCGATCAGAGCCTTAGAAAGCGCGTACAACCGCTATCCCCATTTGCCTTGGGCCCTATGGGAAAACAGGAAATATCATAATTGCGGTCCGGGGCGCGCGCGCACAATGATAATTTTCACACCCGAGTAAGCTCTTTTATAGGTCAACATTTTGGAAAAAAAATTGGCTTGCTGCCCACAGCAGGAGCTGAGAACCATGCATTCGGAGGTTTTCACACCCCACCCACTAATGCCCTCAAAGTTTGAGAAAACGCGACCTTCGCGTAAAGCCCCGGAACCTATTGCAAAGTGATGAGCAGTGCCCAGGAGCACCTCTCAGTCATTTGCGCAAAATTCCTTCGGCTACAAGTGGCTCAAATAAGGGCGTGAAAATTGTGCCGAAAGCCCTTTCAGGGGCTATTGCTCGGCACTCGGGGGACGGAAAATTTTACGCAATGCCTCACAATGAAGCACTGGTCGGGGGCTAACTTCTGGCACCAGTTTCGAGCCCGTCCGTGAAAGTGACCCGCGCAAGTTTTAGGCCGGTTCGGCTACTGTGGCCTAATGGGGCCTAATGGGAAGATCTTCTAATGCTCATAACTTTTTAATTTCCCGACGGAACGCTTTGAAATTTTCACCATTTGTAGACGGCCTCCCGTACTACAAACTGATGCCCGTGTGGGCATGATGAAAATGGTAGTTCGCGAGACGGAAGCGCGTAAAGCTTCGGGGCGGCGGACTTCCACACCCCGATAACTCGGTATCGAAACATTGTTGCGGGCGGGTGCGCATGGCAATACCTGCGCCTCTGTGGGCCCTATCCGCGTGCAAAATCTAAAAGCGATCAGAGCCTTAGAAAGCGCGTACAACCGCTATCCCCATTTGCCTTGGGCCCTATGGGAAAACAGGAAATATCATAATTGCGGTCCGGGGCGCGCGCGCACAATGATAATTTTCACACCCGAGTAAGCTCTTTTATAGGTCAACATTTTGGAAAAAAAATTGGCTTGCTGCCCACAGCAGGAGCTGAGAACCATGCATTCGGAGGTTTTCACACCCCACCCACTAATGCCCTCAAACTTCGCGAAAAGCCCCGGAACCTATTGCAAAGTGATGAGCAGTGCCCAGGAGCACCTCTCAGTCATTTGCGCAAAATTCCTTCGGCTACAAGTGGCTCAAATAAGGGCGTGAAAATTGTGCCGAAAGCCCTTTCAGGGGCTATTGCTCGGCACTCGGGGGACGGAAAATTTTACGCAATGCCTCACAATGAAGCACTGGTCGGGGGCTAACTTCTGGCACCAGTTTCGAGCCCGTCCGTGAAAGTGACCCGCGCAAGTTTTAGGCCGGTTCGGCTACTGTGGCCTAATGGGGCCTAATGGGAAGATCTTCTAATGCTCATAACTTTTTAATTTCCCGACGGAACGCTTTGAAATTTTCACCATTTGTAGACGGCCTCCCGTACTACAAACTGATGCCCGTGTGGGCATGATGAAAATGGTAGTTTGCGAGACGGAAGCGCGTAAAGCTTCGGGGCGGCGGACTTCCACACCCCGATAACTCGGTATCGAAACATTGTTGCGGGCGGGTGCGCATGGCAATACCTGCGCCTCTGTGGGCCCTATCCGCGTGCAAAATCTAAAAGCGATCAGAGCCTTAGAAAGCGCGTACAACCGCTATCCCCATTTGCCTTGGGCCCTATGGGAAAACAGGAAATATCATAATTGCGGTCCGGGGCGCGCGCGCACAATGATAATTTTCACACCCGAGTAAGCTCTTTTATAGGTCAACATTTTGGAAAAAAAATTGGCTTGCTGCCCACAGCAGGAGCTGAGAACCATGCATTCGGAGGTTTTCACACCCCACCCACTAATGCCCTCAAAGTTTGAGAAAACGCGACCTTCGCGAAAAGCCCCGGAACCTATTGCAAAGTGATGAGCAGTGCCCAGGAGCACCTCTCAGTCATTTGCGCAAAATTCCTTCGGCTACAAGTGGCTCAAATAAGGGCGTGAAAATTGTGCCGAAAGCCCTTTCAGGGGCTATTGCTCGGCACTCGGGGGACGGAAAATTTTACGCAATGCCTCACAATGAAGCACTGGTCGGGGGCTAACTTCTGGCACCAGTTTCGAGCCTGTCCGTGAAAGTGACCCGCGCAAGTTTTAGGCCGGTTCGGCTACTGTGGCCTAATGGGGCCTAATGGGAAGATCTTCTAATGCTCATAACTTTTTAATTTCCCGACGGAACGCTTTGAAATTTTCACCATTTGTAGACGGCCTCCCGTACTACAAACTGATGCCCGTGTGGGCATGATGAAAATGGTAGTTCGCGAGACGGAAGCGCGTAAAGCTTCGGGGCGGCGGACTTCCACACCCCGATAACTCGGTATCGAAACATTGTTGCGGGCGGGTGCGCATGGCAATACCTGCGCCTCTGTGGGCCCTATCCGCGTGCAAAATCTAAAAGCGATCAGAGCCTTAGAAAGCGCGTACAACCGCTATCCCCATTTGCCTTGGGCCCTATGGGAAAACAGGAAATATCATAATTGCGGTCCGGGGCGCGCGCGCACAATGATAATTTTCACACCCGAGTAAGCTCTTTTATAGGTCAACATTTTGGAAAAAAAATTGGCTTGCTGCCCACAGCAGGAGCTGAGAACCATGCATTCGGAGGTTTTCACACCCCACCCACTAATGCCCTCAAAGTTTGAGAAAACGCGACCTTCGCGAAAAGCCCCGGAACCTATTGCAAAGTGATGAGCAGTGCCCAGGAGCACCTCTCAGTCATTTGCGCAAAATTCCTTCGGCTACAAGTGGCTCAAATAAGGGCGTGAAAATTGTGCCGAAAGCCCTTTCAGGGGCTATTGCTCGACACTCGGGGGACGGAAAATTTTACACAATGCCTCACAATGAAGCACTGGTCGGGGGCTAACTTCTGGCACCAGTTTCGAGCCCGTCCGTGAAAGTGACCCGCGCAAGTTTTAGGCCGGTTCGGCTACTGTGGCCTAATGGGGCCTAATGGGAAGATCTTCTAATGCTCATAACTTTTTAATTTCCCGACGGAACGCTTTGAAATTTTCACCATTTGTAGACGGCCTCCCGTACTACAAACTGATGCCCGTGTGGGCATGATGAAAATGGTAGTTCGCGAGACGGAAGCGCGTAAAGCTTCGGGGCGGCGGACTTACACACCCCGATAACTCGGTATCGAAACATTGTTGCGGGCGGGTGCGCATGGCAATACCTGCGCCTCTGTGGGCCCTTTCCGCGTGCAAAATCTAAAAGCGATCAGAGCCTTAGAAAGCGCGTACAACCGCTATCCCCATTTGCCTTGGGCCCTATGGGAAAACAGGAAATATCATAATTGCGGTCCGGGGCGCGCGCGCACAATGATAATTTTCACACCCGAGTAAGCTCTTTTATAGGTCAACATTTTGGAAAAAAAATTGGCTTGCTGCCCACAGCAGGAGCTGAGAACCATGCATTCGGAGGTTTTCACACCCCACCCACTAATGCCCTCAAAGTTTGAGAAAACGCGACCTTCGCGAAAAGCCCCGGAACCTATTGCAAAGTGATGAGCAGTGCCCAGGAGCACCTCTCAGTCATTTGCGCAAAATTCCTTCGGCTACAAGTGGCTCAAATAAGGGCGTGAAAATTGTGCCGAAAGCCCTTTCAGGGGCTATTGCTCGGCACTCGGGGGACGGAAAATTTTACGCAATGCCTCACAATGAAGCACTGGTCGGGGGCTAACTTCTGGCACCAGTTTCGAGCCCGTCCGTGAAAGTGACCCGCGCAAGTTTTAGGCCGGTTCGGCTACTGTGGCCTAATGGGGCCTAATGGGAAGATCTTCTAATGCTCATAACTTTTTAATTTCCCGACGGAACGCTTTGAAATTTTCACCATTTGTAGACGGCCTCCCGTACTACAAACTGATGCCCGTGTGGGCATGATGAAAATGGTAGTTCGCGAGACGGAAGCGCGTAAAGCTTCGGGGCGGCGGACTTCCACACCCCGATAACTCGGTATCGAAACATTGTTGCGGGCGGGTGCGCATGGCAATACCTGCGCCTCTGTGGGCCCTATCCGCGTGCAAAATCTAAAAGCGATCAGAGCCTTAGAAAGCGCGTACAACCGCTATCCCCATTTGCCTTGGGCCCTATGGGAAAACAGGAAATATCATAATTGCGGTCCGGGGCGCGCGCGCACAATGATAATTTTCACACCCGAGTAAGCTCTTTTATAGGTCAACATTTTGGAAAAAAAATTGGCTTGCTGCCCACAGCAGGAGCTGAGAACCATGCATTCGGAGGTTTTCACACCCCACCCACTAATGCCCTCAAAGTTTGAGAAAACGCGACCTTCGCGAAAAGCCCCGGAACCTATTGCAAAGTGATGAGCAGTGCCCAGGAGCACCTCTCAGTCATTTGCGCAAAATTCCTTCGGCTACAAGTGGCTCAAATAAGGGCGTGAAAATTGTGCCGAAAGCCCTTTCAGGGGCTATTGCTCGGCACTCGGGGGACGGAAAATTTTACGCAATGCCTCACAATGAAGCACTGGTCGGGGGCTAACTTCTGGCACCAGTTTCGAGCCCGTCCGTGAAAGTGACCCGCGCAAGTTTTAGGCCGGTTCGGCTACTGTGGCCTAATGGGGCCTAATGGGAAGATCTTCTAATGCTCATAACTTTTTAATTTCCCGACGGAACGCTTTGAAATTTTCACCATTTGTAGACGGCCTCCCGTACTACAAACTGATGCCCGTGTGGGCATGATGAAAATGGTAGTTCGCGAGACGGAAGCGCGTAAAGCTTCGGGGCGGCGGACTTCCACACCCCGATAACTCGGTATCGAAACATTGTTGCGGGCGGGTGCGCATGGCAATACCTGCGCCTCTGTGGGCCCTATCCGCGTGCAAAATCTAAAAGCGATCAGAGCCTTAGAAAGCGCGTACAACCGCTATCCCCATTTGCCTTGGGCCCTATGGGAAAACAGGAAATATCATAATTGCGGTCCGGGGCGCGCGCGCACAATGATAATTTTCACACCTGAGTAAGCTCTTTTATAGGTCAACATTTTGGAAAAAAAATTGGCTTGCTGCCCACAGCAGGAGCTGAGAACCATGCATTCGGAGGTTTTCACACCCCACCCACTAATGCCCTCAAAGTTTGAGAAAACGCGACCTTCGCGAAAAGCCCCGGAACCTATTGCAAAGTGATGAGCAGTGCCCAGGAGCACCTCTCAGTCATTTGCGCAAAATTCCTTCGGCTACAAGTGGCTCAAATAAGGGCGTGAAAATTGTGCCGAAAGCCCTTTCAGGGGCTATTGCTCGGCACTCGGGGGACGGAAAATTTTACGCAATGCCTCACAATGAAGCACTGGTCGGGGGCTAACTTCTGGCACCAGTTTCGAGCCCGTCCGTGAAAGTGACCCGCGCAAGTTTTAGGCCGGTTCGGCTACTGTGGCCTAATGGGGCCTAATGGGAAGATCTTCTAATGCTCATAACTTTTTAATTTCCCGACGGAACGCTTTGAAATTTTCACCATTTGTAGACGGCCTCCCGTACTACAAACTGATGCCCGTGTGGGCATGATGAAAATGGTAGTTCGCGAGACGGAAGCGCGTAAAGCTTCGGGGCGGCGGACTTCCACACCCCGATAACTCGGTATCGAAACATTGTTGCGGGCGGGTGCGCATGGCAATACCTGCGCCTCTGTGGGCCCTATCCGCGTGCAAAATCTAAAAGCGATCAGAGCCTTAGAAAGCGCGTACAACCGCTATCCCCATTTGCCTTGGGCCCTATGGGAAAACAGGAAATATCATAATTGCGGTCCGGGGCGCGCGCGCACAATGATAATTTTCACACCCGAGTAAGCTCTTTTATAGGTCAACATTTTGGAAAAAAAATTGGCTTGCTGCCCACAGCAGGAGCTGAGAACCATGCATTCGGAGGTTTTCACACCCCACCCACTAATGCCCTCAAAGTTTGAGAAAACGCGACCTTCGCGAAAAGCCCCGGAACCTATTGCAAAGTGATGAGCAGTGCCCAGGAGCACCTCTCAGTCATTTGCGCAAAATTCCTTCGGCTACAAGTGGCTCAAATAAGGGCGTGAAAATTGTGCCGAAAGCCCTTTCAGGGGCTATTGCTCGGCACTCGGGGGACGGAAAATTTTACGCAATGCCTCACAATGAAGCACTGGTCGGGGGCTAACTTCTGGCACCAGTTTCGAGCCCGTCCGTGAAAGTGACCCGCGCAAGTTTTAGGCCGGTTCGGCTACTGTGGCCTAATGGGGCCTAATGGGAAGATCTTCTAATGCTCATAACTTTTTAATTTCCCGACGGAACGCTTTGAAATTTTCACCATTTGTAGACGGCCTCCCGTACTACAAACTGATGCCCGTGTGGGCATGATGAAAATGGTAGTTCGCGAGACAGAAGCGCGTAAAGCTTCGGGGCGGCGGACTTCCACACCCCGATAACTCGGTATCGAAACATTGTTGCGGGCGGGTGCGCATGGCAATACCTGCGCCTCTGTGGGCCCTATCCGCGTGCAAAATCTAAAAGCGATCAGAGCCTTAGAAAGCGCGTACAACCGCTATCCCCATTTGCCTTTGGCCCTATGGGAAAACAGGAAATATCATAATTGCGGTCCGGGGCGCGCGCGCACAATGATAATTTTCACACCCGAGTAAGCTCTTTTATAGGTCAACATTTTGGAAAAAAAATTGGCTTGCTGCCCACAGCAGGAGCTGAGAACCATGCATTCGGAGGTTTTCACACCCCACCCACTAATGCCCTCAAAGTTTGAGAAAACGCGACCTTCGCGAAAAGCCCCGGAACCTATTGCAAAGTGATGAGCAGTGCCCAGGAGCACCTCTCAGTCATTTGCGCAAAATTCCTTCGGCTACAAGTGGCTCAAATAAGGGCGTGAAAATTGTGCCGAAAGCCCTTTCAGGGGCTATTGCTCGGCACTCGGGGGACGGAAAATTTTACGCAATGCCTCACAATGAAGCACTGGTCGGGGGCTAACTTCTGGCACCAGTTTCGAGCCCGTCCGTGAAAGTGACCCGCGCAAGTTTTAGGCCGGTTCGGCTACTGTGGCCTAATGGGGCCTAATGGGAAGATCTTCTAATGCTCATAACTTTTTAATTTCCCGACGGAACGCTTTGAAATTTTCACCATTTGTAGACGGCCTCCCGTACTACAAACTGATGCCCGTGTGGGCATGATGAAAATGGTAGTTCGCGAGACGGAAGCGCGTAAAGCTTCGGGGCGGCGGACTTCCACACCCCGATAACTCGGTATCGAAACATTGTTGCGGGCGGGTGCGCATGGCAATACCTGCGCCTCTGTGGGCCCTATCCGCGTGCAAAATCTAAAAGCGATCAGAGCCTTAGAAAGCGCGTACAACCGCTATCCCCATTTGCCTTGGGCCCTATGGGAAAACAGGAAATATCATAATTGCGGTCCGGGGCGCGCGCGCACAATGATAATTTTCACACCCGAGTAAGCTCTTTTATAGGTCAACATTTTGGAAAAAAAATTGGCTTGCTGCCCACAGCAGGAGCTGAGAACCATGCATTCGGAGGTTTTCACACCCCACCCACTAATGCCCTCAAAGTTTGAGAAAACGCGACCTTCGCGAAAAGCCCCGGAACCTATTGCAAAGTGATGAGCAGTGCCCAGGAGCACCTCTCAGTCATTTGCGCAAAATTCCTTCGGCTACAAGTGGCTCAAATAAGGGCGTGAAAATTGTGCCGAAAGCCCTTTCAGGGGCTATTGCTCGGCACTCGGGGGACGGAAAATTTTACGCAATGCCTCACAATGAAGCACTGGTCGGGGGCTAACTTCTGGCACCAGTTTCGAGCCCGTCCGTGAAAGTGACCCGCGCAAGTTTTAGGCCGGTTCGGCTACTGTGGCCTAATGGGGCCTAATGGGAAGATCTTCTAATGCTCATAACTTTTTAATTTCCCGACGGAACGCTTTGAAATTTTCACCATTTGTAGACGGCCTCCCGTACTACAAACTGATGCCCGTGTGGGCATGATGAAAATGGTAGTTCGCGAGACAGAAGCGCGTAAAGCTTCGGGGCGGCGGACTTCCACACCCCGATAACTCGGTATCGAAACATTGTTGCGGGCGGGTGCGCATGGCAATACCTGCGCCTCTGTGGGCCCTATCCGCGTGCAAAATCTAAAAGCGATCAGAGCCTTAGAAAGCGCGTACAACCGCTATCCCCATTTGCCTTGGGCCCTATGGGAAAACAGGAAATATCATAATTGCGGTCCGGGGCGCGCGCGCACAATGATAATTTTCACACCCGAGTAAGCTCTTTTATAGGTCAACATTTTGGAAAAAAAATTGGCTTGCTGCCCACAGCAGGAGCTGAGAACCATGCATTCGGAGGTTTTCACACCCCACCCACTAATGCCCTCAAAGTTTGAGAAAACGCGACCTTCGCGAAAAGCCCCGGAACCTATTGCAAAGTGATGAGCAGTGCCCAGGAGCACCTCTCAGTCATTTGCGCAAAATTCCTTCGGCTACAAGTGGCTCAAATAAGGGCGTGAAAATTGTGCCGAAAGCCCTTTCAGGGGCTATTGCTCGGCACTCGGGGGACGGAAAATTTTACGCAATGCCTCACAATGAAGCACTGGTCGGGGGCTAACTTCTGGCACCAGTTTTGAGCCCGTCCGTGAAAGTGACCCGCGCAAGTTTTAGGCCGGTTCGGCTACTGTGGCCTAATGGGGCCTAATGGGAAGATCTTCTAATGCTCATAACTTTTTAATTTCCCGACGGAACGCTTTGAAATTTTCACCATTTGTAGACGGCCTCCCGTACTACAAACTGATGCCCGTGTGGGCATGATGAAAATGGTAGTTCGCGAGACGGAAGCGCGTAAAGCTTCGGGGCGGCGGACTTCCACACCCCGATAACTCGGTATCGAAACATTGTTGCGGGCGGGTGCACATGGCAATACCTGCGCCTCTGTGGGCCCTATCCGCGTGCAAAATCTAAAAGCGATCAGAGCCTTAGAAAGCGCGTACAACCGCTATCCCCATTTGCCTTGGGCCCTATGGGAAAACAGGAAATATCATAATTGCGGTCCGGGGCGCGCGCGCACAATGATAATTTTCACACCCGAGTAAGCTCTTTTATAGGTCAACATTTTGGAAAAAAAATTGGCTTGCTGCCCACAGCAGGAGCTGAGAACCATGCATTCGGAGGTTTTCACACCCCACCCACTAATGCCCTCAAAGTTTGAGAAAACGCGACCTTCGCGAAAAGCCCCGGAACCTATTGCAAAGTGATGAGCAGTGCCCAGGAGCACCTCTCAGTCATTTGCGCAAAATTCCTTCGGCTACAAGTGGCTCAAATAAGGGCGTGAAAATTGTGCCAAAAGCCCTTTCAGGGGCTATTGCTCGGCACTCGGGGGACGGAAAATTTTACGCAATGCCTCACAATGAAGCACTGGTCGGGGGCTAACTTCTGGCACCAGTTTTGAGCCCGTCCGTGAAAGTGACCCGCGCAAGTTTTAGGCCGGTTCGGCTACTGTGGCCTAATGGGGCCTAATGGGAAGATCTTCTAATGCTCATAACTTTTTAATTTCCCGACGGAACGCTTTGAAATTTTCACCATTTGTAGACGGCCTCCCGTACTACAAACTGATGCCCGTGTGGGCATGATGAAAATGGTAGTTCGCGAGACGGAAGCGCGTAAAGCTTCGGGGCGGCGGACTTCCACACCCCGATAACTCGGTATCGAAACATTGTTGCGGGCGGGTGCGCATGGCAATACCTGCGCCTCTGTGGGCCCTATCCGCGTGCAAAATCTAAAAGCGATCAGAGCCTTAGAAAGCGCGTACAACCGCTATCCCCATTTGCCTTGGGCCCTATGGGAAAACAGGAAATATCATAATTGCGGTCCGGGGCGCGCGCGTACAATGATAATTTTCACACCCGAGTAAGCTCTTTTATAGGTCAACATTTTGGAAAAAAAATTGGCTTGCTGCCCACAGCAGGAGCTGAGAACCATGCATTCGGAGGTTTTCACACCCCACCCACTAATGCCCTCAAAGTTTGAGAAAACGCGACCTTCGCGAAAAGCCCCGGAACCTATTGCAAAGTGATGAGCAGTGCCCAGGAGCACCTCTCAGTCATTTGCGCAAAATTCCTTCGGCTACAAGTGGCTCAAATAAGGGCGTGAAAATTGTGCCGAAAGCCCTTTCAGGGGCTATTGCTCGGCACTCGGGGGACGGAAAATTTTACGCAATGCCTCACAATGAAGCACTGGTCGGGGGCTAACTTCTGGCACCAGTTTCGAGCCCGTCCGTGAAAGTGACCCGCGCAAGTTTTAGGCCGGTTCGGCTACTGTGGCCTAATGGGGCCTAATGGGAAGATCTTCTAATGCTCATAACTTTTTAATTTCCCGACGGAACGCTTTGAAATTTTCACCATTTGTAGACGGCCTCCCGTACTACAAACTGATGCCCGTGTGGGCATGATGAAAATGGTAGTTCGCGAGACGGAAGCGCGTAAAGCTTCGGGGCGGCGGACTTCCACACCCCGATAACTCGGTATCGAAACATTGTTGCGGGCTGGTGCGCATGGCAATACCTGCGCCTCTGTGGGCCCTATCCGCGTGCAAAATCTAAAAGCGATCAGAGCCTTAGAAAGCGCGTACAACCGCTATCCCCATTTGCCTTGGGCCCTATGGGAAAACAGGAAATATCATAATTGCGGTCCGGGGCGCACGCGCACAATGATAATTTTCACACCCGAGTAAGCTCTTTTATAGGTCAACATTTTGGAAAAAAAATTGGCTTGCTGCCCACAGCAGGAGCTGAGAACCATGCATTCGGAGGTTTTCACACCCCACCCACTAATGCCCTCAAAGTTTGAGAAAACGCGACCTTCGCGAAAAGCCCCGGAACCTATTGCAAAGTGATGAGCAGTGCCCAGGAGCACCTCTCAGTCATTTGCGCAAAATTCCTTCGGCTACAAGTGGCTCAAATAAGGGCGTGAAAATTGTGCCGAAAGCCCTTTCAGGGGCTATTGCTCGGCACTCGGGGGACGGAAAATTTTACGCAATGCCTCACAATGAAGCACTGGTCGGGGGCTAACTTCTGGCACCAGTTTCGAGCCCGTCCGTGAAAGTGACCCGCGCAAGTTTTAGGCCAGTTCGGCTACTGTGGCCTAATGGGGCCTAATGGGAAGATCTTCTAATGCTCATAACTTTTTAATTTCCCGACGGAACGCTTTGAAATTTTCACCATTTGTAGACGGCCTCCCGTACTACAAACTGATGCCCGTGTGGGCATGATGAAAATGGTAGTTCGCGAGACGGAAGCGCGTAAAGCTTCGGGGCGGCGGACTTCCACACCCCGATAACTCGGTATCGAAACATTGTTGCGGGCGGGTGCGCATGGCAATACCTGCGCCTCTGTGGGCCCTATCCGCGTGCAAAATCTAAAAGCGATCAGAGCCTTAGAAAGCGCGTACAACCGCTATCCCCATTTGCCTTGGGCCCTATGGGAAAACAGGAAATATCATAATTGCGGTCCGGGGCGCGCGCGCACAATGATAATTTTCACACCCGAGTAAGCTCTTTTATAGGTCAACATTTTGGAAAAAAAATTGGCTTGCTGCCCACAGCAGGAGCTGAGAACCATGCATTCGGAGGTTTTCACACCCCACCCACTAATGCCCTCAAAGTTTGAGAAAACGCGACCTTCGCGAAAAGCCCCGGAACCTATTGCAAAGTGATGAGCAGTGCCCAGGAGCACCTCTCAGTCATTTGCGCAAAATTCCTTCGGCTACAAGTGGCTCAAATAAGGGCGTGAAAATTGTGCCGAAAGCCCTTTCAGGGGCTATTGCTCGGCACTCGGGGGACGGAAAATTTTACGCAATGCCTCACAATGAAGCACTGGTCGGGGGCTAACTTCTGGCACCAGTTTCGAGCCCGTCCGTGAAAGTGACCCGCGCAAGTTTTAGGCCGGTTCGGCTACTGTGGCCTAATGGGGCCTAATGGGAAGATCTTCTAATGCTCATAACTTTTTAATTTCCCGACGGAACGCTTTGAAATTTTCACCATTTGTAGACGGCCTCCCGTACTACAAACTGATGCCCGTGTGGGCATGATGAAAATGGTAGTTCGCGAGACGGAAGCGCGTAAAGCTTCGGGGCGGCGGACTTCCACACCCCGATAACTCGGTATCGAAACATTGTTGCGGGCAGGTGCGCATGGCAATACCTGCGCCTCTGTGGGCCCTATCCGCGTGCAAAATCTAAAAGCGATCAGAGCCTTAGAAAGCGCGTACAACCGCTATCCCCATTTGCCTTGGGCCCTATGGGAAAACAGGAAATATCATAATTGCGGTCCAGGGCGCGCGCGCACAATGATAATTTTCACACCCTAGTAAGCTAATTTATAGGTCAACATTTTGGAAAAAAAATTGGCTTGCTGCCCACAGCAGGAGCTGAGAACCATGCATTCGGAGGTTTTCACACCCCACCCACTAATGCCCTCAAAGTTTGAGAAAACGCGACCTTCGCGAAAAGCCCCGGAACCTATTGCAAAGTGATGAGCAGTGCCCAGGAGCACCTCTCAGTCATTTGCGCAAAATTCCTTCGGCTACAAGTGGCTCAAATAAGGGCGTGAAAATTGTGCCGAAAGCCCTTTCAGGGGCTATTGCTCGGCACTCGGGGGACGGAAAATTTTACACAATGCCTCACAATGAAGCACTGGTCGGGGGCTAACTTCTGGCACCAGTTTCGAGCCCGTCTGTGAAAGTGACCCGCGCAAGTTTCAGGCCGGTTCGGCTACTGTGGCCTAATGGGGCCTAATGGGAAGATCTTCTAATGCTCATAACTTTTTAATTTCCCGACGGAACGCTTTGAAATTTTCACCATTTGTAGACGGCCTCCCGTACTACAAACTGATGCCCGTGTGGGCATGATGAAAATGGTAGTTCGCGAGACGGAAGCGCGTAAAGCTTCGGGGCGGCGGACTTACACACCCCGATAACTCGGTATCGAAACATTGTTGCGGGCGGGTGCGCATGGCAATACCTGCGCCTCTGTGGGCCCTATCCGCGTGCAAAATCTAAAAGCGATCAGAGCCTTAGAAAGCGCGTACAACCGCTATCCCCATTTGCCTTGGGCCCTATGGGAAAACAGGAAATATCATAATTGCGGTCCGGGGCGCACGCGCACAATGATAATTTTCACACCCGAGTAAGCTCTTTTATAGGTCAACATTTTGGAAAAAAAATTGGCTTGCTGCCCACAGCAGGAGCTGAGAACCATGCATTCGGAGGTTTTCACACCCCACCCACTAATGCCCTCAAAGTTTGAGAAAACGCGACCTTCGCGAAAAGCCCCGGAACCTATTGCAAAGTGATGAGCAGTGCCCAGGAGCACCTCTCAGTCATTTGCGCAAAATTCCTTCGGCTACAAGTGGCTCAAATAAGGGCGTGAAAATTGTGCCGAAAGCCCTTTCAGGGGCTATTGCTCGGCACTCGGGGGACGGAAAATTTTACGCAATGCCTCACAATGAAGCACTGGTCGGGGGCTAACTTCTGGCACCAGTTTCGAGCCCGTCCGTGAAAGTGACCCGCGCAAGTTTTAGGCCGGTTCGGCTACTGTGGCCTAATGGGGCCTAATGGGAAGATCTTCTAATGCTCATAACTTTTTAATTTCCCGACGGAACGCTTTGAAATTTTCACCATTTGTAGACGGCCTCCCGTACTACAAACTGATGCCCGTGTGGGCATGATGAAAATGGTAGTTCGCGAGACGGAAGCGCGTAAAGCTTCGGGGCGGCGGACTTCCACACCCCGATAACTCGGTATCGAAACATTGTTGCGGGCGGGTGCGCATGGCAATACCTGCGCCTCTGTGGGCCCTATCCGCGTGCAAAATCTAAAAGCGATCAGAGCCTTAGAAAGCGCGTACAACCGCTATCCCCATTTGCCTTGGGCCCTATGGGAAAACAGGAAATATCATAATTGCGGTCCGGGGCGCGCGCGCACAATGATAATTTTCACACCCGAGTAAGCTCTTTTATAGGTCAACATTTTGGAAAAAAAATTGGCTTGCTGCCCACAGCAGGAGCTGAGAACCATGCATTCGGAGGTTTTCACACCCCACCCACTAATGCCCTCAAAGTTTGAGAAAACGCGACCTTCGCGAAAAGCCCCGGAACCTATTGCAAAGTGATGAGCAGTGCCCAGGAGCACCTCTCAGTCATTTGCGCAAAATTCCTTCGGCTACAAGTGGCTCAAATAAGGGCGTGAAAATTGTGCCGAAAGCCCTTTCAGGGGCTATTGCTCGGCACTCGGGGGACGGAAAATTTTACGCAATGCCTCACAATGAAGCACTGGTCGGGGGCTAACTTCTGGCACCAGTTTCGAGCCCGTCCGTGAAAGTGACCCGCGCAAGTTTTAGGCCGGTTCGGCTACTGTGGCCTAATGGGGCCTAATGGGAAGATCTTCTAATGCTCATAACTTTTTAATTTCCCGACGGAACGCTTTGAAATTTTCACCATTTGTAGACGGCCTCCCGTACTACAAACTGATGCCCGTGTGGGCATGATGAAAATGGTAGTTCGCGAGACGGAAGCGCGTAAAGCTTCGGGGCGGCGGACTTCCACACCCCGATAACTCGGTATCGAAACATTGTTGCGGGCAGGTGCGCATGGCAATACCTGCGCCTCTGTGGGCCCTATCCGCGTGCAAAATCTAAAAGCGATCAGAGCCTTAGAAAGCGCGTACAACCGCTATCCCCATTTGCCTTGGGCCCTATGGGAAAACAGGAAATATCATAATTGCGGTCCAGGGCGCGCGCGCACAATGATAATTTTCACACCCTAGTAAGCTAATTTATAGGTCAACATTTTGGAAAAAAAATTGGCTTGCTGCCCACAGCAGGAGCTGAGAACCATGCATTCGGAGGTTTTCACACCCCACCCACTAATGCCCTCAAAGTTTGAGAAAACGCGACCTTCGCGAAAAGCCCCGGAACCTATTGCAAAGTGATGAGCAGTGCCCAGGAGCACCTCTCAGTCATTTGCGCAAAATTCCTTCGGCTACAAGTGGCTCAAATAAGGGCGTGAAAATTGTGCCGAAAGCCCTTTCAGGGGCTATTGCTCGGCACTCGGGGGACGGAAAATTTTACACAATGCCTCACAATGAAGCACTGGTCGGGGGCTAACTTCTGGCACCAGTTTCGAGCCCGTCTGTGAAAGTGACCCGCGCAAGTTTCAGGCCGGTTCGGCTACTGTGGCCTAATGGGGCCTAATGGGAAGATCTTCTAATGCTCATAACTTTTTAATTTCCCGACGGAACGCTTTGAAATTTTCACCATTTGTAGACGGCCTCCCGTACTACAAACTGATGCCCGTGTGGGCATGATGAAAATGGTAGTTCGCGAGACGGAAGCGCGTAAAGCTTCGGGGCGGCGGACTTACACACCCCGATAACTCGGTATCGAAACATTGTTGCGGGCGGGTGCGCATGGCAATACCTGCGCCTCTGTGGGCCCTATCCGCGTGCAAAATCTAAAAGCGATCAGAGCCTTAGAAAGCGCGTACAACCGCTATCCCCATTTGCCTTGGGCCCTATGGGAAAACAGGAAATATCATAATTGCGGTCCGGGGCGCGCGCGCACAATGATAATTTTCACACCCGAGTAAGCTCTTTTATAGGTCAACATTTTGGAAAAAAAATTGGCTTGCTGCCCACAGCAGGAGCTGAGAACCATGCATTCGGAGGTTTTCACACCCCACCCACTAATGCCCTCAAAGTTTGAGAAAACGCGACCTTCGCGAAAAGCCCCGGAACCTATTGCAAAGTGATGAGCAGTGCCCAGGAGCACCTCTCAGTCATTTGCGCAAAATTCCTTCGGCTACAAGTGGCTCAAATAAGGGCGTGAAAATTGTGCCGAAAGCCCTTTCAGGGGCTATTGCTCGGCACTCGGGGGACGGAAAATTTTACGCAATGCCTCACAATGAAGCACTGGTCGGGGGCTAACTTCTGGCACCAGTTTCGAGCCCGTCCGTGAAAGTGACCCGCGCAAGTTTTAGGCCGGTTCGGCTACTTTGGCCTAATGGGGCCTAATGGGAAGATCTTCTAATGCTCATAACTTTTTAATTTCCCGACGGAACGCTTTGAAATTTTCACCATTTGTAGACGGCCTCCCGTACTACAAACTGATGCCCGTGTGGGCATGATGAAAATGGTAGTTCGCGAGACGGAAGCGCGTAAAGCTTCGGGGCGGCGGACTTCCACACCCCGATAACTCGGTATCGAAACATTGTTGCGGGCGGGTGCGCATGGCAATACCTGCGCCTCTGTGGGCCCTATCCGCGTGCAAAATCTAAAAGCGATCAGAGCCTTAGAAAGCGCGTACAACCGCTATCCCCATTTGCCTTGGGCCCTATGGGAAAACAGGAAATATCATAATTGCGGTCCGGGGCGCGCGCGCACAATGATAATTTTCACACCCGAGTAAGCTCTTTTATAGGTCAACATTTTGGAAAAAAAATTGGCTTGCTGCCCACAGCAGGAGCTGAGAACCATGCATTCGGAGGTTTTCACACCCCACCCACTAATGCCCTCAAAGTTTGAGAAAACGCGACCTTCGCGAAAAGCCCCGGAACCTATTGCAAAGTGATGAGCAGTGCCCAGGAGCACCTCTCAGTCATTTGCGCAAAATTCCTTCGGCTACAAGTGGCTCAAATAAGGGCGTGAAAATTGTGCCGAAAGCCCTTTCAGGGGCTATTGCTCGGCACTCGGGGGACGGAAAATTTTACGCAATGCCTCACAATGAAGCACTGGTCGGGGGCTAACTTCTGGCACCAGTTTCGAGCCCGTCCGTGAAAGTGACCCGCGAAAGTTTTAGGCCGGTTCGGCTACTGTGGCCTAATGGGGCCTAATGGGAAGATCTTCTAAGGCTCATAACTTTTTAATTTCCCGACGGAACGCTTTGAAATTTTCACCATTTGTAGACGGCCTCCCGTACTACAAACTGATGCCCGTGTGGGCATGATGAAAATGGTAGTTCGCGAGACGGAAGCGCGTAAAGCTTCGGGGCGGCGGACTTCCACACCCCGATAACTCGGTATCGAAACATTGTTGCGGGCGGGTGCGCATGGCAATACCTGCGCCTCTGTGGGCCCTATCCGCGTGCAAAATCTAAAAGCGATCAGAGCCTTAGAAAGCGCGTACAACCGCTATCCCCATTTGCCTTGGGCCCTATGGGAAAACAGGAAATATCATAATTGCGGTCCGGGGCGCGCGCGCACAATGATAATTTTCACACCCGAGTAAGCTCTTTTATAGGTCAACATTTTGGAAAAAAAATTGGCTTGCTGCCCACAGCAGGAGCTGAGAACCATGCATTCGGAGGTTTTCACACCCCACCCACTAATGCCCTCAAAGTTTGAGAAAACGCGACCTTCGCGAAAAGCCCCGGAACCTATTGCAAAGTGATGAGCAGTGCCCAGGAGCACCTCTCAGTCATTTGCGCAAAATTCCTTCGGCTACAAGTGGCTCAAATAAGGGCGTGAAAATTGTGCCGAAAGCCCTTTCAGGGGCTATTGCTCGGCACTCGGGGGACGGAAAATTTTACGCAATGCCTCACAATGAAGCACTGGTCGGGGGCTAACTTCTGGCACCAGTTTCGAGCCCGTCCGTGAAAGTGACCCGCGCAAGTTTTAGGCCGGTTCGGCTACTGTGGCCTAATGGGGCCTAATGGGAAGATCTTCTAATGCTCATAACTTTTTAATTTCCCGACGGAACGCTTTGAAATTTTCACCATTTGTAGACGGCCTCCCGTACTACAAACTGATGCCCGTGTGGGCATGATGAAAATGGTAGTTCGCGAGACGGAAGCGCGTAAAGCTTCGGGGCGGCTGACTTCCACACCCCGATAACTCGGTATCGAAACATTGTTGCGGGCGGGTGCGCATGGCAATACCTGCGCCTCTGTGGGCCCTATCCGCGTGCAAAATCTAAAAGCGATCAGAGCCTTAGAAAGCGCGTACAACCGCTATCCCCATTTGCCTTGGGCCCTATGGGAAAACAGGAAATATCATAATTGCGGTCCGGGGCGCGCGCGCACAATGATAATTTTCACACCCGAGTAAGCTCTTTTATAGGTCAACATTTTGGAAAAAAAATTGGCTTGCTGCCCACAGCAGGAGCTGAGAACCATGCATTCGGAGGTTTTCACACCCCACCCACTAATGCCCTCAAAGTTTGAGAAAACGCAACCTTCGCGAAAAGCCCCGGAACCTATTGCAAAGTGATGAGCAGTGCCCAGGAGCACCTCTCAGTCATTTGCGCAAAATTCCTTCGGCTACAAGTGGCTCAAATAAGGGCGTGAAAATTGTGCCGAAAGCCCTTTCAGGGGCTATTGCTCGGCACTCGGGGGACGGAAAATTTTACGCAATGCCTCACAATGAAGCACTGGTCGGGGGCTAACTTCTGGCACCAGTTTCGAGCCCGTCCGTGAAAGTGACCCGCGCAAGTTTTAGGCCGGTTCGGCTACTGTGGCCTAATGGGGCCTAATGGGAAGATCTTCTAATGCTCATAACTTTTTAATTTCCCGACGGAACGCTTTGAAATTTTCACCATTTGTAGACGGCCTCCCGTACTACAAACTGATGCCCGTGTGGGCATGATGAAAATGGTAGTTCGCGAGACGGAAGCGCGTAAAGCTTCGGGGCGGCGGACTTCCACACCCCGATAACTCGGTATCGAAACATTGTTGCGGGCGGGTGCGCATGGCAATACCTGCGCCTCTGTGGGCCCTATCCGCGTGCAAAATCTAAAAGCGATCAGAGCCTTAGAAAGCGCGTACAACCGCTATCCCCATTTGCCTTGGGCCCTATGGGAAAACAGGAAATATCATAATTGCGGTCCGGGGCGCGCGCGCACAATGATAATTTTCACACCCGAGTAAGCTCTTTTATAGGTCAACATTTTGGAAAAAAAATTGGCTTGCTGCCCACAGCAGGAGCTGAGAACCATGCATTCGGAGGTTTTCACACCCCACCCACTAATGCCCTCAAAGTTTGAGAAAACGCGACCTTCGCGAAAAGCCCCGGAACCTATTGCAAAGTGATGAGCAGTGCCCAGGAGCACCTCTCAGTCATTTGCGCAAAATTCCTTCGGCTACAAGTGGCTCAAATAAGGGCGTGAAAATTGTGCCGAAAGCCCTTTCAGGGGCTATTGCTCGGCACTCGGGGGACGGAAAATTTTACGCAATGCCTCACAATGAAGCACTGGTCGGGGGCTAACTTCTGGCACCAGTTTCGAGCCCGTCCGTGAAAGTGACCCGCGCAAGTTTTAGGCCGGTTCGGCTACTGTGGCCTAATGGGGCCTAATGGGAAGATCTTCTAATGCTCATAACTTTTTAATTTCCCGACGGAACGCTTTGAAATTTTCACCATTTGTAGACGGCCTCCCGTACTACAAACTGATGCCCGTGTGGGCATGATGAAAATGGTAGTTCGCGAGACGGAAGCGCGTAAAACTTCGGGGCGGCGGACTTCCACACCCCGATAACTCGGTATCGAAACATTGTTGCGGGCGGGTGCGCATGGCAATACCTGCGCCTCTGTGGGCCCTATCCGCGTGCAAAATCTAAAAGCGATCAGAGCCTTAGAAAGCGCGTACAACCGCTATCCCCATTTGCCTTGGGCCCTATGGGAAAACAGGAAATATCATAATTGCGGTCCGGGGCGCGCGCGCACAATGATAATTTTCACACCCGAGTAAGCTCTTTTATAGGTCAACATTTTGGAAAAAAAATTGGCTTGCTGCCCACAGCAGGAGCTGAGAACCATGCATTCGGAGGTTTTCACACCCCACCCACTAATGCCCTCAAAGTTTGAGAAAACGCGACCTTCGCGAAAAGCCCCGGAACCTATTGCAAAGTGATGAGCAGTGCCCAGGAGCACCTCTCAGTCATTTGCGCAAAATTCCTTCGGCTACAAGTGGCTCAAATAAGGGCGTGAAAATTGTGCCGAAAGCCCTTTCAGGGGCTATTGCTCGGCACTCGGGGGACGGAAAATTTTACGCAATGCCTCACAATGAAGCACTGGTCGGGGGCTAACTTCTGGCACCAGTTTCGAGCCCGTCCGTGAAAGTGACCCGCGCAAGTTTTAGGCCGGTTCGGCTACTGTGGCCTAATGGGGCCTAATGGGAAGATCTTCTAATGCTCATAACTTTTTAATTTCCCGACGGAACGCTTTGAAATTTTCACCATTTGTAGACGGCCTCCCGTACTACAAACTGATGCCCGTGTGGGCATGATGAAAATGGTAGTTCGCGAGACGGAAGCGCGTAAAGCTTCGGGGCGGCGGACTTCCACACCCCGATAACTCGGTATCGAAACATTGTTGCGGGCGGGTGCGCATGGCAATACCTGCGCCTCTGTGGGCCCTATCCGCGTGCAAAATCTAAAAGCGATCAGAGCCTTAGAAAGCGCGTACAACCGCTATCCCCATTTGCCTTGGGCCCTATGGGAAAACAGGAAATATCATAATTGCGGTCCGGGGCGCGCGCGCACAATGATAATTTTCACACCCGAGTAAGCTCTTTTATAGGTCAACATTTTGGAAAAAAAATTGGCTTGCTGCCCACAGCAGGAGCTGAGAACCATGCATTCGGAGGTTTTCACACCCCACCCACTAATGCCCTCAAAGTTTGAGAAAACGCGACCTTCGCGAAAAGCCCCGGAACCTATTGCAAAGTGATGAGCAGTGCCCAGGAGCACCTCTCAGTCATTTGCGCAAAATTCCTTCGGCTACAAGTGGCTCAAATAAGGGCGTGAAAATTGTGCCGAAAGCCCTTTCAGGGGCTATTGCTCGGCACTCGGGGGACGGAAAATTTTACGCAATGCCTCACAATGAAGCACTGGTCGGGGGCTAACTTCTGGCACCAGTTTCGAGCCCGTCCGTGAAAGTGACCCGCGCAAGTTTTAGGCCGGTTCGGCTACTGTGGCCTAATGGGGCCTAATGGGAAGATCTTCTAATGCTCATAACTTTTTAATTTCCCGACGGAACGCTTTGAAATTTTCACCATTTGTAGACGGCCTCCCGTACTACAAACTGATGCCCGTGTGGGCATGATGAAAATGGTAGTTCGCGAGACGGAAGCGCGTAAAGCTTCGGGGCGGCGGACTTCCACACCCCGATAACTCGGTATCGAAACATTGTTGCGGGCGGGTGCGCATGGCAATACCTGCGCCTCTGTGGGCCCTATCCGCGTGCAAAATCTAAAAGCGATCAGAGCCTTAGAAAGCGCGTACAACCGCTATCCCCATTTGCCTTGGGCCCTATGGGAAAACAGGAAATATCATAATTGCGGTCCGGGGCGCGCGCGCACAATGATAATTTTCACACCCGAGTAAGCTCTTTTATAGGTCAACATTTTGGAAAAAAAATTGGCTTGCTGCCCACAGCAGGAGCTGAGAACCATGCATTCGGAGGTTTTCACACCCCACCCACTAATGCCCTCAAAGTTTGAGAAAACGCGACCTTCGCGAAAAGCCCCGGAACCTATTGCAAAGTGATGAGCAGTGCCCAGGAGCACCTCTCAGTCATTTGCGCAAAATTCCTTCGGCTACAAGTGGCTCAAATAAGGGCGTGAAAATTGTGCCGAAAGCCCTTTCAGGGGCTATTGCTCGGCACTCGGGGGACGGAAAATTTTACGCAATGCCTCACAATGAAGCACTGGTCGGGGGCTAACTTCTGGCACCAGTTTCGAGCCCGTCCGTGAAAGTGACCCGCGCAAGTTTTAGGCCGGTTCGGCTACAGTGGCCTAATGGGGCCTAATGGGAAGATCTTCTAATGCTCATAACTTTTTAATTTCCCGACGGAACGCTTTGAAATTTTCACCATTTGTAGACGGCCTCCCGTACTACAAACTGATGCCCGTGTGGGCATGATGAAAATGGTAGTTCGCGAGACGGAAGCGCGTAAAGCTTCGGGGCGGCGGACTTCCACACCCCGATAACTCGGTATCGAAACATTGTTGCGGGCGGGTGCGCATGGCAATACCTGCGCCTCTGTGGGCCCTATCCGCGTGCAAAATCTAAAAGCGATCAGAGCCTTAGAAAGCGCGTACAACCGCTATCCCCATTTGCCTTGGGCCCTATGGGAAAACAGGAAATATCATAATTGCGGTCCGGGGCGCGCGCGCACAATGATAATTTTCACACCCGAGTAAGCTCTTTTATAGGTCAACATTTTGGAAAAAAAATTGGCTTGCTGCCCACAGCAGGAGCTGAGAACCATGCATTCGGAGGTTTTCACACCCCACCCACTAATGCCCTCAAAGTTTGAGAAAACGCGACCTTCGCGAAAAGCCCCGGAACCTATTGCAAAGTGATGAGCAGTGCCCAGGAGCACCTCTCAGTCATTTGCGCAAAATTCCTTCGGCTACAAGTGGCTCAAATAAGGGCGTGAAAATTGTGCCGAAAGCCCTTTCAGGGGCTATTGCTCGGCACTCGGGGGACGGAAAATTTTACGCAATGCCTCACAATGAAGCACTGGTCGGGGGCTAACTTCTGGCACCAGTTTCGAGCCCGTCCGTGAAAGTGACCCGCGCAAGTTTTAGGCCGGTTCGGCTACTGTGGCCTAATGGGGCCTAATGGGAAGATCTTCTAATGCTCATAACTTTTTAATTTCCCGACGGAACGCTTTGAAATTTTCACCATTTGTAGACGGCCTCCCGTACTACAAACTGATGCCCGTGTGGGCATGATGAAAATGGTAGTTCGCGAGACGGAAGCGCGTAAAGCTTCGGGGCGGCGGACTTCCACACCCCGATAACTCGGTATCGAAACATTGTTGCGGGCGGGTGCGCATGGCAATACCTGCGCCTCTGTGGGCCCTATCCGCGTGCAAAATCTAAAAGCGATCAGAGCCTTAGAAAGCGCGTACAACCGCTATCCCCATTTGCCTTGGGCCCTATGGGAAAACAGGAAATATCATAATTGCGGTCCGGGGCGCGCGCGCACAATGATAATTTTCACACCCGAGTAAGCTCTTTTATAGGTCAACATTTTGGAAAAAAAATTGGCTTGCTGCCCACAGCAGGAGCTGAGAACCATGCATTCGGAGGTTTTCACACCCCACCCACTAATGCCCTCAAAGTTTGAGAAAACGCGACCTTCGCGAAAAGCCCCGAAACCTATTGCAAAGTGATGAGCAGTGCCCAGGAGCACCTCTCAGTCATTTGCGCAAAATTCCTTCGGCTACAAGTGGCTCAAATAAGGGCGTGAAAATTGTGCCGAAAGCCCTTTCAGGGGCTATTGCTCGGCACTCGGGGGACGGAAAATTTTACGCAATGCCTCACAATGAAGCACTGGTCGGGGGCTAACTTCTGGCACCAGTTTCGAGCCCGTCCGTGAAAGTGACCCGCGCAAGTTTTAGGCCGGTTCGGCTACTGTGGCCTAATGGGGCCTAATGGGAAGATCTTCTAATGCTCATAACTTTTTAATTTCCCGACGGAACGCTTTGAAATTTTCACCATTTGTAGACGGCCTCCCGTACTACAAACTGATGCCCGTGTGGGCATGATGAAAATGGTAGTTCGCGAGACGGAAGCGCGTAAAGCTTCGGGGCGGCGGACTTCCACACCCCGATAACTCGGTATCGAAACATTGTTGCGGGCGGGTGCGCATGGCAATACCTGCGCCTCTGTGGGCCCTATCCGCGTGCAAAATCTAAAAGCGATCAGAGCCTTAGAAAGCGCGTACAACCGCTATCCCCATTTGCCTTGGGCCCTATGGGAAAACAGGAAATATCATAATTGCGGTCCGGGGCGCGCGCGCACAATGATAATTTTCACACCCGAGTAAGCTCTTTTATAGGTCAACATTTTGGAAAAAAAATTGGCTTGCTGCCCACAGCAGGAGCTGAGAACCATGCATTCGGAGGTTTTCACACCCCACCCACTAATGCCCTCAAAGTTTGAGAAAACGCGACCTTCGCGAAAAGCCCCGGAACCTATTGCAAAGTGATGAGCAGTGCCCAGGAGCACCTCTCAGTCATTTGCGCAAAATTCCTTCGGCTACAAGTGGCTCAAATAAGGGCGTGAAAATTGTGCCGAAAGCCCTTTCAGGGGCTATTGCTCGGCACTCGGGGGACGGAAAATTTTACGCAATGCCTCACAATGAAGCACTGGTCGGGGGCTAACTTCTGGCACCAGTTTCGAGCCCGTCCGTGAAAGTGACCCGCGCAAGTTTTAGGCCGGTTCGGCTACTGTGGCCTAATGGGGCCTAATGGGAAGATCTTCTAATGCTCATAACTTTTTAATTTCCCGACGGAACGCTTTGAAATTTTCACCATTTGTAGACGGCCTCCCGTACTACAAACTGATGCCCGTGTGGGCATGATGAAAATGGTAGTTCGCGAGACGGAAGCGCGTAAAGCTTCGGGGCGGCGGACTTCCACACCCCGATAACTCGGTATCGAAACATTGTTGCGGGCGGGTGCGCATGGCAATACCTGCGCCTCTGTGGGCCCTATCCGCGTGCAAAATCTAAAAGCGATCAGAGCCTTAGAAAGCGCGTACAACCGCTATCCCCATTTGCCTTGGGCCCTATGGGAAAACAGGAAATATCATAATTGCGGTCCGGGGCGCGCGCGCACAATGATAATTTTCACACCCGAGTAAGCTCTTTTATAGGTCAACATTTTGGAAAAAAAATTGGCTTGCTGCCCACAGCAGGAGCTGAGAACCATGCATTCGGAGGTTTTCACACCCCACCCACTAATGCCCTCAAAGTTTGAGAAAACGCGACCTTCGCGAAAAGCCCCGGAACCTATTGCAAAGTGATGAGCAGTGCCCAGGAGCACCTCTCAGTCATTTGCGCAAAATTCCTTCGGCTACAAGTGGCTCAAATAAGGGCGTGAAAATTGTGCCGAAAGCCCTTTCAGGGGCTATTGCTCGGCACTCGGGGGACGGAAAATTTTACGCAATGCCTCACAATGAAGCACTGGTCGGGGGCTAACTTCTGGCACCAGTTTCGAGCCCGTCCGTGAAAGTGACCCGCGCAAGTTTTAGGCCGGTTCGGCTACTGTGGCCTAATGGGGCCTAATGGGAAGATCTTCTAATGCTCATAACTTTTTAATTTCCCGACGGAACGCTTTGAAATTTTCACCATTTGTAGACGGCCTCCCGTACTACAAACTGATGCCCGTGTGGGCATGATGAAAATGGTAGTTCGCGAGACGGAAGCGCGTAAAGCTTCGGGGCGGCGGACTTCCACACCCCGATAACTCGGTATCGAAACATTGTTGCGGGCGGGTGCGCATGGCAATACCTGCGCCTCTGTGGGCCCTATCCGCGTGCAAAATCTAAAAGCGATCAGAGCCTTAGAAAGCGCGTACAACCGCTATCCCCATTTGCCTTGGGCCCTATGGGAAAACAGGAAATATCATAATTGCGGTCCGGGGCGCGCGCGCACAATGATAATTTTCACACCCGAGTAAGCTCTTTTATAGGTCAACATTTTGGAAAAAAAATTGGCTTGCTGCCCACAGCAGGAGCTGAGAACCATGCATTCGGAGGTTTTCACACCCCACCCACTAATGCCCTCAAAGTTTGAGAAAACGCGACCTTCGCGAAAAGCCCCGGAACCTATTGCAAAGTGATGAGCAGTGCCCAGGAGCACCTCTCAGTCATTTGCGCAAAATTCCTTCGGCTACAAGTGGCTCAAATAAGGGCGTGAAAATTGTGCCGAAAGCCCTTTCAGGGGCTATTGCTCGGCACTCGGGGGACGGAAAATTTTACGCAATGCCTCACAATGAAGCACTGGTCGGGGGCTAACTTCTGGCACCAGTTTCGAGCCCGTCTGTGAAAGTGACCCGCGCAAGTTTTAGGCCGGTTCGGCTACTGTGGCCTAATGGGGCCTAATGGGAAGATCTTCTAATGCTCATAACTTTTTAATTTCCCGACGGAACGCTTTGAAATTTTCACCATTTGTAGACGGCCTCCCGTACTACAAACTGATGCCCGTGTGGGCATGATGAAAATGGTAGTTCGCGAGACGGAAGCGCGTAAAGCTTCGGGGCGGCGGACTTCCACACCCCGATAACTCGGTATCGAAACATTGTTGCGGGCGGGTGCGCATGGCAATACCTGCGCCTCTGTGGGCCCTATCCGCGTGCAAAATCTAAAAGCGATCAGAGCCTTAGAAAGCGCGTACAACCGCTATCCCCATTTGCCTTGGGCCCTATGGGAAAACAGGAAATATCATAATTGCGGTCCGGGGCGCGCGCGCACAATGATAATTTTCACACCCGAGTAAGCTCTTTTATAGGTCAACATTTTGGAAAAAAAATTGGCTTGCTGCCCACAGCAGGAGCTGAGAACCATGCATTCGGAGGTTTTCACACCCCACCCACTAATGCCCTCAAAGTTTGAGAAAACGCGACCTTCGCGAAAAGCCCCGGAACCTATTGCAAAGTGATGAGCAGTGCCCAGGAGCACCTCTCAGTCATTTGCGCAAAATTCCTTCGGCTACAAGTGGCTCAAATAAGGGCGTGAAAATTGTGCCGAAAGCCCTTTCAGGGGCTATTGCTCGGCACTCGGGGGACGGAAAATTTTACGCAATGCCTCACAATGAAGCACTGGTCGGGGGCTAACTTCTGGCACCAGTTTCGAGCCCGTCCGTGAAAGTGACCCGCGCAAGTTTTAGGCCGGTTCGGCTACTGTGGCCTAATGGGGCCTAATGGGAAGATCTTCTAATGCTCATAACTTTTTAATTTCCCGACGGAACGCTTTGAAATTTTCACCATTTGTAGACGGCCTCCCGTACTACAAACTGATGCCCGTGTGGGCATGATGAAAATGGTAGTTCGCGAGACGGAAGCGCGTAAAGCTTCGGGGCGGCGGACTTCCACACCCCGATAACTCGGTATCGAAACATTGTTGCGGGCGGGTGCGCATGGCAATACCTGCGCCTCTGTGGGCCCTATCCGCGTGCAAAATCTAAAAGCGATCAGAGCCTTAGAAAGCGCGTACAACCGCTATCCCCATTTGCCTTGGGCCCTATGGGAAAACAGGAAATATCATAATTGCGGTCCGGGGCGCGCGCGCACAATGATAATTTTCACACCCGAGTAAGCTCTTTTATAGGTCAACATTTTGGAAAAAAAATTGGCTTGCTGCCCACAGCAGGAGCTGAGAACCATGCATTCGGAGGTTTTCACACCCCACCCACTAATGCCCTCAAAGTTTGAGAAAACGCGACCTTCGCGAAAAGCCCCGGAACCTATTGCAAAGTGATGAGCAGTGCCCAGGAGCACCTCTCAGTCATTTGCGCAAAATTCCTTCGGCTACAAGTGGCTCAAATAAGGGCGTGAAAATTGTGCCGAAAGCCCTTTCAGGGGCTATTGCTCGGCACTCGGGGGACGGAAAATTTTACGCAATGCCTCACAATGAAGCACTGGTCGGGGGCTAACTTCTGGCACCAGTTTCGAGCCCGTCCGTGAAAGTGACCCGCGCAAGTTTTAGGCCGGTTCGGCTACTGTGGCCTAATGGGGCCTAATGGGAAGATCTTCTAATGCTCATAACTTTTTAATTTCCCGACGGAACGCTTTGAAATTTTCACCATTTGTAGACGGCCTCCCGTACTACAAACTGATGCCCGTGTGGGCATGATGAAAATGGTAGTTCGCGAGACGGAAGCGCGTAAAGCTTCGGGGCGGCGGACTTCCACACCCCGATAACTCGGTATCGAAACATTGTTGCGGGCGGGTGCGCATGGCAATACCTGCGCCTCTGTGGGCCCTATCCGCGTGCAAAATCTAAAAGCGATCAGAGCCTTAGAAAGCGCGTACAACCGCTATCCCCATTTGCCTTGGGCCCTATGGGAAAACAGGAAATATCATAATTACGGTCCGGGGCGCGCGCGCACAATGATAATTTTCACACCCGAGTAAGCTCTTTTATAGGTCAACATTTTGGAAAAAAAATTGGCTTGCTGCCCACAGCAGGAGCTGAGAACCATGCATTCGGAGGTTTTCACACCCCACCCACTAATGCCCTCAAAGTTTGAGAAAACGCGACCTTCGCGAAAAGCCCCGGAACCTATTGCAAAGTGATGAGCAGTGCCCAGGAGCACCTCTCAGTCATTTGCGCAAAATTCCTTCGGCTACAAGTGGCTCAAATAAGGGCGTGAAAATTGTGCCGAAAGCCCTTTCAGGGGCTATTGCTCGGCACTCGGGGGACGGAAAATTTTACGCAATGCCTCACAATGAAGCACTGGTCGGGGGCTAACTTCTGGCACCAGTTTTGAGCCCGTCTGTGAAAGTGACCCGCGCAAGTTTTAGGCCGGTTCGGCTACTGTGGCCTAATGGGGCCTAATGGGAAGATCTTCTAATGCTCATAACTTTTTAATTTCCCGACGGAACGCTTTGAAATTTTCACCATTTGTAGACGGCCTCCCGTACTACAAACTGATGCCCGTGTGGGCATGATGAAAATGGTAGTTCGCGAGACGGAAGCGCGTAAAGCTTCGGGGCGGCGGACTTCCACACCCCGATAACTCGGTATCGAAACATTGTTGCGGGCGGGTGCGCATGGCAATACCTGCGCCTCTGTGGGCCCTATCCGCGTGCAAAATCTAAAAGCGATCAGAGCCTTAGAAAGCGCGTACAACCGCTATCCCCATTTGCCTTGGGCCCTATGGGAAAACAGGAAATATCATAATTGCGGTCCGGGGCGCGCGCGCACAATGATAATTTTCACACCCGAGTAAGCTCTTTTATAGGTCAACATTTTGGAAAAAAAATTGGCTTGCTGCCCACAGCAGGAGCTGAGAACCATGCATTCGGAGGTTTTCACACCCCACCCACTAATGCCCTCAAAGTTTGAGAAAACGCGACCTTCGCGCAAAGCCCCGGAACCTATTGCAAAGTGATGAGCAGTGCCCAGGAGCACCTCTCAGTCATTTGCGCAAAATTCCTTCGGCTACAAGTGGCTCAAATAAGGGCGTGAAAATTGTGCCGAAAGCCCTTTCAGGGGCTATTGCTCGGCACTCGGGGGACGGAAAATTTTACGCAATGCCTCACAATGAAGCACTGGTCGGGGGCTAACTTCTGGCACCAGTTTCGAGCCCGTCCGTGAAAGTGACCCGCGCAAGTTTTAGGCCGGTTCGGCTACTGTGGCCTAATGGGGCCTAATGGGAAGATCTTCTAATGCTCATAACTTTTTAATTTCCCGACGGAACGCTTTGAAATTTTCACCATTTGTAGACGGCCTCCCGTACTACAAACTGATGCCCGTGTGGGCATGATGAAAATGGTAGTTCGCGAGACGGAAGCGCGTAAAGCTTCGGGGCGGCGGACTTCCACACCCCGATAACTCGGTATCGAAACATTGTTGCGGGCGGGTGCGCATGGCAATACCTGCGCCTCTGTGGGCCCTATCCGCGTGCAAAATCTAAAAGCGATCAGAGCCTTAGAAAGCGCGTACAACCGCTATCCCCATTTGCCTTGGGCCCTATGGGAAAACAGGAAATATTATAATTGCGGTCCGGGGCGCGCGCGCACAATGATAATTTTCACACCCGAGTAAGCTCTTTTATAGGTCAACATTTTGGAAAAAAAATTGGCTTGCTGCCCACAGCAGGAGCTGAGAACCATGCATTCGGAGGTTTTCACACCCCGACCACTAATGCCCTCAAAGTTTGAGAAAACGCGACCTTCGCGAAAAGCCCCGGAACCTATTGCAAAGTGATGAGCAGTGCCCAGGAGCACCTCTCAGTCATTTGCGCAAAATTCCTTCGGCTACAAGTGGCTCAAATAAGGGCGTGAAAATTGTGCCGAAAGCCCTTTCAGGGGCTATTGCTCGGCACTCGGGGGACGGAAAATTTTACGCAATGCCTCACAATGAAGCACTGGTCGGGGGCTAACTTCTGGCACCAGTTTCGAGCCCGTCCGTGAAAGTGACCCGCGCAAGTTTTAGGCCGGTTCGGCTACTGTGGCCTAATGGGGCCTAATGGGAAGATCTTCTAATGCTCATAACTTTTTAATTTCCCGACGGAACGCTTTGAAATTTTCACCATTTGTAGACGGCCTCCCGTACTACAAACTGATGCCCGTGTGGGCATGATGAAAATGGTAGTTCGCGAGACGGAAGCGCGTAAAGCTTCGGGGCGGCGGACTTCCACACCCCGATAACTCGGTATCGAAACATTGTTGCGGGCGGGTGCGCATGGCAATACCTGCGCCTCTGTGGGCCCTATCCGCGTGCAAAATCTAAAAGCGATCAGAGCCTTAGAAAGCGCGTACAACCGCTATCCCCATTTGCCTTGGGCCCTATGGGAAAACAGGAAATATCATAATTGCGGTCCGGGGCGCGCGCGCACAATGATAATTTTCACACCCGAGTAAGCTCTTTTATAGGTCAACATTTTGGAAAAAAAATTGGCTTGCTGCCCACAGCAGGAGCTGAGAACCATGCATTCGGAGGTTTTCACACCCCACCCACTAATGCCCTCAAAGTTTGAGAAAACGCGACCTTCGCGAAAAGCCCCGGAACCTATTGCAAAGTGATGAGCAGTGCCCAGGAGCACCTCTCAGTCATTTGCGCAAAATTCCTTCGGCTACAAGTGGCTCAAATAAGGGCGTGAAAATTGTGCCGAAAGCCCTTTCAGGGGCTATTGCTCGGCACTCGGGGGACGGAAAATTTTACGCAATGCCTCACAATGAAGCACTGGTCGGGGGCTAACTTCTGGCACCAGTTTCGAGCCCGTCCGTGAAAGTGACCCGCGCAAGTTTTAGGCCGGTTCGGCTACTGTGGCCTAATGGGGCCTAATGGGAAGATCTTCTAATGCTCATAACTTTTTAATTTCCTGACGGAACGCTTTGAAATTTTCACCATTTGTAGACGGCCTCCCGTACTACAAACTGATGCCCGTGTGGGCATGATGAAAATGGTAGTTCGCGAGACGGAAGCGCGTAAAGCTTCGGGGCGGCGGACTTCCACACCCCGATAACTCGGTATCGAAACATTGTTGCGGGCGGGTGCGCATGGCAATACCTGCGCCTCTGTGGGCCCTATCCGCGTGCAAAATCTAAAAGCGATCAGAGCCTTAGAAAGCGCGTACAACCGCTATCCCCATTTGCCTTGGGCCCTATGGGAAAACAGGAAATATCATAATTGCGGTCCGGGGCGCGCGCGCACAATGATAATTTTCACACCCGAGTAAGCTCTTTTATAGGTCAACATTTTGGAAAAAAAATTGGCTTGCTGCCCACAGCAGGAGCTGAGAACCATGCATTCGGAGGTTTTCACACCCCACCCACTAATGCCCTCAAAGTTTGAGAAAACGCGACCTTCGCGAAAAGCCCCGGAACCTATTGCAAAGTGATGAGCAGTGCCCAGGAGCACCTCTCAGTCATTTGCGCAAAATTCCTTCGGCTACAAGTGGCTCAAATAAGGGCGTGAAAATTGTGCCGAAAGCCCTTTCAGGGGCTATTGCTCGGCACTCGGGGGACGGAAAATTTTACGCAATGCCTCACAATGAAGCACTGGTCGGGGGCTAACTTCTGGCACCAGTTTCGAGCCCGTCCGTGAAAGTGACCCGCGCAAGTTTTAGGCCGGTTCGGCTACTGTGGCCTAATGGGGCCTAATGGGAAGATCTTCTAATGCTCATAACTTTTTAATTTCCCGACGGAACGCTTTGAAATTTTCACCATTTGTAGACGGCCTCCCGTACTACAAACTGATGCCCGTGTGGGCATGATGAAAATGGTAGTTCGCGAGACGGAAGCGCGTAAAGCTTCGGGGCGGCGGACTTCCACACCCCGATAACTCGGTATCGAAACATTGTTGCGGGCGGGTGCGCATGGCAATACCTGCGCCTCTGTGGGCCCTATCCGCGTGCAAAATCTAAAAGCGATCAGAGCCTTAGAAAGTGCGTACAACCGCTATCCCCATTTGCCTTGGGCCCTATGGGAAAACAGGAAATATCATAATTGCGGTCCGGGGCGCGCGCGCACAATGATAATTTTCACACCCGAGTAAGCTCTTTTATAGGTCAACATTTTGGAAAAAAAATTGGCTTGCTGCCCACAGCAGGAGCTGAGAACCATGCATTCGGAGGTTTTCACACCCCACCCACTAATGCCCTCAAAGTTTGAGAAAACGCGACCTTCGCGAAAAGCCCCGGAACCTATTGCAAAGTGATGAGCAGTGCCCAGGAGCACCTCTCAGTCATTTGCGCAAAATTCCTTCGGCTACAAGTGGCTCAAATAAGGGCGTGAAAATTGTGCCGAAAGCCCTTTCAGGGGCTATTGCTCGGCACTCGGGGGACGGAAAATTTTACGCAATGCCTCACAATGAAGCACTGGTCGGGGGCTAACTTCTGGCACCAGTTTCGAGCCCGTCCGTGAAAGTGACCCGCGCAAGTTTTAGGCCGGTTCGGCTACTGTGGCCTAATGGGGCCTAATGGGAAGATCTTCTAATGCTCATAACTTTTTAATTTCCCGACGGAACGCTTTGAAATTTTCACCATTTGTAGACGGCCTCCCGTACTACAAACTGATGCCCGTGTGGGCATGATGAAAATGGTAGTTCGCGAGACGGAAGCGCGTAAAGCTTCGGGGCGGCGGACTTCCACACCCCGATAACTCGGTATCGAAACATTGTTGCGGGCGGGTGCGCATGGCAATACCTGCGCCTCTGTGGGCCCTATCCGCGTGCAAAATCTAAAAGCGATCAGAGCCTTAGAAAGCGCGTACAACCGCTATCCCCATTTGCCTTGGGCCCTATGGGAAAACAGGAAATATCATAATTGCGGTCCGGGGCGCGCGCGCACAATGATAATTTTCACACCCGAGTAAGCTCTTTTATAGGTCAACATTTTGGAAAAAAAATTGGCTTGCTGCCCACAGCAGGAGCTGAGAACCATGCATTCGGAGGTTTTCACACCCCACCCACTAATGCCCTCAAAGTTTGAGAAAACGCGACCTTCGCGAAAAGCCCCGGAACCTATTGCAAAGTGATGAGCAGTGCCCAGGAGCACCTCTCAGTCATTTGCGCAAAATTCCTTCGGCTACAAGTGGCTCAAATAAGGGCGTGAAAATTGTGCCGAAAGCTTTTTCAGGGGCTATTGCTCGGCACTCGGGGGACGGAAAATTTTACGCAATGCCTCACAATGAAGCACTGGTCGGGGGCTAACTTCTGGCACCAGTTTCGAGCCCGTCCGTGAAAGTGACCCGCGCAAGTTTTAGGCCGGTTCGGCAACTGTGGCCTAATGGGGCCTAATGGGAAGATCTTCTAATGCTCATAACTTTTTAATTTCCCGACGGAACGCTTTGAAATTTTCACCATTTGTAGACGGCCTCCCGTACTACAAACTGATGCCCGTGTGGGCATGATGAAAATGGTAGTTCGCGAGACGGAAGCGCGTAAAGCTTCGGGGCGGCGGACTTCCACACCCCGATAACTCGGTATCGAAACATTGTTGCGGGCGGGTGCGCATGGCAATACCTGCGCCTCTGTGGGCCCTATCCGCGTGCAAAATCTAAAAGCGATCAGAGCCTTAGAAAGCGCGTACAACCGCTATCCCCATTTGCCTTGGGCCCTATGGGAAAACAGGAAATATCATAATTGCGGTCCGGGGCGCGCGCGCACAATGATAATTTTCACACCCGAGTAAGCTCTTTTATAGGTCAACATTTTGGAAAAAAAATTGGCTTGCTGCCCACAGCAGGAGCTGAGAACCATGCATTCGGAGGTTTTCACACCCCACCCACTAATGCCCTCAAAGTTTGAGAAAACGCGACCTTCGCGAAAAGCCCCGGAACCTATTGCAAAGTGATGAGCAGTGCCCAGGAGCACCTCTCAGTCATTTGCGCAAAATTCCTTCGGCTACAAGTGGCTCAAATAAGGGCGTGAAAATTGTGCCGAAAGCCCTTTCAGGGGCTATTGCTCGGCACTCGGGGGACGGAAAATTTTACGCAATGCCTCACAATGAAGCACTGGTCGGGGGCTAACTTCTGGCACCAGTTTCGAGCCCGTCCGTGAAAGTGACCCGCGCAAGTTTTAGGCCGGTTCGGCTACTGTGGCCTAATGGGGCCTAATGGGAAGATCTTCTAATGCTCATAACTTTTTAATTTCCCGACGGAACGCTTTGAAATTTTCACCATTTGTAGACGGCCTCCCGTACTACAAACTGATGCCCGTGTGGGCATGATGAAAATGGTAGTTCGCGAGACGGAAGCGCGTAAAGCTTCGGGGCGGCAGACTTCCACACCCCGATAACTCGGTATCTAAACATTGTTGCGGGCGGGTGCGCATGGCAATACCTGCGCCTCTGTGGGCCCTATCCGCGTGCAAAATCTAAAAGCGATCAGAGCCTTAGAAAGCGCGTACAACCGCTATCCCCATTTGCCTTGGGCCCTATGGGAAAACAGGAAATATCATAATTGCGGTCCGGGGCGCGCGCGCACAATGATAATTTTCACACCCGAGTAAGCTCTTTTATAGGTCAACATTTTGGAAAAAAAATTGGCTTGCTGCCCACAGCAGGAGCTGAGAACCATGCATTCGGAGGTTTTCACACCCCACCCACTAATGCCCTCAAAGTTTGAGAAAACGCGACCTTCGCGAAAAGCCCCGGAACCTATTGCAAAGTGATGAGCAGTGCCCAGGAGCACCTCTCAGTCATTTGCGCAAAATTCCTTCGGCTACAAGTGGCTCAAATAAGGGCGTGAAAATTGTGCCGAAAGCCCTTTCAGGGGCTATTGCTCGGCACTCGGGGGACGGAAAATTTTACGCAATGCCTCACAATGAAGCACTGGTCGGGGGCTAACTTCTGGCACCAGTTTCGAGCCCGTCCGTGAAAGTGACCCGCGCAAGTTTTAGGCCGGTTCGGCTACTGTGGCCTAATGGGGCCTAATGGGAAGATCTTCTAATGCTCATAACTTTTTAATTTCCCGACGGAACGCTTTGAAATTTTCACCATTTGTAGACGGCCTCCCGTACTACAAACTGATGCCCGTGTGGGCATGATGAAAATGGTAGTTCGCGAGACGGAAGCGCGTAAAGCTTCGGGGCGGCGGACTTCCACACCCCGATAACTCGGTATCGAAACATTGTTGCGGGCGGGTGCGCATGGCAATACCTGCGCCTCTGTGGGCCCTATCCGCGTGCAAAATCTAAAAGCGATCAGAGCCTTAGAAAGCGCGTACAACCGCTATCCCCATTTGCCTTGGGCCCTATGGGAAAACAGGAAATATCATAATTGCGGTCCGGGGCGCGCGCGCACAATGATAATTTTCACACCCGAGTAAGCTCTTTTATAGGTCAACATTTTGGAAAAAAAATTGGCTTGCTGCCCACAGCAGGAGCTGAGAACCATGCATTCGGAGGTTTTCACACCCCACCCACTAATGCCCTCAAAGTTTGAGAAAACGCGACCTTCGCGAAAAGCCCCGGAACCTATTGCAAAGTGATGAGCAGTGCCCAGGAGCACCTCTCAGTCATTTGCGCAAAATTCCTTCGGCTACAAGTGGCTCAAATAAGGGCGTGAAAATTGTGCCGAAAGCCCTTTCAGGGGCTATTGCTCGGCACTCGGGGGACGGAAAATTTTACGCAATGCCTCACAATGAAGCACTGGTCGGGGGCTAACTTCTGGCACCAGTTTCGAGCCCGTCCGTGAAAGTGACCCGCGCAAGTTTTAGGCCGGTTCGGCTACTGTGGCCTAATGGGGCCTAATGGGAAGATCTTCTAATGCTCATAACTTTTTAATTTCCCGACGGAACGCTTTGAAATTTTCACCATTTGTAGACGGCCTCCCGTACTACAAACTGATGCCCGTGTGGGCATGATGAAAATGGTAGTTCGCGAGACGGAAGCGCGTAAAGCTTCGGGGCGGCGGACTTCCACACCCCGATAACTCGGTATCGAAACATTGTTGCGGGCGGGTGCGCATTGCAATACCTGCGCCTCTGTGGGCCCTATCCGCGTGCAAAATCTAAAAGCGATCAGAGCCTTAGAAAGCGCGTACAACCGCTATCCCCATTTGCCTTGGGCCCTATGGGAAAACAGGAAATATCATAATTGCGGTCCGGGGCGCGCGCGCACAATGATAATTTTCACACCCGAGTAAGCTCTTTTATAGGTCAACATTTTGGAAAAAAAATTGGCTTGCTGCCCACAGCAGGAGCTGAGAACCATGCATTCGGAGGTTTTCACACCCCACCCACTAATGCCCTCAAAGTTTGAGAAAACGCGACCTTCGCGAAAAGCCCCGGAACCTATTGCAAAGTGATGAGCAGTGCCCAGGAGCACCTCTCAGTCATTTGCGCAAAATTCCTTCGGCTACAAGTGGCTCAAATAAGGGCGTGAAAATTGTGCCGAAAGCCCTTTCAGGGGCTATTGCTCGGCACTCGGGGGACGGAAAATTTTACGCAATGCCTCACAATGAAGCACTGGTCGGGGGCTAACTTCTGGCACCAGTTTCGAGCCCGTCCGTGAAAGTGACCCGCGCAAGTTTTAGGCCGGTTCGGCTACTGTGGCCTAATGGGGCCTAATGGGAAGATCTTCTAATGCTCATAACTTTTTAATTTCCCGACGGAACGCTTTGAAATTTTCACCATTTGTAGACGGCCTCCCGTACTACAAACTGATGCCCGTGTGGGCATGATGAAAATGGTAGTTCGCGAGACGGAAGCGCGTAAAGCTTCGGGGCGGCGGACTTCCACACCCCGATAACTTGGTATCGAAACATTGTTGCGGGCGGGTGCGCATGGCAATACCTGCGCCTCTGTGGGCCCTATCCGCGTGCAAAATCTAAAAGCGATCAGAGCCTTAGAAAGCGCGTACAACCGCTATCCCCATTTGCCTTGGGCCCTATGGGAAAACAGGAAATATCATAATTGCGGTCCGGGGCGCGCGCGCACAATGATAATTTTCACACCCGAGTAAGCTCTTTTATAGGTCAACATTTTGGAAAAAAAATTGGCTTGCTGCCCACAGCAGGAGCTGAGAACCATGCATTCGGAGGTTTTCACACCCCACCCACTAATGCCCTCAAAGTTTGAGAAAACGCGACCTTCGCGAAAAGCCCCGGAACCTATTGCAAAGTGATGAGCAGTGCCCAGGAGCACCTCTCAGTCATTTGCGCAAAATTCCTTCGGCTACAAGTGGCTCAAATAAGGGCGTGAAAATTGTGCCGAAAGCCCTTTCAGGGGCTATTGCTCGGCACTCGGGGGACGGAAAATTTTACGCAATGCCTCACAATGAAGCACTGGTCGGGGGCTAACTTCTGGCACCAGTTTCGAGCCCGTCCGTGAAAGTGACCCGCGCAAGTTTTAGGCCGGTTCGGCTACTGTGGCCTAATGGGGCCTAATGGGAAGATCTTCTAATGCTCATAACTTTTTAATTTCCCGACGGAACGCTTTGAAATTTTCACCATTTGTAGACGGCCTCCCGTACTACAAACTGATGCCCGTGTGGGCATGATGAAAATGGTAGTTCGCGAGACGGAAGCGCGTAAAGCTTCGGGGCGGCGGACTTCCACACCCCGATAACTCGGTATCGAAACATTGTTGCGGGCGGGTGCGCATGGCAATACCTGCGCCTCTGTGGGCCCTATCCGCGTGCAAAATCTAAAAGCGATCAGAGCCTTAGAAAGCGCGTACAACCGCTATCCCCATTTGCCTTGGGCCCTATGGGAAAACAGGAAATATCATAATTGCGGTCCGGGGCGCGCGCGCACAATGATAATTTTCACACCCGAGTAAGCTCTTTTATAGGTCAACATTTTGGAAAAAAAATTGGCTTGCTGCCCACAGCAGGAGTTGAGAACCATGCATTCGGAGGTTTTCACACCCCACCCACTAATGCCCTCAAAGTTTGAGAAAACGCGACCTTCGCGAAAAGCCCCGGAACCTATTGCAAAGTGATGAGCAGTGCCCAGGAGCACCTCTCAGTCATTTGCGCAAAATTCCTTCGGCTACAAGTGGCTCAAATAAGGGCGTGAAAATTGTGCCGAAAGCCCTTTCAGGGGCTATTGCTCGGCACTCGGGGGACGGAAAATTTTACGCAATGCCTCACAATGAAGCACTGGTCGGGGGCTAACTTCTGGCACCAGTTTCGAGCCCGTCCGTGAAAGTGACCCGCGCAAGTTTTAGGCCGGTTCGGCTACTGTGGCCTAATGGGGCCTAATGGGAAGATCTTCTAATGCTCATAACTTTTTAATTTCCCGACGGAACGCTTTGAAATTTTCACCATTTGTAGACGGCCTCCCGTACTACAAACTGATGCCCGTGTGGGCATGATGAAAATGGTAGTTCGCGAGACGGAAGCGCGTAAAGCTTCGGGGCGGCGGACTTCCACACCCCGATAACTCGGTATCGAAACATTGTTGCGGGCGGGTGCGCATGGCAATACCTGCGCCTCTGTGGGCCCTATCCGCGTGCAAAATCTAAAAGCGATCAGAGCCTTAGAAAGCGCGTACAACCGCTATCCCCATTTGCCTTGGGCCCTATGGGAAAACAGGAAATATCATAATTGCGGTCCGGGGCGCGCGCGCACAATGATAATTTTCACACCCGAGTAAGCTCTTTTATAGGTCAACATTTTGGAAAAAAAATTGGCTTGCTGCCCACAGCAGGAGCTGAGAACCATGCATTCGGAGGTTTTCACACCCCACCCACTAATGCCCTCAAAGTTTGAGAAAACGCGACCTTCGCGAAAAGCCCCGGAACCTATTGCAAAGTGATGAGCAGTGCCCAGGAGCACCTCTCAGTCATTTGCGCAAAATTCCTTCGGCTACAAGTGGCTCAAATAAGGGCGTGAAAATTGTGCCGAAAGCCCTTTCAGGGGCTATTGCTCGGCACTCGGGGGACGGAAAATTTTACGCAATGCCTCACAATGAAGCACTGGTCGGGGGCTAACTTCTGGCACCAGTTTCGAGCCCGTCCGTGAAAGTGACCCGCGCAAGTTTTAGGCCGGTTCGGCTACTGTGGCCTAATGGGGCCTAATGGGAAGATCTTCTAATGCTCATAACTTTTTAATTTCCCGACGGAACGCTTTGAAATTTTCACCATTTGTAGACGGCCTCCCGTACTACAAACTGATGCCCGTGTGGGCATGATGAAAATGGTAGTTCGCGAGACGGAAGCGCGTAAAGCTTCGGGGCGGCGGACTTCCACACCCCGATAACTCGGTATCGAAACATTGTTGCAGGCGGGTGCGCATGGCAATACCTGCGCCTCTGTGGGCCCTATCCGCGTGCAAAATCTAAAAGCGATCAGAGCCTTAGAAAGCGCGTACAACCGCTATCCCCATTTGCCTTGGGCCCTATGGGAAAACAGGAAATATCATAATTGCGGTCCGGGGCGCGCGCGCACAATGATAATTTTCACACCCGAGTAAGCTCTTTTATAGGTCAACATTTTGGAAAAAAAATTGGCTTGCTGCCCACAGCAGGAGCTGAGAACCATGCATTCGGAGGTTTTCACACCCCACCCACTAATGCCCTCAAAGTTTGAGAAAACGCGACCTTCGCGAAAAGCCCCGGAACCTATTGCAAAGTGATGAGCAGTGCCCAGGAGCACCTCTCAGTCATTTGCGCAAAATTCCTTCGGCTACAAGTGGCTCAAATAAGGGCGTGAAAATTGTGCCGAAAGCCCTTTCAGGGGCTATTGCTCGGCACTCGGGGGACGGAAAATTTTACGCAATGCCTCACAATGAAGCACTGGTCGGGGGCTAACTTCTGGCACCAGTTTCGAGCCCGTCCGTGAAAGTGACCCGCGCAAGTTTTAGGCCGGTTCGGCTACTGTGGCCTAATGGGGCCTAATGGGAAGATCTTCTAATGCTCATAACTTTTTTATTTCCCGACGGAACGCTTTGAAATTTTCACCATTTGTAGACGGCCTCCCGTACTACAAACTGATGCCCGTGTGGGCATGATAAAAATGGTAGTTCGCGAGACGGAAGCGCGTAAAGCTTCGGGGCGGCGGACTTCCACACCCCGATAACTCGGTATCGAAACATTGTTGCGGGCGGGTGCGCATGGCAATACCTGCGCCTCTGTGGGCCCTATCCGCGTGCAAAATCTAAAAGCGATCACAGCCTTAGAAAGCGCGTACAGCCGCTATCCCCATTTGCCTTGGGCCCTATGGGAAAACAGGAAATATCATAATTGCGGTCCGGGGCGCGCGCGCACAATGATAATTTTCACACCCGAGTAAGCTCTTTTATAGGTCAACATTTTGGAAAAAAAATTGGCTTGCTGCCCACAGCAGGAGCTGAGAACCATGCATTCGGAGGTTTTCACACCCCACCCACTAATGCCCTCAAAGTTTGAGAAAACGCGACCTTCGCGAAAAGCCCCGGAACCTATTGCAAAGTGATGAGCAGTGCCCAGGAGCACCTCTCAGTCATTTGCGCAAAATTCCTTCGGCTACAAGTGGCTCAAATAAGGGCGTGAAAATTGTGCCGAAAGCCCTTTCAGGGGCTATTGCTCGGCACTCGGGGGACGGAAAATTTTACGCAATGCCTCACAATGAAGCACTGGTCAGGGGCTAACTTCTGGCACCAGTTTCGAGCCCGTCCGTGAAAGTGACCCGCGCAAGTTTTAGGCCGGTTCGGCTACTGTGGCCTAATGGGGCCTAATGGGAAGATCTTCTAATGCTCATAACTTTTTAATTTCCTGACGGAACGCTTTGAAATTTTCACCATTTGTAGACGGTCTCCCGTACTACAAACTGATGCCCGTGTGGGCATGATGAAAATGGTAGTTCGCGAGACGGAAGCGCGTAAAGCTTCGGGGCGGCGGACTTCCACACCCCGATAACTCGGTATCGAAACATTGTTGCGGGCGGGTGCGCATGGCAATACCTGCGCCTCTGTGGGCCCTATCCGCGTGCAAAATCTAAAAGCGATCAGAGCCTTAGAAAGCGCGTACAACCGCTATCCCCATTTGCCTTGGGCCCTATGGGAAAACAGGAAATATCATAATTGCGGTCCGGGGCGCGCGCGCAAAATGATAATTTTCACACCCGAGTAAGCTCTTTTATAGGTCAACATTTTGGAAAAAAAATTGGCTTGCTGCCCACAGCAGGAGCTGAGAACCATGCATTCGGAGGTTTTCACACCCCACCCACTAATGCCCTCAAAGTTTGAGAAAACGCGACCTTCGCGAAAAGCCCCGGAACCTATTGCAAAGTGATGAGCAGTGCCCAGGAGCACCTCTCAGTCATTTGCGCAAAATTCCTTCGGCTACAAGTGGCTCAAATAAGGGCGTGAAAATTGTGCCGAAAGCCCTTTCAGGGGCTATTGCTCGGCACTCGGGGGACGGAAAATTTTACGCAATGCCTCACAATGAAGCACTGGTCGGGGGCTAACTTCTGGCACCAGTTTCGAGCCCGTCCGTGAAAGTGACCCGCGCAAGTTTTAGGCCGGTTCGGCTACTGTGGCCTAATGGGGCCTAATGGGAAGATCTTCTAATGCTCATAACTTTTTAATTTCCCGACGGAACGCTTTGAAATTTTCACCATTTGTAGACGGCCTCCCGTACTACAAACTGATGCCCGTGTGGGCATGATGAAAATGGTAGTTCGCGAGACGGAAGCGCGTAAAGCTTCGGGGCGGCGGACTTCCACACCCCGATAACTCGGTATCGAAACATTGTTGCGGGCGGGTGCGCATGGCAATACCTGCGCCTCTGTGGGCCCTATCCGCGTGCAAAATCTAAAAGCGATCAGAGCCTTAGAAAGCGCGTACAACCGCTATCCCCATTTGCCTTGGGCCCTATGGGAAAACAGGAAATATCATAATTGCGGTCCGGGGCGCGCGCGCACAATGATAATTTTCACACCCGAGTAAGCTCTTTTATAGGTCAACATTTTGGAAAAAAAATTGGCTTGCTGCCCACAGCAGGAGCTGAGAACCATGCATTCGGAGGTTTTCACACCCCACCCACTAATGCCCTCAAAGTTTGAGAAAACGCGACCTTCGCGAAAAGCCCCGGAACCTATTGCAAAGTGATGAGCAGTGCCCAGGAGCACCTCTCAGTCATTTGCGCAAAATTCCTTCGGCTACAAGTGGCTCAAATAAGGGCGTGAAAATTGTGCCGAAAGCCCTTTCAGGGGCTATTGCTCGGCACTCGGGGGACGGAAAATTTTACGCAATGCCTCACAATGAAGCACTGGTCGGGGGCTAACTTCTGGCACCAGTTTCGAGCCCGTCCGTGAAAGTGACCCGCGCAAGTTTTAGGCCGGTTCGGCTACTGTGGCCTAATGGGGCCTAATGGGAAGATCTTCTAATGCTCATAACTTTTTAATTTCCCGACGGAACGCTTTGAAATTTTCACCATTTGTAGACGGCCTCCCGTACTACAAACTGATGCCCGTGTGGGCATGATGAAAATGGTAGTTCGCGAGACGGAAGCGCGTAAAGCTTCGGGGCGGCGGACTTCCACACCCCGATAACTCGGTATCGAAACATTGTTGCGGGCGGGTGCGCATGGCAATACCTGCGCCTCTGTGGGCCCTATCCGCGTGCAAAATCTAAAAGCGATCAGAGCCTTAGAAAGCGCGTACAACCGCTATCCCCATTTGCCTTGGGCCCTATGGGAAAACAGGAAATATCATAATTGCGGTCCGGGGCGCGCGCGCACAATGATAATTTTCACACCCGAGTAAGCTCTTTTATAGGTCAACATTTTGGAAAAAAAATTGGCTTGCTGCCCACAGCAGGAGCTGAGAACCATGCATTCGGAGGTTTTCACACCCCACCAACTAATGCCCTCAAAGTTTGAGAAAACGCGACCTTCGCGAAAAGCCCCGGAACCTATTGCAAAGTGATGAGCAGTGCCCAGGAGCACCTCTCAGTCATTTGCGCAAAATTCCTTCGGCTACAAGTGGCTCAAATAAGGGCGTGAAAATTGTGCCGAAAGCCCTTTCAGGGGCTATTGCTCGGCACTCGGGGGACGGAAAATTTTACGCAATGCCTCACAATGAAGCACTGGTCGGGGGCTAACTTCTGGCACCAGTTTCGAGCCCGTCCGTGAAAGTGACCCGCGCAAGTTTTAGGCCGGTTCGGCTACTGTGGCCTAATGGGGCCTAATGGGAAGATCTTCTAATGCTCATAACTTTTTAATTTCCCGACGGAACGCTTTGAAATTTTCACCATTTGTAGACGACCTCCCGTACTACAAACTGATGCCCGTGTGGGCATGATGAAAATGGTAGTTCGCGAGACGGAAGCGCGTAAAGCTTCGGGGCGGCGGACTTCCACACCCCGATAACTCGGTATCGAAACATTGTTGCGGGCGGGTGCGCATGGCAATACCTGCGCCTCTGTGGGCCCTATCCGCGTGCAAAATCTAAAAGCGATCAGAGCCTTAGAAAGCGCGTACAACCGCTATCCCCATTTGCCTTGGGCCCTATGGGAAAACAGGAAATATCATAATTGCGGTCCGGGGCGCGCGCGCACAATGATAATTTTCACACCCGAGTAAGCTCTTTTATAGGTCAACATTTTGGAAAAAAAATTGGCTTGCTGCCCACAGCAGGAGCTGAGAACCATGCATTCGGAGGTTTTCACACCCCACCCACTAATGCCCTCAAAGTTTGAGAAAACGCGACCTTCGCGAAAAGCCCCGGAACCTATTGCAAAGTGATGAGCAGTGCCCAGGAGCACCTCTCAGTCATTTGCGCAAAATTCCTTCGGCTACAAGTGGCTCAAATAAGGGCGTGAAAATTGTGCCGAAAGCCCTTTCAGGGGCTATTGCTCGGCACTCGGGGGACGGAAAATTTTACGCAATGCCTCACAATGAAGCACTGGTCGGGGGCTAACTTCTGGCACCAGTTTCGAGCCCGTCCGTGAAAGTGACCCGCGCAAGTTTTAGGCCGGTTCGGCTACTGTGGCCTAATGGGGCCTAATGGGAAGATCTTCTAATGCTCATAACTTTTTAATTTCCCGACGGAACGCTTTGAAATTTTCACCATTTGTAGACGACCTCCCGTACTACAAACTGATGCCCGTGTGGGCATGATGAAAATGGTAGTTCGCGAGACGGAAGCGCGTAAAGCTTCGGGGCGGCGGACTTCCACACCCCGATAACTCGGTATCGAAACATTGTTGCGGGCGGGTGCGCATGGCAATACCTGCGCCTCTGTGGGCCCTATCCGCGTGCAAAATCTAAAAGCGATCAGAGCCTTAGAAAGCGCGTACAACCGCTATCCCCATTTGCCTTGGGCCCTATGGGAAAACAGGAAATATCATAATTGCGGTCCGGGGCGCGCGCGCACAATGATAATTTTCACACCCGAGTAAGCTCTTTTATAGGTCAACATTTTGGAAAAAAAATTGGCTTGCTGCCCACAGCAGGAGCTGAGAACCATGCATTCGGAGGTTTTCACACCCCACCCACTAATGCCCTCAAAGTTTGAGAAAACGCGACCTTCGCGAAAAGCCCCGGAACCTATTGCAAAGTGATGAGCAGTGCCCAGGAGCACCTCTCAGTCATTTGCGCAAAATTCCTTCGGCTACAAGTGGCTCAAATAAGGGCGTGAAAATTGTGCCGAAAGCCCTTTCAGGGGCTATTGCTCGGCACTCGGGGGACGGAAAATTTTACGCAATGCCTCACAATGAAGCACTGGTCGGGGGCTAACTTCTGGCACCAGTTTCGAGCCCGTCCGTGAAAGTGACCCGCGCAAGTTTTAGGCCGGTTCGGCTACTGTGGCCTAATGGGGCCTAATGGGAAGATCTTCTAATGCTCATAACTTTTTAATTTCCCGACGGAACGCTTTGAAATTTTCACCATTTGTAGACGGCCTCCCGTACTACAAACTGATGCCCGTGTGGGCATGATGAAAATGGTAGTTCGCGAGACGGAAGCGCGTAAAGCTTCGGGGCGGCGGACTTCCACACCCCGATAACTCGGTATCGAAACATTGTTGCGGGCGGGTGCGCATGGCAATACCTGCGCCTCTGTGGGCCCTATCCGCGTGCAAAATCTAAAAGCGATCAGAGCCTTAGAAAGCGCGTACAACCGCTATCCCCATTTGCCTTGGGCCCTATGGGAAAACAGGAAATATCATAATTGCGGTCCGGGGCGCGCGCGCACAATGATAATTTTCACACCCGAGTAAGCTCTTTTATAGGTCAACATTTTGGAAAAAAAATTGGCTTGCTGCCCACAGCAGGAGCTGAGAACCATGCATTCGGAGGTTTTCACACCCCACCCACTAATGCCCTCAAAGTTTGAGAAAACGCGACCTTCGCGAAAAGCCCCGGAACCTATTGCAAAGTGATGAGCAGTGCCCAGGAGCACCTCTCAGTCATTTGCGCAAAATTCCTTTGGCTACAAGTGGCTCAAATAAGGGCGTGAAAATTGTGCCGAAAGCCCTTTCAGGGGCTATTGCTCGGCACTCGGGGGACGGAAAATTTTACGCAATGCCTCACAATGAAGCACTGGTCGGGGGCTAACTTCTGGCACCAGTTTCGAGCCCGTCCGTGAAAGTGACCCGCGCAAGTTTTAGGCCGGTTCGGCTACTGTGGCCTAATGGGGCCTAATGGGAAGATCTTCTAATGCTCATAACTTTTTAATTTCCCGACGGAACGCTTTGAAATTTTCACCATTTGTAGACGGCCTCCCGTACTACAAACTGATGCCCGTGTGGGCATGATGAAAATGGTAGTTCGCGAGACGGAAGCGCGTAAATCTTCGGGGCGGCGGACTTCCACACCCCGATAACTCGGTATCGAAACATTGTTGCGGGCGGGTGCGCATGGCAATACCTGCGCCTCTGTGGGCCCTATCCGCGTGCAAAATCTAAAAGCGATCAGAGCCTTAGAAAGCGCGTACAACCGCTATCCCCATTTGCCTTGGGCCCTATGGGAAAACAGGAAATATCATAATTGCGGTCCGGGGCGCGCGCGCACAATGATAATTTTCACACCCGAGTAAGCTCTTTTATAGGTCAACATTTTGGAAAAAAAATTGGCTTGCTGCCCACAGCAGGAGCTGAGAACCATGCATTCGGAGGTTTTCACACCCCACCCACTAATGCCCTCAAAGTTTGAGAAAACGCGACCTTCGCGAAAAGCCCCGGAACCTATTGCAAAGTGATGAGCAGTGCCCAGGAGCACCTCTCAGTCATTTGCGCAAAATTCCTTCGGCTACAAGTGGCTCAAATAAGGGCGTGAAAATTGTGCCGAAAGCCCTTTCAGGGGCTATTGCTCGGCACTCGGGGGACGGAAAATTTTACGCAATGCCTCACAATGAAGCACTGGTCGGGGGCTAACTTCTGGCACCAGTTTCGAGCCCGTCCGTGAAAGTGACCCGCGCAAGTTTTAGGCCGGTTCGGCTACTGTGGCCTAATGGGGCCTAATGGGAAGATCTTCTAATGCTCATAACTTTTTAATTTCCCGACGGAACGCTTTGAAATTTTCACCATTTGTAGACGGCCTCCCGTACTACAAACTGATGCACGTGTGGGCATGATGAAAATGGTAGTTAGCGAGACGGAAGCGCGTAAAGCTTCGGGGCGGCGGACTTCCACACCCCGATAACTCGGTATCGAAACATTGTTGCGGGCGGGTGCGCATGGCAATACCTGCGCCTCTGTGGGCCCTATCCGCGTGCAAAATCTAAAAGCGATCAGAGCCTTAGAAAGCGCGTACAACCGCTATCCCCATTTGCCTTGGGCCCTATGGGAAAACAGGAAATATCATAATTGCGGTCCGGGGCGCGCGCGCACAATGATAATTTTCACACCCGAGTAAGCTCTTTTATAGGTCAACATTTTGGAAAAAAAATTGGCTTGCTGCCCACAGCAGGAGCTGAGAACCATGCATTCGGAGGTTTTCATACCCCACCCACTAATGCCCTCAAAGTTTGAGAAAACGCGACCTTCGCGAAAAGCCCCGGAACCTATTGCAAAGTGATGAGCAGTGCCCAGGAGCACCTCTCAGTCATTTGCGCAAAATTCCTTCGGCTACAAGTGGCTCAAATAAGGGCGTGAAAATTGTGCCGAAAGCCCTTTCAGGGGCTATTGCTCGGCACTCGGGGGACGGAAAATTTTACGCAATGCCTCACAATGAAGCACTGGTCGGGGGCTAACTTCTGGCACCAGTTTCGAGCCCGTCCGTGAAAGTGACCCGCGCAAGTTTTAGGCCGGTTCGGCTACTGTGGCCTAATGGGGCCTAATGGGAAGATCTTCTAATGCTCATAACTTTTTAATTTCCCGACGGAACGCTTTGAAATTTTCACCATTTGTAGACGGCCTCCCGTACTACAAACTGATGCCCGTGTGGGCATGATGAAAATGGTAGTTCGCGAGACGGAAGCGCGTAAAGCTTCGGGGCGGCGGACTTCCACACCCCGATAACTCGGTATCGAAACATTGTTGCGGGCGGGTGCGCATGGCAATACCTGCGCCTCTGTGGGCCCTATCCGCGTGCAAAATCTAAAAGCGATCAGAGCCTTAGAAAGCGCGTACAACCGCTATCCCCATTTGCCTTGGGCCCTATGGGAAAACAGGAAATATCATAATTGCGGTCCGGGGCGCGCGCGCACAATGATAATTTTCACACCCGAGTAAGCTCTTTTATAGGTCAACATTTTGGAAAAAAAATTGGCTTGCTGCCCAAAGCAGGAGCTGAGAACCATGCATTCGGAGGTTTTCACACCCCACCCACTAATGCCCTCAAAGTTTGAGAAAACGCGACCTTCGCGAAAAGCCCCGGAACCTATTGCAAAGTGATAAGCAGTGCCCAGGAGCACCTCTCAGTCATTTGCGCAAAATTCCTTCGGCTACAAGTGGCTCAAATAAGGGCGTGAAAATTGTGCCGAAAGCCCTTTCAGGGGCTATTGCTCGGCACTCGGGGGACGGAAAATTTTACGCAATGCCTCACAATGAAGCACTGGTCGGGGGCTAACTTCTGGCACCAGTTTCGAGCCCGTCCGTGAAAGTGACCCGCGCAAGTTTTAGGCCGGTTCGGCTACTGTGGCCTAATGGGGCCTAATGGGAAGATCTTCTAATGCTCATAACTTTTTAATTTCCCGACGGAACGCTTTGAAATTTTCACCATTTGTAGACGGCCTCCCGTACTACAAACTGATGCCCGTGTGGGCATGATGAAAATGGTAGTTCGCGAGACGGAAGCGCGTAAAGCTTCGGGGCGGCGGACTTCCACACCCCGATAACTCGGTATCGAAACATTGTTGCGGGCGGGTGCGCATGGCAATACCTGCGCCTCTGTGGGCCCTATCCGCGTGCAAAATCTAAAAGCGATCAGAGCCTTAGAAAGCGCGTACAACCGCTATCCCCATTTGCCTTGGGCCCTATGGGAAAACAGGAAATATCATAATTGCGGTCCGGGGCGCGTGCGCACAATGATAATTTTCACACCCGAGTAAGCTCTTTTATAGGTCAACATTTTGGAAAAAAAATTGGCTTGCTGCCCACAGCAGGAGCTGAGAACCATGCATTCGGAGGTTTTCACACCCCACCCACTAATGCCCTCAAAGTTTGAGAAAACGCGACCTTCGCGAAAAGCCCCGGAACCTATTGCAAAGTGATGAGCAGTGCCCAGGAGCACCTCTCAGTCATTTGCGCAAAATTCCTTCGGCTACAAGTGGCTCAAATAAGGGCGTGAAAATTGTGCCGAAAGCCCTTTCAGGGGCTATTGCTCGGCACTCGGGGGACGGAAAATTTTACGCAATGCCTCACAATGAAGCACTGGTCGGGGGCTAACATCTGGCACCAGTTTCGAGCCCGTCCGTGAAAGTGACCCGCGCAAGTTTTAGGCCGGTTCGGCTACTGTGGCCTAATGGGGCCTAATGGGAAGATCTTCTAATGCTCATAACTTTTTAATTTCCCGACGGAACGCTTTGAAATTTTCACCATTTGTAGACGGCCTCCCGTACTACAAACTGATGCCCGTGTGGGCATGATGAAAATGGTAGTTCGCGAGACGGAAGCGCGTAAAGCTTCGGGGCGGCGGACTTCCACACCCCGATAACTCGGTATCGAAACATTGTTGCGGGCGGGTGCGCATGGCAATACCTGCGCCTCTGTGGGCCCTATCCGCGTGCAAAATCTAAAAGCGATCAGAGCCTTAGAAAGCGCGTACAACCGCTATCCCCATTTGCCTTGGGCCCTATGGGAAAACAGGAAATATCATAATTGCGGTCCGGGGCGCGCGCGCACAATGATAATTTTCACACCCGAGTAAGCTCTTTTATAGGTCAACATTTTGGAAAAAAAATTGGCTTGCTGCCCACAGCAGGAGCTGAGAACCATGCATTCGGAGGTTTTCACACCCCACCCACTAATGCCCTCAAAGTTTGAGAAAACGCGACCTTCGCGAAAAGCCCCGGAACCTATTGCAAAGTGATGAGCAGTGCCCAGGAGCACCTCTCAGTCATTTGCGCAAAATTCCTTTGGCTACAAGTGGCTCAAATAAGGGCGTGAAAATTGTGCCGAAAGCCCTTTCAGGGGCTATTGCTCGGCACTCGGGGGACGGAAAATTTTACGCAATGCCTCACAATGAAGCACTGGTCGGGGGCTAACTTCTGGCACCAGTTTCGAGCCCGTCCGTGAAAGTGACCCGCGCAAGTTTTAGGCCGGTTCGGCTACTGTGGCCTAATGGGGCCTAATGGGAAGATCTTCTAATGCTCATAACTTTTTAATTTCCCGACGGAACGCTTTGAAATTTTCACCATTTGTAGACGGCCTCCCGTACTACAAACTGATGCCCGTGTGGGCATGATGAAAATGGTAGTTCGCGAGACGGAAGCGCGTAAAGCTTCGGGGCGGCGGACTTCCACACCCCGATAACTCGGTATCGAAACATTGTTGCGGGCGGGTGCGCATGGCAATACCTGCGCCTCTGTGGGCCCTATCCGCGTGCAAAATCTAAAAGCGATCAGAGCCTTAGAAAGCGCGTACAACCGCTATCCCCATTTGCCTTGGGCCCTATGGGAAAACAGGAAATATCATAATTGCGGTCCGGGGCGCGCGCGCACAATGATAATTTTCACACCCGAGTAAGCTCTTTTATAGGTCAACATTTTGGAAAAAAAATTGGCTTGCTGCCCACAGCAGGAGCTGAGAACCATGCATTCGGAGGTTTTCACACCCCACCCACTAATGCCCTCAAAGTTTGAGAAAACGCGACCTTCGCGAAAAGCCCCGGAACCTATTGCAAAGTGATGAGCAGTGCCCAGGAGCACCTCTCAGTCATTTGCGCAAAATTCCTTCGGCTACAAGTGGCTCAAATAAGGGCGTGAAAATTGTGCCGAAAGCCCTTTCAGGGGCTATTGCTCGGCACTCGGGGGACGGAAAATTTTACGCAATGCCTCACAATGAAGCACTGGTCGGGGGCTAACTTCTGGCACCAGTTTCGAGCCCGTCCGTGAAAGTGACCCGCGCAAGTTTTAGGCCGGTTCGGCTACTGTGGCCTAATGGGGCCTAATGGGAAGATCTTCTAATGCTCATAACTTTTTAATTTCCCGACGGAACGCTTTGAAATTTTCACCATTTGTAGACGGCCTCCCGTACTACAAACTGATGCCCGTGTGGGCATGATGAAAATGGTAGTTCGCGAGACGGAAGCGCGTAAAGCTTCGGGGCGGCGGACTTCCACACCCCGATAACTCGGTATCGAAACATTGTTGCGGGCGGGTGCGCATGGCAATACCTGCGCCTCTGTGGGCCCTATCCGCGTGCAAAATCTAAAAGCGATCAGAGCCTTAGAAAGCGCGTACAACCGCTATCCCCATTTGCCTTGGGCCCTATGGGAAAACAGGAAATATCATAATTGCGGTCCGGGGCGCGCGCGCACAATGATAATTTTCACACCCGAGTAAGCTCTTTTATAGGTCAACATTTTGGAAAAAAAATTGGCTTGCTGCCCACAGCAGGAGCTGAGAACCATGCATTCGGAGGTTTTCACACCCCACCCACTAATGCCCTCAAAGTTTGAGAAAACGCGACCTTCGCGAAAAGCCCCGGAACCTATTGCAAAGTGATGAGCAGTGCCCAGGAGCACCTCTCAGTCATTTGCGCAAAATTCCTTCGGCTACAAGTGGCTCAAATAAGGGCGTGAAAATTGTGCCGAAAGCCCTTTCAGGGGCTATTGCTCGGCACTCGGGGGACGGAAAATTTTACGCAATGCCTCACAATGAAGCACTGGTCGGGGGCTAACTTCTGGCACCAGTTTCGAGCCCGTCCGTGAAAGTGACCCGCGCAAGTTTTAGGCCGGTTCGGCTACTGTGGCCTAATGGGGCCTAATGGGAAGATCTTCTAATGCTCATAACTTTTTAATTTCCCGACGGAACGCTTTGAAATTTTCACCATTTGTAGACGGCCTCCCGTACTACAAACTGATGCCCGTGTGGGCATGATGAAAATGGTAGTTCGCGAGACGGAAGCGCGTAAAGCTTCGGGGCGGCGGACTTCCACACCCCGATAACTCGGTATCGAAACATTGTTGCGGGCGGGTGCGCATGGCAATACCTGCGCCTCTGTGGGCCCTATCCGCGTGCAAAATCTAAAAGCGATCAGAGCCTTAGAAAGCGCGTACAACCGCTATCCCCATTTGCCTTGGGCCCTATGGGAAAACAGGAAATATCATAATTGCGGTCCGGGGCGCGCGCGCACAATGATAATTTTCACACCCGAGTAAGCTCTTTTATAGGTCAACATTTTGGAAAAAAAATTGGCTTGCTGCCCACAGCAGGAGCTGAGAACCATGCATTCGGAGGTTTTCACACCCCACCCACTAATGCCCTCAAAGTTTGAGAAAACGCGACCTTCGCGAAAAGCCCCGGAACCTATTGCAAAGTGATGAGCAGTGCCCAGGAGCACCTCTCAGTCATTTGCGCAAAATTCCTTCGGCTACAAGTGGCTCAAATAAGGGCGTGAAAATTGTGCCGAAAGCCCTTTCAGGGGCTATTGCTCGGCACTCGGGGGACGGAAAATTTTACGCAATGCCTCACAATGAAGCACTGGTCGGGGGCTAACTTCTGGCACCAGTTTCGAGCCCGTCCGTGAAAGTGACCCGCGCAAGTTTTAGGCCGGTTCGGCTACTGTGGCCTAATGGGGCCTAATGGGAAGATCTTCTAATGCTCATAACTTTTTAATTTCCCGACGGAACGCTTTGAAATTTTCACCATTTGTAGACGGCCTCCCGTACTACAAACTGATGCCCGTGTGGGCATGATGAAAATGGTAGTTCGCGAGACGGAAGCGCGTAAAGCTTCGGGGCGGCGGACTTCCACACCCCGATAACTCGGTATCGAAACATTGTTGCGGGCGGGTGCGCATGGCAATACCTGCGCCTCTGTGGGCCCTATCCGCGTGCAAAATCTAAAAGCGATCAGAGCCTTAGAAAGCGCGTACAACCGCTATCCCCATTTGCCTTGGGCCCTATGGGAAAACAGGAAATATCATAATTGCGGTCCAGGGCGCGCGCGCACAATGATAATTTTCACACCCGAGTAAGCTCTTTTATAGGTCAACATTTTGGAAAAAAAATTGGCTTGCTGCCCACAGCAGGAGCTGAGAACCATGCATTCGGAGGTTTTCACACCCCACCCACTAATGCCCTCAAAGTTTGAGAAAACGCGACCTTCGCGAAAAGCCCCGGAACCTATTGCAAAGTGATGAGCAGTGCCCAGGAGCACCTCTCAGTCATTTGCGCAAAATTCCTTCGGCTACAAGTGGCTCAAATAAGGGCGTGAAAATTGTGCCGAAAGCCCTTTCAGGGGCTATTGCTCGGCACTCGGGGGACGGAAAATTTTACGCAATGCCTCACAATGAAGCACTGGTCGGGGGCTAACTTCTGGCACCAGTTTCGAGCCCGTCCGTGAAAGTGACCCGCGCAAGTTTTAGGCCGGTTCGGCTACTGTGGCCTAATGGGGCCTAATGGGAAGATCTTCTAATGCTCATAACTTTTTAATTTCCCGACGGAACGCTTTGAAATTTTCACCATTTGTAGACGGCCTCCCGTACTACAAACTGATGCCCGTGTGGGCATGATGAAAATGGTAGTTCGCGAGACGGAAGCGCGTAAAGCTTCGGGGTGGCGGACTTCCACACCCCGATAACTCGGTATCGAAACATTGTTGCGGGCGGGTGCGCATGGCAATACCTGCGCCTCTGTGGGCCCTATCCGCGTGCAAAATCTAAAAGCGATCAGAGCCTTAGAAAGCGCGTACAACCGCTATCCCCATTTGCCTTGGGCCCTATGGGAAAACAGGAAATATCATAATTGCGGTCCGGGGTGCGCGCGCACAATGATAATTTTCACACCCGAGTAAGCTCTTTTATAGGTCAACATTTTGGAAAAAAAATTGGCTTGCTGCCCACAGCAGGAGCTGAGAACCATGCATTCGGAGGTTTTCACACCCCACCCACTAATGCCCTCAAAGTTTGAGAAAACGCGACCTTCGCGAAAAGCCCCGGAACCTATTGCAAAGTGATGAGCAGTGCCCAGGAGCACCTCTCAGTCATTTGCGCAAAATTCCTTCGGCTACAAGTGGCTCAAATAAGGGCGTGAAAATTGTGCCGAAAGCCCTTTCAGGGGCTATTGCTCGGCACTCGGGGGACGGAAAATTTTACGCAATGCCTCACAATGAAGCACTGGTCGGGGGCTAACTTCTGGCACCAGTTTCGAGCCCGTCCGTGAAAGTGACCCACGCAAGTTTTAGGCCGGTTCGGCTACTGTGGCCTAATGGGGCCTAATGGGAAGATCTTCTAATGCTCATAACTTTTTAATTTCCCGACGGAACGCTTTGAAATTTTCACCATTTGTAGACGGCCTCCCGTACTACAAACTGATGCCCGTGTGGGCATGATGAAAATGGTAGTTCGCGAGACGGAAGCGCGTAAAGCTTCGGGGCGGCGGACTTCCACACCCCGATAACTCGGTATCGAAACATTGTTGCGGGCGGGTGCGCATGGCAATACCTGCGCCTCTGTGGGCCCTATCCGCGTGCAAAATCTAAAAGCGATCAGAGCCTTAGAAAGCGCGTACAACCGCTATCCCCATTTGCCTTGGGCCCTATGGGAAAACAGGAAATATCATAATTGCGGTCCGGGGCGCGCGCGCACAATGATAATTTTCACACCCGAGTAAGCTCTTTTATAGGTCAACATTTTGGAAAAAAAATTGGCTTGCTGCCCACAGCAGGAGCTGAGAACCATGCATTCGGAGGTTTTCACACCCCACCCACTAATGCCCTCAAAGTTTGAGAAAACGCGACCTTCGCGAAAAGCCCCGGAACCTATTGCAAAGTGATGAGCAGTGCCCAGGAGCACCTCTCAGTCATTTGCGCAAAATTCCTTCGGCTACAAGTGGCTCAAATAAGGGCGTGAAAATTGTGCCGAAAGCCCTTTCAGGGGCTATTGCTCGGCACTCGGGGGACGGAAAATTTTACGCAATGCCTCACAATGAAGCACTGGTCGGGGGCTAACTTCTGGCACCAGTTTCGAGCCCGTCCGTGAAAGTGACCCGCGCAAGTTTTAGGCCGGTTCGGCTACTGTGGCCTAATGGGGCCTAATGGGAAGATCTTCTAATGCTCATAACTTTTTAATTTCCCGACGGAACGCTTTGAAATTTTCACCATTTGTAGACGGCCTCCCGTACTACAAACTGATGCCCGTGTGGGCATGATGAAAATGGTAGTTCGCGAGACGGAAGCGCGTAAAGCTTCGGGGCGGCTGACTTCCACACCCCGATAACTCGGTATCGAAACATTGTTGCGGGCGGGTGCGCATGGCAATACCTGCGCCTCTGTGGGCCTCATCCGCGTGCAAAATCTAAAAGCGATCAGAGCCTTAGAAAGCGCGTACAACCGCTATCCCCATTTGCCTTGGGCCCTATGGTGAAACAGGAAATATCATAATTGCGGTCCGGGGCGCGCGCGCACAATGATAATTTTCACACCCGAGTAAGCTCTTTTATAGGTCAACATTTTGGAAAAAAAATTGGCTTGCTGCCCACAGCAGGAGCTGAGAACCATGCATTCGGAGGTTTTCACACCCCACCCACTAATGCCCTCAAAGTTTGAGAAAACGCGACCTTCGGGCAAAGCCCCGGAACCTATTGCAAAGTGATGAGCAGTGCCCAGGAGCACCTCTCAGTCATTTGCGCAAAATTCCTTCGGCTACAAGTGGCTCAAATAAGGGCGTGAAAATTGTGCCGAAAGCCCTTTCAGGGGCTATTGCTCGGCACTCGGGGGACGGAAAATTTTACGCAATGCCTCACAATGAAGCACTGGTCGGGGGCTAACTTCTGGCACCAGTTTCGAGCCCGTCCGTGAAAGTGACCCGCGCAAGTTTTAGGCCGGTTCGGCTACTGTGGCCTAATGGGGCCTAATGGGAAGATCTTCTAATGCTCATAACTTTTTAATTTCCCGACGGAACGCTTTGAAATTTTCACCATTTGTAGACGGCCTCCCGTACTACAAACTGATGCCCGTGTGGGCATGATGAAAATGGTAGTTCGCGAGACGGAAGCGCGTAAAGCTTCGGGGCGGCGGACTTCCACACCCCGATAACTCGGTATCGAAACATTGTTGCGGGCGGGTGCGCATGGCAATACCTGCGCCTCTGTGGGCCCTATCCGCGTGCAAAATCTAAAAGCGATCAGAGCCTTAGAAAGCGCGTACAACCGCTATCCCCATTTGCCTTGGGCCCTATGGGAAAACAGGAAATATCATAATTGCGGTCCGGGGCGCGCGCGCACAATGATAATTTTCACACCCGAGTAAGCTCTTTTATAGGTCAACATTTTGGAAAAAAAATTGGCTTGCTGCCCACAGCAGGAGCTGAGAACCATGCATTCGGAGGTTTTCACACCCCACCCACTAATGCCCTCAAAGTTTGAGAAAACGCGACCTTCGCGAAAAGCCCCGGAACCTATTGCAAAGTGATGAGCAGTGCCCAGGAGCACCTCTCAGTCATTTGCGCAAAATTCCTTCGGCTACAAGTGGCTCAAATAAGGGCGTGAAAATTGTGCCGAAAGCCCTTTCAGGGGCTATTGCTCGGCACTCGGGGGACGGAAAATTTTACGCAATGCCTCACAATGAAGCACTGATCGGGGGCTAACTTCTGGCACCAGTTTCAAGCCCGTCCGTGAAAGTGACCCGCGCAAGTTTTAGGCCGGTTCGGCTACTGTGGCCTAATGGGGCCTAATGGGAAGATCTTCTAATGCTCATAACTTTTTAATTTCCCGACGGAACGCTTTGAAATTTTCACCATTTGTAGACGGCCTCCCGTACTACAAACTGATGCCCGTGTGGGCATGATGAAAATGGTAGTTCGCGAGACGGAAGCGCGTAAAGCTTCGGGGCGGCGGACTTCCACACCCCGATAACTCGGTATCGAAACATTGTTGCGGGCGGGTGCGCATGGCAATACCTGCGCCTCTGTGGGCCCTATCCGCGTGCAAAATCTAAAAGCGATCAGAGCCTTAGAAAGCGCGTACAACCGCTATCCCCATTTGCCTTGGGCCCTATGGGAAAACACGAAATATCATAATTGCGGTCCGGGGCGCGCGCGCACAATGATAATTTTCACACCCGAGTAAGCTCTTTTATAGGTCAACATTTTGGAAAAAAAATTGGCTTGCTGCCCACAGCAGGAGCTGAGAACCATGCATTCGGAGGTTTTCACACCCCACCCACTAATGCCCTCAAAGTTTGAGAAAACGCGACCTTCGCGAAAAGCCCCGGAACCTATTGCAAAGTGATGAGCAGTGCCCAGGAGCACCTCTCAGTCATTTGCGCAAAATTCCTTCGGCTACAAGTGGCTCAAATAAGGGCGTGAAAATTGTGCCGAAAGCCCTTTCAGGGGCTTTTGCTCGGCACTCGGGGGACGGAAAATTTTACGCAATGCCTCACAATGAAGCACTGGTCGGGGGCTAACTTCTGGCACCAGTTTCGAGCCCGTCCGTGAAAGTGACCCGCGCAAGTTTTAGGCCGGTTCGGCTGCTGTGGCCTAATGGGGCCTAATGGGAAGATCTTCTAATGCTCATAACTTTTTAATTTCCCGACGGAACGCTTTGAAATTTTCACCATTTGTAGACGGCCTCCCGTACTACAAACTGATGCCCGTGTGGGCATGATGAAAATGGTAGTTCGCGAGACGGAAGCGCGTAAAGCTTCGGGGCGGCGGACTTCCACACCCCGATAACTCGGTATCGAAACATTGTTGCGGGCGGGTGCGCATGGCAATACCTGCGCCTCTGTGGGCCCTATCCGCGTGCAAAATCTAAAAGCGATCAGAGCCTTAGAAAGCGCGTACAACCGCTATCCCCATTTGCCTTGGGCCCTATGGGAAAACAGGAAATATCATAATTGCGGTCCGGGGCGCGCGCGCACAATGATAATTTTCACACCCGAGTAAGCTCTTTTATAGGTCAACATTTTGGAAAAAAAATTGGCTTGCTGCCCACAGCAGGAGCTGAGAACCATGCATTCGGAGGTTTTCACACCCCACCCACTAATGCCCTCAAAGTTTGAGAAAACGCGACCTTCGCGAAAAGCCCCGGAACCTATTGCAAAGTGATGAGCAGTGCCCAGGAGCACCTCTCAGTCATTTGCGCAAAATTCCTTCGGCTACAAGTGGCTCAAATAAGGGCGTGAAAATTGTGCCGAAAGCCCTTTCAGGGGCTATTGCTCGGCACTCGGGGGACGGAAAATTTTACGCAATGCCTCACAATGAAGCACTGGTCGGGGGCTAACTTCTGGCACCAGTTTCGAGCCCGTCCGTGAAAGTGACCCGCGCAAGTTTTAGGCCGGTTCGGCTACTGTGGCCTAATGGGGCCTAATGGGAAGATCTTCTAATGCTCATAACTTTTTAATTTCCCGACGGAACGCTTTGAAATTTTCACCATTTGTAGACGGCCTCCCGTACTACAAACTGATGCCCGTGTGGGCATGATGAAAATGGTAGTTCGCGAGACGGAAGCGCGTAAAGCTTCGGGGCGGCGGACTTCCACACCCCGATAACTCGGTATCGAAACATTGTTGCGGGCGGGTGCGCATGGCAATACCTGCGCCTCTGTGGGCCCTATCCGCGTGCAAAATCTAAAAGCGATCAGAGCCTTAGAAAGCGCGTACAACCGCTATCCCCATTTGCCTTGGGCCCTATGGGAAAACAGGAAATATCATAATTGCGGTCCGGGGCGCGCGCACAATGATAATTTTCACACCCGAGTAAGCTCTTTTATAGGTCAACATTTTGGAAAAAAAATTGGCTTGCTGCCCACAGCAGGAGCTGAGAACCATGCATTCGGAGGTTTTCACACCCCACCCACTAATGCCCTCAAAGTTTGAGAAAACGCGACCTTCGCGAAAAGCCCCGGAACCTATTGCAAAGTGATGAGCAGTGCCCAGGAGCACCTCTCAGTCATATGCGCAAAATTCCTTCGGCTACAAGTGGCTCAAATAAGGGCGTGAAAATTGTGCCGAAAGCCCTTTCAGGGGCTATTGCTCGGCACTCGGGGGACGGAAAATTTTACGCAATGCCTCACAATGAAGCACTGGTCGGGGGCTAACTTCTGGCACCAGTTTTGAGCCCGTCCGTGAAAGTGACCCGCGCAAGTTTTAGGCCGGTTCGGCTACTGTGGCCTAATGGGGCCTAATGGGAAGATCTTCTAATGCTCATAACTTTTTAATTTCCCGACGGAACGCTTTGAAATTTTCACCATTTGTAGACGGCCTCCCGTACTACAAACTGATGCCCGTGTGGGCATGATGAAAATGGTAGTTCGCGAGACGGAAGCGCGTAAAGCTTCGGGGCGGCGGACTTCCACACCCCGATAACTCGGTATCGAAACATTGTTGCGGGCGGGTGCGCATGGCAATACCTGCGCCTCTGTGGGCCCTATCCGCGTGCAAAATCTAAAAGCGATCAGAGCCTTAGAAAGCGCGTACAACCGCTATCCCCATTTGCCTTGGGCCCTATGGGAAAACAGGAAATATCATAATTGCGGTCCGGGGCGCGCGCGCACAATGATAATTTTCACACCCGAGTAAGCTCTTTTATAGGTCAACATTTTGGAAAAAAAATTGGCTTGCTGCCCACAGCAGGAGCTGAGAACCATGCATTCGGAGGTTTTCACACCCCACCCACTAATGCCCTCAAAGTTTGAGAAAACGCGACCTTCGCGAAAAGCCCCGGAACCTATTGCAAAGTGATGAGCAGTGCCCAGGAGCACCTCTCAGTCATTTGCGCAAAATTCCTTCGGCTACAAGTGGCTCAAATAAGGGCGTGAAAATTGTGCCGAAAGCCCTTTCAGGGGCTATTGCTCGGCACTCGGGGGACGGAAAATTTTACGCAATGCCTCACAATGAAGCACTGGTCGGGGGCTAACTTCTGGCACCAGTTTCGAGCCCGTCCGTGAAAGTGACCCGCGCAAGTTTTAGGCCGGTTCGGCTACTGTGGCCTAATGGGGCCTAATGGGAAGATCTTCTAATGCTCATAACTTTTTAATTTCCCGACGGAACGCTTTGAAATTTTCACCATTTGTAGACGGCCTCCCGTACTACAAACTGATGCCCGTGTGGGCATGATGAAAATGGTAGTTCGCGAGACGGAAGCGCGTAAAGCTTCGGGGCGGCGGACTTCCACACCCCGATAACTCGGTATCGAAACATTGTTGCGGGCGGGTGCGCATGGCAATACCTGCGCCTCTGTAGGCCCTATCCGCGTGCAAAATCTAAAAGCGATCAGAGCCTTAGAAAGCGCGTACAACCGCTATCCCCATTTGCCTTGGGCCCTAAGGGAAAACAGGAAATATCATAATTGTGGTCCGGGGCGCGCGCGCACAATGATAATTTTCACACCCGAGTAAGCTCTTTTATAGGTCAACATTTTGGAAAAAAAATTGGCTTGCTGCCCACAGCAGGAGCTGAGAACCATGCATTCGGAGGTTTTCACACCCCACCCACTAATGCCCTCAAAGTTTGAGAAAACGCGACCTTCGCGAAAAGCCCCGGAACCTATTGCAAAGTGATGAGCAGTGCCCAGGAGCACCTCTCAGTCATTTGCGCAAAATTCCTTCGGCTACAAGTGGCTCAAATAAGGGCGTGAAAATTGTGCCGAAAGCCCTTTCAGGGGCTATTGCTCGGCACTCGGGGGACGGAAAATTTTACGCAATGCCTCACAATGAAGCACTGGTCGGGGGCTAACTTCTGGCACCAGTTTCGAGCCCGTCTGTGAAAGTGACCCGCGCAAGTTTTAGGCCGGTTCGGCTACTGTGGCCTAATGGGGCCTAATGGGAAGATCTTCTAATGCTCATAACTTTTTAATTTCCCGACGGAACGCTTTGAAATTTTCACCATTTGTAGACGGCCTCCCGTACTACAAACTGATGCCCGTGTGGGCATGATGAAAATGGTAGTTCGCGAGACGGAAGCGCGTAAAGCTTCGGGGCGGCGGACTTCCACACCCCGATAACTCGGTATCGAAACATTGTTGCGGGCGGGTGCGCATGGCAATACCTGCGCCTCTGTGGGCCCTATCCGCGTGCAAAATCTAAAAGCGATCAGAGCCTTAGAAAGCGCGTACAACCGCTATCCCCATTTGCCTTGGGCCCTATGGGAAAACAGGAAATATCATAATTGCGGTCCGGGGCGCGCGCGCACAATGATAATTTTCACACCCGAGTAAGCTCTTTTATAGGTCAACATTTTGGAAAAAAAATTGGCTTGCTGCCCACAGCAGGAGCTGAGAACCATGCATTCGGAGGTTTTCACACCCCACCCACTAATGCCCTCAAAGTTTGAGAAAACGCGACCTTCGTGAAAAGCCCCGGAACCTATTGCAAAGTGATGAGCAGTGCCCAGGAGCACCTCTCAGTCATTTGCGCAAAATTCCTTCGGCTACAAGTGGCTCAAATAAGGGCGTGAAAATTGTGCCGAAAGCCCTTTCAGGGGCTATTGCTCGGCACTCGGGGGACGGAAAATTTTACGCAATGCCTCACAATGAAGCACTGGTCGGGGGCTAACTTCTGGCACCAGTTTCGAGCCCGTCCGTGAAAGTGACCCGCTCAAGTTTTAGGCCGGTTCGGCTACTGTGGCCTAATGGGGCCTAATGGGAAGATCTTCTAATGCTCATAACTTTTTAATTTCCCGACGGAACGCTTTGAAATTTTCACCATTTGTAGACGGCCTCCCGTACTACAAACTGATGCCCGTGTGGGCATGATGAAAATGGTAGTTCGCGAGACGGAAGCGCGTAAAGCTTCGGGGCGGCGGACTTCCACACCCCGATAACTCGGTATCGAAACATTGTTGCGGGCGGGTGCGCATGGCAATACCTGCGCCTCTGTGGGCCCTATCCGCGTGCAAAATCTAAAAGCGATCAGAGCCTTAGAAAGCGCGTACAACCGCTATCCCCATTTGCCTTGGGCCCTATGGGAAAACAGGAAATATCATAATTGCGGTCCGGGGCGCGCGCGCACAATGAAAATTTTCACACCCAAGTAAGCTCTTTTATAGGTCAACATTTTGGAAAAAAAATTGGCTTGCTGCCCACAGCAGGAGCTGAGAACCATGCATTCGGAGGTTTTCACACCCCACCCACTAATGCCCTCAAAGTTTGAGAAAACGCGACCTTCGCAAAAAGCCCCGGAACCTATTGCAAAGTGATGAGCAGTGCCCAGGAGCACCTCTCAGTCATTTGCGCAAAATTCCTTCGGCTACAAGTGGCTAAAATAAGGGCGTGAAAATTGTGCCGAAAGCCCTTTCAGGGGCTATTGCTCGGCACTCGGGGGACGGAAAATTTTACGCAATGCCTCACAATGAAGCACTGGTCGGGGGCTAACTTCTGGCACCAGTTTCGAGCCCGTCCGTGAAAGTGACCCGCGCAAGTTTTAGGCCGGTTCGGCTACTGTGGCCTAATGGGGCCTAATGGGAAGATCTTCTAATGCTCATAACTTTTTAATTTCCCGACGGAACGCTTTGAAATTTTCACCATTTGTAGACGGCCTCCCGTACTACAAACTGATGCCCGTGTGGGCATGATGAAAATGGTAGTTCGCGAGACGGAAGCGCGTAAAGCTTCGGGGCGGCGGACTTCCACACCCCGATAACTCGGTATCGAAACATTGTTGCGGGCGGGTGCGCATGGCAATACCTGCGCCTCTGTGGGCCCTATCCGCGTGCAAAATCTAAAAGCGATCAGAGCCTTAGAAAGCGCGTACAACCGCTATCCCCATTTGCCTTGGGCCCTATGGGAAAACAGGAAATATCATAATTGCGGTCCGGGGCGCGCGCGCACAATGATAATTTTCACACCCGAGTAAGCTCTTTTATAGGTCAACATTTTGGAAAAAAAATTGGCTTGCTGCCCACAGCAGGAGCTGAGAACCATGCATTCGGAGGTTTTCACACCCCACCCACTAATGCCCTCAAAGTTTGAGAAAACGCGACCTTCGCGAAAAGCCCCGGAACCTATTGCAAAGTGATGAGCAGTGCCCAGGAGCACCTCTCAGTCATTTGCGCAAAATTCCTTCGGCTACAAGTGGCTCAAATAAGGGCGTGAAAATTGTGCCGAAAGCCCTTTCAGGGGCTATTGCTCGGCACTCGGGGGACGGAAAATTTTACGCAATGCCTCACAATGAAGCACTGATCGGGGGCTAACTTCTGGCACCAGTTTCGAGCCCGTCCGTGAAAGTGACCCGCGCAAGTTTTAGGCCGGTTCGGCTACTGTGGCCTAATGGGGCCTAATGGGAAGATCTTCTAATGCTCATAACTTTTTAATTTCCCGACGGAACGCTTTGAAATTTTCACCATTTGTAGACGGCCTCCCGTACTACAAACTGATGCCCGTGTGGGCATGATGAAAATGGTAGTTCGCGAGACGGAAGCGCGTAAAGCTTCGGGGCGGCGGACTTCCACACCCCGATAACTCGGTATCGAAACATTGTTGCGGGCGGGTGCGCATGGCAATACCTGCGCCTCTGTGGGCCCTATCCGCGTGCAAAATCTAAAAGCGATCAGAGCCTTAGAAAGCGCGTACAACCGCTATCCCCATTTGCCTTGGGCCCTATGGGAAAACAGGAAATATCATAATTGCGGTCCGGGGCGCGCGCGCACAATGATAATTTTCACACCCGAGTAAGCTCTTTTATAGGTCAACATTTTGGAAAAAAAATTGGCTTGCTGCCCACAGCAGGAGCTGAGAACCATGCATTCGGAGGTTTTCACACCCCACCCACTAATGCCCTCAAAGTTTGAGAAAACACGACCTTCGCGAAAAGCCCCGGAACCTATTGCAAAGTGATGAGCAGTGCCCAGGAGCACCTCTCAGTCATTTGCGCAAAATTCCTTCGGCTACAAGTGGCTCAAATAAGGGCGTGAAAATTGTGCCGAAAGCCCTTTCAGGGGCTTTTGCTCGGCACTCGGGGGACGGAAAATTTTACGCAATGCCTCACAATGAAGCACTGGTCGGGGGCTAACTTCTGGCACCAGTTTCGAGCCCGTCCGTGAAAGTGACCCGCGCAAGTTTTAGGCCGGTTCGGCTACTGTGGCCTAATGGGGCCTAATGGGAAGATCTTCTAATGCTCATAACTTTTTAATTTCCCGACGGAACGCTTTGAAATTTTCACCATTTGTAGACGGCCTCCCGTACTACAAACTGATGCCCGTGTGGGCATGATGAAAATGGTAGTTCGCGAGACGGAAGCGCGTAAAGCTTCGGGGCGGCGGACTTCCACACCCCGATAACTCGGTATCGAAACATTGTTGCGGGCGGGTGCGCATGGCAATACCTGCGCCTCTGTGGGCCCTATGCGCGTGCAAAATCTAAAAGCGATCAGAGCCTTAGAAAGCGCGTACAACCGCTATCCCCATTTGCCTTGGGCCCTATGGGAAAACAGGAAATATCATAATTGTGGTCCGGGGCGCGCGCGCACAATGATAATTTTCACACCCGAGTAAGCTCTTTTATAGGTCAACATTTTGGAAAAAATTGGCTTGCTGCCCACAGCAGGAGCTGAGAACCATGCATTCGGAGGTTTTCACACCCCACCCACTAATGCCCTCAAAGTTTGAGAAAACGCGACCTTCGCGAAAAGCCCCGGAACCTATTGCAAAGTGATGAGCAGTGCCCAGGAGCACCTCTCAGTCATTTGCGCAAAATTCCTTCGGCTACAAGTGGCTCAAATAAGGGCGTGAAAATTGTGCCGAAAGCCCTTTCAGGGGCTATTGCTCGGCACTCGGGGGACGGAAAATTTTACGCAATGCCTCACAATGAAGCACTGGTCGGGGGCTAACTTCTGGCACCAGTTTCGAGCCCGTCCGTGAAAGTGACCCGCGCAAGTTTTAGGCCGGTTCGGCTACTGTGGCCTAATGGGGCCTAATGGGAAGATCTTCTAATGCTCATAACTTTTTAATTTCCCGACGGAACGCTTTGAAATTTTCACCATTTGTAGACGGCCTCCCGTACTACAAACTGATGCCCGTGTGGGCATGATGAAAATGGTAGTTCGCGAGACGGAAGCGCGTAAAGCTTCGGGGCGGCGGACTTCCACACCCCGATAACTCGGTATCGAAACATTGTTGCGGGCGGGTGCGCATGGCAATACCTGCGCCTCTGTGGGCCCTATCCGCGTGCAAAATCTAAAAGCGATCAGAGCCTTAGAAAGCGCGTACAACCGCTATCCCCATTTGCCTTGGGCCCTATGGGAAAACAGGAAATATCATAATTGCGGTCCGGGGCGCGCGCACAATGATAATTTTCACACCCGAGTAAGCTCTTTTATAGGTCAACATTTTGGAAAAAAAATTGGCTTGCTGCCCACAGCAGGAGCTGAGAACCATGCATTCGGAGGTTTTCACACCCCACCCACTAATGCCCTCAAAGTTTGAGAAAACGCGACCTTCGCGAAAAGCCCCGGAACCTATTGCAAAGTGATGAGCAGTGCCCAGGAGCACCTCTCAGTCATTTGCGCAAAATTCCTTCGGCTACAAGTGGCTCAAATAAGGGCGTGAAAATTGTGCCGAAAGCCCTTTCAGGGGCTATTGCTCGGCACTCGGGGGACGGAAAATTTTACGCAATGCCTCACAATGAAGCACTGGTCGGGGGCTAACTTCTGGCACCAGTTTCGAGCCCGTCCGTGAAAGTGACCCGCGCAAGTTTTAGGCCGGTTCGGCTACTGTGGCCTAATGGGGCCTAATGGGAAGATCTTCTAATGCTCATAACTTTTTAATTTCCCGACGGAACGCTTTGAAATTTTCACCATTTGTAGACGGCCTCCCGTACTACAAACTGATGCCCGTGTGGGCATGATGAAAATGGTAGTTCGCGAGACGGAAGCGCGTAAAGCTTCGGGGCGGCGGACTTCCACACCCCGATAACTCGGTATCGAAACATTGTTGCGGGCGGGTGCGCATGGCAATACCTGCGCCTCTGTGGGCCCTATCCGCGTGCAAAATCTAAAAGCGATCAGAGCCTTAGAAAGCGCGTACAACCGCTATCCCCATTTGCCTTGGGCCCTATGGGAAAACAGGAAATATCATAATTGCGGTCCGGGGCGCGCGCGCACAATGATAATTTTCACACCCGAGTAAGCTCTTTTATAGGTCAACATTTTGGAAAAAAAATTGGCTTGCTGCCCACAGCAGGAGCTGAGAACCATGCATTCGGAGGTTTTCACACCCCACCCACTAATGCCCTCAAAGTTTGAGAAAACGCGACCTTCGTGAAAAGCCCCGGAACCTATTGCAAAGTGATGAGCAGTGCCCAGGAGCACCTCTCAGTCATTTGCGCAAAATTCCTTCGGCTACAAGTGGCTCAAATAAGGGCGTGAAAATTGTGCCGAAAGCCCTTTCAGGGGCTATTGCTCGGCACTCGGGGGACGGAAAATTTTACGCAATGCCTCACAATGAAGCACTGGTCGGGGGCTAACTTCTGGCACCAGTTTCGAGCCCGTCCGTGAAAGTGACCCGCGCAAGTTTTAGGCCGGTTCGGCTACTGTGGCCTAATGGGGCCTAATGGGAAGATCTTCTAATGCTCATAACTTTTTAATTTCCCGACGGAACGCTTTGAAATTTTCACCATTTGTAGACGGCCTCCCGTACTACAAACTGATGCCCGTGTGGGCATGATGAAAATGGTAGTTCGCGAGACGGAAGCGCGTAAAGCTTCGGGGCGGCGGACTTCCACACCCCGATAACTCGGTATCGAAACATTGTTGCGGGCGGGTGCGCATGGCAATACCTGCGCCTCTGTAGGCCCTATCCGCGTGCAAAATCTAAAAGCGATCAGAGCCTTAGAAAGCGCGTACAACCGCTATCCCCATTTGCCTTGGGCCCTATGGGAAAACAGGAAATATCATAATTGCGGTCCGGGGCGCGCGCGCACAATGATAATTTTCACACCCGAGTAAGCTCTTTTATAGGTCAACATTTTGGAAAAAAAATTGGCTTGCTGCCCACAGCAGGAGCTGAGAACCATGCATTCGGAGGTTTTCACACCCCACCCACTAATGCCCTCAAAGTTTGAGAAAATGCGACCTTCGCGAAAAGCCCCGGAACCTATTGCAAAGTGATGAGCAGTGCCCAGGAGCACCTCTCAGTCATTTGCGCAAAATTCCTTCGGCTACAAGTGGCTCAAATAAGGGCGTGAAAATTGTGCCGAAAGCCCTTTCAGGGGCTATTGCTCGGCACTCGGGGGACGGAAAATTTTACGCAATGCCTCACAATGAAGCACTGGTCGGGGGCTAACTTCTGGCACCAGTTTCGAGCCCGTCTGTGAAAGTGACCCGCGCAAGTTTTAGGCCGGTTCAGCTACTGTGGCCTAATGGGGCCTAATGGGAAGATCTTCTAATGCTCATAACTTTTTAATTTCCCGACGGAACGCTTTGAAATTTTCACCATTTGTAGACGGCCTCCCGTACTACAAACTGATGCCCGTGTGGGCATGATGAAAATGGTAGTTCGCGAGACGGAAGCGCGTAAAGCTTCGGGGCGGCGGACTTCCACACCCCGATAACTCGGTATCGAAACATTGTTGCGGGCGGGTGCGCATGGCAATACCTGCGCCTCTGTGGGCCCTATCCGCGTGCAAAATCTAAAAGCGATCAGAGCCTTAGAAAGCGCGTACAACCGCTATCCCCATTTGCCTTGGGCCCTATGGGAAAACAGGAAATATCATAATTGCGGTCCGGGCGCGCGCGCACAATGATAATTTTCACACCCGAGTAAGCTCTTTTATAGGTCAACATTTTGGAAAAAAAATTGGCTTGCTGCCCACAGCAGGAGCTGAGAACCATGCATTCGGAGGTTTTCACACCCCACCCACTAATGCCCTCAAAGTTTGAGAAAACGCGACCTTCGCAAAAAGCCCCGGAACCTATTGCAAAGTGATGAGCAGTGCCCAGGAGCACCTCTCAGTCATTTGCGCAAAATTCCTTCGGCTACAAGTGGCTCAAATAAGGGCGTGAAAATTGTGCCGAAAGCCCTTTCAGGGGCTATTGCTCGGCACTCGGGGGACGGAAAATTTTACGCAATGCCTCACAATGAAGCACTGGTCGGGGGCTAACTTCTGGCACCAGTTTCGAGCCCGTCCGTGAAAGTGACCCGCGCAAGTTTTAGGCCGGTTCGGCTACTGTGGCCTAATGGGGCCTAATGGGAAGATCTTCTAATGCTCATAACTTTTTAATTTCCCGACGGAACGCTTTGAAATTTTCACCATTTGTAGACGGCCTCCCGTACTACAAACTGATGCCCGTGTGGGCATGATGAAAATGGTAGTTCGCGAGACGGAAGCGCGTAAAGCTTCGGGGCGGCGGACTTCCACACCCCGATAACTCGGTATCGAAACATTGTTGCGGGCGGGTGCGCATGGCAATACCTGCGCCTCTGTGGGCCCTATCCGCGTGCAAAATCTAAAAGCGATCAGAGCCTTAGAAAGCGCGTACAACCGCTATCCCCATTTGCCTTGGGCCCTATGGGAAAACAGGAAATATCATAATTGCGGTCCGGGGCGCGCGCGCACAATGATAATTTTCACACCCAAGTAAGCTCTTTTATAGGTCAACATTTTGGAAAAAAAATTGGCTTGCTGCCCACAGCAGGAGCTGAGAACCATGCATTCGGAGGTTTTCACACCCCACCCACTAATGCCCTCAAAGTTTGAGAAAACGCGACCTTCGCAAAAAGCCCCGGAACCTATTGCAAAGTGATGAGCAGTGCCCAGGAGCACCTCTCAGTCATTTGCGCAAAATTCCTTCGGCTACAAGTGGCTAAAATAAGGGCGTGAAAATTGTGCCGAAAGCCCTTTCAGGGGCTATTGCTCGGCACTCGGGGGACGGAAAATTTTACGCAATGCCTCACAATGAAGCACTGGTCGGGGGCTAACTTCTGGCACCAGTTTCGAGCCCGTCCGTGAAAGTGACCCGCGCAAGTTTTAGGCCGGTTCGGCTACTGTGGCCTAATGGGGCCTAATGGGAAGATCTTCTAATGCTCATAACTTTTTAATTTCCCGACGGAACGCTTTGAAATTTTCACCATTTGTAGACGGCCTCCCGTACTACAAACTGATGCCCGTGTGGGCATGATGAAAATGGTAGTTCGCGAGACGGAAGCGCGTAAAGCTTCGGGGCGGCGGACTTCCACACCCCGATAACTCGGTATCGAAACATTGTTGCGGGCGGGTGCGCATGGCAATACCTGCGCCTCTGTGGGCCCTATCCGCGTGCAAAATCTAAAAGCGATCAGAGCCTTAGAAAGCGCGTACAACCGCTATCCCCATTTGCCTTGGGCCCTATGGGAAAACAGGAAATATCATAATTGCGGTCCGGGGCGCGCGCGCACAATGATAATTTTCACACCCGAGTAAGCTCTTTTATAGGTCAACATTTTGGAAAAAAAATTGGCTTGCTGCCCACAGCAGGAGCTGAGAACCATGCATTCGGAGGTTTTCACACCCCACCCACTAATGCCCTCAAAGTTTGAGAAAACGCGACCTTCGCAAAAAGCCCCGGAACCTATTGCAAAGTGATGAGCAGTGCCCAGGAGCACCTCTCAGTCATTTGCGCAAAATTCCTTCGGCTACAAGTGGCTCAAATAAGGGCGTGAAAATTGTGCCGAAAGCCCTTTCAGGGGCTATTGCTCGGCACTCGGGGGACGGAAAATTTTACGCAATGCCTCACAATGAAGCACTGGTCGGGGGCTAACTTCTGGCACCAGTTTCGAGCCCGTCCGTGAAAGTGACCCGCGCAAGTTTTAGGCCGGTTCGGCTACTGTGGCCTAATGGGGCCTAATGGGAAGATCTTCTAATGCTCATAACTTTTTAATTTCCCGACGGAACGCTTTGAAATTTTCACCATTTGTAGACGGCCTCCCGTACTACAAACTGATGCCCGTGTGGGCATGATGAAAATGGTAGTTCGCGAGACGGAAGCGCGTAAAGCTTCGGGGCGGCGGACTTCCACACCCCGATAACTCGGTATCGAAACATTGTTGCGGGCGGGTGCGCATGGCAATACCTGCGCCTCTGTGGGCCCTATCCGCGTGCAAAATCTAAAAGCGATCAGAGCCTTAGAAAGCGCGTACAACCGCTATCCCCATTTGCCTTGGGCCCTATGGGAAAACAGGAAATATCATAATTGCGGTCCGGGGCGCGCGCGCACAATGATAATTTTCACACCCGAGTAAGCTCTTTTATAGGTCAACATTTTGGAAAAAAAATTGGCTTGCTGCCCACAGCAGGAGCTGAGAACCATGCATTCGGAGGTTTTCACACCCCACCCACTAATGCCCTCAAAGTTTGAGAAAACGCGACCTTCGCGAAAAGCCCCGGAACCTATTGCAAAGTGATGAGCAGTGCCCAGGAGCACCTCTCAGTCATTTGCGCAAAATTCCTTCGGCTACAAGTGGCTCAAATAAGGGCGTGAAAATTGTGCCGAAAGCCCTTTCAGGGGCTATTGCTCGGCACTCGGGGGACGGAAAATTTTACGCAATGCCTCACAATGAAGCACTGGTCGGGGGCTAACTTCTGGCACCAGTTTCGAGCCCGTCCGTGAAAGTGACCCGCGCAAGTTTTAGGCCGGTTCGGCTACTGTGGCCTAATGGGGCCTAATGGGAAGATCTTCTAATGCTCATAACTTTTTAATTTCCCGACGGAACGCTTTGAAATTTTCACCATTTGTAGACGGCCTCCCGTACTACAAACTGATGCCCGTGTGGGCATGATGAAAATGGTAGTTCGCGAGACGGAAGCGCGTAAAGCTTCGGGGCGGCGGACTTCCACACCCCGATAACTCGGTATCGAAACATTGTTGCGGGCGGGTGCGCATGGCAATACCTGCGCCCCTGTGGGCCCTATCCGTGGCAAAATCTAAAAGCGATCAGAGCCTTAGAAAGCGCGTACAACCGCTATCCCCATTTGCCTTGGGCCCTATGGGAAAACAGGAAATATCATAATTGCGGTCCGGGGCGCGCGCGCACAATGATAATTTTCACACCCGAGTAAGCTCTTTTATAGGTCAACATTTTGGAAAAAAAATTGGCTTGCTGCCCACAGCAGGAGCTGAGAACCATGCATTCGGAGGTTTTCACACCCCACCCACTAATGCCCTCAAAGTTTGAGAAAACGCGACCTTCGCGAAAAGCCCCGGAACCTATTGCAAAGTGATGAGCAGTGCCCAGGAGCACCTCTCAGTCATTTGCGCAAAATTCCTTCGGCTACAAGTGGCTCAAATAAGGGCGTGAAAATTGTGCCGAAAGCCCTTTCAGGGGCTATTGCTCGGCACTCGGGGGACGGAAAATTTTACGCAATGCCTCACAATGAAGCACTGGTCGGGGGCTAACTTCTGGCACCAGTTTCGAGCCCGTCTGTGAAAGTGACCCGCGCAAGTTTTAGGCCGGTTCGGCTACTGTGGCCTAATGGGGCCTAATGGGAAGATCTTCTAATGCTCATAACTTTTTAATTTCCCGACGGAACGCTTTGAAATTTTCACCATTTGTAGACGGCCTCCCGTACTACAAACTGATGCCCGTGTGGGCATGATAAAAATGGTAGTTCGCGAGACGGAAGCGCGTAAAGCTTCGGGGCGGCGGACTTCCACACCCCGATAACTCGGTATCGAAACATTGTTGCGGGCGGGTGCGCATGGCAATACCTGCGCCTCTGTGGGCCCTATCCGCGTGCAAAATCTAAAAGCGATCAGAGCCTTAGAAAGCGCGTACAACCGCTATCCCCATTTGCCTTGGGCCCTATGGGAAAACAGGAAATATCATAATTGCGGTCCGGGGCGCGCGCGCACAATGATAATTTTCACACCCGAGTAAGCTCTTTTATAGGTCAACATTTTGGAAAAAAAATTGGCTTGCTGCCCACAGCAGGAGCTGAGAACCATGCATTCGGAGATTTTCACACCCCACCCACTAATGCCCTCAAAGTTTGAGAAAACGCGACCTTCGCGAAAAGCCCCGGAACCTATTGCAAAGTGATGAGCAGTGCCCAGGAGCACCTCTCAGTCATTTGCGCAAAATTCCTTCGGCTACAAGTGGCTCAAATAAGGGCGTGAAAATTGTGCCGAAAGCCCTTTCAGGGGCTATTGCTCGGCACTCGGGGGACGGAAAATTTTACGCAATGCCTCACAATGAAGCACTGGTCGGGGGCTAACTTCTGGCACCAGTTTCGAGCCCGTCCGTGAAAGTGACCCGCGCAAGTTTTAGGCCGGTTCGGCTACTGTGGCCTAATGGGGCCTAATGGGAAGATCTTCTAATGCTCATAACTTTTTAATTTCCCGACGGAACGCTTTGAAATTTTCACCATTTGTAGACGGCCTCCCGTACTACAAACTGATGCCCGTGTGGGCATGATGAAAATGGTAGTTCGCGAGACCGAAGCGCGTAAAGCTTCGAGGCGGCGGACTTCCACACCCCGATAACTCGGTATCGAAACATTGTTGCGGGCGGGTGCGCATGGCAATACCTGCGCCTCTGTGGGCCCTATCCGCGTGCAAAATCTAAAAGCGATCAGAGCCTTAGAAAGCGCGTACAACCGCTATCCCCATTTGCCTTGGGCCCTATGGGAAAACAGGAAATATCATAATTGCGGTCCGGGGCGCGCGCGCACAATGATAATTTTCACACCCGAGTAAGCTCTTTTATAGGTCAACATTTTGGAAAAAAAATTGGCTTGCTGCCCACAGCAGGAGCTGAGAACCATGCATTCGGAGGTTTTCACACCCCACCCACTAATGCCCTCAAAGTTTGAGAAAACGCGACCTTCGCGAAAAGCCCCGGAACCTATTGCAAAGTGATGAGCAGTGCCCAGGAGCACCTCTCAGTCATTTGCGCAAAATTCCTTCGGCTACAAGTGGCTCAAATAAGGGCGTGAAAATTGTGCCGAAAGCCCTTTCAGGGGCTATTGCTCGGCACTCGGGGGACGGAAAATTTTACGCAATGCCTCACAATGAAGCACTGGTCGGGGGCTAACTTCTGGCACCAGTTTCGAGCCCGTCCGTGAAAGTGACCCGCGCAAGTTTTAGGCCGGTTCGGCTACTGTGGCCTAATGGGGCCTAATGGGAAGATCTTCTAATGCTCATAACTTTTTAATTTCCCGACGGAACGCTTTGAAATTTTCACCATTTGTAGACGGCCTCCCGTACTACAAACTGATGCCCGTGTGGGCATGATGAAAATGGTAGTTCGCGAGACGGAAGCGCGTAAAGCTTCGGGGCGGCGGACTTCCACACCCCGATAACTCGGTATCGAAACATTGTTGCGGGCGGGTGCGCATGGCAATACCTGCGCCTCTGTGGGCCCTATCCGCGTGCAAAATCTAAAAGCGATCAGAGCCTTAGAAAGCGCGTACAACCGCTATCCCCATTTGCCTTGGGCCCTATGGGAAAACAGGAAATATCATAATTGCGGTCCAGGGCGCGCGCGCACAATGATAATTTTCACACCCGAGTAAGCTCTTTTATAGGTCAACATTTTGGAAAAAAAATTGGCTTGCTGCCCACAGCAGGAGCTGAGAACCATGCATTCGGAGGTTTTCACACCCCACCCACTAATGCCCTCAAAGTTTGAGAAAACGCGACCTTCGCGAAAAGCCCCGGAACCTATTGCAAAGTGATGAGCAGTGCCCAGGAGCACCTCTCAGTCATTTGCGCAAAATTCCTTCGGCTACAAGTGGCTCAAATAAGGGCGTGAAAATTGTGCCGAAAGCCCTTTCAGGGGCTATTGCTCGGCACTCGGGGGACGGAAAATTTTACGCAATGCCTCACAATGAAGCACTGGTCGGGGGCTAACTTCTGGCACCAGTTTCGAGCCCGTCCGTGAAAGTGACCCGCGCAAGTTTTAGGCCGGTTCGGCTACTGTGGCCTAATGGGGCCTAATGGGAAGATCTTCTAATGCTCATAACTTTTTAATTTCCCGACGGAACGCTTTGAAATTTTCACCATTTGTAGACGGCCTCCCGTACTACAAACTGATGCCCGTGTGGGCATGATGAAAATGGTAGTTCGCGAGACGGAAGCGCGTAAAGCTTCGGGGCGGCGGACTTCCACACCCCGATAACTCGGTATCGAAACATTGTTGCGGGCGGGTGCGCATGGCAATACCTGCGCCTCTGTGGGCCCTATCCGCGTGCAAAATCTAAAAGCGATCAGAGCCTTAGAAAGCGCGTACAACCGCTATCCCTATTTGCCTTGGGCCCTATGGGAAAACAGGAAATATCATAATTGCGGTCCGGGGCGCGCGCGCACAATGATAATTTTCACACCCGAGTAAGCTCTTTTATAGGTCAACATTTTGGAAAAAAAATTGGCTTGCTGCCCACAGCAGGAGCTGAGAACCATGCATTCGGAGGTTTTCACACCCCACCCACTAATGCCCTCAAAGTTTGAGAAAACGCGACCTTCGCGAAAAGCCCCGGAACCTATTGCAAAGTGATGAGCAGTGCCCAGGAGCACCTCTCAGTCATTTGCGCAAAATTCCTTCGGCTACAAGTGGCTCAAATAAGGGCGTGAAAATTGTGCCGAAAGCCCTTTCAGGGGCTATTGCTCGGCACTCGGGGGACGGAAAATTTTACGCAATGCCTCACAATGAAGCACTGGTCGGGGGCTAACTTCTGGCACCAGTTTCGAGCCCGTCCGTGAAAGTGACCCGCGCAAGTTTTAGGCAGGTTCGGCTACTGTGGCCTAATGGGGCCTAATGGGAAGATCTTCTAATGCTCATAACTTTTTAATTTCCCGACGGAACGCTTTGAAATTTTCACCATTTGTAGACAGCCTCCCGTACTACAAACTGATGCCCGTGTGGGCATGATGAAAATGGTAGTTCGCGAGACGGAAGCGCGTAAAGCTTCGGGGCGGCGGACTTCCACACCCCGATAACTCGGTATCGAAACATTGTTGCGGGCGGGTGCGCATGGCAATACCTGCGCCTCTGTGGGCCCTATCCGCGTGCAAAATCTAAAAGCGATCAGAGCCTTAGAAAGCGCGTACAACCGCTATCCCCATTTGCCTTGGGCCCTATGGGAAAACAGATAATATCATAATTGCGGTCCGGGGCGCGCGCGCACAATGATAATTTTCACACCCGAGTAAGCTCTTTTATAGGTCAACATTTTGGAAAAGAATTGGCTTGCTGCCCACAGCAGGAGCTGAGAACCATGCATTCGGAGGTTTTCACACCCCACCCACTAATGCCCTCAAAGTTTGAGAAAACGCGACCTTCGCGAAAAGCCCCGGAACCTATTGCAAAGTGATGAGCAGTGCCCAGGAGCACCTCTCAGTCATTTGCGCAAAATTCCTTCGGCTACAAGTGGCTCAAATAAGGGCGTGAAAATTGTGCCGAAAGCCCTTTCAGGGGCTATTGCTCGGCACTCGGGGGACGGAAAATTTTACGCAATGCCTCACAATGAAGCACTGGTCGGGGGCTAACTTCTGGCACCAGTTTCGAGCCCGTCCGTGAAAGTGACCCGCGCAAGTTTTAGGCCGGTTCGGCTACTGTGGCCTAATGGGGCCTAATGGGAAGATCTTCTAATGCTCATAACTTTTTAATTTCCCGACGGAACGCTTTGAAATTTTCACCATTTGTAGACGGCCTCCCGTACTACAAACTGATGCCCGTGTGGGCATGATGAAAATGGTAGTTCGCGAGACGGAAGCGCGTAAAGCTTCGGGGCGGCGGACTTCCACACCCCGATAACTCGGTATCGAAACATTGTTGCGGGCGGGTGCGCATGGCAATACCTGCGCCTCTGTGGGCCCTATCCGCGTGCAAAATCTAAAAGCGATCAGAGCCTTAGAAAGCGCGTACAACCGCTATCCCCATTTGCCTTGGGCCCTATGGGAAAACAGGAAATATCATAATTGCGGTCCGGGGCGCGAGCGCACAATGATAATTTTCACACCCGAGTAAGCTCTTTTATAGGTCAACATTTTGGAAAAAAATTGGCTTGCTGCCCACAGCAGGAGCTGAGAACCATGCATTCGGAGGTTTTCACACCCCACCCACTAATGCCCTCAAAGTTTGAGAAAACGCGACCTTCGCGAAAAGCCCCGGAACCTATTGCAAAGTGATGAGCAGTGCCCAGGAGCACCTCTCAGTCATTTGCGCAAAATTCCTTCGGCTACAAGTGGCTCAAATAAGGGCGTGAAAATTGTGCCGAAAGCCCTTTCAGGGGCTATTGCTCGGCACTCGGGGGACGGAAAATTTTACGCAATGCCTCACAATGAAGCACTGGTCGGGGGCTAACTTCTGGCACCAGTTTCGAGCCCGTCCGTGAAAGTGACCCGCGCAAGTTTTAGGCCGGTTCGGCTACTGTGGCCTAATGGGGCCTAATGGGAAGATCTTCTAATGCTCATAACTTTTTAATTTCCCGACGGAACGCTTTGAAATTTTCACCATTTGTAGACGGCCTCCCGTACTACAAACTGATGCCCGTGTGGGCATGATGAAAATGGTAGTTCGCGAGACGGAAGCGCGTAAAGCTTCGGGGCGGCGGACTTCCACACCCCGATAACTCGGTATCGAAACATTGTTGCGGGCGGGTGCGCATGGCAATACCTGCACCTCTGTGGGCCCTATCCGCGTGCAAAATCTAAAAGCGATCAGAGCCTTAGAAAGCGCGTACAACCGCTATCCCCATTTGCCTTGGGCCCTATGGGAAAACAGGAAATATCATAATTGCGGTCCGGGGCGCGCGCGCACAATGATAATTTTCACACCCGAGTAAGCTCTTTTATAGGTCAACATTTTGGAAAAAAAATTGGCTTGCTGCCCACAGCAGGAGCTGAGAACCATGCATTCGGAGGTTTTCACACCCCACCCACTAATGCCCTCAAAGTTTGAGAAAACGCGACCTTCGCAAAAAGCCCCGGAACCTATTGCAAAGTGATGAGCAGTGCCCAGGAGCACCTCTCAGTCATTTGCGCAAAATTCCTTCGGCTACAAGTGGCTCAAATAAGGGCGTGAAAATTGTGCCGAAAGCCCTTTCAGGGGCTATTGCTCGGCACTCGGGGGACGGAAAATTTTACGCAATGCCTCACAATGAAGCACTGGTCGGGGGCTAACTTCTGGCACCAGTTTCGAGCCCGTCCGTGAAAGTGACCCGCGCAAGTTTTAGGCCGGTTCGGCTACTGTGGCCTAATGGGGCCTAATGGGAAGATCTTCTAATGCTCATAACTTTTTAATTTCCCGACGGAACGCTTTGAAATTTTCACCATTTGTAGACGGCCTCCCGTACTACAAACTGATGCCCGTGTGGGCATGATGAAAATGGTAGTTCGCGAGACGGAAGCGCGTAAAGCTTCGGGGCGGCGGACTTCCACACCCCGATAACTCGGTATCGAAACATTGTTGCGGGCGGGTGCGCATGGCAATACCTGCGCCTCTGTGGGCTCTATCCGCGTGCAAAATCTAAAAGCGATCAGAGCCTTAGAAAGCGCGTACAACCGCTATCCCCATTTGCCTTGGGCCCTATGGGAAAACAGGAAATATCATAATTGCGGTCCGGGGCGCGCGCGCACAATGATAATTTTCACACCCGAGTAAGCTCTTTTATAGGTCAACATTTTGGAAAAAAAATTGGCTTGCTGCCCACAGCAGGAGCTGAGAACCATGCATTCGGAGGTTTTCACACCCCACCCACTAATGCCCTCAAAGTTTGAGAAAACGCGACCTTCGCGAAAAGCCCCGGAACCTATTGCAAAGTGATGAGCAGTGCCCAGGAGCACCTCTCAGTCATTTGCGCAAAATTCCTTCGGCTACAAGTGGCTCAAATAAGGGCGTGAAAATTGTGCCGAAAGCCCTTTCAGGGGCTATTGCTCGGCACTCGGGGGACGGAAAATTTTACGCAATGCCTCACAATGAAGCACTGGTCGGGGGCTAACTTCTGGCACCAGTTTCGAGCCCGTCCGTGAAAGTGACCCGCGCAAGTTTTAGGCCGGTTCGGCTACTGTGGCCTAATGGGGCCTAATGGGAAGATCTTCTAATGCTCATAACTTTTTAATTTCCCGACGGAACGCTTTGAAATTTTCACCATTTGTAGACGGCCTCCCGTACTACAAACTGATGCCCGTGTGGGCATGATGAAAATGGTAGTTCGCGAGACGGAAGCGCGTAAAGCTTCGGGGCGGCGGACTTCCACACCCCGATAACTCGGTATCGAAACATTGTTGCGGGCGGGTGCGCATGGCAATACCTGCGCCTCTGTGGGCCCTATCCGCGTGCAAAATCTAAAAGCGATCAGAGCCTTAGAAAGCGCGTACAACCGCTATCCCCATTTGCCTTGGGCCCTATGGGAAAACAGGAAATATCATAATTGCGGTCCGGGGCGCGCGCGCACAATGATAATTTTCACACCCGAGTAAGCTCTTTTATAGGTCAACATTTTGGAAAAAAAATTGGCTTGCTGCCCATAGCAGGAGCTGAGAACCATGCATTCGGAGGTTTTCACACCCCACCCACTAATGCCCTCAAAGTTTGAGAAAACGCGACCTTCGCGAAAAGCCCCGGAACCTATTGCAAAGTGATGAGCAGTGCCCAGGAGCACCTCTCAGTCATTTGCGCAAAATTCCTTCGGCTACAAGTGGCTCAAATAAGGGCGTGAAAATTGTGCCGAAAGCCCTTTCAGGGGCTATTGCTCGGCACTCGGGGGACGGAAAATTTTATGCAATGCCTCACAATGAAGCACTGGTCGGGGGCTAACTTCTGGCACCAGTTTCGAGCCCGTCCGTGAAAGTGACCCGCGCAAGTTTTAGGCCGGTTCGGCTACTGTGGCCTAATGGGGCCTAATGGGAAGATCTTCTAATGCTCATAACTTTTTAATTTCCCGACGGAACGCTTTGAAATTTTCACCATTTGTAGACGGCCTCCCGTACTACAAACTGATGCCCGTGTGGGCATGATGAAAATGGTAGTTCGCGAGACGGAAGCGCGTAAAGCTTCGGGGCGGCGGACTTCCACACCCCGATAACTCGGTATCGAAACATTGTTGCGGGCGGGTGCGCATGGCAATACCTGCGCCTCTGTGGGCCCTATCCGCGTGCAAAATCTAAAAGCGATCAGAGCCTTAGAAAGCGCGTACAACCGCTATCCCCATTTGCCTTGGGCCCTATGGGAAAACAGGAAATATCATAATTGCGGTCCGGGGCGCGCGCGCACAATGATAATTTTCACACCCGAGTAAGCTCTTTTATAGGTCAACATTTTGGAAAAAAAATTGGCTTGCTGCCTACAGCAGGAGCTGAGAACCATGCATTCGGAGGTTTTCACACCCCACCCACTAATGCCCTCAAAGTTTGAGAAAACGCGACCTTCGCGAAAAGCCCCGGAACCTATTGCAAAGTGATGAGCAGTGCCCAGGAGCACCTCTCAGTCATTTGCGCAAAATTCCTTCGGCTACAAGTGGCTCAAATAAGGGCGTGAAAATTGTGCCGAAAGCCCTTTCAGGGGCTATTGCTCGGCACTCGGGGGACGGAAAATTTTACGCAATGCCTCACAATGAAGCACTGGTCGGGGGCTAACTTCTGGCACCAGTTTTGAGCCCGTCCGTGAAAGTGACCCGCGCAAGTTTTAGGCCGGTTCGGCTACTGTGGCCTAATGGGGCCTAATGGGAAGATCTTCTAATGCTCATAACTTTTTAATTTCCCGACGGAACGCTTTGAAATTTTCACCATTTGTAGACGGCCTCCCGTACTACAAACTGATGCCCGTGTGGGCATGATGAAAATGGTAGTTCGCGAGACGGAAGCGCGTAAAGCTTCGGGGCGGCGGACTTCCACACCCCGATAACTCGGTATCGAAACATTGTTGCGGGCGGGTGCGCATGGCAATACCTGCGCCTCTGTGGGCCCTATCCGCGTGCAAAATCTAAAAGCGATCAGAGCCTTAGAAAGCGCGTACAACCGCTATCCCCATTTGCCTTGGGCCCTATGGGAAAACAGGAAATATCATAATTGCGGTCCGGGGCGCGCGCGCACAATGATAATTTTCACACCCGAGTAAGCTCTTTTATAGGTCAACATTTTGGAAAAAAAATTGGCTTGCTGCCCACAGCAGGAGCTGAGAACCATGCATTCGGAGGTTTTCACACCCCACCCACTAATGCCCTCAAAGTTTGAGAAAACGCGACCTTCGCGAAAAGCCCCGGAACCTATTGCAAAGTGATGAGCAGTGCCCAGGAGCACCTCTCAGTCATTTGCGCAAAATTCCTTCGGCTACAAGTGGCTCAAATAAGGGCGTGAAAATTGTGCCGAAAGCCCTTTCAGGGGCTATTGCTCGGCACTCGGGGGACGGAAAATTTTACGCAATGCCTCACAATGAAGCACTGGTCGGGGGCTAACTTCTGGCACCAGTTTCGAGCCCGTCCGTGAAAGTGACCCGCGCAAGTTTTAGGCCGGTTCGGCTACTGTGGCCTAATGGGGCCTAATGGGAAGATCTTCTAATGCTCATAACTTTTTAATTTCCCGACGGAACGCTTTGAAATTTTCACCATTTGTAGACGGCCTCCCGTACTACAAACTGATGCCCGTGTGGGCATGATGAAAATGGTAGTTCGCGAGACGGAAGCGCGTAAAGCTTCGGGGCGGCGGACTTCCACACCCCGATAACTCGGTATCGAAACATTGTTGCGGGCGGGTGCGCATGGCAATACCTGCGCCTCTGTGGGCCCTATCCGCGTGCAAAATCTAAAAGCGATCAGAGCCTTAGAAAGCGCGTACAACCGCTATCCCCATTTGCCTTGGGCCCTATGGGAAAACAGGAAATATCATAATTGCGGTCCGGGGCGCGCGCGCACAATGATAATTTTCACACCCGAGTAAGCTCTTTTATAGGTCAACATTTTGGAAAAAAAATTGGCTTGCTGCCCACAGCAGGAGCTGAGAACCATGCATTCGGAGGTTTTCACACCCCACCCACTAATGCCCTCAAAGTTTGAGAAAACGCGACCTTCGCGAAAAGCCCCGGAACCTATTGCAAAGTGATGAGCAGTGCCCAGGAGCACCTCTCAGTCATTTGCGCAAAATTCCTTCGGCTACAAGTGGCTCAAATAAGGGCGTGAAAATTGTGCCGAAAGCCCTTTCAGGGGCTATTGCTCGGCACTCGGGGGACGGAAAATTTTACGCAATGCCTCACAATGAAGCACTGGTCGGGGGCTAACTTCTGGCACCAGTTTCGAGCCCGTCCGTGAAAGTGACCCGCGCAAGTTTTAGGCCGGTTCGGCTACTGTGGCCTAATGGGGCCTAATGGGAAGATCTTCTAATGCTCATAACTTTTTAATTTCCCGACGGAACGCTTTGAAATTTTCACCATTTGTAGACGGCCTCCCGTACTACAAACTGATGCCCGTGTGGGCATGATGAAAATGGTAGTTCGCGAGACGGAAGCGCGTAAAGCTTCGGGGCGGCGGACTTCCACACCCCGATAACTCGGTATCGAAACATTGTTGCGGGCGGGTGCGCATGGCAATACCTGCGCCTCTGTGGGCCCTATCCGCGTGCAAAATCTAAAAGCGATCAGAGCCTTAGAAAGCGCGTACAACCGCTATCCCCATTTGCCTTGGGCCCTATGGGAAAACAGGAAATATCATAATTGCAGTCCGGGGCGCGCGCGCACAATGATAATTTTCACACCCGAGTAAGCTCTTTTATAGGTCAACATTTTGGAAAAAAAATTGGCTTGCTGCCCACAGCAGGAGCTGAGAACCATGCATTCGGAGGTTTTCACACCCCACCCACTAATGCCCTCAAAGTTTGAGAAAACGCGACCTTCGCGAAAAGCCCCGGAACCTATTGCAAAGTGATGAGCAGTGCCCAGGAGCACCTCTCAGTCATTTGCGCAAAATTCCTTCGGCTACAAGTGGCTCAAATAAGGGCGTGAAAATTGTGCCGAAAGCCCTTTCAGGGGCTATTGCTCGGCACTCGGGGGACGGAAAATTTTACGCAATGCCTCACAATGAAGCACTGGTCGGGGGCTAACTTCTGGCACCAGTTTCGAGCCCGTCCGTGAAAGTGACCCGCGCAAGTTTTAGGCCGGTTCGGCTACTGTGGCCTAATGGGGCCTAATGGGAAGATCTTCTAATGCTCATAACTTTTTAATTTCCCGACGGAACGCTTTGAAATTTTCACCATTTGTAGACGGCCTCCCGTACTACAAACTGATGCCCGTGTGGGCATGATGAAAATGGTAGTTCGCGAGACGGAAGCGCGTAAAGCTTCGGGGCGGCGGACTTCCACACCCCGATAACTCGGTATCGAAACATTGTTGCGGGCGGGTGCGCATGGCAATACCTGCGCCTCTGTGGGCCCTATCCGCGTGCAAAATCTAAAAGCGATCAGAGCCTTAGAAAGCGCGTACAACCGCTATCCCCATTTGCCTTGGGCCCTATGGGAAAACAGGAAATATCATAATTGCGGTCCGGGGCGCGCGCGCACAATGATAATTTTCACACCCGAGTAAGCTCTTTTATAGGTCAACATTTTGGAAAAAAAATTGGCTTGCTGCCCACAGCAGGAGCTGAGAACCATGCATTCGGAGGTTTTCACACCCCACCCACTAATGCCCTCAAAGTTTGAGAAAACGCGACCTTCGCGAAAAGCCCCGGAACCTATTGCAAAGTGATGAGCAGTGCCCAGGAGCACCTCTCAGTCATTTGCGCAAAATTCCTTCGGCTACAAGTGGCTCAAATAAGGGCGTGAAAATTGTGCCGAAAGCCCTTTCAGGGGCTATTGCTCGGCACTCGGGGGACGGAAAATTTTACGCAATGCCTCACAATGAAGCACTGGTCGGGGGCTAACTTCTGGCACCAGTTTCGAGCCCGTCCGTGAAAGTGACCCGCGCAAGTTTTAGGCCGGTTCGGCTACTGTGGCCTAATGGGGCCTAATGGGAAGATCTTCTAATGCTCATAACTTTTTAATTTCCCGACGGAACGCTTTGAAATTTTCACCATTTGTAGACGGCCTCCCGTACTACAAACTGATGCCCGTGTGGGCATGATGAAAATGGTAGTTCGCGAGACGGAAGCGCGTAAAGCTTCGGGGCGGCGGACTTCCACACCCCGATAACTCGGTATCGAAACATTGTTGCGGGCGGGTGCGCATGGCAATACCTGCGCCTCTGTGGGCCCTATCCGCGTGCAAAATCTAAAAGCAATCAGAGCCTTAGAAAGCGCGTACAACCGCTATCCCCATTTGCCTTGGGCCCTATGGGAAAACAGGAAATATCATAATTGCGGTCCGGGGCGCGCGCGCACAATGATAATTTTCACACCCGAGTAAGCTCTTTTATAGGTCAACATTTTGGAAAAAAAATTGGCTTGCTGCCCACAGCAGGAGCTGAGAACCATGCATTCGGAGGTTTTCACACCCCACCCACTAATGCCCTCAAAGTTTGAGAAAACGCGACCTTCGCGAAAAGCCCCGGAACCTATTGCAAAGTGATGAGCAGTGCCCAGGAGCACCTCTCAGTCATTTGCGCAAAATTCCTTCGGCTACAAGTGGCTCAAATAAGGGCGTGAAAATTGTGCCGAAAGCCCTTTCAGGGGCTATTGCTCGGCACTCGGGGGACGGAAAATTTTACGCAATGCCTCACAATGAAGCACTGGTTGGGGGCTAACTTCTGGCACCAGTTTCGAGCCCGTCCGTGAAAGTGACCCGCGCAAGTTTTAGGCCGGTTCGGCTACTGTGGCCTAATGGGGCCTAATGGGAAGATCTTCTAATGCTCATAACTTTTTAATTTCCCGACGGAACGCTTTGAAATTTTCACCATTTGTAGACGGCCTCCCGTACTACAAACTGATGCCCGTGTGGGCATGATGAAAATGGTAGTTCGCGAGACGGAAGCGCGTAAAGCTTCGGGGCGGCGGACTTCCACACCCCGATAACTCGGTATCGAAACATTGTTGCGGGCGGGTGCGCATGGCAATACCTGCGCCTCTGTGGGCCCTATCCGCGTGCAAAATCTAAAAGTGATCAGAGCCTTAGAAAGCGCGTACAACCGCTATCCCCATTTGCCTTGGGCCCTATGGGAAAACAGGAAATATTATAATTGCGGTCCGGGGCGCGCGCGCACAATGATAATTTTCACACCCGAGTAAGCTCTTTTATAGGTCAACATTTTGGAAAAAAAATTGGCTTGCTGCCCACAGCAGGAGCTGAGAACCATGCATTCGGAGGTTTTCACACCCCACCCACTAATGCCCTCAAAGTTTGAGAAAACGCGACCTTCGCGAAAAGCCCCGGAACCTATTGCAAAGTGATGAGCAGTGCCCAGGAGCACCTCTCAGTCATTTGCGCAAAATTCCTTCGGCTACAAGTGGCTCAAATAAGGGCGTGAAAATTGTGCCGAAAGCCCTTTCAGGGGCTATTGCTCGGCACTCGGGGGACGGAAAATTTTACGCAATGCCTCACAATGAAGCACTGGTCGGGGGCTAACTTCTGGCACCAGTTTCGAGCCCGTCCGTGAAAGTGACCCACGCAAGTTTTAGGCCGGTTCGGCTACTGTGGCCTAATGGGGCCTAATGGGAAGATCTTCTAATGCTCATAACTTTTTAATTTCCCGACGGAACGCTTTGAAATTTTCACCATTTGTAGACGGCCTCCCGTACTACAAACTGATGCCCGTGTGGGCATGATGAAAATGGTAGTTCGCGAGACGGAAGCGCGTAAAGCTTCGGGGCGGCGGACTTCCACACCCCGATAACTCGGTATCGAAACATTGTTGCGGGCGGGTGCGCATGGCAATACCTGCGCCTCTGTGGGCCCTATCCGCGTGCAAAATCTAAAAGCGATCAGAGCCTTAGAAAGCGCGTACAACCGCTATCCCCATTTGCCTTGGGCCCTATGGGAAAACAGGAAATATCATAATTGCGGTCCGGGGCGCGCGAGCACAATGATAATTTTCACACCCGAGTAAGCTCTATTATAGGTCAACATTTTGGAAAAAAAATTGGCTTGCTGCCCACAGCAGGAGCTGAGAACCATGCATTCGGAGGTTTTCACACCCCACCCACTAATGCCCTCAAAGTTTGAGAAAACGCGACCTTCGCGAAAAGCCCCGGAACCTATTGCAAAGTGATGAGCAGTGCCCAGGAGCACCTCTCAGTCATTTGCGCAAAATTCCTTCGGCTACAAGTGGCTCAAATAAGGGCGTGAAAATTGTGCCGAAAGCCCTTTCAGGGGCTATTGCTCGGCACTCGGGGGACGGAAAATTTTACGCAATGCCTCACAATGAAGCACTGGTCGGGGGCTAACTTCTGGCACCAGTTTCGAGCCCGTCCGTGAAAGTGACCCGCGCAAGTTTTAGGCCGGTTCGGCTACTGTGGCCTAATGGGGCCTAATGGGAAGATCTTCTAATGCTCATAACTTTTTAATTTCCCGACGGAACGCTTTGAAATTTTCACCATTTGTAGACGGCCTCCCGTACTACAAACTGATGCCCGTGTGGGCATGATGAAAATGGTAGTTCGCGAGACGGAAGCGCGTAAAGCTTCGGGGCGGCGGACTTCCACACCCCGATAACTCGGTATTGAAACATTGTTGCGGGCGGGTGAGCATGGCAATACCTGCGCCTCTGTGGGCCCTATCCGCGTGCAAAATCTAAAAGCGATCAGAGCCTTAGAAAGCGCGTACAACCGCTATCCCCATTTGCCTTGGGCCCTATGGGAAAACAGGAAATATCATAATTGCGGTCCGGGGCGCGCGCACACAATGATAATTTTCACACCCGAATAAGCTCTTTTATAAGTCAACATTTTGGAAAAAAAATTGGCTTGCTGCCCACAGCAGGAGCTGAGAACCATGCATTCGGAGGTTTTCACACCCCACCCACTAATGCCCTCAAAGTTTGAGAAAACGCGACCTTCGCGAAAAGCCCCGGAACCTATTGCAAAGTGATGAGCAGTGCCCAGGAGCACCTCTCAGTCATTTGCGCAAAATTCCTTCGGCTACAAGTGGCTCAAATAAGGGCGTGAAAATTGTGCCGAAAGCCCTTTCAGGGGCTATTGCTCGGCACTCGGGGGACGGAAAATTTTACGCAATGCCTCACAATGAAGCACTGGTCGGGGGCTAACTTCTGGCACCAGTTTCGAGCCCGTCCGTGAAAGTGACCCGCGCAAGTTTTAGGCCGGTTCGGCTACTGTGGCCTAATGGGGCCTAATGGGAAGATCTTCTAATGCTCATAACTTTTTAATTTCCCGACGGAACGCTTTGAAATTTTCACCATTTGTAGACGGCCTCCCGTACTACAAACTGATGCCCGTGTGGGCATGATGAAAATGGTAGTTCGCGAGACGGAAGCGCGTAAAGCTTCGGGGCGGCGGACTTCCACACCCCGATAACTCAGTATCGAAACATTGTTGCGGGCGGGTGCGCATGGCAATACCTGCGCCTCTGTGGGCCCTATCCGCGTGCAAAATCTAAAAGCGATCAGAGCCTTAGAAAGCGCGTACAACCGCTATCCCCATTTGCCTTGGGCCCTATGGGAAAACAGGAAATATCATAATTGCGGTCCGGGGCGCGCGCGCACAATGATAATTTTCACACCCGAGTAAGCTCTTTTATAGGTCAACATTTTGGAAAAAAAATTGGCTTGCTGCCCACAGCAGGAGCTGAGAACCATGCATTCGGAGGTTTTCACACCCCACCCACTAATGCCCTTAAAGTTTGAGAAAACGCGACCTTCGCGAAAAGCCCCGGAACCTATTGCAAAGTGATGAGCAGTGCCCAGGAGCACCTCTCAGTCATTTGCGCAAAATTCCTTCGGCTACAAGTGGCTCAAATAAGGGCGTGAAAATTGTGCCGAAAGCCCTTTCAGGGGCTATTGCTCGGCACTCGGGGGACGGAAAATTTTACGCAATGCCTCACAATGAAGCACTGGTCGGGGGCTAACTTCTGGCACCAGTTTCAAGCCCGTCCGTGAAAGTGACCCGCGCAAGTTTTAGGCCGGTTCGGCTACTGTGGCCTAATGGGGCCTAATGGGAAGATCTTCTAATGCTCATAACTTTTTAATTTCCCGACGGAACGCTTTGAAATTTTCACCATTTGTAGACGGCCTCCCGTACTACAAACTGATGCCCGTGTGGGCATGATGAAAATGGTAGTTCGCGAGACGGAAGCGCGTAAAGCTTCGGGGCGGCGGACTTCCACACCCCGATAACTCGGTATCGAAACATTGTTGCGGGCGGGTGCGCATGGCAATACCTGCGCCTCTGTGGGCCCTATCCGCGTGCAAAATCTAAAAGCGATCAGAGCCTTAGAAAGCGCGTACAACCGCTATCCCCATTTGCCTTGGGCCCTATGGGAAAACAGGAAATATCATAATTGCGGTCCGGGGCGCGCGCGCACAATGATAATTTTCACACCCGAGTAAGCTCTTTTATAGGTCAACATTTTGGAAAAAAAAATTGGCTTGCTGCCCACAGCAGGAGCTGAGAACCATGCATTCAGAGGTTTTCACACCCCACCCACTAATGCCCTCAAAGTTTGAGAAAACGCGACCTTCGCGAAAAGCCCCGGAACCTATTGCAAAGTGATGAGCAGTGCCCAGGAGCACCTCTCAGTCATTTGCGCAAAATTCCTTCGGCTACAAGTGGCTCAAATAAGGGCGTGAAAATTGTGCCGAAAGCCCTTTCAGGGGCTATTGCTCGGCACTCGGGGGACGGAAAATTTTACGCAATGCCTCACAATGAAGCACTGGTCGGGGGCTAACTTCTGGCACCAGTTTCGAGCCCGTCCGTGAAAGTGACCCGCGCAAGTTTTAGGCCGGTTCGGCTACTGTGGCCTAATGGGGCCTAATGGGAAGATCTTCTAATGCTCATAACTTTTTAATTTCCCGACGGAACGCTTTGAAATTTTCACCATTTGTAGACGGCCTCCCGTACTACAAACTGATGCCCGTGTGGGCATGATGAAAATGGTAGTTCGCGAGACGGAAGCGCGTAAAGCTTCGGGGCGGCGGACTTCCACACCCCGATAACTCGGTATCGAAACATTGTTGCGGGCGGGTGCGCATGGCAATACCTGCGCCTCTGTGGGCCCTATCCGCGTGCAAAATCTAAAAGCGATCAGAGCCTTAGAAAGCGCGTACAACCGCTATCCCCATTTGCCTTGGGCCCTATGGGAAAACAGGAAATATCATAATTGCGGTCCGGGGCGCGCGCGCACAATGATAATTTTCACACCCGAGTAAGCTCTTTTATAGGTCAACATTTTGGAAAAAAAATTGGCTTGCTGCCCACAGCAGGAGCTGAGAACCATGCATTCGGAGGTTTTCACACCCCACCCACTAATGCCCTCAAAGTTTGAGAAAACGCGACCTTCGCGAAAAGCCCCGGAACCTATTGCAAAGTGATGAGCAGTGCCCAGGAGCACCTCTCAGTCATTTGCGCAAAATTCCTTCGGCTACAAGTGGCTCAAATAAGGGCGTGAAAATTGTGCCGAAAGCCCTTTCAGGGGCTATTGCTCGGCACTCGGGGGACGGAAAATTTTACGCAATGCCTCACAATGAAGCACTGGTCGGGGGCTAACTTCTGGCACCAGTTTCGAGCCCGTCCGTGAAAGTGACCCGCGCAAGTTTTAGGCCGGTTCGGCTACTGTGGCCTAATGGGGCCTAATGGGAAGATCTTCTAATGCTCATAACTTTTTAATTTCCCGACGGAACGCTTTGAAATTTTCACCATTTGTAGACGGCCTCCCGTACTACAAACTGATGCCCGTGTGGGCATGATGAAAATGGTAGTTCGCGAGACGGAAGCGCGTAAAGCTTCGGGGCGGCGGACTTCCACACCCCGATAACTCGGTATCGAAACATTGTTGCGGGCGGGTGCGCATGGCAATACCTGCGCCTCTGTGGGCCCTATCCGCGTGCAAAATCTAAAAGCGATCAGAGCCTTAGAAAGCGCGTACAACCGCTATCCCCATTTGCCTTGGGCCCTATGGGAAAACAGGAAATATCATAATTGCGGTCCGGGGCGCGCGCGCACAATGATAATTTTCACACCCGAGTAAGCTCTTTTATAGGTCAACATTTTGGAAAAAAAATTGGCTTGCTGCCCACAGCAGGAGCTGAGAACCATGCATTCGGAGGTTTTCACACCCCACCCACTAATGCCCTCAAAGTTTGAGAAAACGCGACCTTCGCGAAAAGCCCCGGAACCTATTGCAAAGTGATGAGCAGTGCCCAGGAGCACCTCTCAGTCATTTGCGCAAAATTCCTTCGGCTACAAGTGGCTCAAATAAGGGCGTGAAAATTGTGCCGAAAGCCCTTTCAGGGGCTATTGCTCGGCACTCGGGGGACGAAAAATTTTACGCAATGCCTCACAATGAAGCACTGGTCGGGGGCTAACTTCTGGCACCAGTTTCGAGCCCGTCCGTGAAAGTGACCCGCGCAAGTTTTAGGCCGGTTCGGCTACTGTGGCCTAATGGGGCCTAATGGGAAGATCTTCTAATGCTCATAACTTTTTAATTTCCCGACGGAACGCTTTGAAATTTTCACCATTTGTAGACGGCCTCCCGTACTACAAACTGATGCCCGTGTGGGCATGATGAAAATGGAAGTTCGCGAGACGGAAGCGCGTAAAGCTTCGGGGCGGCGGACTTCCACACCCCGATAACTCGGTATCGAAACATTGTTGCGGGCGGGTGCGCATGGCAATACCTGCGCCTCTGTGGGCCCTATCCGCGTGCAAAATCTAAAAGCGATCAGAGCCTTAGAAAGCGCGTACAACCGCTATCCCCATTTGCCTTGGGCCCTATGGGAAAACAGGAAATATCATAATTGCGGTCCGGGGCGCGCGCGCACAATGATAATTTTCACACCCGAGTAAGCTCTTTTATAGGTCAACATTTTGGAAAAAAAATTGGCTTGCTGCCCACAGCAGGAGCTGAGAACCATGCATTCGGAGGTTTTCACACCCCACCCACTAATGCCCTCAAAGTTTGAGAAAACGCGACCTTCGCGAAAAGCCCCGGAACCTATTGCAAAGTGATGAGCAGTGCCCAGGAGCACCTCTCAGTCATTTGCGCAAAATTCCTTCGGCTACAAGTGGCTCAAATAAGGGCGTGAAAATTGTGCCGAAAGCCCTTTCAGGGGCTATTGCTCGGCACTCGGGGGACGGAAAATTTTACGCAATGCCTCACAATGAAGCACTGGTCAGGGGCTAACTTCTGGCACCAGTTTCGAGCCCGTCCGTGAAAGTGACCCGCGCAAGTTTTAGGCCGGTTCGGCTACTGTGGCCTAATGGGGCCTAATGGGAAGATCTTCTAATGCTCATAACTTTTTAATTTCCCGACGGAACGCTTTGAAATTTTCACCATTTGTAGACGGCCTCCCGTACTACAAACTGATGCCCGTGTGGGCATGATGAAAATGGTAGTTCGCGAGACGGAAGCGCGTAAAGCTTCGGGGCGGCGGACTTCCACACCCCGATAACTCGGTATCGAAACATTGTTGCGGGCGGGTGCGCATGGCAATACCTGCGCCTCTGTGGGCCCTATCCGCGTGCAAAATCTAAAAGCGATCAGAGCCTTAGAAAGCGCGTACAACCGCTATCCCCATTTGCCTTGGGCCCTATGGGAAAACAGGAAATATCATAATTGCGGTCCGGGGCGCGCGCGCACAATGATAATTTTCACACCCGAGTAAGCTCTTTTATAGGTCAACATTTTGGAAAAAAAATTGGCTTGCTGCCCACAGCAGGAGCTGAGAACCATGCATTCGGAGGTTTTCACACCCCACCCACTAATGCCCTCAAAGTTTGAGAAAACGCGACCTTCGCGAAAAGCCCCGGAACCTATTGCAAAGTGATGAGCAGTGCCCAGGAGCACCTCTCAGTCATTTGCGCAAAATTCCTTCGGCTACAAGTGGCTCAAATAAGGGCGTGAAAATTGTGCCGAAAGCCCTTTCAGGGGCTATTGCTCGGCACTCGGGGGACGGAAAATTTTACGCAATGCCTCACAATGAAGCACTGGTCGGGGGCTAACTTCTGGCACCAGTTTCGAGCCCGTCCGTGAAAGTGACCCGCGCAAGTTTTAGGCCGGTTCGGCTACTGTGGCCTAATGGGGCCTAATGGGAAGATCTTCTAATGCTCATAACTTTTTAATTTCCCGACGGAACGCTTTGAAATTTTCACCATTTGTAGACGGCCTCCCGTACTACAAACTGATGCCCGTGTGGGCATGATGAAAATGGTAGTTCGCGAGACGGAAGCGCGTAAAGCTTCGGGGCGGCGGACTTCCACACCCCGATAACTCGGTATCGAAACATTGTTGCGGGCGGGTGCGCATGGCAATACCTGCGCCTCTGTGGGCCCTATCCGCGTGCAAAATCTAAAAGCGATCAGAGCCTTAGAAAGCGCGTACAACCGCTATCCCCATTTGCCTTGGGCCCTATGGGAAAACAGGAAATATCATAATTGCGGTCCGGGGCGCGCGCGCACAATGATAATTTTCACACCCGAGTAAGCTCTTTTATAGGTCAACATTTTGGAAAAAAAATTGGCTTGCTGCCCACAGCAGGAGCTGAGAACCATGCATTCGGAGGTTTTCACACCCCACCCACTAATGCCCTCAAAGTTTGAGAAAACGCGACCTTCGCGAAAAGCCCCGGAACCTATTGCAAAGTGATGAGCAGTGCCCAGGAGCACCTCTCAGTCATTTGCGCAAAATTCCTTCGGCTACAAGTGGCTCAAATAAGGGCGTGAAAATTGTGCCGAAAGCCCTTTCAGGGGCTATTGCTCGGCACTCGGGGGACGGAAAATTTTACGCAATGCCTCACAATGAAGCACTGGTCGGGGGCTAACTTCTGGCACCAGTTTCGAGCCCGTCCGTGAAAGTGACCCGCGCAAGTTTTAGGCCGGTTCGGCTACTGTGGCCTAATGGGGCCTAATGGGAAGATCTTCTAATGCTCATAACTTTTTAATTTCCCGACGGAACGCTTTGAAATTTTCACCATTTGTAGACGGCCTCCCGTACTACAAACTGATGCCCGTGTGGGCATGATGAAAATGGTAGTTCGCGAGACGGAAGCGCGTAAAGCTTCGGGGCGGCGGACTTCCACACCCCGATAACTCGGTATCGAAACATTGTTGCGGGCGGGTGCGCATGGCAATACCTGCGCCTCTGTGGGCCCTATCCGCGTGCAAAATCTAAAAGCGATCAGAGCCTTAGAAAGCGCGTACAACCGCTATCCCCATTTGCCTTGGGCCCTATGGGAAAACAGGAAATATCATAATTGCGGTCCGGGGCGCGCGCGCACAATGATAATTTTCACACCCGAGTAAGCTCTTTTATAGGTCAACATTTTGGAAAAAAAATTGGCTTGCTGCCCACAGCAGGAGCTGAGAACCATGCATTCGGAGGTTTTCACACCCCACCCACTAATGCCCTCAAAGTTTGAGAAAACGCGACCTTCGCGAAAAGCCCCGGAACCTATTGCAAAGTGATGAGCAGTGCCCAGGAGCACCTCTCAGTCATTTGCGCAAAATTCCTTCGGCTACAAGTGGCTCAAATAAGGGCGTGAAAATTGTGCCGAAAGCCCTTTCAGGGGCTATTGCTCGGCACTCGGGGGACGGAAAATTTTACGCAATGCCTCACAATGAAGCACTGGTCGGGGGCTAACTTCTGGCACCAGTTTCGAGCCCGTCCGTGAAAGTGACCCGCGCAAGTTTTAGGCCGGTTCGGCTACTGTGGCCTAATGGGGCCTAATGGGAAGATCTTCTAATGCTCATAACTTTTTAATTTCCCGACGGAACGCTTTGAAATTTTCACCATTTGTAGACGGCCTCCCGTACTACAAACTGATGCCCGTGTGGGCATGATGAAAATGGTAGTTCGCGAGACGGAAGCGCGTAAAGCTTCGGGGCGGCGGACTTCCACACCCCGATAACTCGGTATCGAAACATTGTTGCGGGCGGGTGCGCATGGCAATACCTGCGCCTCTGTGGGCCCTATCCGCGTGCAAAATCTAAAAGCGATCAGAGCCTTAGAAAGCGCGTACAACCGCTATCCCCATTTGCCTTGGGCCCTATGGGAAAACAGGAAATATCATAATTGCGGTCCGGGGCGCGCGCGCACAATGATAATTTTCACACCCGAGTAAGCTCTTTTATAGGTCAACATTTTGGAAAAAAAATTGGCTTGCTGCCCACAGCAGGAGCTGAGAACCATGCATTCGGAGGTTTTCACACCCCACCCACTAATGCCCTCAAAGTTTGAGAAAACGCGACCTTCGCGAAAAGCCCCGGAACCTATTGCAAAGTGATGAGCAGTGCCCAGGAGCACCTCTCAGTCATTTGCGCAAAATTCCTTCGGCTACAAGTGGCTCAAATAAGGGCGTGAAAATTGTGCCGAAAGCCCTTTCAGGGGCTATTGCTCGGCACTCGGGGGACGGAAAATTTTACGCAATGCCTCACAATGAAGCACTGGTCGGGGGCTAACTTCTGGCACCAGTTTCGAGCCCGTCCGTGAAAGTGACCCGCGCAAGTTTTAGGCCGGTTCGGCTACTGTGGCCTAATGGGGCCTAATGGGAAGATCTTCTAATGCTCATAACTTTTTAATTTCCCGACGGAACGCTTTGAAATTTTCACCATTTGTAGACGGCCTCCCGTACTACAAACTGATGCCCGTGTGGGCATGATGAAAATGGTAGTTCGCGAGACGGAAGCGCGTAAAGCTTCGGGGCGGCGGACTTCCACACCCCGATAACTCGGTATCGAAACATTGTTGCGGGCGGGTGCGCATGGCAATACCTGCGCCTCTGTGGGCCCTATCCGCGTGCAAAATCTAAAAGCGATCAGAGCCTTAGAAAGCGCGTACAACCGCTATCCCCATTTGCCTTGGGCCCTATGGGAAAACAGGAAATATCATAATTGCGGTCCGGGGCGCGCGCGCACAATGATAATTTTCACACCCGAGTAAGCTCTTTTATAGGTCAACATTTTGGAAAAAAAATTGGCTTGCTGCCCACAGCAGGAGCTGAGAACCATGCATTCGGAGGTTTTCACACCCCACCCACTAATGCCCTCAAAGTTTGAGAAAACGCGACCTTCGCGAAAAGCCCCGGAACCTATTGCAAAGTGATGAGCAGTGCCCAGGAGCACCTCTCAGTCATTTGCGCAAAATTCCTTCGGCTACAAGTGGCTCAAATAAGGGCGTGAAAATTGTGCCGAAAGCCCTTTCAGGGGCTATTGCTCGGCACTCGGGGGACGGAAAATTTTACGCAATGCCTCACAATGAAGCACTGGTCGGGGGCTAACTTCTGGCACCAGTTTCGAGCCCGTCCGTGAAAGTGACCCGCGCAAGTTTTAGGCCGGTTCGGCTACTGTGGCCTAATGGGGCCTAATGGATAGATCTTCTAATGCTCATAACTTTTTAATTTCCCGACGGAACGCTTTGAAATTTTCACCATTTGTAGACGGCCTCCCGTACTACAAACTGATGCCCGTGTGGGCATGATGAAAATGGTAGTTCGCGAGACGGAAGCGCGTAAAGCTTCGGGGCGGCGGACTTCCACACCCCGATAACTCGGTATCGAAACATTGTTGCGGGCGGGTGCGCATGGCAATACCTGCGCCTCTGTGGGCCCTATCCGCGTGCAAAATCTAAAAGCGATCAGAGCCTTAGAAAGCGCGTACAACCGCTATCCCCATTTGCCTTGGGCCCTATGGGAAAACAGGAAATATCATAATTGCGGTCCGGGGCGCGCGCGCACAATGATAATTTTCACACCCGAGTAAGCTCTTTTATAGGTCAACATTTTGGAAAAAAAATTGGCTTGCTGCCCACAGCAGGAGCTGAGAACCATGCATTCGGAGGTTTTCACACCCCACCCACTAATGCCCTCAAAGTTTGAGAAAACGCGACCTTCGCGAAAAGCCCCGGAACCTATTGCAAAGTGATGAGCAGTGCCCAGGAGCACCTCTCAGTCATTTGCGCAAAATTCCTTCGGCTACAAGTGGCTCAAATAAGGGCGTGAAAATTGTGCCGAAAGCCCTTTCAGGGGCTATTGCTCGGCACTCGGGGGACGGAAAATTTTACGCAATGCCTCACAATGAAGCACTGGTCGGGGGCTAACTTCTGGCACCAGTTTCGAGCCCGTCCGTGAAAGTGACCCGCGCAAGTTTTAGGCCGGTTCGGCTACTGTGGCCTAATGGGGCCTAATGGGAAGATCTTCTAATGCTCATAACTTTTTAATTTCCCGACGGAACGCTTTGAAATTTTCACCATTTGTAGACGGCCTCCCGTACTACAAACTGATGCCCGTGTGGGCATGATGAAAATGGTAGTTCGCGAGACGGAAGCGCGTAAAGCTTCGGGGCGGCGGACTTCCACACCCCGATAACTCGGTATCGAAACATTGTTGCGGGCGGGTGCGCATGGCAATACCTGCGCCTCTGTGGGCCCTATCCGCGTGCAAAATCTAAAAGCGATCAGAGCCTTAGAAAGCGCGTACAACCGCTATCCCCATTTGCCTTGGGCCCTATGGGAAAACAGGAAATATCATAATTGCGGTCCGGGGCGCGCGCGCACAATGATAATTTTCACACCCGAGTAAGCTCTTTTATAGGTCAACATTTTGGAAAAAAAATTGGCTTGCTGCCCACAGCAGGAGCTGAGAACCATGCATTCGGAGGTTTTCACACCCCACCCACTAATGCCCTCAAAGTTTGAGAAAACGCGACCTTCGCGAAAAGCCCCGGAACCTATTGCAAAGTGATGAGCAGTGCCCAGAAGCACCTCTCAGTCATTTGCGCAAAATTCCTTCGGCTACAAGTGGCTCAAATAAGGGCGTGAAAATTGTGCCGAAAGCCCTTTCAGGGGCTATTGCTCGGCACTCGGGGGACGGAAAATTTTACGCAATGCCTCACAATGAAGCACTGGTCGGGGGCTAACTTCTGGCACCAGTTTCAAGCCCGTCCGTGAAAGTGACCCGCGCAAGTTTTAGGCTGGTTCGGCTACTGTGGCCTAATGGGGCCTAATGGGAAGATCTTCTAATGCTCATAACTTTTTAATTTCCCGACGGAACGCTTTGAAATTTTCACCATTTGTAGACGGCCTCCCGTACTACAAACTGATGCCCGTGTGGGCATGATGAAAATGGTAGTTCGCGAGACGGAAGCGCGTAAAGCTTCGGGGCGGCGGACTTCCACACCCCGATAACTCGGTATCGAAACATTGTTGCGGGCGGGTGCGCATGGCAATACCTGCGCCTCTGTGGGCCCTATCCGCGTGCAAAATCTAAAAGCGATCAGAGCCTTAGAAAGCGCGTACAACCGCTATCCCCATTTGCCTTGGGCCCTATGGGAAAACAGGAAATATCATAATTGCGGTCCGGGGCGCGCGCGCACAATGATAATTTTCACACCCGAGTAAGCTCTTTTATAGGTCAACATTTTGGAAAAAAAATTGGCTTGCTGCCCACAGCAGGAGCTGAGAACCATGCATTCGGAGGTTTTCACACCCCACCCACTAATGCCCTCAAAGTTTGAGAAAACGCGACCTTCGCGAAAAGCCCCGGAACCTATTGCAAAGTGATGAGCAGTGCCCAGGAGCACCTCTCAGTCATTTGCGCAAAATTCCTTCGGCTACAAGTGGCTCAAATAAGGGCGTGAAAATTGTGCCGAAAGCCCTTTCAGGGGCTATTGCTCGGCACTTGGGGGACGGAAAATTTTACGCAATGCCTCACAATGAAGCACTGGTCGGGGGCTAACTTCTGGCACCAGTTTCGAGCCCGTCCGTGAAAGTGACCCGCGCAAGTTTTAGGCCGGTTCGGCTACTGTGGCCTAATGGGGCCTAATGGGAAGATCTTCTAATGCTCATAACTTTTTAATTTCCCGACGGAACGCTTTGAAATTTTCACCATTTGTAGACGGCCTCCCGTACTACAAACTGATGCCCGTGTGGGCATGATGAAAATGGTAGTTCGCGAGACGGAAGCGCGTAAAGCTTCGGGGCGGCGGACTTCCACACCCCGATAACTCGGTATCGAAACATTGTTGCGGGCGGGTGCGCATGGCAATACCTGCGCCTCTGTGGGCCCTATCCGCGTGCAAAATCTAAAAGCGATCAGAGCCTTAGAAAGCGCGTACAACCGCTATCCCCATTTGCCTTGGGCCCTATGGGAAAACAGGAAATATCATAATTGCGGTCCGGGGCGCGCGCGCACAATGATAATTTTCACACCCGAGTAAGCTCTTTTATAGGTCAACATTTTGGAAAAAAAATTGGCTTGCTGCCCACAGCAGGAGCTGAGAACCATGCATTCGGAGGTTTTCACACCCCACCCACTAATGCCCTCAAAGTTTGAGAAAACGCGACCTTCGCGAAAAGCCCCGGAACCTATTGCAAAGTGATGAGCAGTGCCCAGGAGCACCTCTCAGTCATTTGCGCAAAATTCCTTCGGCTACAAGTGGCTCAAATAAGGGCGTGAAAATTGTGCCGAAAGCCCTTTCAGGGGCTATTGCTCGGCACTCGGGGGAAGGAAAATTTTACGCAATGCCTCACAATGAAGCACTGGTCGGGGGCTAACTTCTGGCACCAGTTTCGAGCCCGTCCGTGAAAGTGACCCGCGCAAGTTTTAGGCCGGTTCGGCTACTGTGGCCTAATGGGGCCTAATGGGAAGATCTTCTAATGCTCATAACTTTTTAATTTCCCGACGGAACGCTTTGAAATTTTCACCATTTGTAGACGGCCTCCCGTACTACAAACTGATGCCCGTGTGGGCATGATGAAAATGGTAGTTCGCGAGACGGAAGCGCGTAAAGCTTCGGGGCGGCGGACTTCCACACCCCGATAACTCGGTATCGAAACATTGTTGCGGGCGGGTGCGCATGGCAATACCTGCGCCTCTGTGGGCCCTATCCGCGTGCAAAATCTAAAAGCGATCAGAGCCTTAGAAAGCGCGTACAACCGCTATCCCCATTTGCCTTGGGCCCTATGGGAAAACAGGAAATATCATAATTGCGGTCCGGGGCGCGCGCGCACAATGATAATTTTCACACCCGAGTAAGCTCTTTTATAGGTCAACATTTTGGAAAAAAAATTGGCTTGCTGCCCACAGCAGGAGCTGAGAACCATGCATTCGGAGGTTTTCACACCCCACCCACTAATGCCCTCAAAGTTTGAGAAAACGCGACCTTCGCGAAAAGCCCCGGAACCTATTGCAAAGTGATGAGCAGTGCCCAGGAGCACCTCTCAGTCATTTGCGCAAAATTCCTTCGGCTACAAGTGGCTCAAATAAGGGCGTGAAAATTGTGCCGAAAGCCCTTTCAGGGGCTATTGCTCGGCACTCGGGGGACGGAAAATTTTATGCAATGCCTCACAATGAAGCACTGGTCGGGGGCTAACTTCTGGCACCAGTTTCGAGCCCGTCCGTGAAAGTGACCCGCGCAAGTTTTAGGCCGGTTCGGCTACTGTGGCCTAATGGGGCCTAATGGGAAGATCTTCTAATGCTCATAACTTTTTAATTTCCCGACGGAACGCTTTGAAATTTTCACCATTTGTAGACGGCCTCCCGTACTACAAACTGATGCCCGTGTGGGCATGATGAAAATGGTAGTTCGCGAGACGGAAGCGCGTAAAGCTTCGGGGCGGCGGACTTCCACACCCCGATAACTCGGTATCGAAACATTGTTGCGGGCGGGTGCGCATGGCAATACCTGCGCCTCTGTGGGCCCTATCCGCGTGCAAAATCTAAAAGCGATCAGAGCCTTAGAAAGCGCGTACAACCGCTATCCCCATTTGCCTTGGGCCCTATGGGAAAACAGGAAATATCATAATTGCGGTCCGGGGCGCGCGCGCACAATGATAATTTTCACACCCGAGTAAGCTCTTTTATAGGTCAACATTTTGGAAAAAAAATTGGCTTGCTGCCCACAGCAGGAGCTGAGAACCATGCATTCGGAGGTTTTCACACCCCACCCACTAATGCCCTCAAAGTTTGAGAAAACGCGACCTTCGCGAAAAGCCCCGGAACCTATTGCAAAGTGATGAGCAGTGCCCAGGAGCACCTCTCAGTCATTTGCGCAAAATTCCTTCGGCTACAAGTGGCTCAAATAAGGGCGTGAAAATTGTGCCGAAAGCCCTTTCAGGGGCTATTGCTCGGCACTCGGGGGACGGAAAATTTTACGCAATGCCTCACAATGAAGCACTGGTAGGGGGCTAACTTCTGGCACCAGTTTCGAGCCCGTCCGTGAAAGTGACCCGCGCAAGTTTTAGGCCAGTTCGGCTACTGTGGCCTAATGGGGCCTAATGGGAAGATCTTCTAATGCTCATAACTTTTTAATTTCCCGACGGAACGCTTTGAAATTTTCACCATTTGTAGACGGCCTCCCGTACTACAAACTGATGCCCGTGTGGGCATGATGAAAATGGTAGTTCGCGAGACGGAAGCGCGTAAAGCTTCGGGGCGGCGGACTTCCACACCCCGATAACTCGGTATCGAAACATTGTTGCGGGCGGGTGCGCATGGCAATACCTGCGCCTCTGTGGGCCCTATCCGCGTGCAAAATCTAAAAGCGATCAGAGCCTTAGAAAGCGCGTACAACCGCTATCCCCATTTGCCTTGGGCCCTATGGGAAAACAGGAAATATCATAATTGCGGTCCGGGGCGCGCGCGCACAATGATAATTTTCACACCCGAGTAAGCTCTTTTATAGGTCAACATTTTGGAAAAAAAATTGGCTTGCTGCCCACAGCAGGAGCTGAGAACCATGCATTCGGAGGTTTTCACACCCCACCCACTAATGCCCTCAAAGTTTGAGAAAACGCGACCTTCGCGAAAAGCCCCGGAACCTATTGCAAAGTGATGAGCAGTGCCCAGGAGCACCTCTCAGTCATTTGCGCAAAATTCCTTCGGCTACAAGTGGCTCAAATAAGGGCGTGAAAATTGTGCCGAAAGCCCTTTCAGGGGCTATTGCTCGGCACTCGGGGGACGGAAAATTTTACGCAATGCCTCACAATGAAGCACTGGTCGGGGGCTAACTTCTGGCACCAGTTTCGAGCCCGTCCGTGAAAGTGACCCGCGCAAGTTTTAGGCCGGTTCGGCTACTGTGGCCTAATGGGGCCTAATGGGAAGATCTTCAAATGCTCATAACTTTTTAATTTCCCGACGGAACGCTTTGAAATTTTCACCATTTGTAGACGGCCTCCCGTACTACAAACTGATGCCCGTGTGGGCATGATGAAAATGGTAGTTCGCGAGACGGAAGCGCGTAAAGCTTCGGGGCGGCGGACTTCCACACCCCGATAACTCGGTATCGAAACATTGTTGCGGGCGGGTGCGCATGGCAATACCTGCGCCTCTGTGGGCCCTATCCGCGTGCAAAATCTAAAAGCGATCAGAGCCTTAGAAAGCGCGTACAACCGCTATCCCCATTTGCCTTGGGCCCTATGGGAAAACAGGAAATATCATAATTGCGGTCCGGGGCGCGCGCGCACAATGATAATTTTCACACCCGAGTAAGCTCTTTTATAGGTCAACATTTTGGAAAAAAATTGGCTTGCTGCCCACAGCAGGAGCTGAGAACCATGCATTCGGAGGTTTTCACACCCCACCCACTAATGCCCTCAAAGTTTGAGAAAACGCGACCTTCGCGAAAAGCCCCGGAACCTATTGCAAAGTGATGAGCAGTGCCCAGGAGCACCTCTCAGTCATTTGCGCAAAATTCCTTCGGCTACAAGTGGCTCAAATAAGGGCGTGAAAATTGTGCCGAAAGCCCTTTCAGGGGCTATTGCTCGGCACTCGGGGGACGGAAAATTTTACGCAATGCCTCACAATGAAGCACTGGTCGGGGGCTAACTTCTGGCACCAGTTTCGAGCCCGTCCGTGAAAGTGACCCGCGCAAGTTTTAGGCCGGTTCGGCTACTGTGGCCTAATGGGGCCTAATGGGAAGATCTTCTAATGCTCATAACTTTTTAATTTCCCGACGGAACGCTTTGAAATTTTCACCATTTGTAGACGGCCTCCCGTACTACAAACTGATGCCCGTGTGGGCATGATGAAAATGGTAGTTCGCGAGACGGAAGCGCGTAAAGCTTCGGGGCGGCGGACTTCCACACCCCGATAACTCGGTATCGAAACATTGTTGCGGGCGGGTGCGCATGGCAATACCTGCGCCTCTGTGGGCCCTATCCGCGTGCAAAATCTAAAAGCGATCAGAGCCTTAGAAAGCGCGTACAACCGCTATCCCCATTTGCCTTGGGCCCTATGGGAAAACAGGAAATATCATAATTGCGGTCCGGGGCGCGCGCGCACAATGATAATTTTCACACCCGAGTAAGCTCTTTTATAGGTCAACATTTTGGAAAAAAAATTGGCTTGCTGCCCACAGCAGGAGCTGAGAACCATGCATTCGGAGGTTTTCACACCCCACCCACTAATGCCCTCAAAGTTTGAGAAAACGCGACCTTCGGGAAAAGCCCCGGAACCTATTGCAAAGTGATGAGCAGTGCCCAGGAGCACCTCTCAGTCATTTGCGCAAAATTCCTTCGGCTACAAGTGGCTCAAATAAGGGCGTGAAAATTGTGCCGAAAGCCCTTTCAGGGGCTATTGCTCGGCACTCGGGGGACGGAAAATTTTACGCAATGCCTCACAATGAAGCACTGGTCGGGGGCTAACTTCTGGCACCAGTTTCGAGCCCGTCCGTGAAAGTGACCCGCGCAAGTTTTAGGCCGGTTCGGCTACTGTGGCCTAATGGGGCCTAATGGGAAGATCTTCTAATGCTCATAACTTTTTAATTTCCCGACGGAACGCTTTGAAATTTTCACCATTTGTAGACGGCCTCCCGTACTACAAACTGATGCCCGTGTGGGCATGATGAAAATGGTAGTTCGCGAGACGGAAGCGCGTAAAGCTTCGGGGCGGCGGACTTCCACACCCCGATAACTCGGTATCGAAACATTGTTGCGGGCGGGTGCGCATGGCAATACCTGCGCCTCTGTGGGCCCTATCCGCGTGCAAAATCTAAAAGCGATCAGAGCCTTAGAAAGCGCGTACAACCGCTATCCCCATTTGCCTTGGGCCCTATGGGAAAACAGGAAATATCATAATTGCGGTCCGGGGCGCGCGCGCACAATGATAATTTTCACACCCGAGTAAGCTCTTTTATAGGTCAACATTTTGGAAAAAAAATTGGCTTGCTGCCCACAGCAGGAGCTGAGAACCATGCATTCGGAGGTTTTCACACCCCACCCACTAATGCCCTCAAAGTTTGAGAAAACGCGACCTTCACGAAAAGCCCCGGAACCTATTGCAAAGTGATGAGCAGTGCCCAGGAGCACCTCTCAGTCATTTGCGCAAAATTCCTTCGGCTACAAGTGGCTCAAATAAGGGCGTGAAAATTGTGCCGAAAGCCCTTTCAGGGGCTATTGCTCGGCACTCGGGGGACGGAAAATTTTACGCAATGCCTCACAATGAAGCACTGGTCGGGGGCTAACTTCTGGCACCAGTTTCGAGCCCGTCCGTGAAAGTGACCCGCGCAAGTTTTAGGCCGGTTCGGCTACTGTGGCCTAATGGGGCCTAATGGGAAGATCTTCTAATGCTCATAACTTTTTAATTTCCCGACGGAACGCTTTGAAATTTTCACCATTTGTAGACGGCCTCCCGTACTACAAACTGATGCCCGTGTGGGCATGATGAAAATGGTAGTTCGCGAGACGGAAGCGCGTAAAGCTTCGGGGCGGCGGACTTCCACACCCCGATAACTCGGTATCGAAACATTGTTGCGGGGGGGTGCGCATGGCAATACCTGCGCCTCTGTGGGCCCTATCCGCGTGCAAAATCTAAAAGCGATCAGAGCCTTAGAAAGCGCGTACAACCGCTATCCCCATTTGCCTTGGGCCCTATGGGAAAACAGGAAATATCATAATTGCGGTCCGGGGCGCGCGCGCACAATGATAATTTTCACACCCGAGTAAGCTCTTTTATAGGTCAACATTTTGGAAAAAAAATTGGCTTGCTGCCCACAGCAGGAGCTGAGAACCATGCATTCGGAGGTTTTCACACCCCACCCACTAATGCCCTCAAAGTTTGAGAAAACGCGACCTTCGCGAAAAGCCCCGGAACCTATTGCAAAGTGATGAGCAGTGCCCAGGAGCACCTCTCAGTCATTTGCGCAAAATTCCTTCGGCTACAAGTGGCTCAAATAAGGGCGTGAAAATTGTGCCGAAAGCCCTTTCAGGGGCTATTGCTCGGCACTCGGGGGACGGAAAATTTTACGCAATGCCTCACAATGAAGCACTGGTCGGGGGCTAACTTCTGGCACCAGTTTCGAGCCCGTCCGTGAAAGTGACCCGCGCAAGTTTTAGGCCGGTTCGGCTACTGTGGCCTAATGGGGCCTAATGGGAAGATCTTCTAATGCTCATAACTTTTTAATTTCCCGACGGAACGCTTTGAAATTTTCACCATTTGTAGACGGCCTCCCGTACTACAAACTGATGCCCGTGTGGGCATGATGAAAATGGTAGTTCGCGAGACGGAAGCGCGTAAAGCTTCGGGGCGGCGGACTTCCACACCCCGATAACTCGGTATCGAAACATTGTTGCGGGCGGGTGCGCATGGCAATACCTGCGCCTCTGTGGGCCCTATCCGCGTGCAAAATCTAAAAGCGATCAGAGCCTTAGAAAGCGCGTACAACCGCTATCCCCATTTGCCTTGGGCCCTATGGGAAAACAGGAAATATCATAATTGCGGTCCGGGGCGCGCGCGCACAATGATAATTTTCACACCCGAGTAAGCTCTTTTATAGGTCAACATTTTGGAAAAAAAATTGGCTTGCTGCCCACAGCAGGAGCTGAGAACCATGCATTCGGAGGTTTTCACACCCCACCCACTAATGCCCTCAAAGTTTGAGAAAACGCGACCTTCGCGAAAAGCCCCGGAACCTATTGCAAAGTGATGAGCAGTGCCCAGGAGCATCTCTCAGTCATTTGCGCAAAATTCCTTCGGCTACAAGTGGCTCAAATAAGGGCGTGAAAATTGTGCCGAAAGCCCTTTCAGGGGCTATTGCTCGGCACTCGGGGGACGGAAAATTTTACGCAATGCCTCACAATGAAGCACTGGTCGGGGGCTAACTTCTGGCACCAGTTTCGAGCCCGTCTGTGAAAGTGACCCGCGCAAGTTTTAGGCCGGTTCGGCTACTGTGGCCTAATGGGGCCTAATGGGAAGATCTTCTAATGCTCATAACTTTTTAATTTCCCGACGGAACGCTTTGAAATTTTCACCATTTGTAGACGGCCTCCCGTACTACAAACTGATGCCCGTGTGGGCATGATGAAAATGGTAGTTCGCGAGACGGAAGCGCGTAAAGCTTCGGGGCAGCGGACTTCCACACCCCGATAACTCGGTATCGAAACATTGTTGCGGGCGGGTGCGCATGGCAATACCTGCGCCTCTGTGGGCCCTATCCGCGTGCAAAATCTAAAAGCGATCAGAGCCTTAGAAAGCGCGTACAACCGCTATCCCCATTTGCCTTGGGCCCTATGGGAAAACAGGAAATATCATAATTGCGGTCCGGGGCGCGCGCGCACAATGATAATTTTCACACCCGAGTAAGCTCTTTTATAGGTCAACATTTTGGAAAAAAAATTGGCTTGCTGCCCACAGCAGGAGCTGAGAACCATGCATTCGGAGGTTTTCACACCCCACCCACTAATGCCCTCAAAGTTTGAGAAAACGCGACCTTCGCGAAAAGCCCCGGAACCTATTGCAAAGTGATGAGCAGTGCCCAGGAGCACCTCTCAGTCATTTGCGCAAAATTCCTTCGGCTACAAGTGGCTCAAATAAGGGCGTGAAAATTGTGCCGAAAGCCCTTTCAGGGGCTATTGCTCGGCACTCGGGGGACGGAAAATTTTACGCAATGCCTCACAATGAAGCACTGGTCGGGGGCTAACTTCTGGCACCAGTTTCGAGCCCGTCCGTGAAAGTGACCCGCGCAAGTTTTAGGCCGGTTCGGCTACTGTGGCCTAATGGGGCCTAATGGGAAGATCTTCTAATGCTCATAACTTTTTAATTTCCCGACGGAACGCTTTGAAATTTTCACCATTTGTAGACGGCCTCCCGTACTACAAACTGATGCCCGTGTGGGCATGATGAAAATGGTAGTTCGCGAGACGGAAGCGCGTAAAGCTTCGGGGCGGCTGACTTCCACACCCCGATAACTCGGTATCGAAACATTGTTGCGGGCGGGTGCGCATGGCAATACCTGCGCCTCTGTGGGCCCTATCCGCGTGCAAAATCTAAAAGCGATCAGAGCCTTAGAAAGCGCGTACAACCGCTATCCCCATTTGCCTTGGGCCCTATGGGAAAACAGGAAATATCATAATTGCGGTCCGGGGCGCGCGCGCACAATGATAATTTTCACACCCGAGTAAGCTCTTTTATAGGTCAACATTTTGGAAAAAAAATTGGCTTGCTGCCCACAGCAGGAGCTGAGAACCATGCATTCGGAGGTTTTCACACCCCACCCACTAATGCCCTCAAAGTTTGAGAAAACGCGACCTTCGCGAAAAGCCCCGGAACCTATTGCAAAGTGATGAGCAGTGCCCAGGAGCACCTCTCAGTCATTTGCGCAAAATTCCTTCGGCTACAAGTGGCTCAAATAAGGGCGTGAAAATTGTGCCGAAAGCCCTTTCAGGGGCTATTGCTCGGCACTCGGGGGACGGAAAATTTTACGCAATGCCTCACAATGAAGCACTGGTCGGGGGCTAACTTCTGGCACCAGTTTCGAGCCCGTCCGTGAAAGTGACCCGCGCAAGTTTTAGGCCGGTTCGGCTACTGTGGCCTAATGGGGCCTAATGGGAAGATCTTCTAATGCTCATAACTTTTTAATTTCCCGACGGAACGCTTTGAAATTTTCACCATTTGTAGACGGCCTCCCGTACTACAAACTGATGCCCGTGTGGGCATGATGAAAATGGTAGTTCGCGAGACTGAAGCGCGTAAAGCTTCGGGGCGGCGGACTTCCACACCCCGATAACTCGGTATCGAAACATTGTTGCGGGCGGGTGCGCATGGCAATACCTGCGCCTCTGTGGGCCCTATCCGCGTGCAAAATCTAAAAGCGATCAGAGCCTTAGAAAGCGCGTACAACCGCTATCCCCATTTGCCTTGGGCCCTATGGGAAAACAGGAAATATCATAATTGCGGTCCGGGGCGCGCGCGCACAATGATAATTTTCACACCCGAGTAAGCTCTTTTATAGGTCAACATTTTGGAAAAAAAATTGGCTTGCTGCCCACAGCAGGAGCTGAGAACCATGCATTCGGAGGTTTTCACACCCCACCCACTAATGCCCTCAAAGTTTGAGAAAACGCGACCTTCGCGAAAAGCCCCGGAACCTATTGCAAAGTGATGAGCAGTGCCCAGGAGCACCTCTCAGTCATTTGCGCAAAATTCCTTCGGCTACAAGTGGCTCAAATAAGGGCGTGAAAATTGTGCCGAAAGCCCTTTCAGGGGCTATTGCTCGGCACTCGGGGGACGGAAAATTTTACGCAATGCCTCACAATGAAGCACTGGTCGGGGGCTAACTTCTGGCACCAGTTTCGAGCCCGTCCGTGAAAGTGACCCGCGCAAGTTTTAGGCCGGTTCGGCTACTGTGGCCTAATGGGGCCTAATGGGAAGATCTTCTAATGCTCATAACTTTTTAATTTCCCGACGGAACGCTTTGAAATTTTCACCATTTGTAGACGGCCTCCCGTACTACAAACTGATGCCCGTGTGGGCATGATGAAAATGGTAGTTCGCGAGACGGAAGCGCGTAAAGCTTCGGGGCGGCGGACTTCCACACCCCGATAACTCGGTATCGAAACATTGTTGCGGGCGGGTGCGCATGGCAATACCTGCGCCTCTGTGGGCCCTATCCGCGTGCAAAATCTAAAAGCGATCAGAGCCTTAGAAAGCGCGTACAACCGCTATCCCCATTTGCCTTGGGCCCTATGGGAAAACAGGAAATATCATAATTGCGGTCCGGGGCGCGCGCGCACAATGATAATTTTCACACCCGAGTAAGCTCTTTTATAGGTCAACATTTTGGAAAAAAAATTGGCTTGCTGCCCACAGCAGGAGCTGAGAACCATGCATTCGGAGGTTTTCACACCCCACCCACTAATGCCCTCAAAGTTTGAGAAAACGCGACCTTCGCGAAAAGCCCTGGAACCTATTGCAAAGTGATGAGCAGTGCCCAGGAGCACCTCTCAGTCATTTGCGCAAAATTCCTTCGGCTACAAGTGGCTCAAATAAGGGCGTGAAAATTGTGCCGAAAGCCCTTTCAGGGGCTATTGCTCGGCACTCGGGGGACGGAAAATTTTACGCAATGCCTCACAATGAAGCACTGGTCGGGGGCTAACTTCTGGCACCAGTTTCGAGCCCGTCCGTGAAAGTGACCCGCGCAAGTTTTAGGCCGGTTCGGCTACTGTGGCCTAATGGGGCCTAATGGGAAGATCTTCTAATGCTCATAACTTTTTAATTTCCCGACGGAACGCTTTGAAATTTTCACCATTTGTAGACAGCCTCCCGTACTACAAACTGATGCCCGTGTGGGCATGATGAAAATGGTAGTTCGCGAGACGGAAGCGCGTAAAGCTTCGGGGTGGCGGACTTCCACACCCCGATAACTCGGTATCGAAACATTGTTGCGGGCGGGTGCGCATGGCAATACCTGCGCCTCTGTGGGCCCTATCCGCGTGCAAAATCTAAAAGCGATCAGAGCCTTAGAAAGCGCGTACAACCGCTATCCCCATTTGCCTTGGGCCCTATGGGAAAACAGGAAATATCATAATTGCGGTCCGGGGCGCGCGCGCACAATGATAATTTTCACACCCGAGTAAGCTCTTTTATAGGTCAACATTTTGGAAAAAAAATTGGCTTGCTGCCCACAGCAGGAGCTGAGAACCATGCATTCGGAGGTTTTCACACCCCACCCACTAATGCCCTCAAAGTTTGAGAAAACGCGACCTTCGCGAAAAGCCCCGGAACCTATTGCAAAGTGATGAGCAGTGCCCAGGAGCACCTCTCAGTCATTTGCGCAAAATTCCTTCGGCTACAAGTGGCTCAAATAAGGGCGTGAAAATTGTGCCGAAAGCCCTTTCAGGGGCTATTGCTCGGCACTCGGGGGACGGAAAATTTTACGCAATGCCTCACAATGAAGCACTGGTCGGGGGCTAACTTCTGGCACCAGTTTCGAGCCCGTCCGTGAAAGTGACCCGCGCAAGTTTTAGGCCGGTTCGGCTACTGTGGCCTAATGGGGCCTAATGGGAAGATCTTCTAATGCTCATAACTTTTTAATTTCCCGACGGAACGCTTTGAAATTTTCACCATTTGTAGACGGCCTCCCGTACTACAAACTGATGCCCGTGTGGGCATGATGAAAATGGTAGTTCGCGAGACGGAAGCGCGTAAAGCTTCGGGGCGGCGGACTTCCACACCCCGATAACTCGGTATCGAAACATTGTTGCGGGCGGGTGCGCATGGCAATACCTGCGCCTCTGTGGGCCCTATCCGCGTGCAAAATCTAAAAGCGATCAGAGCCTTAGAAAGCGCGTACAACCGCTATCCCCATTTGCCTTGGGCCCTATGGGAAAACAGGAAATATCATAATTGCGGTCCAGGGCGCGCGCGCACAATGATAATTTTCACACCCGAGTAAGCTCTTTTATAGGTCAACATTTTGGAAAAAAAATTGGCTTGCTGCCCACAGCAGGAGCTGAGAACCATGCATTCGGAGGTTTTCACACCCCACCCACTAATGCCCTCAAAGTTTGAGAAAACGCGACCTTCGCGAAAAGCCCCGGAACCTATTGCAAAGTGATGAGCAGTGCCCAGGAGCACCTCTCAGTCATTTGCGCAAAATTCCTTCGGCTACAAGTGGCTCAAATAAGGGCGTGAAAATTGTGCCGAAAGCCCTTTCAGGGGCTATTGCTCGGCACTCAGGGGACGGAAAATTTTACGCAATGCCTCACAATGAAGCACTGGTCGGGGGCTAACTTCTGGCACCAGTTTCGAGCCCGTCCGTGAAAGTGACCCGCGCAAGTTTTAGGCCGGTTCGGCTACTGTGGCCTAATGGGGCCTAATGGGAAGATCTTCTAATGCTCATAACTTTTTAATTTCCCGACGGAACGCTTTGAAATTTTCACCATTTGTAGACGGCCTCCCGTACTACAAACTGATGCCCGTGTGGGCATGATGAAAATGGTAGTTCGCGAGACGGAAGCGCGTAAAGCTTCGGGGCGGCGGACTTCCACACCCCGATAACTCGGTATCGAAACATTGTTGCGGGCGGGTGCGCATGGCAATACCTGCGCCTCTGTGGGCCCTATCCGCGTGCAAAATCTAAAAGCGATCAGAGCCTTAGAAAGCGCGTACAACCGCTATCCCCATTTGCCTTGGGCCCTATGGGAAAACAGGAAATATCATAATTGCGGTCCGGGGCGCGCGCGCACAATGATAATTTTCACACCCGAGTAAGCTTATTTATAGGTCAACATTTTGGAAAAAAAATTGGCTTGCTGCCCACAGCAGGAGCTGAGAACCATGCATTCGGAGGTTTTCACACCCCACCCACTAATGCCCTCAAAGTTTGAGAAAACGCGACCTTCGCGAAAAGCCCCGGAACCTATTGCAAAGTGATGAGCAGTGCCCAGGAGCACCTCTCAGTCATTTGCGCAAAATTCCTTCGGCTACAAGTGGCTCAAATAAGGGCGTGAAAATTGTGCCGAAAGCCCTTTCAGGGGCTATTGCTCGGCACTCGGGGGACGGAAAATTTTACGCAATGCCTCACAATGAAGCACTGGTCGGGGGCTAACTTCTGGCACCAGTTTCGAGCCCGTCCGTGAAAGTGACCCGCGCAAGTTTTAGGCCGGTTCGGCTACTGTGGCCTAATGGGGCCTAATGGGAAGATCTTCTAATGCTCATAACTTTTTAATTTCCCGACGGAACGCTTTGAAATTTTCACCATTTGTAGACGGCCTCCCGTACTACAAACTGATGCCCGTGTGGGCATGATGAAAATGGTAGTTCGCGAGACGGAAGCGCGTAAAGCTTCGGGGCGGCGGACTTCCACACCCCGATAACTCGGTATCGAAACATTGTTGCGGGCGGGTGCGCATGGCAATACCTGCGCCTCTGTGGGCCCTATCCGCGTGCAAAATCTAAAAGCGATCAGAGCCTTAGAAAGCGCGTACAACCGCTATCCCCATTTGCCTTGGGCCCTATGGGAAAACAGGAAATATCATAATTGCGGTCCGGGGCGCGCGCGCACAATGATAATTTTCACACCCGAGTAAGCTCTTTTATAGGTCAACATTTTGGAAAAAAAATTGGCTTGCTGCCCACAGCAGGAGCTGAGAACCATGCATTCGGAGGTTTTCACACCCCACCCACTAATGCCCTCAAAGTTTGAGAAAACGCGACCTTCGCGAAAAGCCCCGGAACCTATTGCAAAGTGATGAGCAGTGCCCAGGAGCACCTCTCAGTCATTTGCGCAAAATTCCTTCGGCTACAAGTGGCTCAAATAAGGGCGTGAAAATTGTGCCGAAAGCCCTTTCAGGGGCTATTGCTCGGCACTCGGGGGACGGAAAATTTTACGCAATGCCTCACAATGAAGCACTGGTCGGGGGCTAACTTCTGGCACCAGTTTCGAGCCCGTCCGTGAAAGTGACCCGCGCAAGTTTTAGGCCGGTTCGGCTACTGTGGCCTAATGGGGCCTAATGGGAAGATCTTCTAATGCTCATAACTTTTTAATTTCCCGACGGAACGCTTTGAAATTTTCACCATTTGTAGACGGCCTCCCGTACTACAAACTGATGCCCGTGTGGGCATGATGAAAATGGTAGTTCGCGAGACGGAAGCGCGTAAAGCTTCGGGGCGGCGGACTTCCACACCCCGATAACTCGGTATCGAAACATTGTTGCGGGCGGGTGCGCATGGCAATACCTGCGCCTCTGTGGGCCCTATCCGCGTGCAAAATCTAAAAGCGATCAGAGCCTTAGAAAGCGCGTACAACCGCTATCCCCATTTGCCTTGGGCCCTATGGGAAAACAGGAAATATCATAATTGCGGTCCGGGGCGCGCGCGCACAATGATAATTTTCACACCCGAGTAAGCTCTTTTATAGGTCAACATTTTGGAAAAAAAATTGGCTTGCTGCCCACAGCAGGAGCTGAGAACCATGCATTCGGAGGTTTTCACACCCCACCCACTAATGCCCTCAAAGTTTGAGAAAACGCGACCTTCGCGAAAAGCCCCGGAACCTATTGCAAAGTGATGAGCAGTGCCCAGGAGCACCTCTCAGTCATTTGCGCAAAATTCCTTCGGCTACAAGTGGCTCAAATAAGGGCGTGAAAATTGTGCCGAAAGCCCTTTCAGGGGCTATTGCTCGGCACTCGGGGGACGGAAAATTTTACGCAATGCCTCACAATGAAGCACTGGTCGGGGGCTAACTTCTGGCACCAGTTTCGAGCCCGTCCGTGAAAGTGACCCGCGCAAGTTTTAGGCCGGTTCGGCTACTGTGGCCTAATGGGGCCTAATGGGAAGATCTTCTAATGCTCATAACTTTTTAATTTCCCGACGGAACGCTTTGAAATTTTCACCATTTGTAGACGGCCTCCCGTACTACAAACTGATGCCCGTGTGGGCATGATGAAAATGGTAGTTCGCGAGACGGAAGCGCGTAAAGCTTCGGGGCGGCGGACTTCCACACCCCGATAACTCGGTATCGAAACATTGTTGCGGGCGGGTGCGCATGGCAATACCTGCGCCTCTGTGGGCCCTATCCGCGTGCAAAATCTAAAAGCGATCAGAGCCTTAGAAAGCGCGTACAACCGCTATCCCCATTTGCCTTGGGCCCTATGGGAAAACAGGAAATATCATAATTGCGGTCCGGGGCGCGCGCGCACAATGATAATTTTCACACCCGAGTAAGCTCTTTTATAGGTCAACATTTTGGAAAAAAAATTGGCTTGCTGCCCACAGCAGGAGCTGAGAACCATGCATTCGGAGGTTTTCACACCCCACCCACTAATGCCCTCAAAGTTTGAGAAAACGCGACCTTCGCGAAAAGCCCCGGAACCTATTGCAAAGTGATGAGCAGTGCCCAGGAGCACCTCTCAGTCATTTGCGCAAAATTCCTTCGGCTACAAGTGGCTCAAATAAGGGCGTGAAAATTGTGCCGAAAGCCCTTTCAGGGGCTATTGCTCGGCACTCGGGGGACGGAAAATTTTACGCAATGCCTCACAATGAAGCACTGGTCGGGGGCTAACTTCTGGCACCAGTTTCGAGCCCGTCCGTGAAAGTGACCCGCGCAAGTTTTAGGCCGGTTCGGCTACTGTGGCCTAATGGGGCCTAATGGATAGATCTTCTAATGCTCATAACTTTTTAATTTCCCGACGGAACGCTTTGAAATTTTCACCATTTGTAGACGGCCTCCCGTACTACAAACTGATGCCCGTGTGGGCATGATGAAAATGGTAGTTCGCGAGACGGAAGCGCGTAAAGCTTCGGGGCGGCGGACTTCCACACCCCGATAACTCGGTATCGAAACATTGTTGCGGGCGGGTGCGCATGGCAATACCTGCGCCTCTGTGGGCCCTATCCGCGTGCAAAATCTAAAAGCGATCAGAGCCTTAGAAAGCGCGTACAACCGCTATCCCCATTTGCCTTGGGCCCTATGGGAAAACAGGAAATATCATAATTGCGGTCCGGGGCGCGCGCGCACAATGATAATTTTCACACCCGAGTAAGCTCTTTTATAGGTCAACATTTTGGAAAAAAAATTGGCTTGCTGCCCACAGCAGGAGCTGAGAACCATGCATTCGGAGGTTTTCACACCCCACCCACTAATGCCCTCAAAGTTTGAGAAAACGCGACCTTCGCGAAAAGCCCCGGAACCTATTGCAAAGTGATGAGCAGTGCCCAGGAGCACCTCTCAGTCATTTGCGCAAAATTCCTTCGGCTACAAGTGGCTCAAATAAGGGCGTGAAAATTGTGCCGAAAGCCCTTTCAGGGGCTATTGCTCGGCACTCGGGGGACGGAAAATTTTACGCAATGCCTCACAATGAAGCACTGGTCGGGGGCTAACTTCTGGCACCAGTTTCGAGCCCGTCCGTGAAAGTGACCCGCGCAAGTTTTAGGCCGGTTCGGCTACTGTGGCCTAATGGGGCCTAATGGGAAGATCTTCTAATGCTCATAACTTTTTAATTTCCCGACGGAACGCTTTGAAATTTTCACCATTTGTAGACGGCCTCCCGTACTACAAACTGATGCCCGTGTGGGCATGATGAAAATGGTAGTTCGCGAGACGGAAGCGCGTAAAGCTTCGGGGCGGCGGACTTCCACACCCCGATAACTCGGTATCGAAACATTGTTGCGGGCGGGTGCGCATGGCAATACCTGCGCCTCTGTGGGCCCTATCCGCGTGCAAAATCTAAAAGCGATCAGAGCCTTAGAAAGCGCGTACAACCGCTATCCCCATTTGCCTTGGGCCCTATGGGAAAACAGGAAATATCATAATTGCGGTCCGGGGCGCGCGCGCACAATGATAATTTTCACACCCGAGTAAGCTCTTTTATAGGTCAACATTTTGGAAAAAAAATTGGCTTGCTGCCCACAGCAGGAGCTGAGAACCATGCATTCGGAGGTTTTCACACCCCACCCACTAATGCCCTCAAAGTTTGAGAAAACGCGACCTTCGCGAAAAGCCCCGGAACCTATTGCAAAGTGATGAGCAGTGCCCAGGAGCACCTCTCAGTCATTTGCGCAAAATTCCTTCGGCTACAAGTGGCTCAAATAAGGGCGTGAAAATTGTGCCGAAAGCCCTTTCAGGGGCTATTGCTCGGCACTCGGGGGACGGAAAATTTTACGCAATGCCTCACAATGAAGCACTGGTCGGGGGCTAACTTCTGGCACCAGTTTCGAGCCCGTCCGTGAAAGTGACCCGCGCAAGTTTTAGGCCGGTTCGGCTACTGTGGCCTAATGGGGCCTAATGGGAAGATCTTCTAATGCTCATAACTTTTTAATTTCCCGACGGAACGCTTTGAAATTTTCACCATTTGTAGACGGCCTCCCGTACTACAAACTGATGCCCGTGTGGGCATGATGAAAATGGTAGTTCGCGAGACGGAAGCGTGTAAAGCTTCGGGGCGGCGGACTTCCACACCCGGATAACTCGGTATCGAAACATTGTTGCGGGCGGGTGCGCATGGCAATACCTGCGCCTCTGTGGGCCCTATCCGCGTGCAAAATCTAAAAGCGATCAGAGCCTTAGAAAGCGCGTACAACCGCTATCCCCATTTGCCTTGGGCCCTATGGGAAAACAGGAAATATCATAATTGCGGTCCGGGGCGCGCGCGCACAATGATAATTTTCACACCCGAGTAAGCTCTTTTATAGGTCAACATTTTGGAAAAAAAATTGGCTTGCTGCCCACAGCAGGAGCTGAGAACCATGCATTCGGAGGTTTTCACACCCCACCCACTAATGCCCTCAAAGTTTGAGAAAACGCGACCTTCGCGAAAAGCCCCGGAACCTATTGCAAAGTGATGAGCAGTGCCCAGGAGCACCTCTCAGTCATTTGCGCAAAATTCCTTCGGCTACAAGTGGCTCAAATAAGGGCGTGAAAATTGTGCCGAAAGCCCTTTCAGGGGCTATTGCTCGGCACTCGGGGGACGGAAAATTTTACGCAATGCCTCACAATGAAGCACTGGTCGGGGGCTAACTTCTGGCACCAGTTTCGAGCCCGTCCGTGAAAGTGACCCGCGCAAGTTTTAGGCCGGTTCGGCTACTGTGGCCTAATGGGGCCTAATGGGAAGATCTTCTAATGCTCATAACTTTTTAATTTCCCGACGGAACGCTTTGAAATTTTCACCATTTGTAGACGGCCTCCCGTACTACAAACTGATGCCCGTGTGGGCATGATGAAAATGGTAGTTCGCGAGACGGAAGCGCGTAAAGCTTCGGGGCGGCGGACTTCCACACCCCGATAACTCGGTATCGAAACATTGTTGCGGGCGGGTGCGCATGGCAATACCTGCGCCTCTGTGGGCCCTATCCGCGTGCAAAATCTAAAAGCGATCAGAGCCTTAGAAAGCGCGTACAACCGCTATCCCCATTTGCCTTGGGCCCTATGGGAAAACAGGAAATATCATAATTGCGGTCCGGGGCGCGCGCGCACAATGATAATTTTCACACCCGAGTAAGCTCTTTTATAGGTCAACATTTTGGAAAAAAAAATGGCTTGCTGCCCACAGCAGGAGCTGAGAACCATGCATTCGGAGGTTTTCACACCCCACCCACTAATGCCCTCAAAGTTTGAGAAAACGCGACCTTCGCGAAAAGCCCCGGAACCTATTGCAAAGTGATGAGCAGTGCCCAGGAGCACCTCTCAGTCATTTGCGCAAAATTCCTTCGGCTACAAGTGGCTCAAATAAGGGCGTGAAAATTGTGCCGAAAGCCCTTTCAGGGGCTATTGCTCGGCACTCGGGGGACGGAAAATTTTACGCAATGCCTCACAATGAAGCACTGGTCGGGGGCTAACTTCTGGCACCAGTTTCGAGCCCGTCCGTGAAAGTGACCTGCGCAAGTTTTAGGCCGGTTCGGCTACTGTGGCCTAATGGGGCCTAATGGGAAGATCTTCTAATGCTCATAACTTTTTAATTTCCCGACGGAACGCTTTGAAATTTTCACCATTTGTAGACGGCCTCCCGTACTACAAACTGATGCCCGTGTGGGCATGATGAAAATGGTAGTTCGCGAGACGGAAGCGCGTAAAGCTTCGGGGCGGCGGACTTCCACACCCCGATAACTCGGTATCGAAACATTGTTGCGGGCGGGTGCGCATGGCATAACCTGCGCCTCTGTGGGCCCTATCCGCGTGCAAAATCTAAAAGCGATCAGAGCCTTAGAAAGCGCGTACAACCGCTATCCCCATTTGCCTTGGGCCCTATGGGAAAACAGGAAATATCATAATTGCGGTCCGGGGCGCGCGCGCACAATGATAATTTTCACACCCGAGTAAGCTCTTTTATAGGTCAACATTTTGGAAAAAAAATTGGCTTGCTGCCCACAGCAGGAGCTGAGAACCATGCATTCGGAGGTTTTCACACCCCACCCACTAATGCCCTCAAAGTTTGAGAAAACGCGACCTTTGCGAAAAGCCCCGGAACCTATTGCAAAGTGATGAGCAGTGCCCAGGAGCACCTCTCAGTCATTTGCGCAAAATTCCTTCGGCTACAAGTGGCTCAAATAAGGGCGTGAAAATTGTGCCGAAAGCCCTTTCAGGGGCTATTGCTCGGCACTCGGGGGACGGAAAATTTTACGCAATGCCTCACAATGAAGCACTGGTCGGGGGCTAACTTCTGGCACCAGTTTCGAGCCCGTCCGTGAAAGTGACCCGCGCAAGTTTTAGGCCGGTTCGGCTACTGTGGCCTAATGGGGCCTAATGGGAAGATCTTCTAATGCTCATAACTTTTTAATTTCCCGACGGAACGCTTTGAAATTTTCACCATTTGTAGACGGCCTCCCGTACTACAAACTGATGCCCGTGTGGGCATGATGAAAATGGTAGTTCGCGAGACGGAAGCGCGTAAAGCTTCGGGGCGGCGGACTTCCACACCCCGATAACTCGGTATCGAAACATTGTTGCGGGCGGGTGCGCATGGCAATACCTGCGCCTCTGTGGGCCCTATCCGCGTGCAAAATCTAAAAGCGATCAGAGCCTTAGAAAGCGCGTACAACCGCTATCCCCATTTGCCTTGGGCCCTATGGGAAAACAGGAAATATCATAATTGCGGTCCGGGGCGCGCGCGCACAATGATAATTTTCACACCCGAGTAAGCTCTTTTATAGGTCAACATTTTGAAAAAAAAATTGGCTTGCTGCCCACAGCAGGAGCTGAGAACCATGCGTTCGGAGGTTTTCACAACCCACCCACTAATGCCCTCAAAGTTTGAGAAAACGCGACCTTCGCGAAAAGCCCCGGAACCTATTGCAAAGTGATGAGCAGTGCCCAGGAGCACCTCTCAGTCATTTGCGCAAAATTCCTTCGGCTACAAGTGGCTCAAATAAGGGCGTGAAAATTGTGCCGAAAGCCCTTTCAGGGGCTATTGCTCGGCACTCGGGGGACGGAAAATTTTATGCAATGCCTCACAATGAAGCACTGGTCGGGGGCTAACTTCTGGCACCAGTTTCGAGCCCGTCCGTGAAAGTGACCCGCGCAAGTTTTAGGCCGGTTCGGCTACTGTGGCCTAATGGGGCCTAATGGGAAGATCTTCTAATGCTCATAACTTTTTAATTTCCCGACGGAACGCTTTGAAATTTTCACCATTTGTAGACGGCCTCCCGTACTACAAACTGATGCCCGTGTGGGCATGATGAAAATGGTAGTTCGCGAGACGGAAGCGCGTAAAGCTTCGGGGCGGCGGACTTCCACACCCCGATAACTCGGTATCGAAACATTGTTGCGGGCGGGTGCGCATGGCAATACCTGCGCCTCTGTGGGCCCTATCCGCGTGCAAAATCTAAAAGCGATCAGAGCCTTAGAAAGCGCGTACAACCGCTATCCCCATTTGCCTTGGGCCCTATGGGAAAACAGGAAATATCATAATTGCGGTCCGGGGCGCGCGCGCACAATGATAATTTTCACACCCGAGTAAGCTCTTTTATAGGTCAACATTTTGGAAAAAAAATTGGCTTGCTGCCCACAGCAGGAGCTGAGAACCATGCATTCGGAGGTTTTCACACCCCACCCACTAATGCCCTCAAAGTTTGAGAAAACGCGACCTTCGCGAAAAGCCCCGGAACCTATTGCAAAGTGATGAGCAGTGCCCAGGAGCACCTCTCAGTCATTTGCGCAAAATTCCTTCGGCTACAAGTGGCTCAAATAAGGGCGTGAAAATTGTGCCGAAAGCCCTTTCAGGGGCTATTGCTCGGCACTCGGGGGACGGAAAATTTTACGCAATGCCTCACAATGAAGCACTGGTCGGGGGCTAACTTCTGGCACCAGTTTCGAGCCCGTCCGTGAAAGTGACCCGCGCAAGTTTTAGGCCGGTTCGGCTACTGTGGCCTAATGGGGCCTAATGGGAAGATCTTCTAATGCTCATAACTTTTTAATTTCCCGACGGAACGCTTTGAAATTTTCACCATTTGTAGACGGCCTCCCGTACTACAAACTGATGCCCGTGTGGGCATGATGAAAATGGTAGTTCGCGAGACGGAAGCGCGTAAAGCTTCGGGGCGGCGGACTTCCACACCCCGATAACTCGGTATCGAAACATTGTTGCGGGCGGGTGCGCATGGCAATACCTGCGCCTCTGTGGGCCCTATCCGCGTGCAAAATCTAAAAGCGATCAGAGCCTTAGAAAGCGCGTACAACCGCTATCCCCATTTGCCTTGGGCCCTATGGGAAAACAGGAAATATCATAATTGCGGTCCGGGGCGCGCGCGCACAATGATAATTTTCACACCCGAGTAAGCTCTTTTATAGGTCAACATTTTGGAAAAAAAATTGGCTTGCTGCCCACAGCAGGAGCTGAGAACCATGCGTTCGGAGGTTTTCACACCCCACCCACTAATGCCCTCAAAGTTTGAGAAAACGCGACCTTCGCGAAAAGCCCCGGAACCTATTGCAAAGTGATGAGCAGTGCCCAGGAGCACCTCTCAGTCATTTGCGCAAAATTCCTTCGGCTACAAGTGGCTCAAATAAGGGCGTGAAAATTGTGCCGAAAGCCCTTTCAGGGGCTATTGCTCGGCACTCGGGGGACGGAAAATTTTACGCAATGCCTCACAATGAAGCACTGGTCGGGGGCTAACTTCTGGCACCAGTTTCGAGCCCGTCCGTGAAAGTGACCCGCGCAAGTTTTAGGCCGGTTCGGCTACTGTGGCCTAATGGGGCCTAATGGGAAGATCTTCTAATGCTCATAACTTTTTAATTTCCCGACGGAACGCTTTGAAATTTTCACCATTTGTAGACGGCCTCCCGTACTACAAACTGATGCCCGTGTGGGCATGATGAAAATGGTAGTTCGCGAGACGGAAGCGCGTAAAGCTTCGGGGCGGCGGACTTCCACACCCCGATAACTCGGTATCGAAACATTGTTGCGGGCGGGTGCGCATGGCAATACCTGCGCCTCTGTGGGCCCTATCCGCGTGCAAAATCTAAAAGCGATCAGAGCCTTAGAAAGCGCGTACAACCGCTATCCCCATTTGCCTTGGGCCCTATGGGAAAACAGGAAATATCATAATTGCGGTCCGGGGCGCGCGCGCACAATGATAATTTTCACACCCGAGTAAGCTCTTTTATAGGTCAACATTTTGGAAAAAAAATTGGCTTGCTGCCCACAGCAGGAGCTGAGAACCATGCATTCGGAGGTTTTCACACCCCACCCACTAATGCCCTCAAAGTTTGAGAAAACGCGACCTTCGCGAAAAGCCCCGGAACCTATTGCAAAGTGATGAGCAGTGCCCAGGAGCACCTCTCAGTCATTTGCGCAAAATTCCTTCGGCTACAAGTGGCTCAAATAAGGGCGTGAAAATTGTGCCGAAAGCCCTTTCAGGGGCTATTGCTCGGCACTCGGGGGACGGAAAATTTTACGCAATGCCTCACAATGAAGCACTGGTCGGGGGCTAACTTCTGGCACCAGTTTCGAGCCTGTCCGTGAAAGTGACCCGCGCAAGTTTTAGGCCGGTTCGGCTACTGTGGCCTAATGGGGCCTAATGGGAAGATCTTCTAATGCTCATAACTTTTTAATTTCCCGACGGAACGCTTTGAAATTTTCACCATTTGTAGACGGCCTCCCGTACTACAAACTGATGCCCGTGTGGGCATGATGAAAATGGTAGTTCGTGAGACGGAAGCGCGTAAAGCTTTGGGGCGGCGGACTTCCACACCCCGATAACTCGGTATCGAAACATTGTTGCGGGCGGGTGCGCATGGCAATACCTGCGCCTCTGTGGGCCCTATCCGCGTGCAAAATCTAAAAGCGATCAGAGCCTTAGAAAGCGCGTACAACCGCTATCCCCATTTGCCTTGGGCCCTATGGGAAAACAGGAAATATCATAATTGCGGTCCGGGGCGCGCGCGCACAATGATAATTTTCACACCCGAGTAAGCTCTTTTATAGGTCAACATTTTGGAAAAAAAATTGGCTTGCTGCCCACAGCAGGAGCTGAGAACCATGCATTCGGAGGTTTTCACACCCCACCCACTAATGCCCTCAAAGTTTGAGAAAACGCGACCTTCGCGAAAAGCCCCGGAACCTATTGCAAAGTGATGAGCAGTGCCCAGGAGCACCTCTCAGTCATTTGCGCAAAATTCCTTCGGCTACAAGTGGCTCAAATAAGGGCGTGAAAATTGTGCCGAAAGCCCTTTCAGGGGCTATTGCTCGGCACTCGGGGGACGAAAAATTTTACGCAATGCCTCACAATGAAGCACTGGTCGGGGGCTAACTTCTGGCACCAGTTTCGAGCCCGTCCGTGAAAGTGACCCGCGCAAGTTTTAGGCCGGTTTGGCTACTGTGGCCTAATGGGGCCTAATGGGAAGATCTTCTAATGCTCATAACTTTTTAATTTCCCGACGGAATGCTTTGAAATTTTCACCATTTGTAGACGGCCTCCCGTACTACAAACTGATGCCCGTGTGGGCATGATGAAAATGGTAGTTCGCGAGACGGAAGCGCGTAAAGCTTCGGGGCGGCGGACTTCCACACCCCGATAACTCGGTATCGAAACATTGTTGCGGGCGGGTGCGCATGGCAATACCTGCGCCTCTGTGGGCCCTATCCGCGTGCAAAATCTAAAAGCGATCAGAGCCTTAGAAAGCGCGTACAACCGCTATCCCCATTTGCCTTGGGCCCTATGGGAAAACAGGAAATATCATAATTGCGGTCCGGGGCGCGCGCGCACAATGATAATTTTCACACCCGAGTAAGCTCTTTTATAGGTCAACATTTTGGAAAAAAAATTGGCTTGCTGCCCACAGCAGGAGCTGAGAACCATGCATTCGGAGGTTTTCACACCCCACCCACTAATGCCCTCAAAGTTTGAGAAAACGCGACCTTCGCGAAAAGCCCCGGAACCTATTGCAAAGTGATGAGCAGTGCCCAGGAGCACCTCTCAGTCATTTGCGCAAAATTCCTTCGGCTACAAGTGGCTCAAATAAGGGCGTGAAAATTGTGCCGAAAGCCCTTTCAGGGGCTATTGCTCGGCACTCGGGGGACGGAAAATTTTACGCAATGCCTCACAATGAAGCACTGGTCGGGGGCTAACTTCTGGCACCAGTTTCGAGCCCGTCCGTGAAAGTGACCCGCGCAAGTTTTAGGCCGGTTCGGCTACTGTGGCCTAATGGGGCCTAATGGGAAGATCTTCTAATGCTCATAACTTTTTAATTTCCCGACGGAACGCTTTGAAATTTTCACCATTTGTAGACGGCCTCCCGTACTACAAACTGATGCCCGTGTGGGCATGATGAAAATGGTAGTTCGCGAGACGGAAGCGCGTAAAGCTTCGGGGCGGCGGACTTCCACACCCCGATAACTCGGTATCGAAACATTGTTGCGGGCGGGTGCGCATGGCAATACCTGCGCCTCTGTGGGCCCTATCCGCGTGCAAAATCTAAAAGCGATCAGAGCCTTAGAAAGCGCGTACAACCGCTATCCCCATTTGCCTTGGGCCCTATGGGAAAACAGGAAATATCATAATTGCGGTCCGGGGCGCGCGCGCACAATGATAATTTTCACACCCGAGTAAGCTCTTTTATAGGTCAACATTTTGGAAAAAAAATTGGCTTGCTGCCCACAGCAGGAGCTGAGAACCATGCATTCGGAGGTTTTCACACCCCACCCACTAATGCCCTCAAAGTTTGAGAAAACGCGACCTTCGCGAAAAGCCCCGGAACCTATTGCAAAGTGATGAGCAGTGCCCAGGAGCACCTCTCAGTCATTTGCGCAAAATTCCTTCGGCTACAAGTGGCTCAAATAAGGGCATGAAAATTGTGCCGAAAGCCCTTTCAGGGGCTATTGCTCGGCACTCGGGGGACGGAAAATTTTACGCAATGCCTCACAATGAAGCACTGGTCGGGGGCTAACTTCTGGCACCAGTTTCGAGCCCGTCCGTGAAAGTGACCCGCGCAAGTTTTAGGCCGGTTCGGCTACTGTGGCCTAATGGGGCCTAATGGGAAGATCTTCTAATGCTCATAACTTTTTAATTTCCCGACGGAACGCTTTGAAATTTTCACCATTTGTAGACGGCCTCCCGTACTACAAACTGATGCCCGTGTGGGCATGATGAAAATGGTAGTTTGCGAGACGGAAGCGCGTAAAGCTTCGGGGCGGCGGACTTTCACACCCCGATAACTCGGTATCGAAACATTGTTGCGGGCGGGTGCGCATGGCAATACCTGCGCCTCTGTGGGCCCTATCCGCGTGCAAAATCTAAAAGCGATCAGAGCCTTAGAAAGCGCGTACAACCGCTATCCCCATTTGCCTTGGGCCCTATGGGAAAACAGGAAATATCATAATTGCGGTCCGGGGCGCGCGCGCACAATGATAATTTTCACACCCGAGTAAGCTCTTTTATAGGTCAACATTTTGGAAAAAAAATTGGCTTGCTGCCCACAGCAGGAGCTGAGAACCATGCATTCGGAGGTTTTCACACCCCACCCACTAATGCCCTCAAAGTTTGAGAAAACGCGACCTTCGCGAAAAGCCCCGGAACCTATTGCAAAGTGATGAGCAGTGCCCAGGAGCACCTCTCAGTCATTTGCGCAAAATTCCTTCGGCTACAAGTGGCTCAAATAAGGGCGTGAAAATTGTGCCGAAAGCCCTTTCAGGGGCTATTGCTCGGCACTCGGGGGACGGAAAATTTTACGCAATGCCTCACAATGAAGCACTGGTCGGGGGCTAACTTCTGGCACCAGTTTCGAGCCCGTCCGTGAAAGTGACCCGCGCAAGTTTTAGGCCGGTTCGGCTACTGTGGCCTAATGGGGCCTAATGGGAAGATCTTCTAATGCTCATAACTTTTTAATTTCCCGACGGAACGCTTTGAAATTTTCACCATTTGTAGACGGCCTCCCGTACTACAAACTGATGCCCGTGTGGGCATGATGAAAATGGTAGTTCGCGAGACGGAAGCGCGTAAAGCTTCGGGGCGGCGGACTTCCACACCCCGATAACTCGGTATCGAAACATTGTTGCGGGCGGGTGCGCATGGCAATACCTGCGCCTCTGTGGGCCCTATCCGCGTGCAAAATCTAAAAGCGATCAGAGCCTTAGAAAGCGCGTACAACCGCTATCCCCATTTGCCTTGGGCCCTATGGGAAAACAGGAAATATCATGATTGCGGTCCGGGGCGCGCGCGCACAATGATAATTTTCACACCCGAGTAAGCTCTTTTATAGGTCAACATTTTGGAAAAAAAATTGGCTTGCTGCCCACAGCAGGAGCTGAGAACCATGCATTCGGAGGTTTTCACACCCCACCCACTAATGCCCTCAAAGTTTGAGAAAACGCGACCTTCGCGAAAAGCCCCGGAACCTATTGCAAAGTGATGAGCAGTGCCCAGGAGCACCTCTCAGTCATTTGCGCAAAATTCCTTCGGCTACAAGTGGCTCAAATAAGGGCGTGAAAATTGTGCCGAAAGCCCTTTCAGGGGCTATTGCTCGGCACTCGGGGGACGGAAAATTTTACGCAATGCCTCACAATGAAGCACTGGTCGGGGGCTAACTTCTGGCACCAGTTTCGAGCCCGTCCGTGAAAGTGACCCGCGCAAGTTTTAGGCCGGTTCGGCTACTGTGGCCTAATGGGGCCTAATGGGAAGATCTTCTAATGCTCATAACTTTTTAATTTCCCGACAGAACGCTTTGAAATTTTCACCATTTGTAGACGGCCTCCTGTACTACAAACTGATGCCCGTGTGGGCATGATGAAAATGGTAGTTCGCGAGACGGAAGCGCGTAAAGCTTCGGGGCGGCGGACTTCCACACCCCGATAACTCGGTATCGAAACATTGTTGCGGGCGGGTGCGCATGGCAATACCTGCGCCTCTGTGGGCCCTATCCGCGTGCAAAATCTAAAAGCGATCAGAGCCTTAGAAAGCGCGTACAACCGCTATCCCCATTTGCCTTGGGCCCTATGGGAAAACAGGAAATATCATAATTGCGGTCCGGGGCGCGCGCGCACAATGATAATTTTCACACCCGAGTAAGCTCTTTTATAGGTCAACATTTTGGAAAAAAAATTGGCTTGCTGCCCACAGCAGGAGCTGAGAACCATGCATCGGAGGTTTTCACACCCCACCCACTAATGCCCTCAAAGTTTGAGAAAACGCGACCTTCGCGAAAAGCCCCGGAACCTATTGCAAAGTGATGAGCAGTGCACAGGAGCACCTCTCAGTCATTTGCGCATAATTCCTTCGGCTACAAGTGGCTCAAATAAGGGCGTGAAAATTGTGCCGAAAGCCCTTTCAGGGGCTATTGCTCGGCACTCGGGGGACGGAAAATTTTACGCAATGCCTCACAATGAAGCACTGGTCGGGGGCTAACTTCTGGCACCAGTTTCGAGCCCGTCCGTGAAAGTGACCCGCGCAAGTTTTAGGCCGGTTCGGCTACTGTGGCCTAATGGGGCCTAATGGGAAGATCTTCTAATGCTCATAACTTTTTAATTTCCCGACAGAACGCTTTGAAATTTTCACCATTTGTAGACGGCCTCCCGTACTACAAACTGATGCCCGTGTGGGCATGATGAAAATGGTAGTTCGCGAGACGGAAGCGCGTAAAGCTTCGGGGCGGCGGACTTCCACACCCCGATAACTCGGTATCGAAACATTGTTGCGGGCGGGTGCGCATGGCAATACCTGCGCCTCTGTGGGCCCTATCCGCGTGCAAAATCTAAAAGCGATCAGAGCCTTAGAAAGCGCGTACAACCGCTATCCCCATTTGCCTTGGGCCCTATGGGAAAACAGGAAATATCATAATTGCGGTCCGGGGCGCGCGCGCACAATGATAATTTTCACACCCGAGTAAGCTCTTTTATAGGTCAACATTTTGGAAAAAAAATTGGCTTGCTGCCCACAGCAGGAGCTGAGAACCATGCATTCGGAGGTTTTCACACCCCACCCACTAATGCCCTCAAAGTTTGAGAAAACGCGACCTTCGCGAAAAGCCCCGGAACCTATTGCAAAGTGATGAGCAGTGCCCAGGAGCACCTCTCAGTCATTTGCGCAAAATTCCTTCGGCTACAAGTGGCTCAAATAAGGGCGTGAAAATTGTGCCGAAAGCCCTTTCAGGGGCTATTGCTCGGCACTCGGGGGACGGAAAATTTTACGCAATGCCTCACAATGAAGCACTGGTCGGGGGCTAACTTCTGGCACCAGTTTCGAGCCCGTCCGTGAAAGTGACCCGCGCAAGTTTTAGGCCGGTTCGGCTACTGTGGCCTAATGGGGCCTAATGGGAAGATCTTCTAATGCTCATAACTTTTTAATTTCCCGACGGAACGCTTTGAAATTTTCACCATTTGTAGACGGCCTCCCGTACTACAAACTGATGCCCGTGTGGGCATGATGAAAATGGTAGTTCGCGAGACGGAAGCGCGTAAAGCTTCGGGGCGGCGGACTTCCACACCCCGATAACTCGGTATCGAAACATTGTTGCGGGCGGGTGCGCATGGCAATACCTGCGCCTCTGTGGGCCCTATCTGCGTGCAAAATCTAAAAGCGATCAGAGCCTTAGAAAGCGCGTACAACCCGTTTCCCCATTTGCCTTGGGCCCTATGGGAAAACAGGAAATATCATAATTGCGGTCCGGGGCGTGCGCGCACAATGATAATTTTCACACCCGAGTAAGCTCTTTTATAGGTCAACATTTTGGAAAAAAAATTGGCTTGCTGCCCACAGCAGGAGCTGAGAACCATGCATTCGGAGGTTTTCACACCCCACCCACTAATGCCCTCAAAGTTTGAGAAAACGCGACCTTCGCGAAAAGCCCCGGAACCTATTGCAAAATGATGAGCAGTGCCCAGGAGCACCTCTCAGTCATTTGTGCAAAATTCCTTCGGCTACAAGTGGCTCAAATAAGGGCGTGAAAATTGTGCCGAAAGCCCTTTCAGGGGCTATTGCTCGGCACTCGGGGGACGGAAAATTTTACGCAATGCCTCACAATGAAGCACTGGTCGGGGGCTAACTTCTGGCACCAGTTTCGAGCCCGTCCGTGAAAGTGACCCGCGCAAGTTTTAGGCCGGTTCGGCTACTGTGGCCTAATGGGGCCTAATGGGAAGATCTTCTAATGCTCATAACTTTTTAATTTCCCGACGGAACGCTTTGAAATTTTCACCATTTGTAGACGGCCTCCCGTACTACAAACTGATGCCCATGTGGGCATGATGAAAATGGTAGTTCGCGAGACGGAAGCGCGTAAAGCTTCGGGGCGGCGGACTTCCACACCCCGATAACTCGGTATCGAAACATTGTTGCGGGCGGGTGCGCATGGCAATACCTGCGCCTCTGTGGGCCCTATCCGCGTGCAAAATCTAAAAGCGATCAGAGCCTTAGAAAGCGCGTACAACCGCTATCCCCATTTGCCTTGGGCCCTATGGGAAAACAGGAAATATCATAATTGCGGTCCGGGGCGCGCGCGCACAATGATAATTTTCACACCCGAGTAAGCTCTTTTATAGGTCAACATTTTGGAAAAAAAATTGGCTTGCTGCCCACAGCAGGAGCTGAGAACCATGCATTCGGAGGTTTTCACACCCCACCCACTAATGCCCTCAAAGTTTGAGAAAACGCGACCTTCGCGAAAAGCCCCGGAACCTATTGCAAAGTGATGAGCAGTGCCCAGGAGCACCTCTCAGTCATTTGCGCAAAATTCCTTCGGCTACAAGTGGCTCAAATAAGGGCGTGAAAATTGTGCCGAAAGCCCTTTCAGGGGCTATTGCTCGGCACTCGGGGGACGGAAAATTTTACGCAATGCCTCACAATGAAGCACTGGTCGGGGGCTAACTTCTGGCACCAGTTTCGAGCCCGTCCGTGAAAGTGACCCGCGCAAGTTTTAGGCCGGTTCGGCTACTGTGGCCTAATGGGGCCTAATGGGAAGATCTTCTAATGCTCATAACTTTTTAATTTCCCGACGGAACGCTTTGAAATTTTCACCATTTGTAGACGGCCTCCCGTACTACAAACTGATGCCCGTGTGGGCATGATGAAAATGGTAGTTCGCGAGACGGAAGCGCGTAAAGCTTCGGGGCGGCGGACTTCCACACCCCGATAACTCGGTATCGAAACATTGTTGCGGGCGGGTGCGCATGGCAATACCTGCGCCTCTGTGGGCCCTATCCGCGTGCAAAATCTAAAAGCGATCAGAGCCTTAGAAAGCGCGTACAACCGCTATCCCCATTTGCCTTGGGCCCTATGGGAAAACAGGAAATATCATAATTGCGGTCCGGGGCGCGCGCGCACAATGATAATTTTCACACCCGAGTAAGCTCTTTTATAGGTCAACATTTTGGAAAAAAAATTGGCTTGCTGCCCACAGCAGGAGCTGAGAACCATGCATTCGGAGGTTTTCACACCCCACCCACTAATGCCCTCAAAGTTTGAGAAAACGCGACCTTCGCGAAAAGCCCCGGAACCTATTGCAAAGTGATGAGCAGTGCCCAGGAGCACCTCTCAGTCATTTGCGCAAAATTCCTTCGGCTACAAGTGGCTCAAATAAGGGCGTGAAAATTGTGCCGAAAGCCCTTTCAGGGGCTATTGCTCGGCACTCGGGGGACGGAAAATTTTACGCAATGCCTAACAATGAAGCACTGGTCGGGGGCTAACTTCTGGCACCAGTTTCGAGCCCGTCCGTGAAAGTGACCCGCGCAAGTTTTAGGCCGGTTCGGCTACTGTGGCCTAATGGGGCCTAATGGGAAGATCTTCTAATGCTCATAACTTTTTAATTTCCCGACGGAACGCTTTGAAATTTTCACCATTTGTAGACGGCCTCCCGTACTACAAACTGATGCCCGTGTGGGCATGATGAAAATGGTAGTTCGCGAGACGGAAGCGCGTAAAGCTATGGGGCGGCGGACTTCCACACCCCGATAACTCGGTATCGAAACATTGTTGCGGGCGGGTGCGCATGGCAATACCTGCGCCTCTGTGGGCCCTATCCGCGTGCAAAATCTAAAAGCCATCAGAGCCTTAGAAAGCGCGTACAACCGCTATCCCCATTTGCCTTGGGCCCTATGGGAAAACAGGAAATATCATAATTGCGGTCCGGGGCGCGCGCGCACAATGATAATTTTCACACCCGAGTAAGCTCTTTTATAGGTCAACATTTTGGAAAAAAAATTGGCTTGCTGCCCACAGCAGGAGCTGAGAACCATGCATTCGGAGGTTTTCACACCCCACCCACTAATGCCCTCAAAGTTTGAGAAAACGCGACCTTCGCGAAAAGCCCCGGAACCTATTGCAAAGTGATGAGCAGTGCCCAGGAGCACCTCTCAGTCATTTGCGCAAAATTCCTTCGGCTACAAGTGGCTCAAATAAGGGCGTGAAAATTGTGCCGAAAGCCCTTTCAGGGGCTATTGCTCGGCACTCGGGGGATGGAAAATTTTACGCAATGCCTCACAATGAAGCACTGGTCGGGGGCTAACTTCTGGCACCAGTTTCGAGCCCGTCCGTGAAAGTGACCCGCGCAAGTTTTAGGCCGGTTCGGCTACTGTGGCCTAATGGGGCCTAATGGGAAGATCTTCTAATGCTCATAACTTTTTAATTTCCCGACGGAACGCTTTGAAATTTTCACCATTTGTAGACGGCCTCCCGTACTACAAACTGATGCCCGTGTGGGCATGATGAAAATGGTAGTTCGCGAGACGGAAGCGCGTAAAGCTTCGGGGCGGCGGACTTCCACACCCCGATAACTCGGTATCGAAACATTGTTGCGGGCGGGTGCGCATGGCAATACCTGCGCCTCTGTGGGCCCTATCCGCGTGCAAAATCTAAAAGCGATCAGAGCCTTAGAAAGCGCGTACAACCGCTATCCCCATTTGCCTTGGGCCCTATGGGAAAACAGGAAATATCATAATTGCGGTCCGGGGCGCGCGCGCACAATGATAATTTTCACACCCGAGTAAGCTCTTTTATAGGTCAACATTTTGGAAAAAAAATTGGCTTGCTGCCCACAGCAGGAGCTGAGAACCATGCATTCGGAGGTTTTCACACCCCACCCACTAATGCCCTCAAAGTTTGAGAAAACGCGACCTTCGCGAAAAGCCCCGGAACCTATTGCAAAGTGATGAGCAGTGCCCAGGAGCACCTCTCAGTCATTTGCGCAAAATTCCTTCGGCTACAAGTGGCTCAAATAAGGGCGTGAAAATTGTGCCGAAAGCCCTTTCAGGGGCTATTGCTCGGCACTCGGGGGACGGAAAATTTTACGCAATGCCTCACAATGAAGCACTGGTCGGGGGCTAACTTCTGGCACCAGTTTCGAGCCCGTCCGTGAAAGTGACCCGCGCAAGTTTTAGGCCGGTTCGGCTACTGTGGCCTAATGGGGCCTAATGGGAAGATCTTCTAATGCTCATAACTTTTTAATTTCCTGACGGAACGCTTTGAAATTTTCACCATTTGTAGACGGCCTCCCGTACTACAAACTGATGCCCGTGTGGGCATGATGAAAATGGTAGTTCGCGAGACGGAAGCGCGTAAAGCTTCGGGGCGGCGGACTTCCACACCCCGATAACTCGGTATCGAAACATTGTTGCGGGCGGGTGCGCATGGCAATACCTGCGCCTCTGTGGGCCCTATCCGCGTGCAAAATCTAAAAGCGATCAGAGCCTTAGAAAGCGCGTACAACCGCTATCCCCATTTGCCTTGGGCCCTATGGGAAAACAGGAAATATCATAATTGCGGTCCGGGGCGCGCGCGCACAATGATAATTTTCACACCCGAGTAAGCTCTTTTATAGGTCAACATTTTGGAAAAAAAATTGGCTTGCTGCCCACAGCAGGAGCTGAGAACCATGCATTCGGAGGTTTTCACACCCCACCCACTAATGCCCTCAAAGTTTGAGAAAACGCGACCTTCGCGAAAAGCCCCGGAACCTATTGCAAAGTGATGAGCAGTGCCCAGGAGCACCTCTCAGTCATTTGCGCAAAATTCCTTCGGCTACAAGTGGCTCAAATAAGGGCGTGAAAATTGTGCCGAAAGCCCTTTCAGGGGCTATTGCTCGGCACTCGGGGGACGGAAAATTTTACGCAATGCCTCACAATGAAGCACTGGTCGGGGGCTAACTTCTGGCACCAGTTTCGAGCCCGTCCGTGAAAGTGACCCGCGCAAGTTTTAGGCCGGTTCGGCTACTGTGGCCTAATGGGGCCTAATGGGAAGATCTTCTAATGCTCATAACTTTTTAATTTCCCGACGGAACGCTTTGAAATTTTCACCATTTGTAGACGGCCTCCCGTACTACAAACTGATGCCCGTGTGGGCATGATGAAAATGGTAGTTCGCGAGACGGAAGCGCGTAAAGCTTCGGGGCGGCGGACTTCCACACCCCGATAACTCGGTATCGAAACATTGTTGCGGGCGGGTGCGCATGGCAATACCTGCGCCTCTGTGGGCCCTATCCGCGTGCAAAATCTAAAAGCGATCAGAGCCTTAGAAAGCGCGTACAACCGCTATCCCCATTTGCCTTGGGCCCTATGGGAAAACAGGAAATATCATAATTGCGGTCCGGGGCGCGCGCGCACAATGATAATTTTCACACCCGAGTAAGCTCTTTTATAGGTCAACATTTTGGAAAAAAAATTGGCTTGCTGCCCACAGCAGGAGCTGAGAACCATGCATTCGGAGGTTTTCACACCCCACCCACTAATGCCCTCAAAGTTTGAGAAAACGCGACCTTCGCGAAAAGCCCCGGAACCTATTGCAAAGTGATGAGCAGTGCCCAGGAGCACCTCTCAGTCATTTGCGCAAAATTCCTTCGGCTACAAGTGGCTCAAATAAGGGCGTGAAAATTGTGCCGAAAGCCCTTTCAGGGGCTATTGCTCGGCACTCGGGGGACGGAAAATTTTACGCAATGCCTCACAATGAAGCACTGGTCGGGGGCTAACTTCTGGCACCAGTTTCGAGCCCGTCCGTGAAAGTGACCCGCGCAAGTTTTAGGCCGGTTCGGCTACTGTGGCCTAATGGGGCCTAATGGGAAGATCTTCTAATGCTCATAACTTTTTAATTTCCCGACGGAACGCTTTGAAATTTTCACCATTTGTAGACGGCCTCCCGTACTACAAACTGATGCCCGTGTGGGCATGATGAAAATGGTAGTTCGCGAGACGGAAGCGCGTAAAGCTTCGGGGCGGCGGACTTCCACACCCCGATAACTCGGTATCGAAACATTGTTGCGGGCGGGTGCGCATGGCAATACCTGCGCCTCTGTGGGCCCTATCCGCGTGCAAAATCTAAAAGCGATCAGAGCCTTAGAAAGCGCGTACAACCGCTATCCCCATTTGCCTTGGGCCCTATGGGAAAACAGGAAATATCATAATTGCGGTCCGGGGCGCGCGCGCACAATGATAATTTTCACACCCGAGTAAGCTCTTTTATAGGTCAACATTTTGGAAAAAAAATTGGCTTGCTGCCCACAGCAGGAGCTGAGAACCATGCATTCGGAGGTTTTCACACCCCACCCACTAATGCCCTCAAAGTTTGAAAAAACGCGACCTTCGCGAAAAGCCCCGGAACCTATTGCAAAGTGATGAGCAGTGCCCAGGAGCACCTCTCAGTCATTTGCGCAAAATTCCTTCGGCTACAAGTGGCTCAAATAAGGGCGTGAAAATTGTGCCGAAAGCCCTTTCAGGGGCTATTGCTCGGCACTCGGGGGACGGAAAATTTTACGCAATGCCTCACAATGAAGCACTGGTCGGGGGCTAACTTCTGGCACCAGTTTCGAGCCCGTCCGTGAAAGTGACCCGCGCAAGTTTTAGGCCGGTTCGGCTACTGTGGCCTAATGGGGCCTAATGGGAAGATCTTCTAATGCTCATAACTTTTTAATTTCCCGACGGAACGCTTTGAAATTTTCACCATTTGTAGACGGCCTCCAGTACTACAAACTGATGCCCGTGTGGGCATGATGAAAATGGTAGTTCGCGAGACGGAAGCGCGTAAAGCTTCGGGGCGGCGGACTTCCACACCCCGATAACTCGGTATCGAAACATTGTTGCGGGCGGGTGCGCATGGCAATACCTGCGCCTCTGTGGGCCCTATCCGCGTGCAAAATCTAAAAGCGATCAGAGCCTTAGAAAGCGCGTACAACCGCTATCCCCATTTGCCTTGGGCCCTATGGGAAAACAGGAAATATCATAATTGCGGTCCGGGGCGCGCGCGCACAATGATAATTTTCACACCCGAGTAAGCTCTTTTATAGGTCAACATTTTGGAAAAAAAATTGGCTTGCTGCCCACAGCAGGAGCTGAGAACCATGCATTCGGAGGTTTTCACACCCCACCCACTAATGCCCTCAAAGTTTGAGAAAACGCGACCTTCGCGAAAAGCCCCGGAACCTATTGCAAAGTGATGAGCAGTGCCCAGGAGCACCTCTCAGTCATTTGCGCAAAATTCCTTCGGCTACAAGTGGCTCAAATAAGGGCGTGAAAATTGTGCCGAAAGCCCTTTCAGGGGCTATTGCTCGGCACTCGGGGGACGGAAAATTTTACGCAATGCCTCACAATGAAGCACTGGTCGGGGGCTAACTTCTGGCACCAGTTTCGAGCCCGTCCGTGAAAGTGACCCGCGCAAGTTTTAGGCCGGTTCGGCTACTGTGGCCTAATGGGGCCTAATGGGAAGATCTTCTAATGCTCATAACTTTTTAATTTCCCGACGGAACGCTTTGAAATTTTCACCATTTGTAGACGGCCTCCCGTACTACAAACTGATGCCCGTGTGGGCATGATGAAAATGGTAGTTCGCGAGACGGAAGCGCGTAAAGCTTCGGGGCGGCGGACTTCCACACCCCGATAACTCGGTATCGAAACATTGTTGCGGGCGGGTGCGCATGGCAATACCTGCGCCTCTGTGGGCCCTATCCGCGTGCAAAATCTAAAAGCGATCAGAGCCTTAGAAAGCGCGTACAACCGCTATCCCCATTTGCCTTGGGCCCTATGGGAAAACAGGAAATATCATAATTGCGGTCCGGGGCGCGCGCGCACAATGATAATTTTCACACCCGAGTAAGCTCTTTTATAGGTCAACATTTTGGAAAAAAAATTGGCTTGCTGCCCACAGCAGGAGCTGAGAACCATGCATTCGGAGGTTTTCACACCCCACCCACTAATGCCCTCAAATTTTTGAGAAAACGCGACCTTCGCAAAAAGCCCCGGAACCTATTGCAAAGTGATGAGCAGTGCCCAGGAGCACCTCTCAGTCATTTGCGCAAAATTCCTTCGGCTACAAGTGGCTCAAATAAGGGCGTGAAAATTGTGCCGAAAGCCCTTTCAGGGGCTATTGCTCGGCACTCGGGGGACGGAAAATTTTACGCAATGCCTCACAATGAAGCACTGGTCGGGGGCTAACTTCTGGCACCAGTTTCGAGCCCGTCCGTGAAAGTGACCCGCGCAAGTTTTAGGCCGGTTCGGCTACTGTGGCCTAATGGGGCCTAATGGGAAGATCTTCTAATGCTCATAACTTTTTAATTTCCCGACGGAACGCTTTGAAATTTTCACCATTTGTAGACGGCCTCCCGTACTACAAACTGATGCCCGTGTGGGCATGATGAAAATGGTAGTTCGCGAGACGGAAGCGCGTAAAGCTTCGGGGCGGCGGACTTCCACACCCCGATAACTCGGTATCGAAACATTGTTGCGGGCGGGTGCGCATGGCAATACCTGCGCCTCTGTGGGCCCTATCCGCGTGCAAAATCTAAAAGCGATCAGAGCCTTAGAAAGCGCGTACAACCGCTATCCCCATTTGCCTTGGGCCCTATGGGAAAACAGGAAATATCATAATTGCGGTCCGGGGCGCGCGCGCACAATGATAATTTTCACACCCGAGTAAGCTCTTTTATAGGTCAACATTTTGGAAAACAAATTGGCTTGCTGCCCACAGCAGGAGCTGAGAACCATGCATTCGGAGGTTTTCACACCCCACCCACTAATGCCCTCAAAGTTTGAGAAAACGCGACCTTCGCGAAAAGCCCCGGAACCTATTGCAAAGTGATGAGCAGTGCCCAGGAGCACCTCTCAGTCATTTGCGCAAAATTCCTTCGGCTACAAGTGGCTCAAATAAGGGCGTGAAAATTGTGCCGAAAGCCCTTTCAGGGGCTATTGCTCGGCACTCGGGGGACGGAAAATTTTACGCAATGCCTCACAATGAAGCACTGGTCGGGGGCTAACTTCTGGCACCAGTTTCGAGCCCGTCCGTGAAAGTGACCCGCGCAAGTTTTAGGCCGGTTCGGCTACTGTGGCCTAATGGGGCCTAATGGGAAGATCTTCTAATGCTCATAACTTTTTAATTTCCCGACGGAACGCTTTGAAATTTTCACCATTTGTAGACGGCCTCCCGTACTACAAACTGATGCCCGTGTGGGCATGATGAAAATGGTAGTTCGCGAGACGGAAGCGCGTAAAGCTTCGGGGCGGCGGACTTCCACACCCCGATAACTCGGTATCGAAACATTGTTGCGGGCGGGTGCGCATGGCAATACCTGCGCCTCTGTGGGCCCTATCCGCGTGCAAAATCTAAAAGCGATCAGAGCCTTAGAAAGCGCGTACAACCGCTATCCCCATTTGCCTTGGGCCCTATGGGAAAACAGGAAATATCATAATTGCGGTCCGGGGCGCGCGCGCACAATGATAATTTTCACACCCGAGTAAGCTCTTTTATAGGTCAACATTTTGGAAAAAAAATTGGCTTGCTGCCCACAGCAGGAGCTGAGAACCATGCATTCGGAGGTTTTCACACCCCACCCACTAATGCCCTCAAAGTTTGAGAAAACGCGACCTTCGCGAAAAGCCCCGGAACCTATTGCAAAGTGATGAGCAGTGCCCAGGAGCACCTCTCAGTCATTTGCGCAAAATTCCTTCGGCTACAAGTGGCTCAAATAAGGGCGTGAAAATTGTGCCGAAAGCCCTTTCAGGGGCTATTGCTCGGCACTCGGGGGACGGAAAATTTTACGCAATGCCTCACAATGAAGCACTGGTCGGGGGCTAACTTCTGGCACCAGTTTCGAGCCCGTCCGTGAAAGTGACCCGCGCAAGTTTTAGGCCGGTTCGGCTACTGTGGCCTAATGGGGCCTAATGGGAAGATCTTCTAATGCTCATAACTTTTTAATTTCCCGACGGAACGCTTTGAAATTTTCACCATTTGTAGACGGCCTCCCGTACTACAAACTGATGCCCGTGTGGGCATGATGAAAATGGTAGTTCGCGAGACGGAAGCGCGTAAAGCTTCGGGGCGGCGGACTTCCACACCCCGATAACTCGGTATCGAAACATTGTTGCGGGCGGGTGCGCATGGCAATACCTGCGCCTCTGTGGGCCCTATCCGCGTGCAAAATCTAAAAGCGATCAGAGCCTTAGAAAGCGCGTACAACCGCTATCCCCATTTGCCTTGGGCCCTATGGGAAAACAGGAAATATCATAATTGCGGTCCGGGGCGCGCGCGCACAATGATAATTTTCACACCCGAGTAAGCTCTTTTATAGGTCAACATTTTGGAAAAAAAATTGGCTTGCTGCCCACAGCAGGAGCTGAGAACCATGCATTCGGAGGTTTTCACACCCCACCCACTAATGCCCTCAAAGTTTGAGAAAACGCGACCTTCGCGAAAAGCCCCGGAACCTATTGCAAAGTGATGAGCAGTGCCCAGGAGCACCTCTCAGTCATTTGCGCAAAATTCCTTCGGCTACAAGTGGCTCAAATAAGGGCGTGAAAATTGTGCCGAAAGCCCTTTCAGGGGCTATTGCTCGGCACTCGGGGGACGGAAAATTTTACGCAATGCCTCACAATGAAGCACTGGTCGGGGGCTAACTTCTGGCACCAGTTTCGAGCCCGTCCGTGAAAGTGACCCGCGCAAGTTTTAGGCCGGTTCGGCTACTGTGGCCTAATGGGGCCTAATGGGAAGATCTTCTAATGCTCATAACTTTTTAATTTCCCGACGGAACGCTTTGAAATTTTCACCATTTGTAGACGGCCTCCCGTACTACAAACTGATGCCCGTGTGGGCATGATGAAAATGGTAGTTCGCGAGACGGAAGCGCGTAAAGCTTCGGGGCGGCGGACTTCCACACCCCGATAACTCGGTATCGAAACATTGTTGCGGGCGGGTGCGCATGGCAATACCTGCGCCTCTGTGGGCCCTATCCGCGTGCAAAATCTAAAAGCGATCAGAGCCTTAGAAAGCGCGTACAACCGCTATCCCCATTTGCCTTGGGCCCTATGGGAAAACAGGAAATATCATAATTGCGGTCCGGGGCGCGCGCGCACAATGATAATTTTCACACCCGAGTAAGCTCTTTTATAGGTCAACATTTTGGAAAAAAAATTGGCTTGCTGCCCACAGCAGGAGCTGAGAACCATGCATTCGGAGGTTTTCACACCCCACCCACTAATGCCCTCAAAGTTTGAGAAAACGCGACCTTCGCGAAAAGCCCCGGAACCTATTGCAAAGTGATGAGCAGTGCCCAGGAGCACCTCTCAGTCATTTGCGCAAAATTTCTTCGGCTACAAGTGGCTCAAATAAGGGCGTGAAAATTGTGCCGAAAGCCCTTTCAGGGGCTATTGCTCGGCACTCGGGGGACGGAAAATTTTACGCAATGCCTCACAATGAAGCACTGGTCAGGGGCTAACTTCTGGCACCAGTTTCGAGCCCGTCCGTGAAAGTGACCCGCGCAAGTTTTAGGCCGGTTCGGCTACTGTGGCCTAATGGGGCCTAATGGGAAGATCTTCTAATGCTCATAACTTTTTAATTTCCCGACGGAACGCTTTGAAATTTTCACCATTTGTAGACGGCCTCCCGTACTACAAACTGATGCCCGTGTGGGCATGATGAAAATGGTAGTTCGCGAGACGGAAGCGCGTAAAGCTTCGGGGCGGCGGACTTCCACACCCCGATAACTCGGTATCAAAACATTGTTGCGGGCGGGTGCGCATGGCAATACCTGCGCCTCTGTGGGCCCTATCCGCGTGCAAAATCTAAAAGCGATCAGAGCCTTAGAAAGCGCGTACAACCGCTATCCCCATTTGCCTTGGGCCCTATGGGAAAACAGGAAATATCATAATTGCGGTCCGGGGCGCGCGCGCACAATGATAATTTTCACACCCGAGTAAGCTCTTTTATAGGTCAACATTTTGGAAAAAAAATTGGCTTGCTGCCCACAGCAGGAGCTGAGAACCATGCATTCGGAGGTTTTCACACCCCATCCACTAATGCCCTCAAAGTTTGAGAAAACGCGACCTTCGCGAAAAGCCCCGGAACCTATTGCAAAGTGATGAGCAGTGCCCAGGAGCACCTCTCAGTCATTTGCGCAAAATTCCTTCGGCTACAAGTGGCTCAAATAAGGGCGTGAAAATTGTGCCGAAAGCCCTTTCAGGGGCTATTGCTCGGCACTCGGGGGACGGAAAATTTTACGCAATGCCTCACAATGAAGCACTGGTCGGGGGCTAACTTCTGGCACCAGTTTCGAGCCCGTCCGTGAAAGTGACCCGCGCAAGTTTTAGGCCGGTTCGGCTACTGTGGCCTAATGGGGCCTAATGGGAAGATCTTCTAATGCTCATAACTTTTTAATTTCCCGACGGAACGCTTTGAAATTTTCACCATTTGTAGACGGCCTCCCGTACTACAAACTGATGCCCGTGTGGGCATGATGAAAATGGTAGTTCGCGAGACGGAAGCGCGTAAAGCTTCGGGGCGGCGGACTTCCACACCCCGATAACTCGGTATCGAAACATTGTTGCGGGCGGGTGCGCATGGCAATACCTGCGCCTCTGTGGGCCCTATCCGCGTGCAAAATCTAAAAGCGATCAGAGCCTTAGAAAGCGCGTACAACCGCTATCCCCATTTGCCTTGGGCCCTATGGGAAAACAGGAAATATCATAATTGGGGTCCGGGGCGCGCGCGCACAATGATAATTTTCACACCCGAGTAAGCTCTTTTATAGGTCAACATTTTGGAAAAAAAATTGGCTTGCTGCCCACAGCAGGAGCTGAGAACCATGCATTCGGAGGTTTTCACACCCCACCCACTAATGCCCTCAAAGTTTGAGAAAACGCGACCTTCGCGAAAAGCCCCGGAACCTATTGCAAAGTGATGAGCAGTGCCCAGGAGCACCTCTCAGTCATTTGCGCAAAATTCCTTCGGCTACAAGTGGCTCAAATAAGGGCGTGAAAATTGTGCCGAAAGCCCTTTCAGGGGCTATTGCTCGGCACTCGGGGGACGGAAAATTTTACGCAATGCCTCACAATGAAGCACTGGTCGGGGGCTAACTTCTGGCACCAGTTTCGAGCCCGTCCGTGAAAGTGACCCGCGCAAGTTTTAGGCCGGTTCGGCTACTGTGGCCTAATGGGGCCTAATGGGAAGATCTTCTAATGCTCATAACTTTTTAATTTCCTGACGGAATGCTTTGAAATTTTCACCATTTGTAGACGGCCTCCCGTACTACAAACTGATGCCCGTGTGGGCATGATGAAAATGGTAGTTCGCGAGACGGAAGCGCGTAAAGCTTCGGGGCGGCGGACTTCCACACCCCGATAACTCGGTATCGAAACATTGTTGCGGGCGGGTGCGCATGGCAATACCTGCGCCTCTGTGGGCCCTATCCGCGTGCAAAATCTAAAAGCGATCAGAGCCTTAGAAAGCGCGTACAACCGCTATCCCCATTTGCCTTGGGCCCTATGGGAAAACAGGAAATATCATAATTGCGGTCCGGGGCGCGCGCGCACAATGATAATTTTCACACCTGAGTAAGCTCTTTTATAGGTCAACATTTTGGAAAAAAAATTGGCTTGCTGCCCACAGCAGGAGCTGAGAACCATGCATTCGGAGGTTTTCACACCCCACCCACTAATGCCCTCAAAGTTTGAGAAAACGCGACCTTCGCGAAAAGCCCCGGAACCTATTGCAAAGTGATGAGCAGTGCCCAGGAGCACCTCTCAGTCATTTGCGCAAAATTCCTTCGGCTACAAGTGGCTCAAATAAGGGCGTGAAAATTGTGCCGAAAGCCCTTTCAGGGGCTATTGCTCGGCACTCGGGGGACGGAAAATTTTACGCAATGCCTCACAATGAAGCACTGGTCGGGGGCTAACTTCTGGCACCAGTTTCGAGCCCGTCCGTGAAAGTGACCCGCGCAAGTTTTAGGCCGGTTCGGCTACTGTGGCCTAATGGGGCCTAATGGGAAGATCTTCTAATGCTCATAACTTTTTAATTTCCCGACGGAACGCTTTGAAATTTTCACCATTTGTAGACGGCCTCCCGTACTACAAACTGATGCCCGTGTGGGCATGATGAAAATGGTAGTTCGCGAGACGGAAGCGCGTAAAGCTTCGGGGCGGCGGACTTCCACACCCCGATAACTCGGTATCGAAACATTGTTGCGGGCGGGTGCGCATGGCAATACCTGCGCCTCTGTGGGCCCTATCCGCGTGCAAAATCTAAAAGCGATCAGAGCCTTAGAAAGCGCGTACAACCGCTATCCCCATTTGCCTTGGGCCCTATGGGAAAACAGGAAATATCATAATTGCGGTCCGGGGCGCGCGCGCACAATGATAATTTTCACACCCGAGTAAGCTCTTTTATAGGTCAACATTTTGGAAAAAAAATTGGCTTGCTGCCCACAGCAGGAGCTGAGAACCATGCATTCGGAGGTTTTCACACCCCACCCACTAATGCCCTCAAAGTTTGAGAAAACGCGACCTTCGCGAAAAGCCCCGGAACCTATTGCAAAGTGATGAGCAGTGCCCAGGAGCACCTCTCAGTCATTTGCGCAAAATTCCTTCGGCTACAAGTGGCTCAAATAAGGGCGTGAAAATTGTGCCGAAAGCCCTTTCAGGGGCTATTGCTCGGCACTCGGGGGACGGAAAATTTTACGCAATGCCTCACAATGAAGCACTGGTCGGGGGCTAACTTCTGGCACCAGTTTCGAGCCCGTCCGTGAAAGTGACCCGCGCAAGTTTTAGGCCGGTTCGGCTACTGTGGCCTAATGGGGCCTAATGGGAAGATCTTCTAATGCTCATAACTTTTTAATTTCCCGACGGAACGCTTTGAAATTTTCACCATTTGTAGACGGCCTCCCGTACTACAAACTGATGCCCGTGTGGGCATGATGAAAATGGTAGTTCGCGAGACGGAAGCGCGTAAAGCTTCGGGGCGGCGGACTTCCACACCCCGATAACTCGGTATCGAAACATTGTTGCGGGCGGGTGCGCATGGCAATACCTGCGCCTCTGTGGGCCCTATCCGCGTGCAAAATCTAAAAGCGATCAGAGCCTTAGAAAGCGCGTACAACCGCTATCCCCATTTGCCTTGGGCCCTATGGGAAAACAGGAAATATCATAATTGCGGTCCGGGGCGCGCGCGCACAATGATAATTTTCACACCCGAGTAAGCTCTTTTATAGGTCAACATTTTGGAAAAAAAATTGGCTTGCTGCCCACAGCAGGAGCTGAGAACCATGCATTCGGAGGTTTTCACACCCCACCCACTAATGCCCTCAAAGTTTGAGAAAAAAGCGACCTTCGCGAAAAGCCCCGGAACCTATTGCAAAGTGATGAGCAGTGCCCAGGAGCACCTCTCAGTCATTTGCGCAAAATTCCTTCGGCTACAAGTGGCTCAAATAAGGGCGTGAAAATTGTGCCGAAAGCCCTTTCAGGGGCTATTGCTCGGCACTCGGGGGACGGAAAATTTTACGCAATGCCTCACAATGAAGCACTGGTCGGGGGCTAACTTCTGGCACCAGTTTCGAGCCCGTCCGTGAAAGTGACCCGCGCAAGTTTTAGGCCGGTTCGGCTACTGTGGCCTAATGGGGCCTAATGGGAAGATCTTCTAATGCTCATAACTTTTTAATTTCCTGACGGAACGCTTTGAAATTTTCACCATTTGTAGACGGCCTCCCGTACTACAAACTGATGCCCGTGTGGGCATGATGAAAATGGTAGTTCGCGAGACGGAAGCGCGTAAAGCTTCGGGGCGGCGGACTTCCACACCCCGATAACTCGGTATCGAAACATTGTTGCGGGCGGGTGCGCATGGCAATACCTGCGCCTCTGTGGGCCCTATCCGCGTGCAAAATCTAAAAGCGATCAGAGCCTTAGAAAGCGCGTACAACCGCTATCCCCATTTGCCTTGGGCCCTATGGGAAAACAGGAAATATCATAATTGCGGTCCGGGGCGCGCGCGCACAATGATAATTTTCACACCCGAGTAAGCTCTTTTATAGGTCAACATTTTGGAAAAAAAATTGGCTTGCTGCCCACAGCAGGAGCTGAGAACCATGCATTCGGAGGTTTTCACACCCCACCCACTAATGCCCTCAAAGTTTGAGAAAACGCGACCTTCGCGAAAAGCCCCGGAACCTATTGCAAAGTGATGAGCAGTGCCCAGGAGCACCTCTCAGTCATTTGCGCAAAATTCCTTCGGCTACAAGTGGCTCAAATAAGGGCGTGAAAATTGTGCCGAAAGCCCTTACAGGGGCTATTGCTCGGCACTCGGGGGACGGAAAATTTTACGCAATGCCTCACAATGAAGCACTGGTCGGGGGCTAACTTCTGGCACCAGTTTCGAGCCCGTCCGTGAAAGTGACCCGCGCAAGTTTTAGGCCGGTTCGGCTACTGTGGCCTAATGGGGCCTAATGGGAAGATCTTCTAATGCTCATAACTTTTTAATTTCCCGACGGAACGCTTTGAAATTTTCACCATTTGTAGACGGCCTCCCGTACTACAAACTGATGCCCGTGTGGGCATGATGAAAATGGTAGTTCGCGAGACGGAAGCGCGTAAAGCTTCGGGGCGGCGGACTTCCACACCCCGATAACTCGGTATCGAAACATTGTTGCGGGCGGGTGCGCATGGCAATACCTGCGCCTCTGTGGGCCCTATCCGCGTGCAAAATCTAAAAGCGATCAGAGCCTTAGAAAGCGCGTACAACCGCTATCCCCATTTGCCTTGGGCCCTATGGGAAAACAGGAAATATCATAATTGCGGTCCGGGGCGCGCGCGCACAATGATAATTTTCACACCCGAGTAAGCTCTTTTATAGGTCAACATTTTGGAAAAAAAATTGGCTTGCTGCCCACAGCAGGAGCTGAGAACCATGCATTCGGAGGTTTTCACACCCCACCCACTAATGCCCTCAAAGTTTGAGAAAACGCGACCTTCGCGAAAAGCCCCGGAACCTATTGCAAAGTGATGAGCAGTGCCCAGGAGCACCTCTCAGTCATTTGCGCAAAATTCCTTCGGCTACAAGTGGCTCAAATAAGGGCGTGAAAATTGTGCCGAAAGCCCTTTCAGGGGCTATTGCTCGGCACTCGGGGGACGGAAAATTTTACGCAATGCCTCACAATGAAGCACTGGTCGGGGGCTAACTTCTGGCACCAGTTTCGAGCCCGTCCGTGAAAGTGACCCGCGCAAGTTTTAGGCCGGTTCGGCTACTGTGGCCTAATGGGGCCTAATGGGAAGATCTTCTAATGCTCATAACTTTTTAATTTCCCGACGGAACGCTTTGAAATTTTCACCATTTGTAGACGGCCTCCCGTACTACAAACTGATGCCCGTGTGGGCATGATGAAAATGGTAGTTCGCGAGACGGAAGCGCGTAAAGCTTCGGGGCGGCGGACTTCCACACCCCGATAACTCGGTATCGAAACATTGTTGCGGGCGGGTGCGCATGGCAATACCTGCGCCTCTGTGGGCCCTATCCGCGTGCAAAATCTAAAAGCGATCAGAGCCTTAGAAAGCGCGTACAACCGCTATCCCCATTTGCCTTGGGCCCTATGGGAAAACAGGAAATATCATAATTGCGGTCCGGGGCGCGCGCGCACAATGATAATTTTCACACCCGAGTAAGCTCTTTTATATGTCAACATTTTGGAAAAAAAATTGGCTTGCTGCCCACAGCAGGAGCTGAGAACCATGCATTCGGAGGTTTTCACACCCCACCCACTAATGCCCTCAAAGTTTGAGAAAACGCGACCTTCGCGAAAAGCCCCGGAACCTATTGCAAAGTGATGAGCAGTGCCCAGGAGCACCTCTCAGTCATTTGCGCAAAATTCCTTCGGCTACAAGTGGCTCAAATAAGGGCGTGAAAATTGTGCCGAAAGCCCTTTCAGGGGCTATTGCTCGGCACTCGGGGGACGGAAAATTTTACGCAATGCCTCACAATGAAGCACTGGTCGGGGGCTAACTTCTGGCACCAGTTTCGAGCCCGTCCGTGAAAGTGACCCGCGCAAGTTTTAGGCCGGTTCGGCTACTGTGGCCTAATGGGGCCTAATGGGAAGATCTTCTAATGCTCATAACTTTTTAATTTCCCGACGGAACGCTTTGAAATTTTCACCATTTGTAGACGGCCTCCCGTACTACAAACTGATGCCCGTGTGGGCATGATGAAAATGGTAGTTCGCGAGACGGAAGCGCGTAAAGCTTCGGGGCGGCGGACTTCCACACCCCGATAACTCGGTATCGAAACATTGTTGCGGGCGGGTGCGCATGGCAATACCTGCGCCTCTGTGGGCCCTATCCGCGTGCAAAATCTAAAAGCGATCAGAGCCTTAGAAAGCGCGTACAACCGCTATCCCCATTTGCCTTGGGCCCTATGGGAAAACAGGAAATATCATAATTGCGGTCCGGGGCGCGCGCGCACAATGATAATTTTCACACCCGAGTAAGCTCTTTTATAGGTCAACATTTTGGAAAAAAAATTGGCTTGCTGCCCACAGCAGGAGCTGAGAACCATGCATTCGGAGGTTTTCACACCCCACCCACTAATGCCCTCAAAGTTTGAGAAAACGCGACCTTCGCGAAAAGCCCCGGAACCTATTGCAAAGTGATGAGCAGTGCCCAGGAGCACCTCTCAGTCATTTGCGCAAAATTCCTTCGGCTACAAGTGGCTCAAATAAGGGCGTGAAAATTGTGCCGAAAGCCCTTTCAGGGGCTATTGCTCGGCACTCGGGGGACGGAAAATTTTACGCAATGCCTCACAATGAAGCACTGGTCGGGGGCTAACTTCTGGCACCAGTTTCGAGCCCGTCCGTGAAAGTGACCCGCGCAAGTTTTAGGCCGGTTCGGCTACTGTGGCCTAATGGGGCCTAATGGGAAGATCTTCTAATGCTCATAACTTTTTAATTTCCCGACGGAACGCTTTGAAATTTTCACCATTTGTAGACGGCCTCCCGTACTACAAACTGATGCCCGTGTGGGCATGATGAAAATGGTAGTTCGCGAGACGGAAGCGCGTAAAGCTTCGGGGCGGCGGACTTCCACACCCCGATAACTCGGTATCGAAACATTGTTGCGGGCGGGTGCGCATGGCAATACCTGCGCCTCTGTGGGCCCTATCCGCGTGCAAAATCTAAAAGCGATCAGAGCCTTAGAAAGCGCGTACAACCGCTATCCCCATTTGCCTTGGGCCCTATGGGAAAACAGGAAATATCATAATTGCGGTCCGGGGCGCGCGCGCACAATGATAATTTTCACACCCGAGTAAGCTCTTTTATAGGTCAACATTTTGGAAAAAAAATTGGCTTGCTGCCCACAGCAGGAGCTGAGAACCATGCATTCGGAGGTTTTCACACCCCACCCACTAATGCCCTCAAAGTTTGAGAAAACGCGACCTTCGCGAAAAGCCCCGGAACCTATTGCAAAGTGATGAGCAGTGCCCAGGAGCACCTCTCAGTCATTTGCGCAAAATTCCTTCGGCTACAAGTGGCTCAAATAAGGGCGTGAAATTGTGCCGAAAGCCCTTTCAGGGGCTATTGCTCGGCACTCGGGGGACGGAAAATTTTACGCAATGCCTCACAATGAAGCACTGGTCGGGGGCTAACTTCTGGCACCAGTTTCGAGCCCGTCCGTGAAAGTGACCCGCGCAAGTTTTAGGCCGGTTCGGCTACTGTGGCCTAATGGGGCCTAATGGGAAGATCTTCTAATGCTCATAACTTTTTAATTTCCCGACGGAACGCTTTGAAATTTTCACCATTTGTAGACGGCCTCCCGTACTACAAACTGATGCCCGTGTGGGCATGATGAAAATGGTAGTTCGCGAGACGGAAGCGCGTAAAGCTTCGGGGCGGCGGACTTCCACACCCCGATAACTCGGTATCGAAACATTGTTGCGGGCGGGTGCGCATGGCAATACCTGCGCCTCTGTGGGCCCTATCCGCGTGCAAAATCTAAAAGCGATCAGAGCCTTAGAAAGCGCGTACAACCGCTATCCCCATTTGCCTTGGGCCCTATGGGAAAACAGGAAATATCATAATTGCGGTCCGGGGCGCGCGCGCACAATGATAATTTTCACACCCGAGTAAGCTCTTTTATAGGTCAACATTTTGGAAAAAAAATTGGCTTGCTGCCCACAGCAGGAGCTGAGAACCATGCATTCGGAGGTTTTCACACCCCACCCACTAATGCCCTCAAAGTTTGAGAAAACGCGACCTTCGCGAAAAGCCCCGGAACCTATTGCAAAGTGATGAGCAGTGCCCAGGAGCACCTCTCAGTCATTTGCGCAAAATTCCTTCGGCTACAAGTGGCTCAAATAAGGGCGTGAAAATTGTGCCGAAAGCCCTTTCAGGGGCTATTGCTCGGCACTCGGGGGACGGAAAATTTTACGCAATGCCTCACAATGAAGCACTGGTCGGGGGCTAACTTCTGGCACCAGTTTCGAGCCCGTCCGTGAAAGTGACCCGCGCAAGTTTTAGGCCGGTTCGGCTACTGTGGCCTAATGGGGCCTAATGGGAAGATCTTCTAATGCTCATAACTTTTTAATTTCCCGACGGAACGCTTTGAAATTTTCACCATTTGTAGACGGCCTCCCGTACTACAAACTGATGCCCGTGTGGGCATGATGAAAATGGTAGTTCGCGAGACGGAAGCGCGTAAAGCTTCGGGGCGGCGGACTTCCACACCCCGATAACTCGGTATCGAAACATTGTTGCGGGCGGGTGCGCATGGCAATACCTGCGCCTCTGTGGGCCCTATCCGCGTGCAAAATCTAAAAGCGATCAGAGCCTTAGAAAGCGCGTACAACCGCTATCCCCATTTGCCTTGGGCCCTATGGGAAAACAGGAAATATCATAATTGCGGTCCGGGGCGCGCGCGCACAATGATAATTTTCACACCCGAGTAAGCTCTTTTATAGGTCAACATTTTGGAAAAAAAATTGGCTTGCTGCCCACAGCAGGAGCTGAGAACCATGCATTCGGAGGTTTTCACACCCCACCCACTAATGCCCTCAAAGTTTGAGAAAACGCGACCTTCGCGAAAAGCCCCGGAACCTATTGCAAAGTGATGAGCAGTGCCCAGGAGCACCTCTCAGTCATTTGCGCAAAATTCCTTCGGCTACAAGTGGCTCAAATAAGGGCGTGAAAATTGTGCCGAAAGCCCTTTCAGGGGCTATTGCTCGGCACTCGGGGGACGGAAAATTTTACGCAATGCCTCACAATGAAGCACTGGTCGGGGGCTAACTTCTGGCACCAGTTTCGAGCCCGTCCGTGAAAGTGACCCGCGCAAGTTTTAGGCCGGTTCGGCTACTGTGGCCTAATGGGGCCTAATGGGAAGATCTTCTAATGCTCATAACTTTTTAATTTCCCGACGGAACGCTTTGAAATTTTCACCATTTGTAGACGGCCTCCCGTACTACAAACTGATGCCCGTGTGGGCATGATGAAAATGGTAGTTCGCGAGACGGAAGCGCGTAAAGCTTCGGGGCGGCGGACTTCCACACCCCGATAACTCGGTATCGAAACATTGTTGCGGGCGGGTGCGCATGGCAATACCTGCGCCTCTGTGGGCCCTATCCGCGTGCAAAATCTAAAAGCGATCAGAGCCTTAGAAAGCGCGTACAACCGCTATCCCCATTTGCCTTGGGCCCTATGGGAAAACAGGAAATATCATAATTGCGGTCCGGGGCGCGCGCGCACAATGATAATTTTCACACCCGAGTAAGCTCTTTTATAGGTCAACATTTTGGAAAAAAAATTGGCTTGCTGCCCACAGCAGGAGCTGAGAACCATGCATTCGGAGGTTTTCACACCCCACCCACTAATGCCCTCAAAGTTTGAGAAAACGCGACCTTCGCGAAAAGCCCCGGAACCTATTGCAAAGTGATGAGCAGTGCCCAGGAGCACCTCTCAGTCATTTGCGCAAAATTCCTTCGGCTACAAGTGGCTCAAATAAGGGCGTGAAAATTGTGCCGAAAGCCCTTTCAGGGGCTATTGCTCGGCACTCGGGGGACGGAAAATTTTACGCAATGCCTCACAATGAAGCACTGGTCGGGGGCTAACTTCTGGCACCAGTTTCGAGCCCGTCCGTGAAAGTGACCCGCGCAAGTTTTAGGCCGGTTCGGCTACTGTGGCCTAATGGGGCCTAATGGGAAGATCTTCTAATGCTCATAACTTTTTAATTTCCCGACGGAACGCTTTGAAATTTTCACCATTTGTAGACGGCCTCCCGTACTACAAACTGATGCCCGTGTGGGCATGATGAAAATGGTAGTTCGCGAGACGGAAGCGCGTAAAGCTTCGGGGCGGCGGACTTCCACACCCCGATAACTCGGTATCGAAACATTGTTGCGGGCGGGTGCGCATGGCAATACCTGCGCCTCTGTGGGCCCTATCCGCGTGCAAAATCTAAAAGCGATCAGAGCCTTAGAAAGCGCGTACAACCGCTATCCCCATTTGCCTTGGGCCCTATGGGAAAACAGGAAATATCATAATTGCGGTCCGGGGCGCGCGCGCACAATGATAATTTTCACACCCGAGTAAGCTCTTTTATAGGTCAACATTTTGGAAAAAAAATTGGCTTGCTGCCCACAGCAGGAGCTGAGAACCATGCATTCGGAGGTTTTCACACCCCACCCACTAATGCCCTCAAAGTTTGAGAAAACGCGACCTTCGCGAAAAGCCCCGGAACCTATTGCAAAGTGATGAGCAGTGCCCAGGAGCACCTCTCAGTCATTTGCGCAAAATTCCTTCGGCTACAAGTGGCTCAAATAAGGGCGTGAAAATTGTGCCGAAAGCCCTTTCAGGGGCTATTGCTCGGCACTCGGGGGACGGAAAATTTTACGCAATGCCTCACAATGAAGCACTGGTCGGGGGCTAACTTCTGGCACCAGTTTCGAGCCCGTCCGTGAAAGTGACCCGCGCAAGTTTTAGGCCGGTTCGGCTACTGTGGCCTAATGGGGCCTAATGGGAAGATCTTCTAATGCTCATAACTTTTTAATTTCCCGACGGAACGCTTTGAAATTTTCACCATTTGTAGACGGCCTCCCGTACTACAAACTGATGCCCGTGTGGGCATGATGAAAATGGTAGTTCGCGAGACGGAAGCGCGTAAAGCTTCGGGGCGGCGGACTTCCACACCCCGATAACTCGGTATCGAAACATTGTTGCGGGCGGGTGCGCATGGCAATACCTGCGCCTCTGTGGGCCCTATCCGCGTGCAAAATCTAAAAGCGATCAGAGCCTTAGAAAGCGCGTACAACCGCTATCCCCATTTGCCTTGGGCCCTATGGGAAAACAGGAAATATCATAATTGCGGTCCGGGGCGCGCGCGCACAATGATAATTTTCACACCCGAGTAAGCTCTTTTATAGGTCAACATTTTGGAAAAAAAATTGGCTTGCTGCCCACAGCAGGAGCTGAGAACCATGCATTCGGAGGTTTTCACACCCCACCCACTAATGCCCTCAAAGTTTGAGAAAACGCGACCTTCGCGAAAAGCCCCGGAACCTATTGCAAAGTGATGAGCAGTGCCCAGGAGCACCTCTCAGTCATTTGCGCAAAATTCCTTCGGCTACAAGTGGCTCAAATAAGGGCGTGAAAATTGTGCCGAAAGCCCTTTCAGGGGCTATTGCTCGGCACTCGGGGGACGGAAAATTTTACGCAATGCCTCACAATGAAGCACTGGTCGGGGGCTAACTTCTGGCACCAGTTTCGAGCCCGTCCGTGAAAGTGACCCGCGCAAGTTTTAGGCCGGTTCGGCTACTGTGGCCTAATGGGGCCTAATGGGAAGATCTTCTAATGCTCATAACTTTTTAATTTCCCGACGGAACGCTTTGAAATTTTCACCATTTGTAGATGGCCTCCCGTACTACAAACTGATGCCCGTGTGGGCATGATGGAAATGGTAGTTCGCGAGACGGAAGCGCGTAAAGCTTCGGGGCGGCGGACTTCCACACCCCGATAACTCGGTATCGAAACATTGTTGCGGGCGGGTGCGCATGGCAATACCTGCGCCTCTGTGGGCCCTATCCGCGTGCAAAATCTAAAAGCGATCAGAGCCTTAGAAAGCGCGTACAACCGCTATCCCCATTTGCCTTGGGCCCTATGGGAAAACAGGAAATATCATAATTGCGGTCCGGGGCGCGCGCGCACAATGATAATTTTCACACCCGAGTAAGCTCTTTTATAGGTCAACATTTTGGAAAAAAAATTGGCTTGCTGCCCACAGCAGGAGCTGAGAACCATGCATTCGGAGGTTTTCACACCCCACCCACTAATGCCCTCAAAGTTTGAGAAAACGCGACCTTCGCGAAAAGCCCCGGAACCTATTGCAAAGTGATGAGCAGTGCCCAGGAGCACCTCTCAGTCATTTGCGCAAAATTCCTTCGGCTACAAGTGGCTCAAATAAGGGCGTGAAAATTGTGCCGAAAGCCCTTTCAGGGGCTATTGCTCGGCACTCGGGGGACGGAAAATTTTACGCAATGCCTCACAATGAAGCACTGGTCGGGGGCTAACTTCTGGCACCAGTTTCGAGCCCGTCCGTGAAAGTGACCCGCGCAAGTTTTAGGCCGGTTCGGCTACTGTGGCCTAATGGGGCCTAATGGGAAGATCTTCTAATGCTCATAACTTTTTAATTTCCCGACGGAACGCTTTGAAATTTTCACCATTTGTAGACGGCCTCCCGTACTACAAACTGATGCCCGTGTGGGCATGATGAAAATGGTAGTTCGCGAGACGGAAGCGCGTAAAGCTTCGGGGCGGCGGACTTCCACACCCCGATAACTCGGTATCGAAACATTGTTGCGGGCGGGTGCGCATGGCAATACCTGCGCCTCTGTGGGCCCTATCCGCGTGCAAAATCTAAAAGCGATCAGAGCCTTAGAAAGCGCGTACAACCGCTATCCCCATTTGCCTTGGGCCCTATGGGAAAACAGGAAATATCATAATTGCGGTCCGGGGCGCGCGCGCACAATGATAATTTTCACACCCGAGTAAGCTCTTTTATAGGTCAACATTTTGGAAAAAAAATTGGCTTGCTGCCCACAGCAGGAGCTGAGAACCATGCATTCGGAGGTTTTCACACCCCACCCACTAATGCCCTCAAAGTTTGAGAAAACGCGACCTTCGCGAAAAGCCCCGGAACCTATTGCAAAGTGATGAGCAGTGCCCAGGAGCACCTCTCAGTCATTTGCGCAAAATTCCTTCGGCTACAAGTGGCTCAAATAAGGGCGTGAAAATTGTGCCGAAAGCCCTTTCAGGGGCTATTGCTCGGCACTCGGGGGACGGAAAATTTTACGCAATGCCTCACAATGAAGCACTGGTCGGGGGCTAACTTCTGGCACCAGTTTCGAGCCCGTCCGTGAAAGTGACCCGCGCAAGTTTTAGGCCGGTTCGGCTACTGTGGCCTAATGGGGCCTAATGGGAAGATCTTCTAATGCTCATAACTTTTTAATTTCCCGACGGAACGCTTTGAAATTTTCACCATTTGTAGACGGCCTCCCGTACTACAAACTGATGCCCGTGTGGGCATGATGAAAATGGTAGTTCGCGAGACGGAAGCGCGTAAAGCTTGGGGGCGGCGGACTTCCACACCCCGATAACTCGGTATCGAAACATTGTTGCGGGCGGGTGCGCATGGCAATACCTGCGCCTCTGTGGGCCCTATCCGCGTGCAAAATCTAAAAGCGATCAGAGCCTTAGAAAGCGCGTACAACCGCTATCCCCATTTGCCTTGGGCCCTATGGGAAAACAGGAAATATCATAATTGCGGTCCGGGGCGCGCGCGCACAATGATAATTTTCACACCCGAGTAAGCTCTTATATAGGTCAACATTTTGGAAAAAAAATTGGCTTGCTGCCCACAGCAGGAGCTGAGAACCATGCATTCGGAGGTTTTCACACCCCACCCACTAATGCCCTCAAAGTTTGAGAAAACGCGACCTTCGCGAAAAGCCCCGGAACCTATTGCAAAGTGATGAGCAGTGCCCAGGAGCACCTCTCAGTCATTTGCGCAAAATTCCTTCGGCTACAAGTGGCTCAAATAAGGGCGTGAAAATTGTGCCGAAAGCCCTTTCAGGGGCTATTGCTCGGCACTCGGGGGACGGAAAATTTTACGCAATGCCTCACAATGAAGCACTGGTCGGGGGCTAACTTCTGGCACCAGTTTCGAGCCCGTCCGTGAAAGTGACCCGCGCAAGTTTTAGGCCGGTTCGGCTACTGTGGCCTAATGGGGCCTAATGGGAAGATCTTCTAATGCTCATAACTTTTTAATTTCCCGACGGAACGCTTTGAAATTTTCACCATTTGTAGACGGCCTCCCGTACTACAAACTGATGCCCGTGTGGGCATGATGAAAATGGTAGTTCGCGAGACGGAAGCGCGTAAAGCTTCGGGGCGGCGGACTTCCACACCCCGATAACTCGGTATCGAAACATTGTTGCGGGCGGGTGCGCATGGCAATACCTGCGCCTCTGTGGGCCCTATCCGCGTGCAAAATCTAAAAGCGATCAGAGCCTTAGAAAGCGCGTACAACCGCTATCCCCATTTGCCTTGGGCCCTATGGGAAAACAGGAAATATCATAATTGCGGTCCGGGGCGCGCGCGCACAATGATAATTTTCACACCCGAGTAAGCTCTTTTATAGGTCAACATTTTGGAAAAAAAATTGGCTTGCTGCCCACAGCAGGAGCTGAGAACCATGCATTCGGAGGTTTTCACACCCCACCCACTAATGCCCTCAAAGTTTGAGAAAACGCGACCTTCGCGAAAAGCCCCGGAACCTATTGCAAAGTGATGAGCAGTGCCCAGGAGCACCTCTCAGTCATTTGCGCAAAATTCCTTCGGCTACAAGTGGCTCAAATAAGGGCGTGAAAATTGTGCCGAAAGCCCTTTCAGGGGCTATTGCTCGGCACTCGGGGGACGGAAAATTTTACGCAATGCCTCACAATGAAGCACTGGTCGGGGGCTAACTTCTGGCACCAGTTTCGAGCCCGTCCGTGAAAGTGACCCGCGCAAGTTTTAGGCCGGTTCGGCTACTGTGGCCTAATGGGGCCTAATGGGAAGATCTTCTAATGCTCATAACTTTTTAATTTCCCGACGGAACGCTTTGAAATTTTCACCATTTGTAGACGGCCTCCCGTACTACAAACTGATGCCCGTGTGGGCATGATGAAAATGGTAGTTCGCGAGACGGAAGCGCGTAAAGCTTCGGGGCGGCGGACTTCCACACCCCGATAACTCGGTATCGAAACATTGTTGCGGGCGGGTGCGCATGGCAATACCTGCGCCTCTGTGGGCCCTATCCGCGTGCAAAATCTAAAAGCGATCAGAGCCTTAGAAAGCGCGTACAACCGCTATCCCCATTTGCCTTGGGCCCTATGGGAAAACAGGAAATATCATAATTGCGGTCCGGGGCGCGCGCGCACAATGATAATTTTCACACCCGAGTAAGCTCTTTTATAGGTCAACATTTTGGAAAAAAAATTGGCTTGCTGCCCACAGCAGGAGCTGAGAACCATGCATTCGGAGGTTTTCACACCCCACCCACTAATGCCCTCAAAGTTTGAGAAAACGCGACCTTCGCGAAAAGCCCCGGAACCTATTGCAAAGTGATGAGCAGTGCCCAGGAGCACCTCTCAGTCATTTGCGCAAAATTCCTTCGGCTACAAGTGGCTCAAATAAGGGCGTGAAAATTGTGCCGAAAGCCCTTTCAGGGGCTATTGCTCGGCACTCGGGGGACAGAAAATTTTACGCAATGCCTCACAATGAAGCACTGGTCGGGGGCTAACTTCTGGCACCAGTTTCGAGCCCGTCCGTGAAAGTGACCCGCGCAAGTTTTAGGCCGGTTCGGCTACTGTGGCCTAATGGGGCCTAATGGGAAGATCTTCTAATGCTCATAACTTTTTAATTTCCCGACGGAACGCTTTGAAATTTTCACCATTTGTAGACGGCCTCCCGTACTACAAACTGATGCCCGTGTGGGCATGATGAAAATGGTAGTTCGCGAGACGGAAGCGCGTAAAGCTTCGGGGCGGCGGACTTCCACACCCCGATAACTCGGTATCGAAACATTGTTGCGGGCGGGTGCGCATGGCAATACCTGCGCCTCTGTGGGCCCTATCCGCGTGCAAAATCTAAAAGCGATCAGAGCCTTAGAAAGCGCGTACAACCGCTATCCCCATTTGCCTTGGGCCCTATGGGAAAACAGGAAATATCATAATTGCGGTCCGGGGCGCGCGCGCACAATGATAATTTTCACACCCGAGTAAGCTCTTTTATAGGTCAACATTTTGGAAAAAAAATTGGCTTGCTGCCCACAGCAGGAGCTGAGAACCATGCATTCGGAGGTTTTCACACCCCACCCACTAATGCCCTCAAAGTTTGAGAAAACGCGACCTTCGCGAAAAGCCCCGGAACCTATTGCAAAGTGATGAGCAGTGCCCAGGAGCACCTCTCAGTCATTTGCGCAAAATTCCTTCGGCTACAAGTGGCTCAAATAAGGGCGTGAAAATTGTGCCGAAAGCCCTATCAGGGGCTATTGCTCGGCACTCGGGGGACGGAAAATTTTACGCAATGCCTCACAATGAAGCACTGGTCGGGGGCTAACTTCTGGCACCAGTTTCGAGCCCGTCCGTGAAAGTGACCCGCGCAAGTTTTAGGCCGGTTCGGCTACTGTGGCCTAATGGGGCCTAATGGGAAGATCTTCTAATGCTCATAACTTTTTAATTTCCCGACGGAACACTTTGAAATTTTCACCATTTGTAGACGGCCTCCCGTACTACAAACTGATGCCCGTGTGGGCATGATGAAAATGGTAGTTCGCGAGACGGAAGCGCGTAAAGCTTCGGGGCGGCGGACTTCCACACCCCGATAACTCGGTATCGAAACATTGTTGCGGGCGGGTGCGCATGGCAATACCTGCGCCTCTGTGGGCCTATCCGCGTGCAAAATCTAAAAGCGATCAGAGCCTTAGAAAGCGCGTACAACCGCTATCCCCATTTGCCTTGGGCCCTATGGGAAAACAGGAAATATCATAATTGCGGTCCGGGGCGCGCGCGCACAATGATAATTTTCACACCCGAGTAAGCTCTTTTATAGGTCAACATTTTGGAAAAAAAATTGGCTTGCTGCCCACAGCAGGAGCTGAGAACCATGCATTCGGAGGTTTTCACACCCCACCCACTAATGCCCTCAAAGTTTGAGAAAACGCGACCTTCGCGAAAAGCCCCGGAACCTATTGCAAAGTGATGAGCAGTGCCCAGGAGCACCTCTCAGTCATTTGCGCAAAATTCCTTCGGCTACAAGTGGCTCAAATAAGGGCGTGAAAATTGTGCCGAAAGCCCTTTCAGGGGCTATTGCTCGGCACTCGGGGGACGGAAAATTTTACGCAATGCCTCACAATGAAGCACTGGTCGGGGGCTAACTTCTGGCACCAGTTTCGAGCCCGTCCGTGAAAGTGACCCGCGCAAGTTTTAGGCCGGTTCGGCTACTGTGGCCTAATGGGGCCTAATGGGAAGATCTTCTAATGCTCATAACTTTTTAATTTCCCGACGGAACGCTTTGAAATTTTCACCATTTGTAGACGGCCTCCCGTACTACAAACTGATGCCCGTGTGGGCATGATGAAAATGGTAGTTCGCGAGACGGAAGCGCGTAAAGCTTCGGGGCGGCGGACTTCCACACCCCGATAACTCGGTATCGAAACATTGTTGCGGGCGGGTGCGCATGGCAATACCTGCGCCTCTGTGGGCCCTATCCGCGTGCAAAATCTAAAAGCGATCAGAGCCTTAGAAAGCGCGTACAACCGCTATCCCCATTTGCCTTGGGCCCTATGGGAAAACAGGAAATATCATAATTGCGGTCCGGGGCGCACGCGCACAATGATAATTTTCACACCCGAGTAAGCTCTTTTATAGGTCAACATTTTGGAAAAAAAATTGGCTTGCTGCCCACAGCAGGAGCTGAGAACCATGCATTCGGAGGTTTTCACACCCCACCCACTAATGCCCTCAAAGTTTGAGAAAACGCGACCTTCGCGAAAAGCCCCGGAACCTATTGCAAAGTGATGAGCAGTGCCCAGGAGCACCTCTCAGTCATTTGCGCAAAATTCCTTCGGCTACAAGTGGCTCAAATAAGGGCGTGAAAATTGTGCCGAAAGCCCTTTCAGGGGCTATTGCTCGGCACTCGGGGGACGGAAAATTTTACGCAATGCCTCACAATGAAGCACTGGTCGGGGGCTAACTTCTGGCACCAGTTTCGAGCCCGTCCGTGAAAGTGACCCGCGCAAGTTTTAGGCCGGTTCGGCTACTGTGGCCTAATGGGGCCTAATGGGAAGATCTTCTAATGCTCATAACTTTTTAATTTCCCGACGGAACGCTTTGAAATTTTCACCATTTGTAGACGGCCTCCCGTACTACAAACTGATGCCCGTGTGGGCATGATGAAAATGGTAGTTCGCGAGACGGAAGCGCGTAAAGCTTCGGGGCGGCGGACTTCCACACCCCGATAACTCGGTATCGAAACATTGTTGCGGGCGGGTGCGCATGGCAATACCTGCGCCTCTGTGGGCCCTATCCGCGTGCAAAATCTAAAAGCGATCAGAGCCTTAGAAAGCGCGTACAACCGCTATCCCCATTTGCCTTGGGCCCTATGGGAAAACAGGAAATATCATAATTGCGGTCCGGGGCGCGCGCGCACAATGATAATTTTCACACCCGAGTAAGCTCTTTTATAGGTCAACATTTTGGAAAAAAAATTGGCTTGCTGCCCACAGCAGGAGCCGAGAACCATGCATTCGGAGGTTTTCACACCCCACCCACTAATGCCCTCAAAGTTTGAGAAAACGCGACCTTCGCGAAAAGCCCCGGAACCTATTGCAAAGTGATGAGCAGTGCCCAGGAGCACCTCTCAGTCATTTGCGCAAAATTCCTTCGGCTACAAGTGGCTCAAATAAGGGCGTGAAAATTGTGCCGAAAGCCCTTTCAGGGGCTATTGCTCGGCACTCGGGGGACGGAAAATTTTACGCAATGCCTCACAATGAAGCACTGGTCGGGGGCTAACTTCTGGCACCAGTTTCGAGCCCGTCCGTGAAAGTGACCCGCGCAAGTTTTAGGCCGGTTCGGCTACTGTGGCCTAATGGGGCCTAATGGGAAGATCTTCTAATGCTCATAACTTTTTAATTTCCCGACGGAACGCTTTGAAATTTTCACCATTTGTAGACGGCCTCCCGTACTACAAACTGATGCCCGTGTGGGCATGATGAAAATGGTAGTTCGCGAGACGGAAGCGCGTAAAGCTTCGGGGCGGCGGACTTCCACACCCCGATAACTCGGTATCGAAACATTGTTGCGGGCGGGTGCGCATGGCAATACCTGCGCCTCTGTGGGCCCTATCCGCGTGCAAAATCTAAAAGCGATCAGAGCCTTAGAAAGCGCGTACAACCGCTATCCCCATTTGCCTTGGGCCCTATGGGAAAACAGGAAATATCATAATTGCGGTCCGGGGCGCGCGCGCACAATGATAATTTTCACACCCGAGTAAGCTCTTTTATAGGTCAACATTTTGGAAAAAAAATTGGCTTGCTGCCCACAGCAGGAGCTGAGAACCATGCATTCGGAGGTTTTCACACCCCACCCACTAATGCCCTCAAAGTTTGAGAAAACGCGACCTTCGCGAAAAGCCCCGGAACCTATTGCAAAGTGATGAGCAGTGCCCAGGAGCACCTCTCAGTCATTTGCGCAAAATTCCTTCGGCTACAAGTGGCTCAAATAAGGGCGTGAAAATTGTGCCGAAAGCCCTTTCAGGGGCTATTGCTCGGCACTCGGGGGACGGAAAATTTTACGCAATGCCTCACAATGAAGCACTGGTCGGGGGCTAACTTCTGGCACCAGTTTCGAGCCCGTCCGTGAAAGTGACCCGCGCAAGTTTTAGGCCGGTTCGGCTACTGTGGCCTAATGGGGCCTAATGGGAAGATCTTCTAATGCTCATAACTTTTTAATTTCCCGACGGAACGCTTTGAAATTTTCACCATTTGTAGACGGCCTCCCGTACTACAAACTGATGCCCGTGTGGGCATGATGAAAATGGTAGTTCGCGAGACGGAAGCGCGTAAAGCTTCGGGGCGGCGGACTTCCACACCCCGATAACTCGGTATCGAAACATTGTTGCGGGCTGGTGCTCATGGCAATACCTGCGCCTCTGTGGGCCCTATCCGCGTGCAAAATCTAAAAGCGATCAGAGCCTTAGAAAGCGCGTACAACCGCTATCCCCATTTGCCTTGGGCCCTATGGGAAAACAGGAAATATCATAATTGCGGTCCGGGGCGCGCGCGCACAATGATAATTTTCACACCCGAGTAAGCTCTTTTATAGGTCAACATTTTGGAAAAAAAATTGGCTTGCTGCCCACAGCAGGAGCTGAGAACCATGCATTCGGAGGTTTTCACACCCCACCCACTAATGCCCTCAAAGTTTGAGAAAACGCGACCTTCGCGAAAAGCCCCGGAACCTATTGCAAAGTGATGAGCAGTGCCCAGGAGCACCTCTCAGTCATTTGCGCAAAATTCCTTCGGCTACAAGTGGCTCAAATAAGGGCGTGAAAATTGTGCCGAAAGCCCTTTCAGGGGCTATTGCTCGGCACTCGGGGGACGGAAAATTTTACGCAATGCCTCACAATGAAGCACTGGTCGGGGGCTAACTTCTGGCACCAGTTTCGAGCCCGTCCGTGAAAGTGACCCGCGCAAGTTTTAGGCCGGTTCGGCTACTGTGGCCTAATGGGGCCTAATGGGAAGATCTTCTAATGCTCATAACTTTTTAATTTCCCGACGGAACGCTTTGAAATTTTCACCATTTGTAGACGGCCTCCCGTACTACAAACTGATGCCCGTGTGGGCATGATGAAAATGGTAGTTCGCGAGACGGAAGCGCGTAAAGCTTCGGGGCGGCGGACTTCCACACCCCGATAACTCGGTATCGAAACATTGTTGCGGGCGGGTGCGCATGGCAATACCTGCGCCTCTGTGGGCCCTATCCGCGTGCAAAATCTAAAAGCGATCAGAGCCTTAGAAAGCGCGTACAACCGCTATCCCCAATTGCCTTGGGCCCTATGGGAAAACAGGAAATATCATAATTGCGGTCCGGGGCGCGCGCGCACAATGATAATTTTCACACCCGAGTAAGCTCTTTTATAGGTCAACATTTTGGAAAAAAAATTGGCTTGCTGCCCACAGCAGGAGCTGAGAACCATGCATTCGGAGGTTTTCACACCCCACCCACTAATGCCCTCAAAGTTTGAGAAAACGCGACCTTCGCGAAAAGCCCCGGAACCTATTGCAAAGTGATGAGCAGTGCCCAGGAGCACCTCTCAGTCATTTGCGCAAAATTCCTTCGGCTACAAGTGGCTCAAATAAGGGCGTGAAAATTGTGCCGAAAGCCCTTTCAGGGGCTATTGCTCGGCACTCGGGGGACGGAAAATTTTACGCAATGCCTCACAATGAAGCACTGGTCGGGGGCTAACTTCTGGCACCAGTTTCGAGCCCGTCCGTGAAAGTGACCCGCGCAAGTTTTAGGCCGGTTCGGCTACTGTGGCCTAATGGGGCCTAATGGGAAGATCTTCTAATGCTCATAACTTTTTAATTTCCCGACGGAACGCTTTGAAATTTTCACCATTTGTAGACGGCCTCCCGTACTACAAACTGATGCCCGTGTGGGCATGATGAAAATGGTAGTTCGCGAGACGGAAGCGCGTAAAGCTTCGGGGCGGCGGACTTCCACACCCCGATAACTCGGTATCGAAACATTGTTGCGGGCGGGTGCGCATGGCAATACCTGCGCCTCTGTGGGCCCTATCCGCGTGCAAAATCTAAAAGCGATCAGAGCCTTAGAAAGCGCGTACAACCGCTATCCCCATTTGCCTTGGGCCCTATGGGAAAACAGGAAATATCATAATTGCGGTCCGGGGCGCGCGCGCACAATGATAATTTTCACACCCGAGTAAGCTCTTTTATAGGTCAACATTTTGGAAAAAAAATTGGCTTGCTGCCCACAGCAGGAGCTGAGAACCATGCATTCGGAGGTTTTCACACCCCACCCACTAATGCCCTCAAAGTTTGAGAAAACGCGACCTTCGCGAAAAGCCCCGGAACCTATTGCAAAGTGATGAGCAGTGCCCAGGAGCACCTCTCAGTCATTTGCGCAAAATTCCTTCGGCTACAAGTGGCTCAAATAAGGGCGTGAAAATTGTGCCGAAAGCCCTTTCAGGGGCTATTGCTCGGCACTCGGGGGACGGAAAATTTTACGCAATGCCTCACAATGAAGCACTGGTCGGGGGCTAACTTCTGGCACCAGTTTCGAGCCCGTCCGTGAAAGTGACCCGCGCAAGTTTTAGGCCGGTTCGGCTACTGTGGCCTAATGGGGCCTAATGGGAAGATCTTCTAATGCTCATAACTTTTTAATTTCCCGACGGAACGCTTTGAAATTTTCACCATTTGTAGACGGCCTCCCGTACTACAAACTGATGCCCGTGAGGGCATGATGAAAATGGTAGTTCGCGAGACGGAAGCGCGTAAAGCTTCGGGGCGGCGGACTTCCACACCCCGATAACTCGGTATCGAAACATTGTTGCGGGCGGGTGCGCATGGCAATACCTGCGCCTCTGTGGGCCCTATCTGCGTGCAAAATCTAAAAGCGATCAGAGCCTTAGAAAGCGCGTACAACCGCTATCCCCATTTGCCTTGGGCCCTATGGGAAAACAGGAAATATCATAATTGCGGTCCGGGGCGCGCGCGCACAATGATAATTTTCACACCCGAGTAAGCTCTTTTATAGGTCAACATTTTTGAAAAAAAATTGGCTTGCTGCCCACAGCAGGAGCTGAGAACCATGCATTCGGAGGTTTTCACACCCCACCCACTAATGCCCTCAAAGTTTGAGAAAACGCGACCTTCGCGAAAAGCCCCGGAACCTATTGCAAAGTGATGAGCAGTGCCCAGGAGCACCTCTCAGTCATTTGCGCAAAATTCCTTCGGCTACAAGTGGCTCAAATAAGGGCGTGAAAATTGTGCCGAAAGCCCTTTCAGGGGCTATTGCTCGGCACTCGGGGGACGGAAAATTTTACGCAATGCCTCACAATGAAGCACTGGTCGGGGGCTAACTTCTGGCACCAGTTTCGAGCCCGTCCGTGAAAGTGACCCGCGCAAGTTTTAGGCCGGTTCGGCTACTGTGGCCTAATGGGGCCTAATGGGAAGATCTTCTAATGCTCATAACTTTTAAATTTCCCGACGGAACGCTTTGAAATTTTCACCATTTGTAGACGGCCTCCCGTACTACAAACTGATGCCCGTGTGGGCATGATGAAAATGGTAGTTCGCGAGACGGAAGCGCGTAAAGCTTCGGGGCGGCGGACTTCCACACCCCGATAACTCGGTATCGAAACATTGTTGCGGGCGGGTGCGCATGGCAATACCTGCGCCTCTGTGGGCCCTATCCGCGTGCAAAATCTAAAAGCGATCAGAGCCTTAGAAAGCGCGTACAACCGCTATCCCCATTTGCCTTGGGCCCTATGGGAAAACAGGAAATATCATAATTGCGGTCCGGGGCGCGCGCGCACAATGATAATTTTCACACCCGAGTAAGCTCTTTTATAGGTCAACATTTTGGAAAAAAAATTGGCTTGCTGCCCACAGCAGGAGCTGAGAACCATGCATTCGGAGGTTTTCACACCCCACCCACTAATGCCCTCAAAGTTTGAGAAAACGCGACCTTCGCGAAAAGCCCCGGAACCTATTGCAAAGTGATGAGCAGTGCCCAGGAGCACCTCTCAGTCATTTGCGCAAAATTCCTTCGGCTACAAGTGGCTCAAATAAGGGCGTGAAAATTGTGCCGAAAGCCCTTTCAGGGGCTATTGCTCGGCACTCGGGGGACGGAAAATTTTACGCAATGCCTCACAATGAAGCACTGGTCGGGGGCTAACTTCTGGCACCAGTTTCGAGCCCGTCCGTGAAAGTGACCCGCGCAAGTTTTAGGCCGGTTCGGCTACTGTGGCCTAATGGGGCCTAATGGGAAGATCTTCTAATGCTCATAACTTTTTAATTTCCCGACGGAACGCTTTGAAATTTTCACCATTTGTAGACGGCCTCCCGTACTACAAACTGATGCCCGTGTGGGCATGATGAAAATGGTAGTTCGCGAGACGGAAGCGCGTAAAGCTTCGGGGCGGCGGACTTCCACACCCCGATAACTCGGTATCGAAACATTGTTGCGGGCGGGTGCGCATGGCAATACCTGCGCCTCTGTGGGCCCTATCCGCGTGCAAAATCTAAAAGCGATCAGAGCCTTAGAAAGCGCGTACAACCGCTATCCCCATTTGCCTTGGGCCCTATGGGAAAACAGGAAATATCATAATTGCGGTCCGGGGCGCGGGCGCACAATGATAATTTTCACACCCGAGTAAGCTCTTTTATAGGTCAACATTTTGGAAAAAAAATTGGCTTGCTGCCCACAGCAGGAGCTGAGAACCATGCATTCGGAGGTTTTCACACCCCACCCACTAATGCCCTCAAAGTTTGAGAAAACGCGACCTTCGCGAAAAGCCCCGGAACCTATTGCAAAGTGATGAGCAGTGCCCAGGAGCACCTCTCAGTCATTTGCGCAAAATTCCTTCGGCTACAAGTGGCTCAAATAAGGGCGTGAAAATTGTGCCGAAAGCCCTTTCAGGGGCTATTGCTCGGCACTCGGGGGACGGAAAATTTTACGCAATGCCTCACAATGAAGCACTGGTCGGGGGCTAACTTCTGGCACCAGTTTCGAGCCCGTCCGTGAAAGTGACCGGCGCAAGTTTTAGGCCGGTTCGGCTACTGTGGCCTAATGGGGCCTAATGGGAAGATCTTCTAATGCTCATAACTTTTTAATTTCCCGACGGAACGCTTTGAAATTTTCACCATTTGTAGACGGCCTCCCGTACTACAAACTGATGCCCGTGTGGGCATGATGAAAATGGTAGTTCGCGAGACGGAAGCGCGTAAAGCTTCGGGGCGGCGGACTTCCACACCCCGATAACTCGGTATCGAAACATTGTTGCGGGCGGGTGCGCATGGCAATACCTGCGCCTCTGTGGGCCCTATCCGCGTGCAAAATCTAAAAGCGATCAGAGCCTTAGAAAGCGCGTACAACCGCTATCCCCATTTGCCTTGGGCCCTATGGGAAAACAGGAAATATCATAATTGCGGTCCGGGGCGCGCGCGCACAATGATAATTTTCACACCCGAGTAAGCTCTTTTATAGGTCAACATTTTGGAAAAAAAATTGGCTTGCTGCCCACAGCAGGAGCTGAGAACCATGCATTCGGAGGTTTTCACACCCCACCCACTAATGCCCTCAAAGTTTGAGAAAACGCGACCTTCGCGAAAAGCCCCGGAACCTATTGCAAAGTGATGAGCAGTGCCCAGGAGCACCTCTCAGTCATTTGCGCAAAATTCCTTCGGCTACAAGTGGCTCAAATAAGGGCGTGAAAATTGTGCCGAAAGCCCTTTCAGGGGCTATTGCTCGGCACTCGGGGGACGGAAAATTTTACGCAATGCCTCACAATGAAGCACTGGTCGGGGGCTAACTTCTGGCACCAGTTTCGAGCCCGTCCGTGAAAGTGACCCGCGCAAGTTTTAGGCCGGTTCGGCTACTGTGGCCTAATGGGGCCTAATGGGAAGATCTTCTAATGCTCATAACTTTTTAATTTCCCGACGGAACGCTTTGAAATTTTCACCATTTGTAGACGGCCTCCCGACGGAACGCTTTGAAATTTTCACCATTTGTAGACGGCCTCCCGTACTACAAACTGATGCCCGTGTGGGCATGATGAAAATGGTAGTTCGCGAGACGGAAGCACGTAAAGCTTCGGGGCGGCGGACTTCCACACCCCGATAACTCGGTATCGAAACATTGTTGCGGGCGGGTGCGCATGGCAATACCTGCGCCTCTGTGGGCCCTATCCGCGTGCAAAATCTAAAAGCGATCAGAGCCTTAGAAAGCGCGTACAACCGCTATCCCCATTTGCCTTGGGCCCTATGGGAAAACAGGAAATATCATAATTGCGGTCCGGGGCGCGCGCGCACAATGATAATTTTCACACCCGAGTAAGCTCTTTTATAGGTCAACATTTTGGAAAAAAAATTGGCTTGCTGCCCACAGCAGGAGCTGAGAACCATGCATTCGGAGGTTTTCACACCCCACCCACTAATGCCCTCAAAGTTTGAGAAAACGCGACCTTCGCGAAAAGCCCCGGAACCTATTGCAAAGTGATGAGCAGTGCCCAGGAGCACCTCTCAGTCATTTGCGCAAAATTCCTTCGGCTACAAGTGGCTCAAATAAGGGCGTGAAAATTGTGCCGAAAGCCCTTTCAGGGGCTATTGCTCAGCACTCGGGGGACAGAAAATTTTACGCAATGACTCACAATGAAGCAATGGTCGGGGGCTAACTTCTGGCACCAGTTTCGAGCCCGTCCGTGAAAGTGACCCGCGCAAGTTTTAGGCCGGTTCGGCTACTGTGGCCTAATGGGGCCTAATGGGAAGATCTTCTAATGCTCATAACTTTTTAATTTCCCGACGGAACGCTTTGAAATTTTCACCATTTGTAGACGGCCTCCCGTACTACAAACTGATGCCCGTGTGGGCATGATGAAAATGGTAGTTCGCGAGACGGAAGCGCGTAAAACTTCGGGGCGGCGGACTTCCACACCCCGATAACTCGGTATCGAAACATTGTTGCGGGCGGGTGCGCATGGCAATACCTGCGCCTCTGTGGGCCCTATCCGCGTGCAAAATCTAAAAGCGATCAGAGCCTTAGAAAGCGCGTACAACCGCTATCCCCATTTGCCTTGGGCCCTATGGGAAAACAGGAAATATCATAATTGCGGTCCGGGGCGCGCGCGCACAATGATAATTTTCACACCCGAGTAAGCTCTTTTATAGGTCAACATTTTGGAAAAAAAATTGGCTTGCTGCCCACAGCAGGAGCTGAGAACCATGCATTCGGAGGTTTTCACACCCCACCCACTAATGCCCTCAAAGTTTGAGAAAACGCGACCTTCGCGAAAAGCCCCGGAACCTATTGCAAAGTGATGAGCAGTGCCCAGGAGCACCTCTCAGTCATTTGCGCAAAATTCCTTCGGCTACAAGTGGCTCAAATAAGGGCGTGAAAATTGTGCCGAAAGCCCTTTCAGGGGCTATTGCTCGGCACTCGGGGGACGGAAAATTTTACGCAATGCCTCACAATGAAGCACTGGTCGGGGGCTAACTTCTGGCACCAGTTTCGAGCCCGTCCGTGAAAGTGACCCGCGCAAGTTTTAGGCCGGTTCGGCTACTGTGGCCTAATGGGGCCTAATGGGAAGATCTTCTAATGCTCATAACTTTTTAATTTCCCGACGGAACGCTTTGAAATTTTCACCATTTGTAGACGGCCTCCCGTACTACAAACTGATGCCCGTGTGGGCATGATGAAAATGGTAGTTCGCGAGACGGAAGCGCGTAAAGCTTCGGGGCGGCGGACTTCCACACCCCGATAACTCGGTATCGAAACATTGTTGCGGGCGGGTGCGCATGGCAATACCTGCGCCTCTGTGGGCCCTATCCGCGTGCAAAATCTAAAAGCGATCAGAGCCTTAGAAAGCGCGTACAACCGCTATCCCCATTTGCCTTGGGCCCTATGGGAAAACAGGAAATATCATAATTGCGGTCCGGGGCGCGCGCGCACAATGATAATTTTCACACCCGAGTAAGCTCTTTTATAGGTCAACATTTTTGAAAAAAAATTGGCTTGCTGCCCACAGCAGGAGCTGAGAACCATGCATTCGGAGGTTTTCACACCCCACCCACTAATGCCCTCAAAGTTTGAGAAAACGCGACCTTCGCAAAAAGCCCCGGAACCTATTGCAAAGTGATGAGCAGTGCCCAGGAGCACCTCTCAGTCATTTGCGCAAAATTCCTTCGGCTACAAGTGGCTCAAATAAGGGCGTGAAAATTGTGCCGAAAGCCCTTTCAGGGGCTATTGCTCGGCACTCGGGGGACGGAAAATTTTACGCAATGCCTCACAATGAAGCACTGGTCGGGGGCTAACTTCTGGCACCAGTTTCGAGCCCGTCAGTGAAAGTGACCCGCGCAAGTTTTAGGCCGGTTCGGCTACTGTGGCCTAATGGGGCCTAATGGGAAGATCTTCTAATGCTCATAACTTTTTAATTTCCCGACGGAACGCTTTGAAATTTTCACCATTTGTAGACGGCCTCCTGTACTACAAACTGATGCCCGTGTGGGCATGATGAAAATGGTAGTTCGCGAGACGGAAGCGCGTAAAGCTTCGGGGCGGCGGACTTCCACACCCCGATAACTCGGTATCGAAACATTGTTGCGGGCGGGTGCGCATGGCAATACCTGCGCCTCTGTGGGCCCTATCCGCGTGCAAAATCTAAAAGCGATCAGAGCCTTAGAAAGCGCGTACAACCGCTATCCCCATTTGCCTTGGGCCCTATGGGAAAACAGGAAATATCATAATTGCGGTCCGGGGCGCGCGCGCACAATGATAATTTTCACACCCGAGTAAGCTCTTTTATAGGTCAACATTTTGGAAAAAAAATTGGCTTGCTGCCCACAGCAGGAGCTGAGAACCATGCATTCGGAGGTTTTCACACCCCACCCACTAATGCCCTCAAAGTTTGAGAAAACGCGACCTTCGCGAAAAGCCCCGGAACCTATTGCAAAGTGATGAGCAGTGCCCAGGAGCACCTCTCAGTCATTTGCGCAAAATTCCTTCGGCTACAAGTGGCTCAAATAAGGGCGTGAAAATTGTGCCGAAAGCCCTTTCAGGGGATATTGCTCGGCACTCGGGGGACGGAAAATTTTACGCAATGCCTCACAATGAAGCACTGGTCGGGGGCTAACTTCTGGCACCAGTTTCGAGCCCGTCCGTGAAAGTGACCCGCGCAAGTTTTAGGCCGGTTCGGCTACTGTGGCCTAATGGGGCCTAATGGGAAGATCTTCTAATGCTCATAACTTTTTAATTTCCCGACGGAACGCTTTGAAATTTTCACCATTTGTAGACGGCCTCCCGTACTACAAACTGATGCCCGTGTGGGCATGATGAAAATGGTAGTTCGCGAGACGGAAGCGCGTAAAGCTTCGGGGCGGCGGACTTCCACACCCCGATAACTCGGTATCAAAACATTGTTGCGGGCGGGTGCGCATGGCAATACCTGCGCCTCTGTGGGCCCTATCCGCGTGCAAAATCTAAAAGCGATCAGAGCCTTAGAAAGCGCGTACAACCGCTATCCCCATTTGCCTTGGGCCCTATGGGAAAACAGGAAATATCATAATTGCGGTCCGGGGCGCGCGCGCACAATGATAATTTTCACACCCGAGTAAGCTCTTTTATAGGTCAACATTTTGGAAAAAAAATTGGCTTGCTGCCCACAGCAGGAGCTGAGAACCATGCATTCGGAGGTTTTCACACCCCACCCACTAATGCCCTCAAAGTTTGAGAAAACGCGACCTTCGCGAAAAGCCCCGGAACCTATTGCAAAGTGATGAGCAGTGCCCAGGAGCACCTCTCAGTCATTTGCGCAAAATTCCTTCGGCTACAAGTGGCTCAAATAAGGGCGTGAAAATTGTGCCGAAAGCCCTTTCAGGGGATATTGCTCGGCACTCGGGGGACGGAAAATTTTACGCAATGCCTCACAATGAAGCACTGGTCGGGGGCTAACTTCTGGCACCAGTTTCGAGCCCGTCCGTGAAAGTGACCCGCGCAAGTTTTAGGCCGGTTCGGCTACTGTGGCCTAATGGGGCCTAATGGGAAGATCTTCTAATGCTCATAACTTTTTAATTTCCCGACGGAACGCTTTGAAATTTTCACCATTTGTAGACGGCCTCCCGTACTACAAACTGATGCCCGTGTGGGCATGATGAAAATGGTAGTTCGCGAGACGGAAGCGCGTAAAGCTTCGGGGCGGCGGACTTCCACACCCCGATAACTCGGTATCAAAACATTGTTGCGGGCGGGTGCGCATGGCAATACCTGCGCCTCTGTGGGCCCTATCCGCGTGCAAAATCTAAAAGCGATCAGAGCCTTAGAAAGCGCGTACAACCGCTATCCCCATTTGCCTTGGGCCCTATGGGAAAACAGGAAATATCATAATTGCGGTCCGGGGCGCGCGCGCACAATGATAATTTTCACACCCGAGTAAGCTCTTTTATAGGTCAACATTTTGGAAAAAAAATTGGCTTGCTGCCCACAGCAGGAGCTGAGAACCATGCATTCGGAGGTTTTCACACCCCACCCACTAATGCCCTCAAAGTTTGAGAAAACGCGACCTTCGCGAAAAGCCCCGGAACCTATTGCAAAGTGATGAGCAGTGCCCAGGAGCACCTCTCAGTCATTTGCGCAAAATTCCTTCGGCTACAAGTGGCTCAAATAAGGGCGTGAAAATTGTGCCGAAAGCCCTTTCAGGGGCTATTGCTCGGCACTCGGGGGACGGAAAATTTTACGCAATGCCTCACAATGAAGCACTGGTCGGGGGCTAACTTCTGGCACCAGTTTCGAGCCCGTCCGTGAAAGTGACCCGCGCAAGTTTTAGGCCGGTTCGGCTACTGTGGCCTAATGGGGCCTAATGGGAAGATCTTCTAATGCTCATAACTTTTTAATTTCCCGACGGAACGCTTTGAAATTTTCACCATTTGTAGACGGCCTCCCGTACTACAAACTGATGCCCGTGTGGGCATGATGAAAATGGTAGTTCGCGAGACGGAAGCGCGTAAAGCTTCGGGGCGGCGGACTTCCACACCCCGATAACTCGGTATCGAAACATTGTTGCGGGCGGGTGCGCATGGCAATACCTGCGCCTCTGTGGGCCCTATCCGCGTGCAAAATCTAAAAGCGATCAGAGCCTTAGAAAGCGCGTACAACCGCTATCCCCATTTGCCTTGGGCCCTATGGGAAAACAGGAAATATCATAATTGCGGTCCGGGGCGCGCGCGCACAATGATAATTTTCACACCCGAGTAAGCTCTTTTATAGGTCAACATTTTTGAAAAAAAATTGGCTTGCTGCCCACAGCAGGAGCTGAGAACCATGCATTCGGAGGTTTTCACACCCCACCCACTAATGCCCTCAAAGTTTGAGAAAACGCGACCTTCGCAAAAAGCCCCGGAACCTATTGCAAAGTGATGAGCAGTGCCCAGGAGCACCTCTCAGTCATTTGCGCAAAATTCCTTCGGCTACAAGTGGCTCAAATAAGGGCGTGAAAATTGTGCCGAAAGCCCTTTCAGGGGCTATTGCTCGGCACTCGGGGGACGGAAAATTTTACGCAATGCCTCACAATGAAGCACTGGTCGGGGGCTAACTTCTGGCACCAGTTTCGAGCCCGTCCGTGAAAGTGACCCGCGCAAGTTTTAGGCCGGTTCGGCTACTGTGGCCTAATGGGGCCTAATGGGAAGATCTTCTAATGCTCATAACTTTTTAATTTCCCGACGGAACGCTTTGAAATTTTCACCATTTGTAGACGGCCTCCTGTACTACAAACTGATGCCCGTGTGGGCATGATGAAAATGGTAGTTCGCGAGACGGAAGCGCGTAAAGCTTCGGGGCGGCGGACTTCCACACCCCGATAACTCGGTATCGAAACATTGTTGCGGGCGGGTGCGCATGGCAATACCTGCGCCTCTGTGGGCCCTATCCGCGTGCAAAATCTAAAAGCGATCAGAGCCTTAGAAAGCGCGTACAACCGCTATCCCCATTTGCCTTGGGCCCTATGGGAAAACAGGAAATATCATAATTGCGGTCCGGGGCGCGCGCGCACAATGATAATTTTCACACCCGAGTAAGCTCTTTTATAGGTCAACATTTTGGAAAAAAAATTGGCTTGCTGCCCACAGCAGGAGCTGAGAACCATGCATTCGGAGGTTTTCACACCCCACCCACTAATGCCCTCAAAGTTTGAGAAAACGCGACCTTCGCGAAAAGCCCCGGAACCTATTGCAAAGTGATGAGCAGTGCCCAGGAGCACCTCTCAGTCATTTGCGCAAAATTCCTTCGGCTACAAGTGGCTCAAATAAGGGCGTGAAAATTGTGCCGAAAGCCCTTTCAGGGGATATTGCTCGGCACTCGGGGGACGGAAAATTTTACGCAATGCCTCACAATGAAGCACTGGTCGGGGGCTAACTTCTGGCACCAGTTTCGAGCCCGTCCGTGAAAGTGACCCGCGCAAGTTTTAGGCCGGTTCGGCTACTGTGGCCTAATGGGGCCTAATGGGAAGATCTTCTAATGCTCATAACTTTTTAATTTCCCGACGGAACGCTTTGAAATTTTCACCATTTGTAGACGGCCTCCCGTACTACAAACTGATGCCCGTGTGGGCATGATGAAAATGGTAGTTCGCGAGACGGAAGCGCGTAAAGCTTCGGGGCGGCGGACTTCCACACCCCGATAACTCGGTATCAAAACATTGTTGCGGGCGGGTGCGCATGGCAATACCTGCGCCTCTGTGGGCCCTATCCGCGTGCAAAATCTAAAAGCGATCAGAGCCTTAGAAAGCGCGTACAACCGCTATCCCCATTTGCCTTGGGCCCTATGGGAAAACAGGAAATATCATAATTGCGGTCCGGGGCGCGCGCGCACAATGATAATTTTCACACCCGAGTAAGCTCTTTTATAGGTCAACATTTTGGAAAAAAAATTGGCTTGCTGCCCACAGCAGGAGCTGAGAACCATGCATTCGGAGGTTTTCACACCCCACCCACTAATGCCCTCAAAGTTTGAGAAAACGCGACCTTCGCGAAAAGCCCCGGAACCTATTGCAAAGTGATGAGCAGTGCCCAGGAGCACCTCTCAGTCATTTGCGCAAAATTCCTTCGGCTACAAGTGGCTCAAATAAGGGCGTGAAAATTGTGCCGAAAGCCCTTTCAGGGGCTATTGCTCGGCACTCGGGGGACGGAAAATTTTACGCAATGCCTCACAATGAAGCACTGGTCGGGGGCTAACTTCTGGCACCAGTTTCGAGCCCGTCCGTGAAAGTGACCCGCGCAAGTTTTAGGCCGGTTCGGCTACTGTGGCCTAATGGGGCCTAATGGGAAGATCTTCTAATGCTCATAACTTTTTAATTTCCCGACGGAACGCTTTTAAATTTTCACCATTTGTAGACGGCCTCCCGTACTACAAACTGATGCCCGTGTGGGCATGATGAAAATGGTAGTTCGCGAGACGGAAGCGCGTAAAGCTTCGGGGCGGCGGACTTCCACACCCCGATAACTCGGTATCAAAACATTGTTGCGGGCGGGTGCGCATGGCAATACCTGCGCCTCTGTGGGCCCTATCCGCGTGCAAAATCTAAAAGCGATCAGAGCCTTAGAAAGCGCGTACAACCGCTATCCCCATTTGCCTTGGGCCCTATGGGAAAACAGGAAATATCATAATTGCGGTCCGGGGCGCGCGCGCACAATGATAATTTTCACACCCGAGTAAGCTCTTTTATAGGTCAACATTTTGGAAAAAAAATTGGCTTGCTGCCCACAGCAGGAGCTGAGAACCATGCATTCGGAGGTTTTCACACCCCACCCACTAATGCCCTCAAAGTTTGAGAAAACGCGACCTTCGCGAAAAGCCCCGGAACCTATTGCAAAGTGATGAGCAGTGCCCAGGAGCACCTCTCAGTCATTTGCGCAAAATTCCTTCGGCTACAAGTGGCTCAAATAAGGGCGTGAAAATTGTGCCGAAAGCCCTTTCAGGGGCTATTGCTCGGCACTCGGGGGACGGAAAATTTTACGCAATGCCTCACAATGAAGCACTGGTCGGGGGCTAACTTCTGGCACCAGTTTCGAGCCCGTCCGTGAAAGTGACCCGCGCAAGTTTTAGGCCGGTTCGGCTACTGTGGCCTAATGGGGCCTAATGGGAAGATCTTCTAATGCTCATAATTTTTTAATTTCCCGACGGAACGCTTTGAAATTTTCACCATTTGTAGACGGCCTCCCGTACTACAAACTGATGCCCGTGTGGGCATGATGAAAATGGTAGTTCTCGAGACGGAAGCGCGTAAAGCTTCGGGGCGGCGGACTTCCACACCCCGATAACTCGGTATCGAAACATTGTTGCGGGCGGGTGCGCATGGCAATACCTGCGCCTCTGTGGGCCCTATCCGCGTGCAAAATCTAAAAGCAATCAGAGCCTTAGAAAGCGCGTACAACGGCTATCCCCATTTGCCTTGGGCCCTATGGGAAAACAGGAAATATCATAATTGCGGTCCGGGGCGCGCGCGCACAATGATAATTTTCACACCCGAGTAAGCTCTTTTATAGGTCAACATTTTGGAAAAAAAATTGGCTTGCTGCCCACAGCAGGAGCTGAGAACCATGCATTCGGAGGTTTTCACACCCCACCCACTAATGCCCTCAAAGTTTGAGAAAACGCGACCTTCGCGAAAAGCCCCGGAACCTATTGCAAAGTGATGAGCAGTGCCCAGGAGCACCTCTCAGTCATTTGCGCAAAATTCCTTCGGCTACAAGTGGCTCAAATAAGGGCGTGAAAATTGTGCCGAAAGCCCTTTCAGGGGCTATTGCTCGGCACTCGGGGGACGGAAAATTTTACGCAATGCCTCACAATGAAGCACTGGTCGGGGGCTAACTTCTGGCACCAGTTTCGAGCCCGTCCGTGAAAGTGACCCGCGCAAGTTTTAGGCCGGTTCGGCTACTGTGGCCTAATGGGGCCTAATGGGAAGATCTTCTAATGCTCATAACTTTTTAATTTCCCGACGGAACGCTTTGAAATTTTCACCATTTGTAGACGGCCTCCCGTACTACAAACTGATGCCCGTGTGGGCATGATGAAAATGGTAGTTCGCGAGACGGAAGCGCGTAAAGCTTCGGGGCGGCGGACTTCCACACCCCGATAACTCGGTATCGAAACATTGTTGCGGGCGGGTGCGCATGGCAATACCTGCGCCTCTGTGGGCCCTATCCGCGTGCAAAATCTAAAAGCGATCAGAGCCTTAGAAAGCGCGTACAACCGCTATCCCCATTTGCCTTGGGCCCTATGGGAAAACAGGAAATATCATAATTGCGGTCCGGGGCGCGCGCGCACAATGATAATTTTCACACCCGAGTAAGCTCTTTTATAGGTCAACATTTTGGAAAAAAAATTGGCTTGCTGCCCACAGCAGGAGCTGAGAACCATGCATTCGGAGGTTTTCACACCCCACCCACTAATGCCCTCAAAGTTTGAGAAAACGCGACCTTCGCGAAAAGCCCCGGAACCTATTGCAAAGTGATGAGCAGTGCCCAGGAGCACCTCTCAGTCATTTGCGCAAAATTCCTTCGGCTACAAGTGGCTCAAATAAGGGCGTGAAAATTGTGCCGAAAGCCCTTTCAGGGGCTATTGCTCGGCACTCGGGGGACGGAAAATTTTACGCAATGCCTCACAATGAAGCACTGGTCGGGGGCTAACTTCTGGCACCAGTTTCGAGCCCGTCCGTGAAAGTGACCCGCGCAAGTTTTAGGCCGGTTCGGCTACTGTGGCCTAATGGGGCCTAATGGGAAGATCTTCTAATGCTCATAACTTTTTAATTTCCCGACGGAACGCTTTGAAATTTTCACCATTTGTAGACGGCCTCCCGTACTACAAACTGATGCCCGTGTGGGCATGATGAAAATGGTAGTTCGCGAGACGGAAGCGCGTAAAGCTTCGGGGCGGCAGACTTCCACACCCCGATAACTCGGTATCGAAACATTGTTGCGGGCGGGTGCGCATGGCAATACCTGCGCCTCTGTGGGCCCTATCCGTGTGCAAAATCTAAAAGCGATCAGAGCCTTAGAAAGCGCGTACAACCGCTATCCCCATTTGCCTTGGGCCCTATGGGAAAACAGGAAATATCATAATTGCGGTCCGGGGCGCGCGCGCACAATGATAATTTTCACACCCGAGTAAGCTCTTTTATAGGTCAACATTTTGAAAAAAAAATTGGCTTGCTGCCCACAGCAGGAGCTGAGAACCATGCATTCGGAGGTTTTCACACCCCACCCACTAATGCCCTCAAAGTTTGAGAAAACGCGACCTTCGCGAAAAGCCCCGGAACCTATTGCAAAGTGATGAGCAGTGCCCAGGAGCACCTCTCAGTCATTTGCGCAAAATTCCTTCGGCTACAAGTGGCTCAAATAAGGGCGTGAAAATTGTGCCGAAAGCCCTTTCAGGGGCTATTGCTCGGCACTCGGGGGACGGAAAATTTTACGCAATGCCTCACAATGAAGCACTGGTCGGGGGCTAACTTCTGGCACCAGTTTCGAGCCCGTCCGTGAAAGTGACCCGCGCAAGTTTTAGGCCGGTTCGGCTACTGTGGCCTAATGGGGCCTAATGGGAAGATCTTCTAATGCTCATAACTTTTTAATTTCCCGACGGAACGCTTTGAAATTTTCACCATTTGTAGACGGCCTCCCGTACTACAAACTGATGCCCGTGTGGGCATGATGAAAATGGTAGTTCGCGAGACGGAAGCGCGTAAAGCTTCGGGGCGGCGGACTTCCACACCCCGATAACTCGGTATCGAAACATTGTTGCGGGCGGGTGCGCATGGCAATACCTGCGCCTCTGTGGGCCCTATCCGCGTGCAAAATCTAAAAGCGATCAGAGCCTTAGAAAGCGCGTACAACCGCTATCCCCATTTGCCTTGGGCTCTATGGGAAAACAGGAAATATCATAATTGCGGTCCGGGGCGCGCGCGCACAATGATAATTTTCACACCCGAGTAAGCTCTTTTATAGGTCAACATTTTGGAAAAAAAATTGGCTTGCTGCCCACAGCAGGAGCTGAGAACCATGCATTCGGAGGTTTTCACACCCCACCCACTAATGCCCTCAAAGTTTGAGAAAACGCGACCTTCGCGAAAAGCCCCGGAACCTATTGCAAAGTGATGAGCAGTGCCCAGGAGCACCTCTCAGTCATTTGCGCAAAATTCCTTCGGCTACAAGTGGCTCAAATAAGGGCGTGAAAATTGTGCCAAAAGCCCTTTCAGGGGCTATTGCTCGGCACTCGGGGGACGGAAAATTTTACGCAATGCCTCACAATGAAGCACTGGTCGGGGGCTAACTTCTGGCACCAGTTTCGAGCCCGTCCGTGAAAGTGACCCGCGCAAGTTTTAGGCCGGTTCGGCTACTGTGGCCTAATGGGGCCTAATGGGAAGATCTTCTAATGCTCATAACTTTTTAATTTCCCGACGGAACGCTTTGAAATTTTCACCATTTGTAGACGGCCTCCCGTACTACAAACTGATGCCCGTGTGGGCATGATGAAAATGGTAGTTCGCGAGACGGAAGCGCGTAAAGCTTCGGGGCGGCAGACTTCCACACCCCGATAACTCGGTATCGAAACATTGTTGCGGGCGGGTGCGCATGGCAATACCTGCGCCTCTGTGGGCCCTATCCGTGTGCAAAATCTAAAAGCGATCAGAGCCTTAGAAAGCGCGTACAACCGCTATCCCCATTTGCCTTGGGCCCTATGGGAAAACAGGAAATATCATAATTGCGGTCCGGGGCGCGCGCGCACAATGATAATTTTCACACCCGAGTAAGCTCTTTTATAGGTCAACATTTTGAAAAAAAAATTGGCTTGCTGCCCACAGCAGGAGCTGAGAACCATGCATTCGGAGGTTTTCACACCCCACCCACTAATGCCCTCAAAGTTTGAGAAAACGCGACCTTCGCGAAAAGCCCCGGAACCTATTGCAAAGTGATGAGCAGTGCCCAGGAGCACCTCTCAGTCATTTGCGCAAAATTCCTTCGGCTACAAGTGGCTCAAATAAGGGCGTGAAAATTGTGCCGAAAGCCCTTTCAGGGGCTATTGCTCGGCACTCGGGGGACGGAAAATTTTACGCAATGCCTCACAATGAAGCACTGGTCGGGGGCTAACTTCTGGCACCAGTTTCGAGCCCGTCCGTGAAAGTGACCCGCGCAAGTTTTAGGCCGGTTCGGCTACTGTGGCCTAATGGGGCCTAATGGGAAGATCTTCTAATGCTCATAACTTTTTAATTTCCCGACGGAACGCTTTGAAATTTTCACCATTTGTAGACGGCCTCCCGTACTACAAACTGATGCCCGTGTGGGCATGATGAAAATGGTAGTTCGCGAGACGGAAGCGCGTAAAGCTTCGGGGCGGCGGACTTCCACACCCCGATAACTCGGTATCGAAACATTGTTGCGGGCGGGTGCGCATGGCAATACCTGCGCCTCTGTGGGCCCTATCCGCGTGCAAAATCTAAAAGCGATCAGAGCCTTAGAAAGCGCGTACAACCGCTATCCCCATTTGCCTTGGGCTCTATGGGAAAACAGGAAATATCATAATTGCGGTCCGGGGCGCGCGCGCACAATGATAATTTTCACACCCGAGTAAGCTCTTTTATAGGTCAACATTTTGGAAAAAAAATTGGCTTGCTGCCCACAGCAGGAGCTGAGAACCATGCATTCGGAGGTTTTCACACCCCACCCACTAATGCCCTCAAAGTTTGAGAAAACGCGACCTTCGCGAAAAGCCCCGGAACCTATTGCAAAGTGATGAGCAGTGCCCAGGAGCACCTCTCAGTCATTTGCGCAAAATTCCTTCGGCTACAAGTGGCTCAAATAAGGGCGTGAAAATTGTGCCAAAAGCCCTTTCAGGGGCTATTGCTCGGCACTCGGGGGACGGAAAATTTTACGCAATGCCTCACAATGAAGCACTGGTCGGGGGCTAACTTCTGGCACCAGTTTCGAGCCCGTCCGTGAAAGTGACCGGCGCAAGTTTTAGGCCGGTTCGGCTACTGTGGCCTAATGGGGCCTAATGGGAAGATCTTCTAATGCTCATAACTTTTTAATTTCCCGACGGAACGCTTTGAAATTTTCACCATTTGTAGACGGCCTCCCGTACTACAAACTGATGCCCGTGTGGGCATGATGAAAATGGTAGTTCGCGAGACGGAAGCGCGTAAAGCTTCGGGGCGGCGGACTTCCACACCCCGATAACTCGGTATCGAAACATTGTTGCGGGCGGGTGCGCATGGCAATACCTGCGCCTCTGTGGGCCCTATCCGCGTGCAAAATCTAAAAGCGATCAGAGCCTTAGAAAGCGCGTACAACCGCTATCCCCATTTGCCTTGGGCCCTATGAAAAAACAGGAAATATCATAATTGCGGTCCGGGGCGCGCGCGCACAATGATAATTTTCACACCCGAGTAAGCTCTTTTATAGGTCAACATTTTGGAAAAAAAATTGGCTTGCTGCCCACAGCAGGAGCTGAGAACCATGCATTCGGAGGTTTTCACACCCCACCCACTAATGCCCTCAAAGTTTGAGAAAACGCGACCTTCGCGAAAAGCCCCGGAACCTATTGCAAAGTGATGAGCAGTGCCCAGGAGCACCTCTCAGTCATTTGCGCAAAATTCCTTCGGCTACAAGTGGCTCAAATAAGGGCGTGAAAATTGTTCCGAAAGCCCTTTCAGGGGCTATTGCTCGGCACTCGGGGGACGGAAAATTTTACGCAATGCCTCACAATGAAGCACTGGTCGGGGGCTAACTTCTGGCACCAGTTTCGAGCCCGTCCGTGAAAGTGACCCGCGCAAGTTTTAGGCCGGTTCGGCTACTGTGGCCTAATGGGGCCTAATGGGAAGATCTTCTAATGCTCATAACTTTTTAATTTCCCGACGGAACGCTTTGAAATTTTCACCATTTGTAGACGGCCTCCCGTACTACAAACTGATGCCCGTGTGGGCATGATGAAAATGGTAGTTCGCGAGACGGAAGCGCGTAAAGCTTCGGGGCGGCGGACTTCCACACCCCGATAACTCGGTATCGAAACATTGTTGCGGGCGGGTGCGCATGGCAATACCTGCGCCTCTGTGGGCCCTATCCGCGTGCAAAATCTAAAAGCGATCAGAGCCTTAGAAAGCGCGTACAACCGCTATCCCCATTTGCCTTGGGCCCTATGGGAAAACAGGAAATATCATAATTGCGGTCCGGGGCGCGCGCGCACAATGATAATTTTCACACCCGAGTAAGCTCTTTTATAGGTCAACATTTTGGAAAAAAAATTGGCTTGCTGCCCACAGCAGGAGCTGAGAACCATGCATTCGGAGGTTTTCACACCCCACCCACTAATGCCCTCAAAGTTTGAGAAAACGCGACCTTCGCGAAAAGCCCCGGAACCTATTGCAAAGTGATGAGCAGTGCCCAGGAGCACCTCTCAGTCATTTGCGCAAAATTCCTTCGGCTACAAGTGGCTCAAATAAGGGCGTGAAAATTGTGCCGAAAGCCCTTTCAGGGGCTATTGCTCGGCACTCGGGGGACGGAAAATTTTACGCAATGCCTCACAATGAAGCACTGGTCGAGGGCTAACTTCTGGCACCAGTTTCGAGCCCGTCCGTGAAAGTGACCCGCGCAAGTTTTAGGCCGGTTCGGCTACTGTGGCCTAATGGGGCCTAATGGGAAGATCTTCTAATGCTCATAACTTTTTAATTTCCCGACGGAACGCTTTGAAATTTTCACCATTTGTAGACGGCCTCCCGTACTACAAACTGATGCCCGTGTGGGCATGATGAAAATGGTAGTTCGCGAGACGGAAGCGCGTAAAGCTTCGGGGCGGCGGACTTCCACACCCCGATAACTCGGTATCGAAACATTGTTGCGGGCGGGTGCGCATGGCAATACCTGCGCCTCTGTGGGCCCTATCCGCGTGCAAAATCTAAAAGCGATCAGAGCCTTAGAAAGCGCGTACAACCGCTATCCCCATTTGCCTTGGGCCCTATGGGAAAACAGGAAATATCATAATTGCGGTCCGGGGCGCGCGCGCACAATGATAATTTTCACACCCGAGTAAGCTCTTTTATAGGTCAACATTTTGGAAAAAAAATTGGCTTGCTGCCCACAGCAGGAGCTGAGAACCATGCATTCGGAGGTTTTCACACCCCACCCACTAATGCCCTCAAAGTTTGAGAAAACGCGACCTTCGCGAAAAGCCCCGGAACCTATTGCAAAGTGATGAGCAGTGCCCAGGAGCACCTCTCAGTCATTTGCGCAAAATTCCTTCGGCTACAAGTGGCTCAAATAAGGGCGTGAAAATTGTGCCGAAAGCCCTTTCAGGGGCTATTGCTCGGCACTCGGGGGACGGAAAATTTTACGCAATGCCTCACAATGAAGCACTGGTCGGGGGCTAACTTCTGGCACCAGTTTCGAGCCCGTCCGTGAAAGTGACCCGCGCAAGTTTTAGGCCGGTTCGGCTACTGTGGCCTAATGGGGCCTAATGGGAAGATCTTCTAATGCTCATAACTTTTTAATTTCCCGACGGAACGCTTTGAAATTTTCACCATTTGTAGACGGCCTCCCGTACTACAAACTGATGCCCGTGTGGGCATGATGAAAATGGTAGTTCGCGAGACGGAAGCGCGTAAAGCTTCGGGGCGGCGGACTTCCACACCCCGATAACTCGGTATCGAAACATTGTTGCGGGCGGGTGCGCATGGCAATACCTGCGCCTCTGTGGGCCCTATCCGCGTGCAAAATCTAAAAGCGATCAGAGCCTTAGAAAGCGCGTACAACCGCTATCCCCATTTGCCTTGGGCCCTATGGGAAAACAGGAAATATCATAATTGCGGTCCGGGGCGCGCGCGCACAATGATAATTTTCACACCCGCGTAAGCTCTTTTATAGGTCAACATTTTGGAAAAAAAATTGGCTTGCTGCCCACAGCAGGAGCTGAGAACCATGCATTCGGAGGTTTTCACACCCCACCCACTAATGCCCTCAAAGTTTGAGAAAACGCGACCTTCGCGAAAAGCCCCGGAACCTATTGCAAAGTGATGAGCAGTGCCCAGGAGCACCTCTCAGTCATTTGCGCAAAATTCCTTCGGCTACAAGTGGCTCAAATAAGGGCGTGAAAATTGTGCCGAAAGCCCTTTCAGGGGCTATTGCTCGGCACTCGGGGGACGGAAAATTTTACGCAATGCCTCACAATGAAGCACTGGTCGGGGGCTAACTTCTGGCACCAGTTTCGAGCCCGTCCGTGAAAGTGACCCGCGCAAGTTTTAGGCCGGTTCGGCTACTGTGGCCTAATGGGGCCTAATGGGAAGATCTTCTAATGCTCATAACTTTTTAATTTCCCGACGGAACGCTTTGAAATTTTCACCATTTGTAGACGGCCTCCCGTACTACAAACTGATGCCCGTGTGGGCATGATGAAAATGGTAGTTCGCGAGACGGAAGCGCGTAAAGCTTCGGGGCGGCGGACTTCCACACCCCGATAACTCGGTATCGAAACATTGTTGCGGGCGGGTGCGCATGGCAATACCTGCGCCTCTGTGGGCCCTATCCGCGTGCAAAATCTAAAAGCGATCAGAGCCTTAGAAAGCGCGTACAACCGCTATCCCCATTTGCCTTGGGCCCTATGGGAAAACAGGAAATATCATAATTGCGGTCCGGGGCGCGCGCGCACAATGATAATTTTCACACCCGAGTAAGCTCTTTTATAGGTCAACATTTTGGAAAAAAAATTGGCTTGCTGCCCACAGCAGGAGCTGAGAACCATGCATTCGGAGGTTTTCACACCCCACCCACTAATGCCCTCAAAGTTTGAGAAAACGCGACCTTCGCGAAAAGCCCCGGAACCTATTGCAAAGTGATGAGCAGTGCCCAGGAGCACCTCTCAGTCATTTGCGCAAAATTCCTTCGGCTACAAGTGGCTCAAATAAGGGCGTGAAAATTGTGCCGAAAGCCCTTTCAGGGGCTATTGCTCGGCACTCGGGGGACGGAAAATTTTACGCAATGCCTCACAATGAAGCACTGGTCGGGGGCTAACTTCTGGCACCAGTTTCGAGCCCGTCCGTGAAAGTGACCCGCGCAAGTTTTAGGCCGGTTCGGCTACTGTGGCCTAATGGGGCCTAATGGGAAGATCTTCTAATGCTCATAACTTTTTAATTTCCCGACGGAACGCTTTGAAATTTTCAACATTTGTAGACGGCCTCCCGTACTACAAACTGATGCCCGTGTGGGCATGATGAAAATGGTAGTTCGCGAGACGGAAGCGCGTAAAGCTTCGGGGCGGCGGACTTCCACACCCCGATAACTCGGTATCGAAACATTGTTGCGGGCGGGTGCGCATGGCAATACCTGCGCCTCTGTGGGCCCTATCCGCGTGCAAAATCTAAAAGCGATCAGAGCCTTAGAAAGCGCGTACAACCGCTATCCCCATTTGCCTTGGGCCCTATGGGAAAACAGGAAATATCATAATTGCGGTCCGGGGCGCGCGCGCACAATGATAATTTTCACACCCGAGTAAGCTCTTTTATAGGTCAACATTTTGGAAAAAAAATTGGCTTGCTGCCCACAGCAGGAGCTGAGAACCATGCATTCGGAGGTTTTCACACCCCACCCACTAATGCCCTCAAAGTTTGAGAAAACGCGACCTTCGCGAAAAGCCCCGGAACCTATTGCAAAGTGATGAGCAGTGCCCAGGAGCACCTCTCAGTCATTTGCGCAAAATTCCTTCGGCTACAAGTGGCTCAAATAAGGGCGTGAAAATTGTGCCGAAAGCCCTTTCAGGGGCTATTGCTCGGCACTCGGGGGACGGAAAATTTTACGCAATGCCTCACAATAAAGCACTGGTCGGGGGCTAACTTCTGGCACCAGTTTCGAGCCCGTCCGTGAAAGTGACCCGCGCAAGTTTTAGGCCGGTTCGGCTACTGTGGCCTAATGGGGCCTAATGGGAAGATCTTCTAATGCTCATAACTTTTTAATTTCCCGACGGAACGCTTTGAAATTTTCACCATTTGTAGACGGCCTCCCGTACTACAAACTGATGCCCGTGTGGGCATGATGAAAATGGTAGTTCGCGAGACGGAAGCGCGTAAAGCTTCGGGGCGGCGGACTTCCACACCCCGATAACTCGGTATCGAAACATTGTTGCGGGCGGGTGCGCATGGCAATACCTGCGCCTCTGTGGGCCCTATCCGCGTGCAAAATCTAAAAGCGATCAGAGCCTTAGAAAGCGCGTACAACCGCTATCCCCATTTGCCTTGGGCCCTATGGGAAAACAGGAAATATCATAATTGCGGTCCGGGGCGCGCGCGCACAATGATAATTTTCACACCCGAGTAAGCTCTTTTATAGGTCAACATTTTGGAAAAAAAATTGGCTTGCTGCCCACAGCAGGAGCTGAGAACCATGCATTCGGAGGTTTTCACACCCCACCCACTAATGCCCTCAAAGTTTGAGAAAACGCGACCTTCGCGAAAAGCCCCGGAACCTATTGCAAAGTGATGAGCAGTGCCCAGGAGCACCTCTCAGTCATTTGCGCAAAATTCCTTCGGCTACAAGTGGCTCAAATAAGGGCGTGAAAATTGTGCCGAAAGCCCTTTCAGGGGCTATTGCTCGGCACTCGGGGGACGGAAAATTTTACGCAATGCCTCACAATGAAGCACTGGTCGGGGGCTAACTTCTGGCACCAGTTTCGAGCCCGTCCGTGAAAGTGACCCGCGCAAGTTTTAGGCCGGTTCGGCTACTGTGGCCTAATGGGGCCTAATGGGAAGATCTTCTAATGCTCATAACTTTTTAATTTCCCGACGGAACGCTTTGAAATTTTCACCATTTGTAGAGGGCCTCCCGTACTACAAACTGATGCCCGTGTGGGCATGATGAAAATGGTAGTTCGCGAGACGGAAGCGCGTAAAGCTTCGGGGCGGCGGACTTCCACACCCCGATAACTCGGTATCGAAACATTGTTGCGGGGGGGTGCGCATGGCAATACCTGCGCCTCTGTGGGCCCTATCCGCGTGCAAAATCTAAAAGGGATCAGAGCCTTAGAAAGCGCGTACAACCGCTATCCCCATTTGCCTTGGGCCCTATGGGAAAACAGGAAATATCATAATTGCGGTCCGGGGCGCGCGCGCACAATGATAATTTTCACACCCGAGTAAGCTCTTTTATAGGTCAACATTTTGGAAAAAAAATTGGCTTGCTGCCCACAGCAGGAGCTGAGAACCATGCATTCGGAGGTTTTCACACCCCACCCACTAATGCCCTCAAAGTTTGAGAAAACGCGACCTTCGCGAAAAGCCCCGGAACCTATTGCAAAGTGATGAGCAGTGCCCAGGAGCACCTCTCAGTCATTTGCGCAAAATTCCTTCGGCTACAAGTGGCTCAAATAAGGGCGTGAAAATTGTGCCGAAAGCCCTTTCAGGGGCTATTGCTCGGCACTCGGGGGACGGAAAATTTTACGCAATGCCTCACAATGAAGCACTGGTCGGGGGCTAACTTCTGGCACCAGTTTCGAGCCCGTCCGTGAAAGTGACCCGCGTAAGTTTTAGGCCGGTTCGGCTACTGTGGCCTAATGGGGCCTAATGGGAAGATCTTCTAATGCTCATAACTTTTTAATTTCCCGACGGAACGCTTTGAAATTTTCACCATTTGTAGACGGCCTCCCGTACTACAAACTGATGCCCGTGTGGGCATGATGAAAATGGTAGTTCGCGAGACGGAAGCGCGTAAATCTTCGGGGCGGCGGACTTCCACACCCCGATAACTCGGTATCGAAACATTGTTGCGGGCGGGTGCGCATGGCAATACCTGCGCCTCTGTGGGCCCTATCCGCGTGCAAAATCTAAAAGCGATCAGAGCCTTAGAAAGCGCGTACAACCGCTATCCCCATTTGCCTTGGGCCCTATGGGAAAACAGGAAATATCATAATTGCGGTCCGGGGCGCGCGCGCACAATGATAATTTTCACACCCGAGTAAGCTCTTTTATAGGTCAACATTTTGGAAAAAAAATTGGCTTGCTGCCCACAGCAGGAGCTGAGAACCATGCATTCGGAGGTTTTCACACCCCACCCACTAATGCCCTCAAAGTTTGAGAAAACGCGACCTTCGCGAAAAGCCCCGGAACCTATTGCAAAGTGATGAGCAGTGCCCAGGAGCACCTCTCAGTCATTTGCGCAAAATTCCTTCGGCTACAAGTGGCTCAAATAAGGGCGTGAAAATTGTGCCGAAAGCCCTTTCAGGGGCTATTGCTCGGCACTCGGGGGACGGAAAATTTTACACAATGCCTCACAATGAAGCACTGGTCGGGGGCTAACTTCTGGCACCAGTTTCGAGCCCGTCCGTGAAAGTGACCCGCGCAAGTTTTAGGCCGGTTCGGCTACTGTGGCCTAATGGGGCCTAATGGGAAGATCTTCTAATGCTCATAACTTTTTAATTTCCCGACGGAACGCTTTGAAATTTTCACCATTTGTAGACGGCCTCCCGTACTACAAACTGATGCCCGTGTGGGCATGATGAAAATGGTAGTTCGCGAGACGGAAGCGCGTAAAGCTTCGGGGCGGCGGACTTCCACACCCCGATAACTCGGTATCGAAACATTGTTGCGGGCGGGTGCGCATGGCAATACCTGCGCCTCTGTGGGCCCTATCCGCGTGCAAAATCTAAAAGCGATCAGAGCCTTAGAAAGCGCGTACAACCGCTATCCCCATTTGCCTTGGGCCCTATGGGAAAACAGGAAATATCATAATTGCGGTCCGGGGCGCGCGCGCACAATGATAATTTTCACACCCGAGTAAGCTCTTTTATAGGTCAACATTTTGGAAAAAAAATTGGCTTGCTGCCCACAGCAGGAGCTGAGAACCATGCATTCGGAGGTTTTCACACCCCACCCACTAATGCCCTCAAAGTTTGAGAAAACGCGACCTTCGCGAAAAGCCCCGGAACCTATTGCAAAGTGATGAGCAGTGCCCAGGAGCACCTCTCAGTCATTTGCGCAAAATTCCTTCGGCTACAAGTGGCTCAAATAAGGGCGTGAAAATTGTGCCGAAAGCCCTTTCAGGGGCTATTGCTCGGCACTCGGGGGACGGAAAATTTTACGCAATGCCTCACAATGAAGCACTGGTCGGGGGCTAACTTCTGGCACCAGTTTCGAGCCCGTCCGTGAAAGTGACCCGCGCAAGTTTTAGGCCGGTTCGGCTACTGTGGCCTAATGGGGATAATTAGCGCTCTTTTATAGGTCAACATTTTGGAAAAAAAATTGGCTTGCTGCCCACAGCAGGAGCTGAGAACCATGCATTCGGAGGTTTTCACACCCCACCAACTAATGCCCTCAAAGTTTGAGAAAACGCGACCTTCGCGAAAAGCCCCGGAACCTATTGCAAAGTGATGAGCAGTGCCCAGGAGCACCTCTCAGTCATTTGCGCAAAATTCCTTCGGCTACAAGTGGCTCAAATAAGGGCGTGAAAATTGTGCCGAAAGCCCTTTCAGGGGCTATTGCTCGGCACTCGGGGGACGGAAAATTTTACGCAATGCCTCACAATGAAGCACTGGTCGGGGGCTAACTTCTGGCACCAGTTTCGAGCCCGTCCGTGAAAGTGACCCGCGCAAGTTTTAGGCCGGTTCGGCTACTGTGGCCTAATGGGGCCTAATGGGAAGATCTTCTAATGCTCATAACTTTTTAATTTCCCGACGGAACGCTTTGAAATTTTCACCATTTGTAGACGGCCTCCCGTACTACAAACTGATGCCCGTGTGGGCATGATGAAAATGGTAGTTCGCGAGACGGAAGCGCGTAAAGCTTCGGGGCGGCGGACTTCCACACCCCGATAACTCGGTATCGAAACATTGTTGCGGGCGGGTGCGCATGGCAATACCTGCGCCTCTGTGGGCCCTATCCGCGTGCAAAATCTAAAAGCGATCAGAGCCTTAGAAAGCGCGTACAACCGCTATCCCCATTTGCCTTGGGCCCTATGGGAAAACAGGAAATATCATAATTGCGGTCCGGGGCGCGCGCGCACAATGATAATTTTCACACCCGAGTAAGCTCTTTTATAGGTCAACATTTTGGAAAAAAAATTGGCTTGCTGCCCACAGCAGGAGCTTGTGTGAAAATTGTGCCGAAAGCCCTTTCAGGGGCTATTGCTCGGCACTCGGGGGACGGAAAATTTTACGCAATGCCTCACAATGAAGCACTGGTCGGGGGCTAACTTCTGGCACCAGTTTCGAGCCCGTCCGTGAAAGTGACCCGCGCAAGTTTTAGGCCGGTTCGGCTACTGTGGCCTAATGGGGCCTAATGGGAAGATCTTCTAATGCTCATAACTTTTTAATTTCCCGACGGAACGCTTTGAAATTTTCACCATTCGTAGACGGCCTCCCGTACTACAAACTGATGCCCGTGTGGGCATGATGAAAATGGTAGTTCGCGAGACGGAAGCGCGTAAAGCTTCGGGGCGGCGGACTTCCACACCCCGATAACTCGGTATCGAAACATTGTTGCGGGCGGGTGCGCATGGCAATACCTGCGCCTCTGTGGGCCCTATCCGCGTGCAAAATCTAAAAGCGATCAGAGCCTTAGAAAGCGCGTACAACCGCTATCCCCATTTGCCTTGGGCCCTATGGGAAAACAGGAAATATCATAATTGCGGTCCGGGGCGCGCGCGCACAATGATAATTTTCACACCCGAGTAAGCTCTTTTATAGGTCAACATTTTGGAAAAAAAATTGGCTTGCTGCCCACAGCAGGAGCTGAGAACCATGCATTCGGAGGTTTTCACACCCCACCCACTAATGCCCTCAAAGTTTGAGAAAACGCGACCTTCGCGAAAAGCCCCGGAACCTATTGCAAAGTGATGAGCAGTGCCCAGGAGCACCTCTCAGTCATTTGCGCAAAATTCCTTCGGCTACAAGTGGCTCAAATAAGGGCGTGAAAATTGTGCCGAAAGCCCTTTCAGGGGCTATTGCTCGGCACTCGGGGGACGGAAAATTTTACGCAATGCCTCACAATGAAGCACTGGTCGGGGGCTAACTTCTGGCACCAGTTTCGAGCCCATCCGTGAAAGTGACCCGCGCAAGTTTTAGGCCGGTTCGGCTACTGTGGCCTAATGGGGCCTAATGGGAAGATCTTCTAATGCTCATAACTTTTTAATTTCCCGACGGAACGCTTTGAAATTTTCACCATTTGTAGACGGCCTCCCGTACTACAAACTGATGCCCGTGTGGGCATGATGAAAATGGTAGTTCGCGAGACGGAAGCGCGTAAAGCTTCGGGGCGGCGGACTTCCACACCCCGATAACTCGGTATCGAAACATTGTTGCGGGCGGGTGCGCATGGCAATACCTGCGCCTCTGTGGGCCCTATCCGCGTGCAAAATCTAAAAGCGATCAGAGCCTTAGAAAGCGCGTACAACCGCTATCCCCATTTGCCTTGGGCCCTATGGGAAAACAGGAAATATCATAATTGCGGTCCGGGGCGCGCGCGCACAATGATAATTTTCACACCCGAGTAAGCTCTTTTATAGGTCAACATTTTGGAAAAAAAATTGGCTTGCTGCCCACAGCAGGAGCTGAGAACCATGCATTCGGAGGTTTTCACACCCCACCCACTAATGCCCTCAAAGTTTGAGAAAACGCGACCTTCGCGAAAAGCCCCGGAACCTATTGCAAAGTGATGAGCAGTGCCCAGGAGCACCTCTCAGTCATTTGCGCAAAATTCCTTCGGCTACAAGTGGCTCAAATAAGGGCGTGAAAATTGTGCCGAAAGCCCTTTCAGGGGCTATTGCTCGGCACTCGGGGGACGGAAAATTTTACGCAATGCCTCACAATGAAGCACTGGTCGGGGGCTAACTTCTGGCACCAGTTTCGAGCCCGTCCGTGAAAGTGACCCGCGCAAGTTTTAGGCCGGTTCGGCTACTGTGGCCTAATGGGGCCTAATGGGAAGATCTTCTAATGCTCATAACTTTTTAATTTCCCGACGGAACGCTTTGAAATTTTCACCATTTGTAGACGGCCTCCCGTACTACAAACTGATGCCCGTGTGGGCATGATGAAAATGGTAGTTCGCGAGACGGAAGCGCGTAAAGCTTCGGGGCGGCGGACTTCCACACCCCGATAACTCGGTATCGAAACATTGTTGCGGGCGGGTGCGCATGGCAATACCTGCGCCTCTGTGGGCCCTATCCGCGTGCAAAATCTAAAAGCGATCAGAGCCTTAGAAAGCGCGTACAACCGCTATCCCCATTTGCCTTGGGCCCTATGGGAAAACAGGAAATATCATAATTGCGGTCCGGGGCGCGCGCGCATAATGATAATTTTCACACCCGAGTAAGCTCTTTTATAGGTCAACATTTTGGAAAAAAAATTGGCTTGCTGCCCACAGCAGGAGCTGAGAACCATGCATTCGGAGGTTTTCACACCCCACCCACTAATGCCCTCAAAGTTTGAGAAAACGCGACCTTCGCGAAAAGCCCCGGAACCTATTGCAAAGTGATGAGCAGTGCCCAGGAGCACCTCTCAGTCATTTGCGCAAAATTCCTTCGGCTACAAGTGGCTCAAATAAGGGCGTGAAAATTGTGCTGAAAGCCCTTTCAGGGGCTATTGCTCGGCACTCGGGGGACGGAAAATTTTACGCAATGCCTCACAATGAAGCACTGGTCGGGGGCTAACTTCTGGCACCAGTTTCGAGCCCGTCCGTGAAAGTGACCCGCGCAAGTTTTAGGCCGGTTCGGCTACTGTGGCCTAATGGGGCCTAATGGGAAGATCTTCTAATGCTCATAACTTTTTAATTTCCCGACGGAACGCTTTGAAATTTTCACCATTTGTAGACGGCCTCCCGTACTACAAACTGATGCCCGTGTGGGCATGATGAAAATGGTAGTTCGCGAGACGGAAGCGCGTAAAGCTTCGGGGCGGCGGACTTCCACACCCCGATAACTCGGTATCGAAACATTGTTGCGGGGGGGTGCGCATGGCAATACCTGCGCCTCTGTGGGCCCTATCCGCGTGCAAAATCTAAAAGCGATCAGAGCCTTAGAAAGCGCGTACAACCGCTATCCCCATTTGCCTTGGGCCCTATGGGAAAACAGGAAATATCATAATTGCGGTCCGGGGCGCGCGCGCACAATGATAATTTTCACACCCGAGTAAGCTCTTTTATAGGTCAACATTTTGGAAAAAAAATTGGCTTGCTGCCCACAGCAGGAGCTGAGAACCATGCATTCGGAGGTTTTCACACCCCACCCACTAATGCCCTCAAAGTTTGAGAAAACGCGACCTTCGCGAAAAGCCCCGGAACCTATTGCAAAGTGATGAGCAGTGCCCAGGAGCACCTCTCAGTCATTTGCGCAAAATTCCTTCGGCTACAAGTGGCTCAAATAAGGGCGTGAAAATTGTGCCGAAAGCCCTTTCAGGGGCTATTGCTCGGCACTCGGGGGACGGAAAATTTTACGCAATGCCTCACAATGAAGCACTGGTCGGGGGCTAACTTCTGGCACCAGTTTCGAGCCCGTCCGTGAAAGTGACCCGCGTAAGTTTTAGGCCGGTTCGGCTACTGTGGCCTAATGGGGCCTAATGGGAAGATCTTCTAATGCTCATAACTTTTTAATTTCCCGACGGAACGCTTTGAAATTTTCACCATTTGTAGACGGCCTCCCGTACTACAAACTGATGCCCGTGTGGGCATGATGAAAATGGTAGTTCGCGAGACGGAAGCGCGTAAAGCTTCGGGGCGGCGGACTTCCACACCCCGATAACTCGGTATAGAAACATTGTTGCGGGCGGGTGCGCATGGCAATACCTGCGCCTCTGTGGGCCCTATCCGCGTGCAAAATCTAAAAGCGATCAGAGCCTTAGAAAGCGCGTACAACCGCTATCCCCATTTGCCTTGGGCCCTATGGGAAAACAGGAAATATCATAATTGCGGTCCGGGGCGCGCGCGCACAATGATAATTTTCACACCCGAGTAAGCTCTTTTATAGGTCAACATTTTGGAAAAAAAATTGGCTTGCTGCCCACAGCAGGAGCTGAGAACCATGCATTCGGAGGTTTTCACACCCCACCCACTAATGCCCTCAAAGTTTGAGAAAACGCGACCTTCGCGAAAAGCCCCGGAACCTATTGCAAAGTGATGAGCAGTGCCCAGGAGCACCTCTCAGTCATTTGCGCAAAATTCCTTCGGCTACAAGTGGCTCAAATAAGGGCGTGAAAATTGTGCCGAAAGCCCTTTCAGGGGCTATTGCTCGGCACTCGGGGGACGGAAAATTTTACGCAATGCCTCACAATGAAGCACTGGTCGGGGGCTAACTTCTGGCACCAGTTTCGAGCCCGTCCGTGAAAGTGACCCGCGCAAGTTTTAGGCCGGTTCGGCTACTGTGGCCTAATGGGGCCTAATGGGAAGATCTTCTAATGCTCATAACTTTTTAATTTCCCGACGGAACGCTTTGAAATTTTCACCATTTGTAGACGGCCTCCCGTACTACAAACTGATGCCCGTGTGGGCATGATGAAAATGGTAGTTCGCGAGACGGAAGCGCGTAAAGCTTCGGGGCGGCGGACTTCCACACCCCGATAACTCGGTATCGAAACATTGTTGCGGGCGGGTGCGCATGGCAATACCTGCGCCTCTGTGGGCCCTATCCGCGTGCAAAATCTAAAAGCGATCAGAGCCTTAGAAAGCGCGTACAACCGCTATCCCCATTTGCCTTGGGCCCTATGGGAAAACAGGAAATATCATAATTGCGGTCCGGGGCGCGCGCGCACAATGATAATTTTCACACCCGAGTAAGCTCTTTTATAGGTCAACATTTTGGAAAAAAAATTGGCTTGCTGCCCACAGCAGGAGCTGAGAACCATGCATTCGGAGGTTTTCACACCCCACCCACTAATGCCCTCAAAGTTTGAGAAAACGCGACCTTCGCGAAAAGCCCCGGAACCTATTGCAAAGTGATGAGCAGTGCCCAGGAGCACCTCTCAGTCATTTGCGCAAAATTCCTTCGGCTACAAGTGGCTCAAATAAGGGCGTGAAAATTGTGCCGAAAGCCCTTTCAGGGGCTATTGCTCGGCACTCGGGGGACGGAAAATTTTACGCAATGCCTCACAATGAAGCACTGGTCGGGGGCTAACTTCTGGCACCAGTTTCGAGCCCGTCCGTGAAAGTGACCCGCGCAAGTTTTAGGCCGGTTCGGCTACTGTGGCCTAATGGGGATAATTAGCGCTCTTTTATAGGTCAACATTTTGGAAAAAAAATTGGCTTGCTGCCCACAGCAGGAGCTGAGAACCATGCATTCGGAGGTTTTCACACCCCACCCACTAATGCCCTCAAAGTTTGAGAAAACGCGACCTTCGCGAAAAGCCCCGGAACCTATTGCAAAGTGATGAGCAGTGCCCAGGAGCACCTCTCAGTCATTTGCGCAAAATTCCTTCGGCTACAAGTGGCTCAAATAAGGGCGTGAAAATTGTGCCGAAAGCCCTTTCAGGGGCTATTGCTCGGCACTCGGGGGACGGAAAATTTTACACAATGCCTCACAATGAAGCACTGGTCGGGGGCTAACTTCTGGCACCAGTTTCGAGCCCGTCCGTGAAAGTGACCCGCGCAAGTTTTAGGCCGGTTCGGCTACTGTGGCCTAATGGGGCCTAATGGGAAGATCTTCTAATGCTCATAACTTTTTAATTTCCCGACGGAACGCTTTGAAATTTTCACCATTTGTAGACGGCCTCCCGTACTACAAACTGATGCCCGTGTGGGCATGATGAAAATGGTAGTTCGCGAGACGGAAGCGCGTAAAGCTTCGGGGCGGCGGACTTCCACACCCCGATAACTCGGTATCGAAACATTGTTGCGGGCGGGTGCGCATGGCAATACCTGCGCCTCTGTGGGCCCTATCCGCGTGCAAAATCTAAAAGCGATCAGAGCCTTAGAAAGCGCGTACAACCGCTATCCCCATTTGCCTTGGGCCCTATGGGAAAACAGGAAATATCATAATTGCGGTCCGGGGCGCGCGCGCACAATGATAATTTTCACACCCGAGTAAGCTCTTTTATAGGTCAACATTTTGGAAAAAAAATTGGCTTGCTGCCCACAGCAGGAGCTGAGAACCATGCATTCGGAGGTTTTCACACCCCACCCACTAATGCCCTCAAAGTTTGAGAAAACGCGACCTTCGCGAAAAGCCCCGGAACCTATTGCAAAGTGATGAGCAGTGCCCAGGAGCACCTCTCAGTCATTTGCGCAAAATTCCTTCGGCTACAAGTGGCTCAAATAAGGGCGTGAAAATTGTGCCGAAAGCCCTTTCAGGGGCTATTGCTCGGCACTCGGGGGACGGAAAATTTTACACAATGCCTCACAATGAAGCACTGGTCGGGGGCTAACTTCTGGCACCAGTTTCGAGCCCGTCCGTGAAAGTGACCCGCGCAAGTTTTAGGCCGGTTCGGCTACTGTGGCCTAATGGGGCCTAATGGGAAGATCTTCTAATGCTCATAACTTTTTAATTTCCCGACGGAACGCTTTGAAATTTTCACCATTTGTAGACGGCCTCCCGTACTACAAACTGATGCCCGTGTGGGCATGATGAAAATGGTAGTTCGCGAGACGGAAGCGCGTAAAGCTTCGGGGCGGCGGACTTCCACACCCCGATAACTCGGTATCGAAACATTGTTGCGGGCGGGTGCGCATGGCAATACCTGCGCCTCTGTGGGCCCTATCCGCGTGCAAAATCTAAAAGCGATCAGAGCCTTAGAAAGCGCGTACAACCGCTATCCCCATTTGCCTTGGGCCCTATGGGAAAACAGGAAATATCATAATTGCGGTCCGGGGCGCGCGCGCACAATGATAATTTTCATACCCGAGTAAGCTCTTTTATAGGTCAACATTTTGGAAAAAAAATTGGCTTGCTGCCCACAGCAGGAGCTGAGAACCATGCATTCGGAGGTTTTCACACCCCACCCACTAATGCCCTCAAAGTTTGAGAAAACGCGACCTTCGCGAAAAGCCCCGGAACCTATTGCAAAGTGATGAGCAGTGCCCAGGAGCACCTCTCAGTCATTTGCGCAAAATTCCTTCGGCTACAAGTGGCTCAAATAAGGGCGTGAAAATTGTGCCGAAAGCCCTTTCAGGGGCTATTGCTCGGCACTCGGGGGACGGAAAATTTTACGCAATGCCTCACAATGAAGCACTGGTCGGGGGCTAACTTCTGGCACCAGTTTTGAGCCCGTCCGTGAAAGTGACCCGCGCAAGTTTTAGGCCGGTTCGGCTACTGTGGCCTAATGGGGCCTAATGGGAAGATCTTCTAATGCTCATAACTTTTTAATTTCCCGACGGAACGCTTTGAAATTTTCACCATTTGTAGACGGCCTCCCGTACTACAAACTGATGCCCGTGTGGGCATGATGAAAATGGTAGTTCGCGAGACGGAAGCGCGTAAAGCTTCGGGGCGGCGGACTTCCACACCCCGATAACTCGGTATCGAAACATTGTTGCGGGCGGGTGCGCATGGCAATACCTGCGCCTCTGTGGGCCCTATCCGCGTGCAAAATCTAAAAGCGATCAGAGCCTTAGAAAGCGCGTACAACCGCTATCCCCATTTGCCTTGGGCCCTATGGGAAAACAGGAAATATCATAATTGCGGTCCGGGGCGCGCGCGCACAATGATAATTTTCACACCCGAGTAAGCTCTTTTATAGGTCAACATTTTGGAAAAAAAATTGGCTTGCTGCCCACAGCAGGAGCTGAGAACCATGCATTCGGAGGTTTTCACACCCCACCCACTAATGCCCTCAAAGTTTGAGAAAACGCGACCTTCGCGAAAAGCCCCGGAACCTATTGCAAAGTGATGAGCAGTGCCCAGGAGCACCTCTCAGTCATTTGCGCAAAATTCCTTCGGCTACAAGTGGCTCAAATAAGGGCGTGAAAATTGTGCCGAAAGCCCTTTCAGGGGCTATTGCTCGGCACTCGGGGGACGGAAAATTTTACGCAATGCCTCACAATGAAGCACTGGTCGGGGGCTAACTTCTGGCACCAGTTTCGAGCCCGTCCGTGAAAGTGACCCGCGCAAGTTTTAGGCCGGTTCGGCTACTGTGGCCTAATGGGGCCTAATGGGAAGATCTTCTAATGCTCATAACTTTTTAATTTCCCGACGGAACGCTTTGAAATTTTCACCATTTGTAGACGGCCTCCCGTACTACAAACTGATGCCCGTGTGGGCATGATGAAAATGGTAGTTCGCGAGACGGAAGCGCGTAAAGCTTCGGGGCGGCGGACTTCCACACCCCGATAACTCGGTATCGAAACATTGTTGCGGGCGGGTGCGCATGGCAATACCTGCGCCTCTGTGGGCCCTATCCGCGTGCAAAATCTAAAAGCGATCAGAGCCTTAGAAAGCGCGTACAACCGCTATCCCCATTTGCCTTGGGCCCTATGGGAAAACAGGAAATATCATAATTGCGGTCCGGGGCGCGCGCGCACAATGATAATTTTCACACCCGAGTAAGCTCTTTTATAGGTCAACATTTTGGAAAAAAAATTGGCTTGCTGCCCACAGCAGGAGCTGAGAACCATGCATTCGGAGGTTTTCACACCCCACCCACTAATGCCCTCAAAGTTTGAGAAAACGCGACCTTCGCGAAAAGCCCCGGAACCTATTGCAAAGTGATGAGCAGTGCCCAGGAGCACCTCTCAGTCATTTGCGCAAAATTCCTTCGGCTACAAGTGGCTCAAATAAGGGCGTGAAAATTGTGCCGAAAGCCCTTTCAGGGGCTATTGCTCGGCACTCGGGGGACGGAAAATTTTACGCAATGCCTCACAATGAAGCACTGGTCGGGGGCTAACTTCTGGCACCAGTTTCGAGCCCGTCCGTGAAAGTGACCCGCGCAAGTTTTAGGCCGGTTCGGCTACTGTGGCCTAATGGGGCCTAATGGGAAGATCTTCTAATGCTCATAACTTTTTAATTTCCCGACGGAACGCTTTGAAATTTTCACCATTTGTAGACGGCCTCCCGTACTACAAACTGATGCCCGTGTGGGCATGATGAAAATGGTAGTTCGCGAGACGGAAGCGCGTAAAGCTTCGGGGCGGCGGACTTCCACACCCCGATAACTCGGTATCGAAACATTGTTGCGGGCGGGTGCGCATGGCAATACCTGCGCCTCTGTGGGCCCTATCCGCGTGCAAAATCTAAAAGCGATCAGAGCCTTAGAAAGCGCGTACAACCGCTATCCCCATTTGCCTTGGGCCCTATGGGAAAACAGGAAATATCATAATTGCGGTCCGGGGCGCGCGCGCACAATGATAATTTTCACACCCGAGTAAGCTCTTTTATAGGTCAACATTTTGGAAAAAAAATTGGCTTGCTGCCCACAGCAGGAGCTGAGAACCATGCATTCGGAGGTTTTCACACCCCACCCACTAATGCCCTCAAAGTTTGAGAAAACGCGACCTTCGCGAAAAGCCCCGGAACCTATTGCAAAGTGATGAGCAGTGCCCAGGAGCACCTCTCAGTCATTTGCGCAAAATTCCTTCGGCTACAAGTGGCTCAAATAAGGGCGTGAAAATTGTGCCGAAAGCCCTTTCAGGGGCTATTGCTCGGCACTCGGGGGACGGAAAATTTTACGCAATGCCTCACAATGAAGCACTGGTCGGGGGCTAACTTCTGGCACCAGTTTCGAGCCTGTCCGTGAAAGTGACCCGCGCAAGTTTTAGGCCGGTTCGGCTACTGTGGCCTAATGGGGCCTAATGGGAAGATCTTCTAATGCTCATAACTTTTTAATTTCCCGACGGAACGCTTTGAAATTTTCACCATTTGTAGACGGCCTCCCGTACTACAAACTGATGCCCGTGTGGGCATGATGAAAATGGTAGTTCGCGAGACGGAAGCGCGTAAAGCTTCGGGGCGGCGGACTTCCACACCCCGATAACTCGGTATCGAAACATTGTTGCGGGTGGGTGCGCATGGCAATACCTGCGCCTCTGTGGGCCCTATCCGCGTGCAAAATCTAAAAGCGATCAGAGCCTTAGAAAGCGCGTACAACCGCTATCCCCATTTGCCTTGGGCCCTATGGGAAAACAGGAAATATCATAATTGCGGTCCGGGGCGCGCGCGCACAATGATAATTTTCACACCCGAGTAAGCTCTTTTATAGGTCAACATTTTGGAAAAAAAATTGGCTTGCTGCCCACAGCAGGAGCTGAGAACCATGCATTCGGAGGTTTTCACACCCCACCCACTAATGCCCTCAAAGTTTGAGAAAACGCGACCTTCGCGAAAAGCCCCGGAACCTATTGCAAAGTGATGAGCAGTGCCCAGGAGCACCTCTCAGTCATTTGCGCAAAATTCCTTCGGCTACAAGTGGCTCAAATAAGGGCGTGAAAATTGTGCCGAAAGCCCTTTCAGGGGCTATTGCTCGGCACTCGGGGGACGGAAAATTTTACGCAATGCCTCACAATGAAGCACTGGTCGGGGGCTAACTTCTGGCACCAGTTTCGAGCCCGTCCGTGAAAGTGACCCGCGCAAGTTTTAGGCCGGTTCGGCTACTGTGGCCTAATGGGGCCTAATGGGAAGATCTTCTAATGCTCATAACTTTTTAATTTCCCGACGGAACGCTTTGAAATTTTCACCATTTGTAGACGGCCTCCCGTACTACAAACTGATGCCCGTGTGGGCATGATGAAAATGGTAGTTCGCGAGACGGAAGCGCGTAAAGCTTCGGGGCGGCGGACTTCCACACCCCGATAACTCGGTATCGAAACATTGTTGCGGGCGGGTGCGCATGGCAATACCTGCGCCTCTGTGGGCCCTATCCGCGTGCAAAATCTAAAAGCGATCAGAGCCTTAGAAAGCGCGTACAACCGCTATCCCCATTTGCCTTGGGCCCTATGGAAAACAGGAAATATCATAATTGCGGTCCGGGGCGCGCGCGCACAATGATAATTTTCACACCCGAGTAAGCTCTTTTATAGGTCAACATTTTGGAAAAAAAATTGGCTTGCTGCCCACAGCAGGAGCTGAGAACCATGCATTCGGAGGTTTTCACACCCCACCCACTAATGCCCTCAAAGTTTGAGAAAACGCGACCTTCGTGAAAAGCCCCGGAACCTATTGCAAAGTGATGAGCAGTGCCCAGGAGCACCTCTCAGTCATTTGCGCAAAATTCCTTCGGCTACAAGTGGCTCAAATAAGGGCGTGAAAATTGTGCCGAAAGCCCTTTCAGGGGCTATTGCTCGGCACTCGGGGGACGGAAAATTTTACGCAATGCCTCACAATGAAGCACTGGTCGGGGGCTAACTTCTGGCACCAGTTTCGAGCCCGTCCGTGAAAGTGACCCGCGCAAGTTTTAGGCCGGTTCGGCTACTGTGGCCTAATGGGGCCTAATGGGAAGATCTTCTAATGCTCATAACTTTTTAATTTCCCGACGGAACGCTTTGAAATTTTCACCATTTGTAGACGGCCTCCCGAACTACAAACTGATGCCCGTGTGGGCATGATGAAAATGGTAGTTCGCGAGACGGAAGCGCGTAAAGCTTCGGGGCGGCGGACTTCCACACCCCGATAACTCGGTATCGAAACATTGTTGCGGGCGGGTGCGCATGGCAATACCTGCGCCTCTGTGGGCCCTATCCGCGTGCAAAATCTAAAAGCGATCAGAGCCTTAGAAAGCGCGTACAACCGCTATCCCCATTTGCCTTGGGCCCTATGGGAAAACAGGAAATATCATAATTGCGGTCCGGGGCGCGCGCGCACAATGATAATTTTCACACCCGAGTAAGCTCTTTTATAGGTCAACATTTTGGAAAAAAAATTGGCTTGCTGCCCACAGCAGGAGCTGAGAACCATGCATTCGGAGGTTTTCACACCCCACCCACTAATGCCCTCAAAGTTTGAGAAAACGCGACCTTCGCGAAAAGCCCCGGAACCTATTGCAAAGTGATGAGCAGTGCCCAGGAGCACCTCTCAGTCATTTGCGCAAAATTCCTTCGGCTACAAGTGGCTCAAATAAGGGCGTGAAAATTGTGCCGAAAGCCCTTTCAGGGGCTATTGCTCGGCACTCGGGGGACGGAAAATTTTACGCAATGCCTCACAATGAAGCACTGGTCGGGGGCTAACTTCTGGCACCAGTTTCGAGCCCGTCCGTGAAAGTGACCCGCGCAAGTTTTAGGCCGGTTCGACTACTGTGGCCTAATGGGGCCTAATGGGAAGATCTTCTAATGCTCATAACTTTTTAATTTCCCGACGGAACGCTTTGAAATTTTCACCATTTGTAGACGGCCTCCCGTACTACAAACTGATGCCCGTGTGGGCATGATGAAAATGGTAGTTCGCGAGACGGAAGCGCGTAAAGCTTCGGGGCGGCGGACTTCCACACCCCGATAACTCGGTATCGAAACATTGTTGCGGGCGGGTGCGCATGGCAATACCTGCGCCTCTGTGGGCCCTATCCGCGTGCAAAATCTAAAAGCGATCAGAGCCTTAGAAAGCGCGTACAACCGCTATCCCCATTTGCCTTGGGCCCTATGGGAAAACAGGAAATATCATAATTGCGGTCCGGGGCGCGCGCGCACAATGATAATTTTCACACCCGAGTAAGCTCTTTTATAGGTCAACATTTTGGAAAAAAAATTGGCTTGCTGCCCACAGCAGGAGCTGAGAACCATGCATTCGGAGGTTTTCACACCCCACCCACTAATGCCCTCAAAGTTTGAGAAAACGCGACCTTCGCGAAAAGCCCCGGAACCTATTGCAAAGTGATGAGCAGTGCCCAGGAGCACCTCTCAGTCATTTGCGCAAAATTCCTTCGGCTACAAGTGGCTCAAATAAGGGCGTGAAAATTGTGCCGAAAGCCCTTTCAGGGGCTATTGCTCGGCACTCGGGGGACGGAAAATTTTACGCAATGCCTCACAATGAAGCACTGGTCGGGGGCTAACTTCTGGCACCAGTTTCGAGCCCGTCCGTGAAAGTGACCCGCGCAAGTTTTAGGCCGGTTCGGCTACTGTGGCCTAATGGGGCCTAATGGGAAGATCTTCTAATGCTCATAACTTTTTAATTTCCCGACGGAACGCTTTGAAATTTTCACCATTTGTAGACGGCCTCCCGTACTACAAACTGATGCCCGTGTGGGCATGATGAAAATGGTAGTTCGCGAGACGGAAGCGCGTAAAGCTTCGGGGCGGCGGACTTCCACACCCCGATAACTCGGTATCGAAACATTGTTGCGGGCGGGTGCGCATGGCAATACCTGCGCCTCTGTGGGCCCTATCCGCGTGCAAAATCTAAAAGCGATCAGAGCCTTAGAAAGCGCGTACAACCGCTATCCCCATTTGCCTTGGGCCCTATGGGAAAACAGGAAATATCATAATTGCGGTCCGGGGCGCGCGCGCACAATGATAATTTTCACACCCGAGTAAGCTCTTTTATAGGTCAACATTTTGGAAAAAAAATTGGCTTGCTGCCCACAGCAGGAGCTGAGAACCATGCATTCGGAGGTTTTCACACCCCACCCACTAATGCCCTCAAAGTTTGAGAAAACGCGACCTTCGCGAAAAGCCCCGGAACCTATTGCAAAGTGATGAGCAGTGCCCAGGAGCACCTCTCAGTCATTTGCGCAAAATTCCTTCGGCTACAAGTGGCTCAAATAAGGGCGTGAAAATTGTGCCGAAAGCCCTTTCAGGGGCTATTGCTCGGCACTCGGGGGACGGAAAATTTTACGCAATGCCTCACAATGAAGCACTGGTCGGGGGCTAACTTCTGGCACCAGTTTCGAGCCCGTCCGTGAAAGTGACCCGCGCAAGTTTTAGGCCGGTTCGGCTACTGTGGCCTAATGGGGCCTAATGGGAAGATCTTCTAATGCTCATAACTTTTTAATTTCCCGACGGAACGCTTTGAAATTTTCACCATTTGTAGACGGCCTCCCGTACTACAAACTGATGCCCGTGTGGGCATGATGAAAATGGTAGTTCGCGAGACGGAAGCGCGTAAAGCTTCGGGGCGGCGGACTTCCACACCCCGATAACTCGGTATCGAAACATTGTTGCGGGCGGGTGCGCATGGCAATACCTGCGCCTCTGTGGGCCCTATCCGCGTGCAAAATCTAAAAGCGATCAGAGCCTTAGAAAGCGCGTACAACCGCTATCCCCATTTGCCTTGGGCCCTATGGGAAAACAGGAAATATCATAATTGCGGTCCGGGGCGCACGCGCACTATGATAATTTTCACACCCGAGTAAGCTCTTTTATAGGTCAACATTTTGGAAAAAAAATTGGCTTGCTGCCCACAGCAGGAGCTGAGAACCATGCATTCGGAGGTTTTCACACCCCACCCACTAATGCCCTCAAAGTTTGAGAAAACGCGACCTTCGCGAAAAGCCCCGGAACCTATTGCAAAGTGATGAGCAGTGCCCAGGAGCACCTCTCAGTCATTTGCGCAAAATTCCTTCGGCTACAAGTGGCTCAAATAAGGGCGTGAAAATTGTGCCGAAAGCCCTTTCAGGGGCTATTGCTCGGCACTCGGGGGACGGAAAATTTTACGCAATGCCTCACAATGAAGCACTGGTCGGGGGCTAACTTCTGGCACCAGTTTCGAGCCCGTCCGTGAAAGTGACCCGCGCAAGTTTTAGGCCGGTTCGGTTACTGTGGCCTAATGGGGCCTAATGGGAAGATCTTCTAATGCTCATAACTTTTTAATTTCCCGACGGAACGCTTTGAAATTTTCACCATTTGTAGACGGCCTCCCGTACTACAAACTGATGCCCGTGTGGGCATGATGAAAATGGTAGTTCGCGAGACGGAAGCGCGTAAAGCTTCGGGGCGGCGGACTTCCACACCCCGATAACTCGGTATCGAAACATTGTTGCGGGCGGGTGCGCATGGCAATACCTGCGCCTCTGTGGGCCCTATCCGCGTGCAAAATCTAAAAGCGATCAGAGCCTTAGAAAGCGCGTACAACCGCTATCCCCATTTGCCTTGGGCCCTATGGGAAAACAGGAAATATCATAATTGCGGTCCGGGGCGCGCGCGCACAATGATAATTTTCACACCCGAGTAAGCTCTTTTATAGGTCAACATTTTGGAAAAAAAATTGGCTTGCTGCCCACAGCAGGAGCTGAGAACCATGCATTCGGAGGTTTTCACACCCCACCCACTAATGCCCTCAAAGTTTGAGAAAACGCGACCTTCGCGAAAAGCCCCGGAACCTATTGCAAAGTGATGAGCAGTGCCCAGGAGCACCTCTCAGTCATTTGCGCAAAATTCCTTCGGCTACAAGTGGCTCAAATAAGGGCGTGAAAATTGTGCCGAAAGCCCTTTCAGGGGCTATTGCTCGGCACTCGGGGGACGGAAAATTTTACGCAATGCCTCACAATGAAGCACTGGTCGGGGGCTAACTTCTGGCACCAGTTTCGAGCCCGTCCGTGAAAGTGACCCGCGCAAGTTTTAGGCCGGTTCGCCTACTGTGGCCTAATGGGGCCTAATGGGAAGATCTTCTAATGCTCATAACTTTTTAATTTCCCGACGGAACGCTTTGAAATTTTCACCATTTGTAGACGGCCTCCCGTACTACAAACTGATGCCCGTGTGGGCATGATGAAAATGGTAGTTCGCGAGACGGAAGCGCGTAAAGCTTCGGGGCGGCGGACTTCCACACCCCGATAACTCGGTATCGAAACATTGTTGCGGGCGGGTGCGCATGGCAATACCTGCGCCTCTGTGGGCCCTATCCGCGTGCAAAATCTAAAAGCGATCAGAGCCTTAGAAAGCGCGTACAACCGCTATCCCCATTTGCCTTGGGCCCTATGGGAAAACAGGAAATATCATAATTGCGGTCCGGGGCGCGCGCGCACAATGATAATTTTCACACCCGAGTAAGCTCTTTTATAGGTCAACATTTTGGAAAAAAAATTGGCTTGCTGCCCACAGCAGGAGCTGAGAACCATGCATTCGGAGGTTTTCACACCCCACCCACTAATGCCCTCAAAGTTTGAGAAAACGCGACCTTCGCGAAAAGCCCCGGAACCTATTGCAAAGTGATGAGCAGTGCCCAGGAGCACCTCTCAGTCATTTGCGCAAAATTCCTTCGGCTACAAGTGGCTCAAATAAGGGCGTGAAAATTGTGCCGAAAGCCCTTTCAGGGGCTATTGCTCGGCACTCGGGGGACGGAAAATTTTACGCAATGCCTCACAATGAAGCACTGGTCGGGGGCTAACTTCTGGCACCAGTTTCGAGCCCGTCCGTGAAAGTGACCCGCGCAAGTTTTAGGCCGGTTCGGCTACTGTGGCCTAATGGGGCCTAATGGGAAGATCTTCTAATGCTCATAACTTTTTAATTTCCCGACGGAACGCTTTGAAATTTTCACCATTTGTAGACGGCCTCCCGTACTACAAACTGATGCCCGTGTGGGCATGATGAAAATGGTAGTTCGCGAGACGGAAGCGCGTAAAGCTTCGGGGCGGCGGACTTCCACACCCCGATAACTCGGTATCGAAACATTGTTGCGGGCGGGTGCGCATGGCAATACCTGCGCCTCTGTGGGCCCTATCCGCGTGCAAAATCTAAAAGCGATCAGAGCCTTAGAAAGCGCGTACAACCGCTATCCCCATTTGCCTTGGGCCCTATGGGAAAACAGGAAATATCATAATTGCGGTCCGGGGCGCGCGCGCACAATGATAATTTTCACACCCGAGTAAGCTCTTTTATAGGTCAACATTTTGGAAAAAAAATTGGCTTGCTGCCCACAGCAGGAGCTGAGAACCATGCATTCGGAGGTTTTCACACCCCACCCACTAATGCCCTCAAAGTTTGAGAAAACGCGACCTTCGCGAAAAGCCCCGGAACCTATTGCAAAGTGATGAGCAGTGCCCAGGAGCACCTCTCAGTCATTTGCGCAAAATTCCTTCGGCTACAAGTGGCTCAAATAAGGGCGTGAAAATTGTGCCGAAAGCCCTTTCAGGGGCTATTGCTCGGCACTCGGGGGACGGAAAATTTTACGCAATGCCTCACAATGAAGCACTGGTCGGGGGCTAACTTCTGGCACCAGTTTCGAGCCCGTCCGTGAAAGTGACCCGCGCAAGTTTTAGGCCGGTTCGGCTACTGTGGCCTAATGGGGCCTAATGGGAAGATCTTCTAATGCTCATAACTTTTTAATTTCCCGACGGAACGCTTTGAAATTTTCACCATTTGTAGACGGCCTCCCGTACTACAAACTGATGCCCGTGTGGGCATGATGAAAATGGTAGTTCGCGAGACGGAAGCGCGTAAAGCTTCGGGGCGGCGGACTTCCACACCCCGATAACTCGGTATCGAAACATTGTTGCGGGCGGGTGCGCATGGCAATACCTGCGCCTCTGTGGGCCCTATCCGCGTGCAAAATCTAAAAGAGATCAGAGCCTTAGAAAGCGCGTACAACCGCTATCCCCATTTGCCTTGGGCCCTATGGGAAAACAGGAAATATCATAATTGCGGTCCGGGGCGCGCGCGCACAATGATAATTTTCACACCCGAGTAAGCTCTTTTATAGGTCAACATTTTGGAAAAAAAATTGGCTTGCTGCCCACAGCAGGAGCTGAGAACCATGCATTCGGAGGTTTTCACACCCCACCCACTAATGCCCTCAAAGTTTGAGAAAACGCGACCTTCGCGAAAAGCCCCGGAACCTATTGCAAAGTGATGAGCAGTGCCCAGGAGCACCTCTCAGTCATTTGCGCAAAATTCCTTCGGCTACAAGTGGCTCAAATAAGGGCGTGAAAATTGTGCCGAAAGCCCTTTCAGGGGCTATTGCTCGGCACTCGGGGGACGGAAAATTTTACGCAATGCCTCACAATGAAGCACTGGTCGGGGGCTAACTTCTGGCACCAGTTTCGAGCCCGTCCGTGAAAGTGACCCGCGCAAGTTTTAGGCCGGTTCGGCTACTGTGGCCTAATGGGGCCTAATGGGAAGATCTTCTAATGCTCATAACTTTTTAATTTCCCGAGGGAACGCTTTGAAATTTTCACCATTTGTAGACGGCCTCCCGTACTACAAACTGATGCCCGTGTGGGCATGATGAAAATGGTAGTTCGCGAGACGGAAGCGCGTAAAGCTTCGGGGCGGCGGACTTCCACACCCCGATAACTCGGTATCGAAACATTGTTGCGGGCGGGTGCGCATGGCAATACCTGCGCCTCTGTGGGCCCTATCCGCGTGCAAAATCTAAAAGCGATCAGAGCCTTAGAAAGCGCGTACAACCGCTATCCCCATTTGCCTTGGGCCCTATGGGAAAACAGGAAATATCATAATTGCGGTCCGGGGCGCGCGCGCACAATGATAATTTTCACACCCGAGTAAGCTCTTTTATAGGTCAACATTTTGGAAAAAAAATTGGCTTGCTGCCCACAGCAGGAGCTGAGAACCATGCATTCGGAGGTTTTCACACCCCACCCACTAATGCCCTCAAAGTTTGAGAAAACGCGACCTTCGCGAAAAGCCCCGGAACCTATTGCAAAGTGATGAGCAGTGCCCAGGAGCACCTCTCAGTCATTTGCGCAAAATTCCTTCGGCTACAAGTGGCTCAAATAAGGGCGTGAAAATTGTGCCGAAAGCCCTTTCAGGGGCTATTGCTCGGCACTCGGGGGACGGAAAATTTTACGCAATGCCTCACAATGAAGCACTGGTCGGGGGCTAACTTCTGGCACCAGTTTCGAGCCCGTCCGTGAAAGTGACCCGCGCAAGTTTTAGGCCGGTTCGGCTACTGTGGCCTAATGGGGCCTAATGGGAAGATCTTCTAATGCTCATAACTTTTTAATTTCCCGACGGAACGCTTTGAAATTTTCACCATTTGTAGACGGCCTCCCGTACTACAAACTGATGCCCGTGTGGGCATGATGAAAATGGTAGTTCGCGAGACGGAAGCGCGTAAAGCTTCGGGGCGGCGGACTTCCACACCCCGATAACTCGGTATCGAAACATTGTTGCGGGCGGGTGCGCATGGCAATACCTGCGCCTCTGTGGGCCCTATCCGCGTGCAAAATCTAAAAGAGATCAGAGCCTTAGAAAGCGCGTACAACCGCTATCCCCATTTGCCTTGGGCCCTATGGGAAAACAGGAAATATCATAATTGCGGTCCGGGGCGCGCGCGCACAATGATAATTTTCACACCCGAGTAAGCTCTTTTATAGGTCAACATTTTGGAAAAAAAATTGGCTTGCTGCCCACAGCAGGAGCTGAGAACCATGCATTCGGAGGTTTTCACACCCCACCCACTAATGCCCTCAAAGTTTGAGAAAACGCGACCTTCGCGAAAAGCCCCGGAACCTATTGCAAAGTGATGAGCAGTGCCCAGGAGCACCTCTCAGTCATTTGCGCAAAATTCCTTCGGCTACAAGTGGCTCAAATAAGGGCGTGAAAATTGTGCCGAAAGCCCTTTCAGGGGCTATTGCTCGGCACTCGGGGGACGGAAAATTTTATGCAATGCCTCACAATGAAGCACTGGTCGGGGGCTAACTTCTGGCACCAGTTTCGAGCCCGTCCGTGAAAGTGACCCGCGCAAGTTTTAGGCCGGTTCGGCTACTGTGGCCTAATGGGGCCTAATGGGAAGATCTTCTAATGCTCATAACTTTTTAATTTCCCGACGGAACGCTTTGAAATTTTCACCATTTGTAGACGGCCTCCCGTACTACAAACTGATGCCCGTGTGGGCATGATGAAAATGGTAGTTCGCGAGACGGAAGCGCGTAAAGCTTCGGGGCGGCGGACTTCCACACCCCGATAACTCGGTATCGAAACATTGTTGCGGGCGGGTGCGCATGGCAATACCTGCGCCTCTGTGGGCCCTATCCGCGTGCAAAATCTAAAAGCGATCAGAGCCTTAGAAAGCGCGTACAACCGCTATCCCCATTTGCCTTGGGCCCTATGGGAAAACAGGAAATATCATAATTGCGGTCCGGGGCGCGCGCGCACAATGATAATTTTCACACCCGAGTAAGCTCTTTTATAGGTCAACATTTTGGAAAAAAAATTGGCTTGCTGCCCACAGCAGGAGCTGAGAACCATGCATTCGGAGGTTTTCACACCCCACCCACTAATGCCCTCAAAGTTTGAGAAAACGCGACCTTCGCGAAAAGCCCCGGAACCTATTGCAAAGTGATGAGCAGTGCCCAGGAGCACCTCTCAGTCATTTGCGCAAAATTCCTTCGGCTACAAGTGGCTCAAATAAGGGCGTGAAAATTGTGCCGAAAGCCCTTTCAGGGGCTATTGCTCGGCACTCGGGGGACGGAAAATTTTACGCAATGCCTCACAATGAAGCACTGGTCGGGGGCTAACTTCTGGCACCAGTTTCGAGCCCGTCCGTGAAAGTGACCCGCGCAAGTTTTAGGCCGGTTCGCCTACTGTGGCCTAATGGGGCCTAATGGGAAGATCTTCTAATGCTCATAACTTTTTAATTTCCCGACGGAACGCTTTGAAATTTTCACCATTTGTAGACGGCCTCCCGTACTACAAACTGATGCCCGTGTGGGCATGATGAAAATGGTAGTTCGCGAGACGGAAGCGCGTAAAGCTTCGGGGCGGCGGACTTCCACACCCCGATAACTCGGTATCGAAACATTGTTGCGGGCGGGTGCGCATGGCAATACCTGCGCCTCTGTGGGCCCTATCCGCATGCAAAATCTAAAAGCGATCAGAGCCTTAGAAAGCGCGTACAACCGCTATCCCCATTTGCCTTGGGCCCTATGGGAAAACAGGAAATATCATAATTGCGGTCCGGGGCGCGCGCGCACAATGATAATTTTCACACCCGAGTAAGCTCTTTTATAGGTCAACATTTTGGAAAAAAAATTGGCTTGCTGCCCACAGCAGGAGCTGAGAACCATGCATTCGGAGGTTTTCACACCCCACCCACTAATGCCCTCAAAGTTTGAGAAAACGCGACCTTCGCGAAAAGCCCCGGAACCTATTGCAAAGTGATGAGCAGTGCCCAGGAGCACCTCTCAGTCATTTGCGCAAAATTCCTTCGGCTACAAGTGGCTCAAATAAGGGCGTGAAAATTGTGCCGAAAGCCCTTTCAGGGGCTATTGCTCGGCACTCGGGGGACGGAAAATTTTACGCAATGCCTCACAATGAAGCACTGGTCGGGGGCTAACTTCTGGCACCAGTTTCGAGCCCGTCCGTGAAAGTGACCCGCGCAAGTTTTAGGCCGGTTCGGCTACTGTGGCCTAATGGGGCCTAATGGGAAGATCTTCTAATGCTCATAACTTTTTAATTTCCCGACGGAACGCTTTGAAATTTTCACCATTTGTAGACGGCCTCCCGTACTACAAACTGATGCCCGTGTGGGCATGATGAAAATGGTAGTTCGCGAGACGGAAGCGCGTAAAGCTTCGGGGCGGCGGACTTCCACACCCCGATAACTCGGTATCGAAACATTGTTGCGGGCGGGTGCGCATGGCAATACCTGCGCCTCTGTGGGCCCTATCCGCGTGCAAAATCTAAAAGCGATCAGAGCCTTAGAAAGCGCGTACAACCGCTATCCCCATTTGCCTTGGGCCCTATGGGAAAACAGGAAATATCATAATTGCGGTCCGGGGCGCGCGCGCACAATGATAATTTTCACACCCGAGTAAGCTCTTTTATAGGTCAACATTTTGGAAAAAAAATTGGCTTGCTGCCCACAGCAGGAGCTGAGAACCATGCATTCGGAGGTTTTCACACCCCACCCACTAATGCCCTCAAAGTTTGAGAAAACGCGACCTTCGCGAAAAGCCCCGGAACCTATTGCAAAGTGATGAGCAGTGCCCAGGAGCACCTCTCAGTCATTTGCGCAAAATTCCTTCGGCTACAAGTGGCTCAAATAAGGGCGTGAAAATTGTGCCGAAAGCCCTTTCAGGGGCTATTGCTCGGCACTCGGGGGACGGAAAATTTTACGCAATGCCTCACAATGAAGCACTGGTCGGGGGCTAACTTCTGGCACCAGTTTCGAGCCCGTCCGTGAAAGTGACCCGCGCAAGTTTTAGGCCGGTTCGGCTACTGTGGCCTAATGGGGCCTAATGGGAAGATCTTCTAATGCTCATAACTTTTTAATTTCCCGACGGAACGCTTTGAAATTTTCACCATTTGTAGACGGCCTCCCGTACTACAAACTGATGCCCGTGTGGGCATGATGAAAATGGTAGTTCGCGAGACGGAAGCGCGTAAAGCTTCGGGGCGGCGGACTTCCACACCCCGATAACTCGGTATCGAAACATTGTTGCGGGCGGGTGCGCATGGCAATACCTGCGCCTCTGTGGGCCCTATCCGCGTGCAAAATCTAAAAGCGATCAGAGCCTTAGAAAGCGCGTACAACCGCTATCCCCATTTGCCTTGGGCCCTATGGGAAAACAGGAAATATCATAATTGCGGTCCGGGGCGCGCGCGCACAATGATAATTTTCACACCCGAGTAAGCTCTTTTATAGGTCAACATTTTGGAAAAAAAATTGGCTTGCTGCCCACAGCAGGAGCTGAGAACCATGCATTCGGAGGTTTTCACACCCCACCCACTAATGCCCTCAAAGTTTGAGAAAACGCGACCTTCGCGAAAAGCCCCGGAACCTATTGCAAAGTGATGAGCAGTGCCCAGGAGCACCTCTCAGTCATTTGCGCAAAATTCCTTCGGCTACAAGTGGCTCAAATAAGGGCGTGAAAATTGTGCCGAAAGCCCTTTCAGGGGCTATTGCTCGGCACTCGGGGGACGGAAAATTTTACGCAATGCCTCACAATGAAGCACTGGTCGGGGGCTAACTTCTGGCACCAGTTTCGAGCCCGTCCGTGAAAGTGACCCGCGCAAGTTTTAGGCCGGTTCGGCTACTGTGGCCTAATGGGGCCTAATGGGAAGATCTTCTAATGCTCATAACTTTTTAATTTCCCGACGGAACGCTTTGAAATTTTCACCATTTGTAGACGGCCTCCCGTACTACAAACTGATGCCCGTGTGGGCATGATGAAAATGGTAGTTCGCGAGACGGAAGCGCGTAAAGCTTCGGGGCGGCGGACTTCCACACCCCGATAACTCGGTATCGAAACATTGTTGCGGGCGGGTGCGCATGGCAATACCTGCGCCTCTGTGGGCCCTATCCGCGTGCAAAATCTAAAAGCGATCAGAGCCTTAGAAAGCGCGTACAACCGCTATCCCCATTTGCCTTGGGCCCTATGGGAAAACAGGAAATATCATAATTGCGGTCCGGGGCGCGCGCGCACAATGATAATTTTCACACCCGAGTAAGCTCTTTTATAGGTCAACATTTTGGAAAAAAAATTGGCTTGCTGCCCACAGCAGGAGCTGAGAACCATGCATTCGGAGGTTTTCACACCCCACCCACTAATGCCCTCAAAGTTTGAGAAAACGCGACCTTCGCGAAAAGCCCCGGAACCTATTGCAAAGTGATGAGCAGTGCCCAGGAGCACCTCTCAGTCATTTGCGCAAAATTCCTTCGGCTACAAGTGGCTCAAATAAGGGCGTGAAAATTGTGCCGAAAGCCCTTTCAGGGGCTATTGCTCGGCACTCGGGGGACAGAAAATTTTACGCAATGCCTCACAATGAAGCACTGGTCGGGGGCTAACTTCTGGCACCAGTTTTGAGCCCGTCCGTGAAAGTGACCCGCGCAAGTTTTAGGCCGGTTCGGCTACTGTGGCCTAATGGGGCCTAATGGGAAGATCTTCTAATGCTCATAACTTTTTAATTTCCCGACGGAACGCTTTGAAATTTTCACCATTTGTAGACGGCCTCCCGTACTACAAACTGATGCCCGTGTGGGCATGATGAAAATGGTAGTTCGCGAGACGGAAGCGCGTAAAGCTTCGGGGCGGCGGACTTCCACACCCCGATAACTCGGTATCGAAACATTGTTGCGGGCGGGTGCGCATGGCAATACCTGCGCCTCTGTGGGCCCTATCCGCGTGCAAAATCTAAAAGCGATCAGAGCCTTAGAAAGCGCGTACAACCGCTATCCCCATTTGCCTTGGGCCCTATGGGAAAACAGGAAATATCATAATTGCGGTCCCGGGCGCGCGCGCACAATGATAATTTTCACACCCGAGTAAGCTCTTTTATAGGTCAACATTTTGGAAAAAAAATTGGCTTGCTGCCCACAGCAGGAGCTGAGAACCATGCATTCGGAGGTTTTCACACCCCACCCACTAATGCCCTCAAAGTTTGAGAAAACGCGACCTTCGCGAAAAGCCCCGGAACCTATTGCAAAGTGATGAGCAGTGCCCAGGAGCACCTCTCAGTCATTTGCGCAAAATTCCTTCGGCTACAAGTGGCTCAAATAAGGGCGTGAAAATTGTGCCGAAAGCCCTTTCAGGGGCTATTGCTCGGCACTCGGGGGACGGAAAATTTTACGCAATGCCTCACAATGAAGCACTGGTCGGGGGCTAACTTCTGGCACCAGTTTCGAGCCCGTCCGTGAAAGTGACCCGCGCAAGTTTTAGGCCAGTTCGGCTACTGTGGCCTAATGGGGCCTAATGGGAAGATCTTCTAATGCTCATAACTTTTTAATTTCCCGACGGAACGCTTTGAAATTTTCACCATTTGTAGACGGCCTCCCGTACTACAAACTGATGCCCGTGTGGGCATGATGAAAATGGTAGTTCGCGAGACGGAAGCGCGTAAAGCTTCGGGGCGGCGGACTTCCACACCCCGATAACTCAGTATCGAAACATTGTTGCGGGCGGGTGCGCATGGCAATACCTGTGCCTCTGTGGGCCCTATCCGCGTGCAAAATCTAAAAGCGATCAGAGCCTTAGAAAGCGCGTACAACCGCTATCCCCATTTGCCTTGGGCCCTATGGGAAAACAGGAAATATCATAATTGCGGTCCGGGGCGCGCGCGCACAATGATAATTTTCACACCCGAGTAAGCTCTTTTATAGGTCAACATTTTGGAAAAAAAATTGGCTTGCTGCCCACAGCAGGAGCTGAGAACCATGCATTCGGAGGTTTTCACACCCCACCCACTAATGCCCTCAAAGTTTGAGAAAACGCGACCTTCGCGAAAAGCCCCGGAACCTATTGCAAGGTGATGAGCAGTGCCCAGGAGCACCTCTCAGTCATTTGCGCAAAATTCCTTCGGCTACAAGTGGCTCAAATAAGGGCGTGAAAATTGTGCCGAAAGCCCTTTCAGGGGCTATTGCTCGGCACTCGGGGGACGGAAAATTTTACGCAATGCCTCACAATGAAGCACTGGTCGGGGGCTAACTTCTGGCACCAGTTTCGAGCCCGTCCGTGAAAGTGACCCGCGCAAGTTTTAGGCCGGTTCGGCTACTGTGGCCTAATGGGGCCTAATGCGAAGATCTTCTAATGCTCATAACTTTTTAATTTCCCGACGGAACGCTTTGAAATTTTCACCATTTGTAGACGGCCTCCCGTACTACAAACTGATGCCCGTGTGGGCATGATGAAAATGGTAGTTCGCGAGACGGAAGCGCGTAAAGCTTCGGGGCGGCGGACTTCCACACCCCGATAACTCGGTATCGAAACATTGTTGCGGGCGGGTGCGCATGGCAATACCTGCGCCTCTGTGGGCCCTATCCGCGTGCAAAATCTAAAAGCGATCAGAGCCTTAGAAAGCGCGTACAACCGCTATCCCCATTTGCCTTGGGCCCTATGGGAAAACAGGAAATATCATAATTGCGGTCCGGGGCGCGCGCGCACAATGATAATTTTCACACCCGAGTAAGCTCTTTTATAGGTCAACATTTTGGAAAAAAAATTGGCTTGCTGCCCACAGCAGGAGCTGAGAACCATGCATTCGGAGGTTTTCACACCCCACCCACTAATGCCCTCAAAGTTTGAGAAAACGCGACCTTCGCGAAAAGCCCCGGAACCTATTGCAAAGTGATGAGCAGTGCCCAGGAGCACCTCTCAGTCATTTGCGCAAAATTCCTTCGGCTACAAGTGGCTCAAATAAGGGCGTGAAAATTGTGCCGAAAGCCCTTTCAGGGGCTATTGCTCGGCACTCGGGGGACGGAAAATTTTACGCAATGCCTCACAATGAAGCACTGGTCGGGGGCTAACTTCTGGCACCAGTTTCGAGCCCGTCCGTGAAAGTGACCCGCGCAAGTTTTAGGCCGGTTCGGCTACTGTGGCCTAATGGGGCCTAATGGGAAGATCTTCTAATGCTCATAACTTTTTAATTTCCCGACGGAACGCTTTGAAATTTTCACCATTTGTAGACGGCCTCCCGTACTACAAACTGATGCCCGTGTGGGCATGATGAAAATGGTAGTTCGCGAGACGGAAGCGCGTAAAGCTTCGGGGCGGCGGACTTCCACACCCCGATAACTCGGTATCGAAACATTGTTGCGGGCGGGTGCGCATGGCAATACCTGCGCCTCTGTGGGCCCTATCCGCGTGCAAAATCTAAAAGCGATCAGAGCCTTAGAAAGCGCGTACAACCGCTATCCCCATTTGCCTTGGGCCCTATGGGAAAACAGGAAATATCATAATTGCGGTCCGGGGCGCGCGCGCACAATGATAATTTTCACACCCGAGTAAGCTCTTTTATAGGTCAACATTTTGGAAAAAAAATTGGCTTGCTGCCCACAGCAGGAGCTGAGAACCATGCATTCGGAGGTTTTCACACCCCACCCACTAATGCCCTCAAAGTTTGAGAAAACGCGACCTTCGCGAAAAGCCCCGGAACCTATTGCAAAGTGATGAGCAGTGCCCAGGAGCACCTCTCAGTCATTTGCGCAAAATTCCTTCGGCTACAAGTGGCTCAAATAAGGGCGTGAAAATTGTGCCGAAAGCCCTTTCAGGGGCTATTGCTCGGCACTCGGGGGACGGAAAATTTTACGCAATGCCTCACAATGAAGCACTGGTCGGGGGCTAACTTCTGGCACCAGTTTCGAGCCCGTCCGTGAAAGTGACCCGCGCAAGTTTTAGGCCGGTTCGGCTACTGTGGCCTAATGGGGCCTAATGGGAAGATCTTCTAATGCTCATAACTTTTTAATTTCCCGACGGAACGCTTTGAAATTTTCACCATTTGTAGACGGCCTCCCGTACTACAAACTGATGCCCGTGTGGGCATGATGAAAATGGTAGTTCGCGAGACGGAAGCGCGTAAAGCTTCGGGGCGGCGGACTTCCACACCCCGATAACTCGGTATCGAAACATTGTTGCGGGCGGGTGCGCATGGCAATACCTGCGCCTCTGTGGGCCCTATCCGCGTGCAAAATCTAAAAGCGATCAGAGCCTTAGAAAGCGCGTACAACCGCTATCCCCATTTGCCTTGGGCCCTATGGGAAAACAGGAAATATCATAATTGCGGTCCGGGGCGCGCGCGCACAATGATAATTTTCACACCCGAGTAAGCTCTTTTATAGGTCAACATTTTGGAAAAAAAATTGGCTTGCTGCCCACAGCAGGAGCTGAGAACCATGCATTCGGAGGTTTTCACACCCCACCCACTAATGCCCTCAAAGTTTGAGAAAACGCGACCTTCGCGAAAAGCCCCGGAACCTATTGCAAAAAAATGAGCAGTGCCCAGGAGCACCTCTCAGTCATTTGCGCAAAATTCCTTCGGCTACAAGTGGCTCAAATAAGGGCGTGAAAATTGTGCCGAAAGCCCTTTCAGGGGCTATTGCTCGGCACTCGGGAGAAGGAAAATTTTACGCAATGCCTCACAATGAAGCACTGGTCGGGGGCTAACTTCTGGCACCAGTTTCGAGCCCGTCCGTGAAAGTGACCCGCGCAAGTTTTAGGCCGGTTCGGCTACTGTGGCCTAATTGGGCCTAATGGGAAGATCTTCTAATGCTCATAACTTTTTAATTTCCCGACGGAACGCTTTGAAATTTTCACCATTTGTAGACGGCCTCCCGTACTACAAACTGATGCCCGTGTGGGCATGATGAAAATGGTAGTTCGCGAGACGGAAGCGCGTAAAGCTTCGGGGCGGCGGACTTCCACACCCCGATAACTCGGTATCGAAACATTGTTGCGGGCGGGTGCGCATGGCAATACCTGCGCCTCTGTGGGCCCTATCCGCGTGCAAAATCTAAAAGCGATCAGAGCCTTAGAAAGCGCGTACAACCGCTATCCCCATTTGCCTTGGGCCCTATGGGAAAACAGGAAATATCATAATTGCGGTCCGGGGCGCGCGCGCACAATGATAATTTTCACACCCGAGTAAGCTCTTTTATAGGTCAACATTTTGGAAAAAAAATTGGCTTGCTGCCCACAGCAGGAGCTGAGAACCATGCATTCGGAGGTTTTCACACCCCACCCACTAATGCCCTCAAAGTTTGAGAAAACGCGACCTTCGCGAAAAGCCCCGGAACCTATTGCAAAGTGATGAGCAGTGCCCAGGAGCACCTCTCAGTCATTTGCGCAAAATTCCTTCGGCTACAAGTGGCTCAAATAAGGGCGTGAAAATTGTGCCGAAAGCCCTTTCAGGGGCTATTGCTCGGCACTCGGGGGACGGAAAATTTTACGCAATGCCTCATAATGAAGCACTGGTCGGGGGCTAACTTCTGGCACCAGTTTCGAGCCCGTCCGTGAAAGTGACCCGCGCAAGTTTTAGGCCGGTTCGGCTACTGTGGCCTAATGGGGCCTAATGGGAAGATCTTCTAATGCTCATAACTTTTTAATTTCCCGACGGAACGCTTTGAAATTTTCACCATTTGTAGACGGCCTCCCGTACTACAAACTGATGCCCGTGTGGGCATGATGAAAATGGTAGTTCGCGAGACGGAAGCGCGTAAAGCTTCGGGGCGGCGGACTTCCACACCCCGATAACTCGGTATCGAAACATTGTTGCGGGCGGGTGCGCATGGCAATACCTGCGCCTCTGTGGGCCCTATCCGCGTGCAAAATCTAAAAGCGATCAGAGCCTTAGAAAGCGCGTACAACCGCTATCCCCATTTGCCTTGGGCCCTATGGGAAAACAGGAAATATCATAATTGCGGTCCGGGGCGCGCGCGCACAATGATAATTTTCACACCCGAGTAAGCTCTTTTATAGGTCAACATTTTGGAAAAAAAATTGGCTTGCTGCCCACAGCAGGAGCTGAGAACCATGCATTCGGAGGTTTTCACACCCCACCCACTAATGCCCTCAAAGTTTGAGAAAACGCGACCTTCGCGAAAAGCCCCGGAACCTATTGCAAAGTGATGAGCAGTGCCCAGGAGCACCTCTCAGTCATTTGCGCAAAATTCCTTCGGCTACAAGTGGCTCAAATAAGGGCGTGAAAATTGTGACGAAAGCCCTTTCAGGGGCTATTGCTCGGCACTCGGGGGACGGAAAATTTTACGCAATGCCTCACAATGAAGCACTGGTCGGGGGCTAACTTCTGGCACCAGTTTCGAGCCCGTCCGTGAAAGTGACCCGCGCAAGTTTTAGGCCGGTTCGGCTACTGTGGCCTAATGGGGCCTAATGGGAAGATCTTCTAATGCTCATAACTTTTTAATTTCCCGACGGAACGCTTTGAAATTTTCACCATTTGTAGACGGCCTCCCGTACTACAAACTGATGCCCGTGTGGGCATGATGAAAATGGTAGTTCGCGAGACGGAAGCGCGTAAAGCTTCGGGGCGGCGGACTTCCACACCCCGATAACTCGGTATCGAAACATTGTTGCGGGCGGGTGCGCATGGCAATACCTGCGCCTCTGTGGGCCCTATCCGCGTGCAAAATCTAAAAGCGATCAGAGCCTTAGAAAGCGCGTACAACCGCTATCCCCATTTGCCTTGGGCCCTATGGGAAAACAGGAAATATCATAATTGCGGTCCGGGGCGCGCGCGCACAATGATAATTTTCACACCCGAGTAAGCTCTTTTATAGGTCAACATTTTGGAAAAAAAATTGGCTTGCTGCCCACAGCAGGAGCTGAGAACCATGCATTCGGAGGTTTTCACACCCCACCCACTAATGCCCTCAAAGTTTGAGAAAACGCGACCTTCGCGAAAAGCCCCGGAACCTATTGCAAAGTGATGAGCAGTGCCCAGGAGCACCTCTCAGTCATTTGCGCAAAATTCCTTCGGCTACAAGTGGCTCAAATAAGGGCGTGAAAATTGTGACGAAAGCCCTTTCAGGGGCTATTGCTCGGCACTCGGGGGACGGAAAATTTTACGCAATGCCTCACAATGAAGCACTGGTCGGGGGCTAACTTCTGGCACCAGTTTCGAGCCCGTCCGTGAAAGTGACCCGCGCAAGTTTTAGGCCGGTTCGGCTACTGTGGCCTAATGGGGCCTAATGGGAAGATCTTCTAATGCTCATAACTTTTTAATTTCCCGACGGAACGCTTTGAAATTTTCACCATTTGTAGACGGCCTCCCGTACTACAAACTGATGCCCGTGTGGGCATGATGAAAATGGTAGTTCGCGAGACGGAAGCGCGTAAAGCTTCGGGGCGGCGGACTTCCACACCCCGATAACTCGGTATCGAAACATTGTTGCGGGCGGGTGCGCATGGCAATACCTGCGCCTCTGTGGGCCCTATCCGCGTGCAAAATCTAAAAGCGATCAGAGCCTTAGAAAGCGCGTACAACCGCTATCCCCATTTGCCTTGGGCCCTATGGGAAAACAGGAAATATCATAATTGCGGTCCGGGGCGCGCGCGCACAATGATAATTTTCACACCCGAGTAAGCTCTTTTATAGGTCAACATTTTGGAAAAAAAATTGGCTTGCTGCCCACAGCAGGAGCTGAGAACCATGCATTCGGAGGTTTTCACACCCCACCCACTAATGCCCTCAAAGTTTGAGAAAACGCGACCTTCGCGAAAAGCCCCGGAACCTATTGCAAAGTGATGAGCAGTGCCCAGGAGCACCTCTCAGTCATTTGCGCAAAATTCCTTCGGCTACAAGTGGCTCAAATAAGGGCGTGAAAATTGTGCCGAAAGCCCTTTCAGGGGCTATTGCTCGGCACTCGGGGGACGGAAAATTTTACGCAATGCCTCACAATGAAGCACTGGTCGGGGGCTAACTTCTGGCACCAGTTTCGAGCCCGTCCGTGAAAGTGACCCGCGCAAGTTTTAGGCCGGTTCGGCTACTGTGGCCTAATGGGGCCTAATGGGAAGATCTTCTAATGCTCATAACTTTTTAATTTCCCGACGGAACGCTTTGAAATTTTCACCATTTGTAGACGGCCTCCCGTACTACAAACTGATGCCCGTGTGGGCATGATGAAAATGGTAGTTCGCGAGACGGAAGCGCGTAAAGCTTCGGGGCGGCGGACTTCCACACCCCGATAACTCGGTATCGAAACATTGTTGCGGGCGGGTGCGCATGGCAATACCTGCGCCTCTGTGGGCCCTATCCGCGTGCAAAATCTAAAAGCGATCAGAGCCTTAGAAAGCGCGTACAACCGCTATCCCCATTTGCCTTGGGCCCTATGGGAAAACAGGAAATATCATAATTGCGGTCCGGGGCGCGCGCGCACAATGATAATTTTCACACCCGAGTAAGCTCTTTTATAGGTCAACATTTTGGAAAAAAAATTGGCTTGCTGCCCACAGCAGGAGCTGAGAACCATGCATTCGGAGGTTTTCACACCCCACCCACTAATGCCCTCAAAGTTTGAGAAAACGCGACCTTCGCGAAAAGCCCCGGAACCTATTGCAAAGTGATGAGCAGTGCCCAGGAGCACCTCTCAGTCATTTGCGCAAAATTCCTTCAACTACAAGTGGCTCAAATAAGGGCGTGAAAATTGTGCCGAAAGCCCTTTCAGGGGCTATTGCTCGGCACTCGGGGGACGGAAAATTTTACGCAATGCCTCACAATGAAGCACTGGTCGGGGGCTAACTTCTGGCACCAGTTTCGAGCCCGTCCGTGAAAGTGACCCGCGCAAGTTTTAGGCCGGTTCGGCTACTGTGGCCTAATGGGGCCTAATGGGAAGATCTTCTAATGCTCATAACTTTTTAATTTCCCGACGGAACGCTTTGAAATTTTCACCATTTGTAGACGGCCTCCCGTACTACAAACTGATGCCCGTGTGGGCATGATGAAAATGGTAGTTCGCGAGACGGAAGCGCGTAAAGCTTCGGGGCGGCGGACTTCCACACCCCGATAACTCGGTATCGAAACATTGTTGCGGGCGGGTGCGCATGGCAATACCTGCGCCTCTGTGGGCCCTATCCGCGTGCAAAATCTAAAAGCGATCAGAGCCTTAGAAAGCGCGTACAACCGCTATCCCCATTTGCCTTGGGCCCTATGGGAAAACAGGAAATATCATAATTGCGGTCCGGGGCGCGCGCGCACAATGATAATTTTCACACCCGAGTAAGCTCTTTTATAGGTCAACATTTTGGAAAAAAAATTGGCTTGCTGCCCACAGCAGGAGCTGAGAACCATGCATTCGGAGGTTTTCACACCCCACCCACTAATGCCCTCAAAGTTTGAGAAAACGCGACCTTCGCGAAAAGCCCCGGAACCTATTGCAAAGTGATGAGCAGTGCCCAGGAGCACCTCTCAGTCATTTGCGCAAAATTCCTTCGGCTACAAGTGGCTCAAATAAGGGCGTGAAAATTGTGCCGAAAGCCCTTTCAGGGGCTATTGCTCGGCACTCGGGGGACGGAAAATTTTACGCAATGCCTCACAATGAAGCACTGGTCGGGGGCTAACTTCTGGCACCAGTTTCGAGCCCGTCCGTGAAAGTGACCCGCGCAAGTTTTAGGCCGGTTCGGCTACTGTGGCCTAATGGGGCCTAATGGGAAGATCTTCTAATGCTCATAACTTTTTAATTTCCCGACGGAACGCTTTGAAATTTTCACCATTTGTAGACGGCCTCCCGTACTACAAACTGATGCCCGTGTGGGCATGATGAAAATGGTAGTTCGCGAGACGGAAGCGCGTAAAGCTTCGGGGCGGCGGACTTCCACACCCCGATAACTCGGTATCGAAACATTGTTGCGGGCGGGTGCGCATGGCAATACCTGCGCCTCTGTGGGCCCTATCCGCGTGCAAAATCTAAAAGCGATCAGAGCCTTAGAAAGCGCGTACAACCGCTATCCCCATTTGCCTTGGGCCCTATGGGAAAACAGGAAATATCATAATTGCGGTCCGGGGCGCGCGCGCACAATGATAATTTTCACACCCGAGTAAGCTCTTTTATAGGTCAACATTTTGGAAAAAAAATTGGCTTGCTGCCCACAGCAGGAGCTGAGAACCATGCATTCGGAGGTTTTCACACCCCACCCACTAATGCCCTCAAAGTTTGAGAAAACGCGACCTTCGCGAAAAGCCCCGGAACCTATTGCAAAGTGATGAGCAGTGCCCAGGAGCACCTCTCAGTCATTTGCGCAAAATTCCTTCGGCTACAAGTGGCTCAAATAAGGGCGTGAAAATTGTGCCGAAAGCCCTTTCAGGGGCTATTGCTCGGCACTCGGGGGACGGAAAATTTTACGCAATGCCTCACAATGAAGCACTGGTCGGGGGCTAACTTCTGGCACCAGTTTCGAGCCCGTCCGTGAAAGTGACCCGCGCAAGTTTTAGGCCGGTTCGGCTACTGTGGCCTAATGGGGCCTAATGGGAAGATCTTCTAATGCTCATAACTTTTTAATTTCCCGACGGAACGCTTTGAAATTTTCACCATTTGTAGACGGCCTCCCGTACTACAAACTGATGCCCGTGTGGGCATGATGAAAATGGTAGTTCGCGAGACGGAAGCGCGTAAAGCTTCGGGGCGGCGGACTTCCACACCCCGATAACTCGGTATCGAAACATTGTTGCGGGCGGGTGCGCATGGCAATACCTGCGCCTCTGTGGGCCCTATCCGCGTGCAAAATCTAAAAGCGATCAGAGCCTTAGAAAGCGCGTACAACCGCTATCCCCATTTGCCTTGGGCCCTATGGGAAAACAGGAAATATCATAATTGCGGTCCGGGGCGCGCGCGCACAATGATAATTTTCACACCCGAGTAAGCTCTTTTATAGGTCAACATTTTGGAAAAAAAATTGGCTTGCTGCCCACAGCAGGAGCTGAGAACCATGCATTCGGAGGTTTTCACACCCCACCCACTAATGCCCTCAAAGTTTGAGAAAACGCGACCTTCGCGAAAAGCCCCGGAACCTATTGCAAAGTGATGAGCAGTGCCCAGGAGCACCTCTCAGTCATTTGCGCAAAATTCCTTCGGCTACAAGTGGCTCAAATAAGGGCGTGAAAATTGTGCCGAAAGCCCTTTCAGGGGCTATTGCTCGGCACTCGGGGGACGGAAAATTTTACGCAATGCCTCACAATGAAGCACTGGTCGGGGGCTAACTTCTGGCACCAGTTTCGAGCCCGTCCGTGAAAGTGACCCGCGCAAGTTTTAGGCCGGTTCGGCTACTGTGGCCTAATGGGGCCTAATGGGAAGATCTTCTAATGCTCATAACTTTTTAATTTCCCGACGGAACGCTTTGAAATTTTCACCATTTGTAGACGGCCTCCCGTACTACAAACTGATGCCCGTGTGGGCATGATGAAAATGGTAGTTTGCGAGACGGAAGCGCGTAAAGCTTCGGGGCGGCGGACTTCCACACCCCGATAACTCGGTATCGAAACATTGTTGCGGGCGGGTGCGCATGGCAATACCTGCGCCTCTGTGGGCCCTATCCGCGTGCAAAATCTAAAAGCGATCAGAGCCTTAGAAAGCGCGTACAACCGCTATCCCCATTTGCCTTGGGCCCTATGGGAAAACAGGAAATATCATAATTGCGGTCCGGGGCGCGCGCGCACAATGATAATTTTCACACCCGAGTAAGCTCTTTTATAGGTCAACATTTTGGAAAAAAAATTGGCTTGCTGCCCACAGCAGGAGCTGAGAACCATGCATTCGGAGGTTTTCACACCCCACCCACTAATGCCCTCAAAGTTTGAGAAAATGCGACCTTCGCGAAAAGCCCCGGAACCTATTGCAAAGTGATGAGCAGTGCCCAGGAGCACCTCTCAGTCATTTGCGCAAAATTCCTTCGGCTACAAGTGGCTCAAATAAGGGCGTGAAAATTGTGCCGAAAGCCCTTTCAGGGGCTATTGCTCGGCACTCGGGGGACGGAAAATTTTACGCAATGCCTCACAATGAAGCACTGGTCGGGGGCTAACTTCTGGCACCAGTTTCGAGCCCGTCCGTGAAAGTGACCCGCGCAAGTTTTAGGCCGGTTCGGCTACTGTGGCCTAATGGGGCCTAATGGGAAGATCTTCTAATGCTCATAACTTTTTAATTTCCCGACGGAACGCTTTGAAATTTTCACCATTTGTAGACGGCCTCCCGTACTACAAACTGATGCCCGTGTGGGCATGATGAAAATGGTAGTTCGCGAGACGGAAGCGCGTAAAGCTTCGGGGCGGCGGACTTCCACACCCCGATAACTCGGTATCGAAACATTGTTGCGGGCGGGTGCGCATGGCAATACCTGCGCCTCTGTGGGCCCTATCCGCGTGCAAAATCTAAAAGCGATCAGAGCCTTAGAAAGCGCGTACAACCGCTATCCCCATTTGCCTTGGGCCCTATGGGAAAACAGGAAATATCATAATTGCGGTCCGGGGCGCGCGCGCACAATGATAATTTTCACACCCGAGTAAGCTCTTTTATAGGTCAACATTTTGGAAAAAAAATTGGCTTGCTGCCCACAGCAGGAGCTGAGAACCATGCATTCGGAGGTTTTCACACCCCACCCACTAATGCCCTCAAAGTTTGAGAAAACGCGACCTTCGCGAAAAGCCCCGGAACCTATTGCAAAGTGATGAGCAGTGCCCAGGAGCACCTCTCAGTCATTTGCGCAAAATTCCTTCGGCTACAAGTGGCTCAAATAAGGGCGTGAAAATTGTGCCGAAAGCCCTTTCAGGGGCTATTGCTCGGCACTCGGGGGACGGAAAATTTTACGCAATGCCTCACAATGAAGCACTGGTCGGGGGCTAACTTCTGGCACCAGTTTCGAGCCCGTCCGTGAAAGTGACCCGCGCAAGTTTTAGGCCGGTTCGGCTACTGTGGCCTAATGGGGCCTAATGGGAAGATCTTCTAATGCTCATAACTTTTTAATTTCCCGACGGAACGCTTTGAAATTTTCACCATTTGTAGACGGCCTCCCGTACTACAAACTGATGCCCGTGTGGGCATGATGAAAATGGTAGTTCGTGAGACAGAAGCGCGTAAAGCTTCGGGGCGGCGGACTTCCACACCCCGATAACTCGGTATCGAAACATTGTTGCGGGCGGGTGCGCATGGCAATACCTGCGCCTCTGTGGGCCCTATCCGCGTGCAAAATCTAAAAGCGATCAGAGCCTTAGAAAGCGCGTACAACCGCTATCCCCATTTGCCTTGGGCCCTATGGGAAAACAGGAAATATCATAATTGCGGTCCGGGGCGCGCGCGCACAATGATAATTTTCACACCCGAGTAAGCTCTTTTATAGGTCAACATTTTGGAAAAAAAATTGGCTTGCTGCCCACAGCAGGAGCTGAGAACCATGCATTCGGAGGTTTTCACACCCCACCCACTAATGCCCTCAAAGTTTGAGAAAACGCGACCTTCGCGAAAAGCCCCGGAACCTATTGCAAAGTGATGAGCAGTGCCCAGGAGCACCTCTCAGTCATTTGCGCAAAATTCCTTCGGCTACAAGTGGCTCAAATAAGGGCGTGAAAATTGTGCCGAAAGCCCTTTCAGGGGCTATTGCTCGGCACTCGGGGGACGGAAAATTTTACGCAATGCCTCACAATGAAGCACTGGTCGGGGGCTAACTTCTGGCACCAGTTTCGAGCCCGTCCGTGAAAGTGACCCGCGCAAGTTTTAGGCCGGTTCGGCTACTGTGGCCTAATGGGGCCTAATGGGAAGATCTTCTAATGCTCATAACTTTTTAATTTCCCGACGGAACGCTTTGAAATTTTCACCATTTGTAGACGGCCTCCCGTACTACAAACTGATGCCCGTGTGGGCATGATGTAAATGGTAGTTCGCGAGACGGAAGCGCGTAAAGCTTCGGGGCGGCGGACTTCCACACCCCGATAACTCGGTATCGAAACATTGTTGCGGGCGGGTGCGCATGGCAATACCTGCGCCTCTGTGGGCCCTATCCGCGTGCAAAATCTAAAAGCGATCAGAGCCTTAGAAAGCGCGTACAACCGCTATCCCCATTTGCCTTGGGCCCTATGGGAAAACAGGAAATATCATAATTGCGGTCCGGGGCGCGCGCGCACAATGATAATTTTCACACCCGAGTAAGCTCTTTTATAGGTCAACATTTTGGAAAAAAAATTGGCTTGCTGCCCACAGCAGGAGCTGAGAACCATGCATTCGGAGGTTTTCACACCCCACCCACTAATGCCCTCAAAGTTTGAGAAAACGCGACCTTCGCGAAAAGCCCCGGAACCTATTGCAAAGTGATGAGCAGTGCCCAGGAGCACCTCTCAGTCATTTGCGCAAAATTCCTTCGGCTACAAGTGGCTCAAATAAGGACGTGAAAATTGTGCCGAAAGCCCTTTCAGGGGCTATTGCTCGGCACTCGGGGGACGGAAAATTTTACGCAATGCCTCACAATGAAGCACTGGTCGGGGGCTAACTTCTGGCACCAGTTTCGAGCCCGTCCGTGAAAGTGACCCGCGCAAGTTTTAGGCCGGTTCGGCTACTGTGGCCTAATGGGGCCTAATGGGAAGATCTTCTAATGCTCATAACTTTTTAATTTCCCGACGGAACGCTTTGAAATTTTCACCATTTGTAGACGGCCTCCCGTACTACAAACTGATGCCCGTGTGGGCATGATGAAAATGGTAGTTCGCGAGACGGAAGCGCGTAAAGCTTCGGGGCGGCGGACTTCCACACCCCGATAACTCGGTATCGAAACATTGTTGCGGGCGGGTGCGCATGGCAATACCTGCGCCTCTGTGGGCCCTATCCGCGTGCAAAATCTAAAAGCGATCAGAGCCTTAGAAAGCGCGTACAACCGCTATCCCCATTTGCCTTGGGCCCTATGGGAAAACAGGAAATATCATAATTGCGGTCCGGGGCGCGCGCGCACAATGATAATTTTCACACCCGAGTAAGCTCTTTTATAGGTCAACATTTTGGAAAAAAAATTGGCTTGCTGCCCACAGCAGGAGCTGAGAACCATGCATTCGGAGGTTTTCACACCCCACCCACTAATGCCCTCAAAGTTTGAGAAAACGCGACCTTCGCGAAAAGCCCCGGAACCTATTGCAAAGTGATGAGCAGTGCCCAGGAGCACCTCTCAGTCATTTGCGCAAAATTCCTTCGGCTACAAGTGGCTCAAATAAGGGCGTGAAAATTGTGCCGAAAGCCCTTTCAGGGGCTATTGCTCGGCACTCGGGGGACGGAAAATTTTACGCAATGCCTCACAATGAAGCACTGGTCGGGGGCTAACTTCTGGCACCAGTTTCGAGCCCGTCCGTGAAAGTGACCCGCGCAAGTTTTAGGCCGGTTCGGCTACTGTGGCCTAATGGGGCCTAATGGGAAGATCTTCTAATGCTCATAACTTTTTAATTTCCCGACGGAACGCTTTGAAATTTTCACCATTTGTAGACGGCCTCCCGTACTACAAACTGATGCCCGTGTGGGCATGATGAAAATGGTAGTTCGCGAGACGGAAGCGCGTAAAGCTTCGGGGCGGCGGACTTCCACACCCCGATAACTCGGTATCGAAACATTGTTGCGGGCGGGTGCGCATGGCAATACCTGCGCCTCTGTGGGCCCTATCCGCGTGCAAAATCTAAAAGCGATCAGAGCCTTAGAAAGCGCGTACAACCGCTATCCCCATTTGCCTTGGGCCCTATGGGAAAACAGGAAATATCATAATTGTGGTCCGGGGCGCGCGCGCACAATGATAATTTTCACACCCGAGTAAGCTCTTTTATAGGTCAACATTTTGGAAAAAAAATTGGCTTGCTGCCCACAGCAGGAGCTGAGAACCATGCATTCGGAGGTTTTCACACCCCACCCACTAATGCCCTCAAAGTTTGAGAAAACGCGACCTTCGCGAAAAGCCCCAGAACCTATTGCAAAGTGATGAGCAGTGCCCAGGAGCACCTCTCAGTCATTTGCGCAAAATTCCTTCGGCTACAAGTGGCTCAAATAAGGGCGTAAAAATTGTGCCGAAAGCCCTTTCAGGGGCTATTGCTCGGCACTCGGGGGACGGAAAATTTTACGCAATGCCTCACAATGAAGCACTGGTCGGGGGCTAACTTCTGGCACCAGTTTCGAGCCCGTCCGTGAAAGTGACCCGCGCAAGTTTTAGGCCGGTTCGGCTACTGTGGCCTAATGGGGCCTAATGGGAAGATCTTCTAATGCTCATAACTTTTTAATTTCCCGACGGAACGCTTTGAAATTTTCACCATTTGTAGACGGCCTCCCGTACTACAAACTGATGCCCGTGTGGGCATGATGAAAATGGTAGTTCGCGAGACGGAAGCGCGTAAAGCTTCGGGGCGGCGGACTTCCACACCCCGATAACTCGGTATCGAAACATTGTTGCGGGCGGGTGCGCATGGCAATACCTGCGCCTCTGTGGGCCCTATCCGCGTGCAAAATCTAAAAGCGATCAGAGCCTTAGAAAGCGCGTACAACCGCTATCCCCATTTGCCTTGGGCCCTATGGGAAAACAGGAAATATCATAATTGCGGTCCGGGGCGCGCGCGCACAATGATAATTTTCACACCCGAGTAAGCTCTTTTATAGGTCAACATTTTGGAAAAAAAATTGGCTTGCTGCCCACAGCAGGAGCTGAGAACCATGCATTCGGAGGTTTTCACACCCCACCCACTAATGCCCTCAAAGTTTGAGAAAACGCGACCTTCGCGAAAAGCCCCGGAACCTATTGCAAAGTGATGAGCAGTGCCCAGGAGCACCTCTCAGTCATTTGCGCAAAATTCCTTCGGCTACAAGTGGCTCAAATAAGGGCGTGAAAATTGTGCCGAAAGCCCTTTCAGGGGCTATTGCTCGGCACTCGGGGGACGGAAAATTTTACGCAATGCCTCACAATGAAGCACTGGTCGGGGGCTAACTTCTGGCACCAGTTTCGAGCCCGTCCGTGAAAGTGACCCGCGCAAGTTTTAGGCCGGTTCGGCTACTGTGGCCTAATGGGGCCTAATGGGAAGATCTTCTAATGCTCATAACTTTTTAATTTCCCGACGGAACGCTTTGAAATTTTCACCATTTGTAGACGGCCTCCCGTACTACAAACTGATGCCCGTGTGGGCATGATGAAAATGGTAGTTCGCGAGACGGAAGCGCGTAAAGCTTCGGGGCGGCGGACTTCCACACCCCGATAACTCGGTATCGAAACATTGTTGCGGGCGGGTGCGCATGGCAATACCTGCGCCTCTGTGGGCCCTATCCGCGTGCAAAATCTAAAAGCGATCAGAGCCTTAGAAAGCGCGTACAACCGCTATCCCCATTTGCCTTGGGCCCTATGGGAAAACAGGAAATATCATAATTGCGGTCCGGGGCGCGCGCGCACAATGATAATTTTCACACCCGAGTAAGCTCTTTTATAGGTCAACATTTTGGAAAAAAAATTGGCTTGCTGCCCACAGCAGGAGCTGAGAACCATGCATTCGGAGGTTTTCACACCCCACCCACTAATGCCCTCAAAGTTTGAGAAAACGCGACCTTCGCGAAAAGCCCCGGAACCTATTGCAAAGTGATGAGCAGTGCCCAGGAGCACCTCTCAGTCATTTGCGCAAAATTCCTTCGGCTACAAGTGGCTCAAATAAGGGCGTGAAAATTGTGCCGAAAGCCCTTTCAGGGGCTATTGCTCGGCACTCGGGGGACGGAAAATTTTACGCAATGCCTCACAATGAAGCACTGGTCGGGGGCTAACTTCTGGCACCAGTTTCGAGCCCGTCCGTGAAAGTGACCCGCGCAAGTTTTAGGCCGGTTCGGCTACTGTGGCCTAATGGGGCCTAATGGGAAGATCTTCTAATGCTCATAACTTTTTAATTTCCCGACGGAACGCTTTGAAATTTTCACCATTTGTAGACGGCCTCCCGTACTACAAACTGATGCCCGTGTGGGCATGATGAAAATGGTAGTTCGCGAGACGGAAGCGCGTAAAGCTTCGGGGCGGCGGACTTCCACACCCCGATAACTCGGTATCGAAACATTGTTGCGGGCGGGTGCGCATGGCAATACCTGCGCCTCTGTGGGCCCTATCCGCGTGCAAAATCTAAAAGCGATCAGAGCCTTAGAAAGCGCGTACAACCGCTATCCCCATTTGCCTTGGGCCCTATGGGAAAACAGGAAATATCATAATTGCGGTCCGGGGCGCGCGCGCACAATGATAATTTTCACACCCGAGTAAGCTCTTTTATAGGTCATCATTTTGGAAAAAAAATTGGCTTGCTGCCCACAGCAGGAGCTGAGAACCATGCATTCGGAGGTTTTCACACCCCACCCACTAATGCCCTCAAAGTTTGAGAAAACGCGACCTTCGCGAAAAGCCCCGGAACCTATTGCAAAGTGATGAGCAGTGCCCAGGAGCACCTCTCAGTCATTTGCGCAAAATTCCTTCGGCTACAAGTGGCTCAAATAAGGGCGTGAAAATTGTGCCGAAAGCCCTTTCAGGGGCTATTGCTCGGCACTCGGGGGACGGAAAATTTTACGCAATGCCTCACAATGAAGCACTGGTCGGGGGCTAACTTCTGGCACCAGTTTCGAGCCCGTCCGTGAAAGTGACCCGCGCAAGTTTTAGGCCGGTTCGGCTACTGTGGCCTAATGGGGCCTAATGGGAAGATCTTCTAATGCTCATAACTTTTTAATTTCCCGACGGAACGCTTTGAAATTTTCACCATTTGTAGACGGCCTCCCGTACTACAAACTGATGCCCGTGTGGGCATGATGAAAATGGTAGTTCGCGAGACGGAAGCGCGTAAAGCTTCGGGGCGGCGGACTTCCACACCCCGATAACTCGGTATCGAAACATTGTTGCGGGCGGGTGTGCATGGCAATACCTGCGCCTCTGTGGGCCCTATCCGCGTGCAAAATCTAAAAGCGATCAGAGCCTTAGAAAGCGCGTACAACCGCTATCCCCATTTGCCTTGGGCCCTATGGGAAAACAGGAAATATCATAATTGCGGTCCGGGGCGCGCGCGCACAATGATAATTTTCACACCCGAGTAAGCTCTTTTATAGGTCAACATTTTGGAAAAAAAATTGGCTTGCTGCCCACAGCAGGAGCTGAGAACCATGCATTCGGAGGTTTTCACACCCCACCCACTAATGCCCTCAAAGTTTGAGAAAACGCGACCTTCGCGAAAAGCCCCGGAACCTATTGCAAAGTGATGAGCAGTGCCCAGGAGCACCTCTCAGTCATTTGCGCAAAATTCCTTCGGCTACAAGTGGCTCAAATAAGGGCGTGAAAATTGTGCCGAAAGCCCTTTCAGGGGCTATTGCTCGGCACTCGGGGGACGGAAAATTTTACGCAATGCCTCACAATGAAGCACTGGTCGGGGGCTAACTTCTGGCACCAGTTTCGAGCCCGTCCGTGAAAGTGACCCGCGCAAGTTTTAGGCCGGTTCGGCTACTGTGGCCTAATGGGGCCTAATGGGAAGATCTTCTAATGCTCATAACTTTTTAATTTCCCGACGGAACGCTTTGAAATTTTCACCATTTGTAGACGGCCTCCCGTACTACAAACTGATGCCCGTGTGGGCATGATGAAAATGGTAGTTTGCGAGACGGAAGCGCGTAAAGCTTCGGGGCGGCGGACTTCCACACCCCGATAACTCGGTATCGAAACATTGTTGCGGGCGGGTGCGCATGGCAATACCTGCGCCTCTGTGGGCCCTATCCGCGTGCAAAATCTAAAAGCGATCAGAGCCTTAGAAAGCGCGTACAACCGCTATCCCCATTTGCCTTGGGCCCTATGGGAAAACAGGAAATATCATAATTGCGGTCCGGGGCGCGCGCGCACAATGATAATTTTCACACCCGAGTAAGCTCTTTTATAGGTCAACATTTTGGAAAAAAAATTGGCTTGCTGCCCACAGCAGGAGCTGAGAACCATGCATTCGGAGGTTTTCACACCCCACCCACTAATGCCCTCAAAGTTTGAGAAAACGCGACCTTCGCGAAAAGCCCCGGAACCTATTGCAAAGTGATGAGCAGTGCCCAGGAGCACCTCTCAGTCATTTGCGCAAAATTCCTTCGGCTACAAGTGGCTCAAATAAGGGCGTGAAAATTGTGCCGAAAGCCCTTTCAGGGGCTATTGCTCGGCACTCGGGGGACGGAAAATTTTACGCAATGCCTCACAATGAAGCACTGGTCGGGGGCTAACTTCTGGCACCAGTTTCGAGCCCGTCCGTGAAAGTGACCCGCGCAAGTTTTAGGCCGGTTCGGCTACTGTGGCCTAATGGGGCCTAATGGGAAGATCTTCTAATGCTCATAACTTTTTAATTTCCCGACGGAACGCTTTGAAATTTTCACCATTTGTAGACGGCCTCCCGTACTACAAACTGATGCCCGTGTGGGCATGATGAAAATGGTAGTTCGCGAGACGGAAGCGCGTAAAGCTTCGGGGCGGCGGACTTCCACACCCCGATAACTCGGTATCGAAACATTGTTGCGGGCGGGTGCGCATGGCAATACCTGCGCCTCTGTGGGCCCTATCCGCGTGCAAAATCTAAAAGCGATCAGAGCCTTAGAAAGCGCGTACAACCGCTATCCCCATTTGCCTTGGGCCCTATGGGAAAACAGGAAATATCATAATTGCGGTCCGGGGCGCGCGCGCACAATGATAATTTTCACACCCGAGTAAGCTCTTTTATAGGTCAACATTTTGGAAAAAAAATTGGCTTGCTGCCCACAGCAGGAGCTGAGAACCATGCATTCGGAGGTTTTCACACCCCACCCACTAATGCCCTCAAAGTTTGAGAAAACGCGACCTTCGCGAAAAGCCCCGGAACCTATTGCAAAGTGATGAGCAGTGCCCAGGAGCACCTCTCAGTCATTTGCGCAAAATTCCTTCGGCTACAAGTGGCTCAAATAAGGGCGTGAAAATTGTGCCGAAAGCCCTTTCAGGGGCTATTGCTCGGCACTCGGGGGACGGAAAATTTTACGCAATGCCTCACAATGAAGCACTGGTCGGGGGCTAACTTCTGGCACCAGTTTCGAGCCCGTCCGTGAAAGTGACCCGCGCAAGTTTTAGGCCGGTTCGGCTACTGTGGCCTAATGGGGCCTAATGGGAAGATCTTCTAATGCTCATAACTTTTTAATTTCCCGACGGAACGCTTTGAAATTTTCACCATTTGTAGACGGCCTCCCGTACTACAAACTGATGCCCGTGTGGGCATGATGAAAATGGTAGTTCGCGAGACGGAAGCGCGTAAAGCTTCGGGGCGGCGGACTTCCACACCCCGATAACTCGGTATCGAAACATTGTTGCGGGCGGGTGCGCATGGCAATACCTGCGCCTCTGTGGGCCCTATCCGCGTGCAAAATCTAAAAGCGATCAGAGCCTTAGAAAGCGCGTACAACGGCTATCCCCATTTGCCTTGGGCCCTATGGGAAAACAGGAAATATCATAATTGCGGTCCGGGGCGCGCGCGCACAATGATAATTTTCACACCCGAGTAAGCTCTTTTATAGGTCAACATTTTGGAAAAAAAATTGGCTTGCTGCCCACAGCAGGAGCTGAGAACCATGCATTCGGAGGTTTTCACACCCCACCCACTAATGCCCTCAAAGTTTGAGAAAACGCGACCTTCGCGAAAAGCCCCGGAACCTATTGCAAAGTGATGAGCAGTGCCCAGGAGCACCTCTCAGTCATTTGCGCAAAATTCCTTCGGCTACAAGTGGCTCAAATAAGGGCGTGAAAATTGTGCCGAAAGCCCTTTCAGGGGCTATTGCTCGGCACTCGGGGGACGGAAAATTTTACGCAATGCCTCACAATGAAGCACTGGTCGGGGGCTAACTTCTGGCACCAGTTTCGAGCCCGTCCGTGAAAGTGACCCGCGCAAGTTTTAGGCCGGTTCGGCTACTGTGGCCTAATGGGGCCTAATGGGAAGATCTTCTAATGCTCATAACTTTTTAATTTCCCGACGGAACGCTTTGAAATTTTCACCATTTGTAGACGGCCTCCCGTACTACAAACTGATGCCCGTGTGGGCATGATGAAAATGGTAGTTCGCGAGACGGAAGCGCGTAAAGCTTCGGGGCGGCGGACTTCCACACCCCGATAACTCGGTATCGAAACATTGTTGCGGGCGGGTGCGCATGGCAATACCTGCGCCTCTGTGGGCCCTATCCGCGTGCAAAATCTAAAAGCGATCAGAGCCTTAGAAAGCGCGTACAACCGCTATCCCCATTTGCCTTGGGCCCTATGGGAAAACAGGAAATATCATAATTGCGGTCCGGGGCGCGCGCGCACAATGATAATTTTCACACCCGAGTAAGCTCTTTTATAGGTCAACATTTTGGAAAAAAAATTGGCTTGCTGCCCACAGCAGGAGCTGAGAACCATGCATTCGGAGGTTTTCACACCCCACCCACTAATGCCCTCAAAGTTTGAGAAAACGCGACCTTCGCGAAAAGCCCCGGAACCTATTGCAAAGTGATGAGCAGTGCCCAGGAGCACCTCTCAGTCATTTGCGCAAAATTCCTTCGGCTACAAGTGGCTCAAATAAGGGCGTGAAAATTGTGCCGAAAGCCCTTTCAGGGGCTATTGCTCGGCACTCGGGGGACGGAAAATTTTACGCAATGCCTCACAATGAAGCACTGGTCGGGGGCTAACTTCTGGCACCAGTTTCGAGCCCGTCCGTGAAAGTGACCCGCGCAAGTTTTAGGCCGGTTCGGCTACTGTGGCCTAATGGGGCCTAATGGGAAGATCTTCTAATGCTCATAACTTTTTAATTTCCCGACGGAACGCTTTGAAATTTTCACCATTTGTAGACGGCCTCCCGTACTACAAACTGATGCCCGTGTGGGCATGATGAAAATGGTAGTTCGCGAGACGGAAGCGCGTAAAGCTTCGGGGCGGCGGACTTCCACACCCCGATAACTCGGTATCGAAACATTGTTGCGGGCGGGTGCGCATGGCAATACCTGCGCCTCTGTGGGCCCTATCCGCGTGCAAAATCTAAAAGCGATCAGAGCCTTAGAAAGCGCGTACAACGGCTATCCCCATTTGCCTTGGGCCCTATGGGAAAACAGGAAATATCATAATTGCGGTCCGGGGCGCGCGCGCACAATGATAATTTTCACACCCGAGTAAGCTCTTTTATAGGTCAACATTTTGGAAAAAAAATTGGCTTGCTGCCCACAGCAGGAGCTGAGAACCATGCATTCGGAGGTTTTCACACCCCACCCACTAATGCCCTCAAAGTTTGAGAAAACGCGACCTTCGCAAAAAGCCCCGGAACCTATTGCAAAGTGATGAGCAGTGCCCAGGAGCACCTCTCAGTCATTTGCGCAAAATTCCTTCGGCTACAAGTGGCTCAAATAAGGGCGTGAAAATTGTGCCGAAAGCCCTTTCAGGGGCTATTGCTCGGCACTCGGGGGACGGAAAATTTTACGCAATGCCTCACAATGAAGCACTGGTCGGGGGCTAACTTCTGGCACCAGTTTCGAGCCCGTCCGTGAAAGTGACCCGCGCAAGTTTTAGGCCGGTTCGGCTACTGTGGCCTAATGGGGCCTAATGGGAAGATCTTCTAATGCTCATAACTTTTTAATTTCCCGACGGAACGCTTTGAAATTTTCACCATTTGTAGACGGCCTCCCGTACTACAAACTGATGCCCGTGTGGGCATGATGAAAATGGTAGTTCGCGAGACGGAAGCGCGTAAAGCTTCGGGGCGGCGGACTTCCACACCCCGATAACTCGGTATCGAAACATTGTTGCGGGCGGGTGCGCATGGCAATACCTGCGCCTCTGTGGGCCCTATCCGCGTGCAAAATCTAAAAGCGATCAGAGCCTTAGAAAGCGCGTACAACCGCTATCCCCATTTGCCTTGGGCCCTATGGGAAAACAGGAAATATCATAATTGCGGTCCGGGGCGCGCGCGCACAATGATAATTTTCACACCCGAGTAAGCTCTTTTATAGGTCAACATTTTGGAAAAAAAATTGGCTTGCTGCCCACAGCAGGAGCTGAGAACCATGCATTCGGAGGTTTTCACACCCCACCCACTAATGCCCTCAAAGTTTGAGAAAACGCGACCTTCGCGAAAAGCCCCGGAACCTATTGCAAAGTGATGAGCAGTGCCCAGGAGCACCTCTCAGTCATTTGCGCAAAATTCCTTCGGCTACAAGTGGCTCAAATAAGGGCGTGAAAATTGTGCCGAAAGCCCTTTTAGGGGCTATTGCTCGGCACTCGGGGGACGGAAAATTTTACGCAATGCCTCACAATGAAGCACTGGTCGGGGGCTAACTTCTGGCACCAGTTTCGAGCCCGTCCGTGAAAGTGACCCGCGCAAGTTTTAGGCCGGTTCGGCTACTGTGGCCTAATGGGGCCTAATGGGAAGATCTTCTAATGCTCATAACTTTTTAATTTCCCGACGGAACGCTTTGAAATTTTCACCATTTGTAGACGGCCTCCCGTACTACAAACTGATGCCCGTGTGGGCATGATGAAAATGGTAGTTCGCGAGACGGAAGCGCGTAAAGCTTCGGGGCGGCGGACTTCCACACCCCGATAACTCGGTATCGAAACATTGTTGCGGGCGGGTGCGCATGGCAATACCTGCGCCTCTGTGGGCCCTATCCGCGTGCAAAATCTAAAAGCGATCAGAGCCTTAGAAAGCGCGTACAACGGCTATCCCCATTTGCCTTGGGCCCTATGGGAAAACAGGAAATATCATAATTGCGGTCCGGGGCGCGCGCGCACAATGATAATTTTCACACCCGAGTAAGCTCTTTTATAGGTCAACATTTTGGAAAAAAAATTGGCTTGCTGCCCACAGCAGGAGCTGAGAACCATGCATTCGGAGGTTTTCACACCCCACCCACTAATGCCCTCAAAGTTTGAGAAAACGCGACCTTCGCGAAAAGCCCCGGAACCTATTGCAAAGTGATGAGCAGTGCCCAGGAGCACCTCTCAGTCATTTGCGCAAAATTCCTTCGGCTACAAGTGGCTCAAATAAGGGCGTGAAAATTGTGCCGAAAGCCCTTTCAGGGGCTATTGCTCGGCACTCGGGGGACGGAAAATTTTACGCAATGCCTCACAATGAAGCACTGGTCGGGGGCTAACTTCTGGCACCAGTTTCGAGCCCGTCCGTGAAAGTGACCCGCGCAAGTTTTAGGCCGGTTCGGCTACTGTGGCCTAATGGGGCCTAATGGGAAGATCTTCTAATGCTCATAACTTTTTAATTTCCCGACGGAACGCTTTGAAATTTTCACCATTTGTAGACGGCCTCCCGTACTACAAACTGATGCCCGTGTGGGCATGATGAAAATGGTAGTTCGCGAGACGGAAGCGCGTAAAGCTTCGGGGCGGCGGACTTCCACACCCCGATAACTCGGTATCGAAACATTGTTGCGGGCGGGTGCGCATGGCAATACCTGCGCCTCTGTGGGCCCTATCTGCGTGCAAAATCTAAAAGCGATCAGAGCCTTAGAAAGCGCGTACAACCGCTATCCCCATTTGCCTTGGGCCCTATGGGAAAACAGGAAATATCATAATTGCGGTCCGGGGCGCGCGCGCACAATGATAATTTTCACACCCGAGTAAGCTCTTTTATAGGTCAACATTTTGGAAAAAAAATTGGCTTGCTGCCCACAGCAGGAGCTGAGAACCATGCATTCGGAGGTTTTCACACCCCACCCACTAATGCCCTCAAAGTTTGAGAAAACGCGACCTTCGCGAAAAGCCCCGGAACCTATTGCAAAGTGATGAGCAGTGCCCAGGAGCACCTTTCAGTCATTTGCGCAAAATTCCTTCGGCTACAAGTGGCTCAAATAAGGGCGTGAAAATTGTGCCGAAAGCCCTTTCAGGGGCTATTGCTCGGCACTCGGGGGACGGAAAATTTTACGCAATGCCTCACAATGAAGCACTGGTCGGGGGCTAACTTCTGGCACCAGTTTCGAGCCCGTCCGTGAAAGTGACCCGCGCAAGTTTTAGGCCGGTTCGGCTACTGTGGCCTAATGGGGCCTAATGGGAAGATCTTCTAATGCTCATAACTTTTTAATTTCCCGACGGAACGCTTTGAAATTTTCACCATTTGTAGACGGCCTCCCGTACTACAAACTGATGCCCGTGTGGGCATGATGAAAATGGTAGTTCGCGAGACGGAAGCGCGTAAAGCTTCGGGGCGGCGGACTTCCACACCCCGATAACTCGGTATCGAAACATTGTTGCGGGCGGGTGCGCATGGCAATACCTGCGCCTCTGTGGGCCCTATCCGCGTGCAAAATCTAAAAGCGATCAGAGCCTTAGAAAGCGCGTACAACGGCTATCCCCATTTGCCTTGGGCCCTATGGGAAAACAGGAAATATCATAATTGCGGTCCGGGGCGCACGCGCACAATGATAATTTTCACACCCGAGTAAGCTCTTTTATAGGTCAACATTTTGGAAAAAAAATTGGCTTGCTGCCCACAGCAGGAGCTGAGAACCATGCATTCGGAGGTTTTCACACCCCACCCACTAATGCCCTCAAAGTTTGAGAAAACGCTACCTTCGCGAAAAGCCCCGGAACCTATTGCAAAGTGATGAGCAGTGCCCAGGAGCACCTCTCAGTCATTTGCGCAAAATTCCTTCGGCTACAAGTGGCTCAAATAAGGGCGTGAAAATTGTGCCGAAAGCCCTTTCAGGGGCTATTGCTCGGCACTCGGGGGACGGAAAATTTTACGCAATGCCTCACAATGAAGCACTGGTCGGGGGCTAACTTCTGGCACCAGTTTCGAGCCCGTCCGTGAAAGTGACCCGCGCAAGTTTTAGGCCGGTTCGGCTACTGTGGCCTAATGGGGCCTAATGGGAAGATCTTCTAATGCTCATAACTTTTTAATTTCCCGACGGAACGCTTTGAAATTTTCACCATTTGTAGACGGCCTCCCGTACTACAAACTGATGCCCGTGTGGGCATGATGAAAATGGTAGTTCGCGAGACGGAAGCGCGTAAAGCTTCGGGGCGGCGGACTTCCACACCCCGATAACTCGGTATCGAAACATTGTTGCGGGCGGGTGCGCATGGCAATACCTGCGCCTCTGTGGGCCCTATCCGCGTGCAAAATCTAAAAGCGATCAGAGCCTTAGAAAGCGCGTACAACCGCTATCCCCATTTGCCTTGGGCCCTATGGGAAAACAGGAAATATCATAATTGCGGTCCGGGGCGCGCGCGCACAATGATAATTTTCACACCCGAGTAAGCTCTTTTATAGATCAACATTTTGGAAAAAAAATTGGCTTGCTGCCCACAGCAGGAGCTGAGAACCATGCATTCGGAGGTTTTCACACCCCACCCACTAATGCCCTCAAAGTTTGAGAAAACGCGACCTTCGCGAAAAGCCCCGGAACCTATTGCAAAGTGATGAGCAGTGCCCAGGAGCACCTCTCAGTCATTTGCGCAAAATTCCTTCGGCTACAAGTGGCTCAAATAAGGGCGTGAAAATTGTGCCGAAAGCCCTTTCAGGGGCTATTGCTCGGCACTCGGGGGACGGAAAATTTTACGCAATGCCTCACAATGAAGCACTGGTCGGGGGCTAACTTCTGGCACCAGTTTCGAGCCCGTCCGTGAAAGTGACCCGCGCAAGTTTTAGGCCGGTTCGGCTACTGTGGCCTAATGGGGCCTAATGGGAAGATCTTCTAATGCTCATAACTTTTTAATTTCCCGACGGAACGCTTTGAAATTTTCACCATTTGTAGACCGCCTCCCGTACTACAAACTGATGCCCGTGTGGGCATGATGAAAATGGTAGTTCGCGAGACGGAAGCGCGTAAAGCTTCGGGGCGGCGGACTTCCACACCCCGATAACTCGGTATCGAAACATTGTTGCGGGCGGGTGCGCATGGCAATACCTGCGCCTCTGTGGGCCCTATCCGCGTGCAAAATCTAAAAGCGATCAGAGCCTTAGAAAGCGCGTACAACCGCTATCCCCATTTGCCTTGGGCCCTATGGGAAAACAGGAAATATCATAATTGCGGTCCGGGGCGCGCGCGCACAATGATAATTTTCACACCCGAGTAAGCTCTTTTATAGGTCAACATTTTGGAAAAAAAATTGGCTTGCTGCCCACAGCAGGAGCTGAGAACCATGCATTCGGAGGTTTTCACACCCCACCCACTAATGCCCTCAAAGTTTGAGAAAACGCGACCTTCGCGAAAAGCCCCGGAACCTATTGCAAAGTGATGAGCAGTGCCCAGGAGCACCTCTCAGTCATTTGCGCAAAATTCCTTCGGCTACAAGTGGCTCAAATAAGGGCGTGAAAATTGTGCCGAAAGCCCTTTCAGGGGCTATTGCTCGGCACTCGGGGGACGGAAAATTTTACGCAATGCCTCACAATGAAGCACTGGTCGGGGGCTAACTTCTGGCACCAGTTTCGAGCCCGTCCGTGAAAGTGACCCGCGCAAGTTTTAGGCCGGTTCGGCTACTGTGGCCTAATGGGGCCTAATGGGAAGATCTTCTAATGCTCATAACTTTTTAATTTCCCGACGGAACGCTTTGAAATTTTCACCATTTGTAGACGGCCTCCCGTACTACAAACTGATGCCCGTGTGGGCATGATGAAAATGGTAGTTCGCGAGACGGAAGCGCGTAAAGCTTCGGGGCGGCGGACTTCCACACCCCGATAACTCGGTATCGAAACATTGTTGCGGGCGGGTGCGCATGGCAATACCTGCGCCTCTGTGGGCCCTATCCGCGTGCAAAATCTAAAAGCGATCAGAGCCTTAGAAAGCGCGTACAACGGCTATCCCCATTTGCCTTGGGCCCTATGGGAAAACAGGAAATATCATAATTGCGGTCCGGGGCGCGCGCGCACAATGATAATTTTCACACCCGAGTAAGCTCTTTTATAGGTCAACATTTTGGAAAAAAAATTGGCTTGCTGCCCACAGCAGGAGCTGAGAACCATGCATTCGGAGGTTTTCACACCCCACCCACTAATGCCCTCAAAGTTTGAGAAAACGCGACCTTCGCGAAAAGCCCCGGAACCTATTGCAAAGTGATGAGCAGTGCCCAGGAGCACCTCTCAGTCATTTGCGCAAAATTCCTTCGGCTACAAGTGGCTCAAATAAGGGCGTTAAAATTGTGCCGAAAGCCCTTCCAGGGGCTATTGCTCGGCACTCGGGGGACGGAAAATTTTACGCAATGCCTCACAATGAAGCACTGGTCGGGGGCTAACTTCTGGCACCAGTTTCGAGCCCGTCCGTGAAAGTGACCCGCGCAAGTTTTAGGCCGGTTCGGCTACTGTGGCCTAATGGGGCCTAATGGGAAGATCTTCTAATGCTCATAACTTTTTAATTTCCCGACGGAACGCTTTGAAATTTTCACCATTTGTAGACGGCCTCCCGTACTACAAACTGATGCCCGTGTGGGCATGATGAAAATGGTAGTTCGCGAGACGGAAGCGCGTAAAGCTTCGGGGCGGCGGACTTCCACACCCCGATAACTCGGTATCGAAACATTGTTGCGGGCGGGTGCGCATGGCAATACCTGCGCCTCTGTGGGCCCTATCCGCGTGCAAAATCTAAAAGCGATCAGAGCCTTAGAAAGCGCGTACAACCGCTATCCCCATTTGCCTTGGGCCCTATGGGAAAACAGGAAATATCATAATTGCGGTCCGGGGCGCGCGCGCACAATGATAATTTTCACACCCGAGTAAGCTCTTTTATAGGTCAACATTTTGGAAAAAAAATTGGCTTGCTGCCCACAGCAGGAGCTGAGAACCATGCATTCGGAGGTTTTCACACCCCACCCACTAATGCCCTCAAAGTTTGAGAAAACGCGACCTTCGCGAAAAGCCCCGGAACCTATTGCAAAGTGATGAGCAGTGCCCAGGAGCACCTCTCAGTCATTTGCGCAAAATTCCTTCGGCTACAAGTGGCTCAAATAAGGGCGTGAAAATTGTGCCGAAGCCCTTTCAGGGGCTATTGCTCGGCACTCGGGGGACGGAAAATTTTACGCAATGCCTCACAATGAAGCACTGGTCGGGGGCTAACTTCTGGCACCAGTTTCGAGCCCGTCCGTGAAAGTGACCCGCGCAAGTTTTAGGCCGGTTCGGCTACTGTGGCCTAATGGGGCCTAATGGGAAGATCTTCTAATGCTCATAACTTTTTAATTTCCCGACGGAACGCTTTGAAATTTTCACCATTTGTAGACCGCCTCCCGTACTACAAACTGATGCCCGTGTGGGCATGATGAAAATGGTAGTTCGCGAGACGGAAGCGCGTAAAGCTTCGGGGCGGCGGACTTCCACACCCCGATAACTCGGTATCGAAACATTGTTGCGGGCGGGTGCGCATGGCAATACCTGCGCCTCTGTGGGCCCTATCCGCGTGCAAAATCTAAAAGCGATCAGAGCCTTAGAAAGCGCGTACAACCGCTATCCCCATTTGCCTTGGGCCCTATGGGAAAACAGGAAATATCATAATTGCGGTCCGGGGCGCGCGCGCACAATGATAATTTTCACACCCGAGTAAGCTCTTTTATAGGTCAACATTTTGGAAAAAAAATTGGCTTGCTGCCCACAGCAGGAGCTGAGAACCATGCATTCGGAGGTTTTCACACCCCACCCACTAATGCCCTCAAAGTTTGAGAAAACGCGACCTTCGCGAAAAGCCCCGGAACCTATTGCAAAGTGATGAGCAGTGCCCAGGAGCACCTCTCAGTCATTTGCGCAAAATTCCTTCGGCTACAAGTGGCTCAAATAAGGGCGTGAAAATTGTGCCGAAAGCCCTTTCAGGGGTTATTGCTCGGCACTCGGGGGACGGAAAATTTTACGCAATGCCTCACAATGAAGCACTGGTCGGGGGCTAACTTCTGGCACCAGTTTCGAGCCCGTCCGTGAAAGTGACCCGCGCAAGTTTTAGGCCGGTTCGGCTACTGTGGCCTAATGGGGCCTAATGGGAAGATCTTCTAATGCTCATAACTTTTTAATTTCCCGACGGAACGCTTTGAAATTTTCACCATTTGTAGACGGCCTCCCGTACTACAAACTGATGCCCGTGTGGGCATGATGAAAATGGTAGTTCGCGAGACGGAAGCGCGTAAAGCTTCGGGGCGGCGGACTTCCACACCCCGATAACTCGGTATCGAAACATTGTTGCGGGCGGGTGCGCATGGCAATACCTGCGCCTCTGTGGGCCCTATCCGCGTGCAAAATCTAAAAGCGATCAGAGCCTTAGAAAGCGCGTACAACCGCTATCCCCATTTGCCTTGGGCCCTATGGGAAAACAGGAAATATCATAATTGCGGTCCGGGGCGCGCGCGCACAATGATAATTTTCACACCCGAGTAAGCTCTTTTATAGGTCAACATTTTGGAAAAAAAATTGGCTTGCTGCCCACAGCAGGAGCTGAGAACCATGCATTCGGAGGTTTTCACACCCCACCCACTAATGCCCTCAAAGTTTGAGAAAACGCGACCTTCGCGAAAAGCCCCGGAACCTATTGCAAAGTGATGAGCAGTGCCCAGGAGCACCTCTCAGTCATTTGCGCAAAATTCCTTCGGCTACAAGTGGCTCAAATAAGGGCGTGAAAATTGTGCCGAAAGCCCTTTCAGGGGCTATTGCTCGGCACTCGGGGGACGGAAAATTTTACGCAATGCCTCACAATGAAGCACTGGTCGGGGGCTAACTTCTGGCACCAGTTTCGAGCCCGTCCGTGAAAGTGACCCGCGCAAGTTTTAGGCCGGTTCGGCTACTGTGGCCTAATGGGGCCTAATGGGAAGATCTTCTAATGCTCATAACTTTTTAATTTCCCCACGGAACGCTTTGAAATTTTCACCATTTGTAGACGGCCTCCCGTACTACAAACTGATGCCCGTGTGGGCATGATGAAAATGGTAGTTCGCGAGACGGAAGCGCGTAAAGCTTCGGGGCGGCGGACTTCCACACCCCGATAACTCGGTATCGAAACATTGTTGCGGGAGGGTGCGCATGGCAATACCTGCGCCTCTGTGGGCCCTATCCGCGTGCAAAATCTAAAAGCGATCAGAGCCTTAGAAAGCACGTACAACCGCTATCCACATTTGCCTTGGGCCCTATGGGAAAACAGGAAATATCATAATTGCGGTCCGGGGCGCGCGCGCACAATGATAATTTTCACACCCGAGTAAGCTCTTTTATAGGTCAACATTTTGGAAAAAAAATTGGCTTGCTGCCCACAGCAGGAGCTGAGAACCATGCATTCGGAGGTTTTCACACCCCACCCACTAATGCCCTCAAAGTTTGAGAAAACGCGACCTTCGCGAAAAGCCCCGGAACCTATTGCAAAGTGATGAGCAGTGCCCAGGAGCACCTCTCAGTCATTTGCGCAAAATTCCTTCGGCTACAAGTGGCTCAAATAAGGGCGTGAAAATTGTGCCGAAAGCCCTTTCAGGGGCTATTGCTCGGCACTCGGGGGACGGAAAATTTTACGCAATGCCTCACAATGAAGCACTGGTCGGGGGCTAACTTCTGGCACCAGTTTCGAGCCCGTCCGTGAAAGTGAACCGCGCAAGTTTTAGGCCGGTTCGGCTACTGTGGCCTAATGGGGCCTAATGGGAAGATCTTCTAATGCTCATAACTTTTTAATTTCCCGACGGAACGCTTTGAAATTTTCACCATTTGTAGACGGCCTCCCGTACTACAAACTGATGCCCGTGTGGGCATGATGAAAATGGTAGTTCGCGAGACGGAAGCGCGTAAAGCTTCGGGGCGGCGGACTTCCACACCCCGATAACTCGGTATCGAAACATTGTTGCGGGCGGGTGCGCATGGCAATACCTGCGCCTCTGTGGGCCCTATCCGCGTGCAAAATCTAAAAGCGATCAGAGCCTTAGAAAGCGCGTACAACCGCTATCCCCATTTGCCTTGGGCCCTATGGGAAAACAGGAAATATCATAATTGCGGTCCGGGGCGCGCGCGCACAATGATAATTTTCACACCCGAGTAAGCTCTTTTATAGGTCAACATTTTGGAAAAAAAATTGGCTTGCTGCCCACAGCAGGAGCTGAGAACCATGCATTCGGAGGTTTTCACACCCCACCCACTAATGCCCTCAAAGTTTGAGAAAACGCGACCTTCGCGAAAAGCCCCGGAACCTATTGCAAAGTGATGAGCAGTGCCCAGGAGCACCTCTCAGTCATTTGCGCAAAATTCCTTCGGCTACAAGTGGCTCAAATAAGGGCGTGAAAATTGTGCCGAAAGCCCTTTCAGGGGCTATTGCTCGGCACTCGGGGGACGGAAAATTTTACGCAATGCCTCACAATGAAGCACTGGTCGGGGGCTAACTTCTGGCACCAGTTTCGAGCCCGTCCGTGAAAGTGACCCGCGCAAGTTTTAGGCCGGTTCGGCTACTGTGGCCTAATGGGGCCTAATGGGAAGATCTTCTAATGCTCATAACTTTTTAATTTCCCGACGGAACGCTTTGAAATTTTCACCATTTGTAGACGGCCTCCCGTACTACAAACTGATGCCCGTGTGGGCATGATGAAAATGGTAGTTCGCGAGACGGAAGCGCGTAAAGCTTCGGGGCGGCGGACTTCCACACCCCGATAACTCGGTATCGAAACATTGTTGCGGGCGGGTGCGCATGGCAATACCTGCGCCTCTGTGGGCCCTATCCGCGTGCAAAATCTAAAAGCGATCAGAGCCTTAGAAAGCGCGTACAACCGCTATCCCCATTTGCCTTGGGCCCTATGGGAAAACAGGAAATATCATAATTGCGGTCCGGGGCGCGCGCGCACAATGATAATTTTCACACCCGAGTAAGCTCTTTTATAGGTCAACATTTTGGAAAAAAAATTGGCTTGCTGCCCACAGCAGGAGCTGAGAACCATGCATTCGGAGGTTTTCACACCCCACCCACTAATGCCCTCAAAGTTTGAGAAAACGCGACCTTCGCGAAAAGCCCCGGAACCTATTGCAAAGTGATGAGCAGTGCCCAGGAGCACCTCTCAGTCATTTGCGCAAAATTCCTTCGGCTACAAGTGGCTCAAATAAGGGCGTGAAAATTGTGCCGAAAGCCCTTTCAGGGGCTATTGCTCGGCACTCGGGGGACGGAAAATTTTACGCAATGCCTCACAATGAAGCACTGGTCGGGGGCTAACTTCTGGCACCAGTTTCGAGCCCGTCCGTGAAAGTGACCTGCGCAAGTTTTAGGCCGGTTCGGCTACTGTGGCCTAATGGGGCCTAATGGGAAGATCTTCTAATGCTCATAACTTTTTAATTTCCCGACGGAACGCTTTGAAATTTTCACCATTAGTAGACGGCCTCCCGTACTACAAACTGATGCCCGTGTGGGCATGATGAAAATGGTAGTTCGCGAGACGGAAGCGCGTAAAGCTTCGGGGCGGCGGACTTCCACACCCCGATAACTCGGTATCGAAACATTGTTGCGGGCGGGTGCGCATGGCAATACCTGCGCCTCTGTGGGCCCTATCCGCGTGCAAAATCTAAAAGCGATCAGAGCCTTAGAAAGCGCGTACAACCGCTATCCCCATTTGCCTTTGGCCCTATGGGAAAACAGGAAATATCATAATTGCAGTCCGGGGCGCGCGCGCACAATGATAATATTCACACCCGAGTAAGCTCTTTTATAGGTCAACATTTTGGAAAAAAAATTGGCTTGCTGCCCACAGCAGGAGCTGAGAACCATGCATTCGGAGGTTTTCACACCCCACCCACTAATGCCCTCAAAGTTTGAGAAAACGCGACCTTCGCGAAAAGCCCCGGAACCTATTGCAAAGTGATGAGCAGTGCCCAGGAGCACCTCTCAGTCATTTGCGCAAAATTCCTTCGGCTACAAGTGGCTCAAATAAGGGCGTGAAAATTGTGCCGAAAGCCCTTTCAGGGGCTATTGCTCGGCACTCGGGGGACGGAAAATTTTACGCAATGCCTCACAATGAAGCACTGGTCGGGGGCTAACTTCTGGCACCAGTTTCGAGCCCGTCCGTGAAAGTGACCCGCGCAAGTTTTAGGCCGGTTCGGCTACTGTGGCCTAATGGGGCCTAATGGGAAGATCTTCTAATGCTCATAACTTTTTAATTTCCCGACGGAACGCTTTGAAATTTTCACCATTTGTAGACGGCCTCCCGTACTACAAACTGATGCCCGTGTGGGCATGATGAAAATGGTAGTTCGCGAGACGGAAGCGCGTAAAGCTTCGGGGCGGCGGACTTCCACACCCCGATAACTCGGTATCGAAACATTGTTGCGGGCGGGTGCGCATGGCAATACCTGCGCCTCTGTGGGCCCTATCCGCGTGCAAAATCTAAAAGCGATCAGAGCCTTAGAAAGCGCGTACAACCGCTATCCCCATTTGCCTTGGGCCCTATGGGAAAACAGGAAATATCATAATTGGGGTCCGGGGCGCGCGCGCACAATGATAATTTTCACACCCGAGTAAGCTCTTTTATAGGTCAACATTTTGGAAAAAAAATTGGCTTGCTGCCCACAGCAGGAGCTGAGAACCATGCATTCGGAGGTTTTCACACCCCACCCACTAATGCCCTCAAAGTTTGAGAAAACGCGACCTTCGCGAAAAGCCCCGGAACCTATTGCAAAGTGATGAGCAGTGCCCAGGAGCACCTCTCAGTCATTTGCGCAAAATTCCTTCGGCTACAAGTGGCTCAAATAAGGGCGTGAAAATTGTGCCGAAAGCCCTTTCAGGGGCTATTGCTCGGCACTCGGGGGACGGAAAATTTTACGCAATGCCTCACAATGAAGCACTGGTCGGGGGCTAACTTCTGGCACCAGTTTCGAGCCCGTCCGTGAAAGTGACCCGCGCAAGTTTTAGGCCGGTTCGGCTACTGTGGCCTAATGGGGCCTAATGGGAAGATCTTCTAATGCTCATAACTTTTTAATTTCCCGACGGAACGCTTTGAAATTTTCACCATTTGTAGACGGCCTCCCGTACTACAAACTGATGCCCGTGTGGGCATGATGAAAATGGTAGTTCGCGAGACGGAAGCGCGTAAAGCTTCGGGGCGGCGGACTTCCACACCCCGATAACTCGGTATCGAAACATTGTTGCGGGCGGGTGCGCATGGCAATACCTGCGCCTCTGTGGGCCCTATCCGCGTGCAAAATCTAAAAGCGATCAGAGCCTTAGAAAGCGCGTACAACCGCTATCCCCATTTGCCTTGGGCCCTATGGGAAAACAGGAAATATCATAATTGCGGTCCGGGGCGCGCGCGCACAATGATAATTTTCACACCCGAGTAAGCTCTTTTATAGGTCAACATTTTGGAAAAAAAATTGGCTTGCTGCCCACAGCAGGAGCTGAGAACCATGCATTCGGAGGTTTTCACACCCCACCCACTAATGCCCTCAAAGTTTGAGAAAACGTGACCTTCGCGAAAAGCCCCGGAACCTATTGCAAAGTGATGAGCAGTGCCCAGGAGCACCTCTCAGTCATTTGCGCAAAATTCCTTCGGCTACAAGTGGCTCAAATAAGGGCGTGAAAATTGTGCCGAAAGCCCTTTCAGGGGCTATTGCTCGGCACTCGGGGGACGGAAAATTTTACGCAATGCCTCACAATGAAGCACTGGTCGGGGGCTAACTTCTGGCACCAGTTTCGAGCCCGTCCGTGAAAGTGACCCGCGCAAGTTTTAGGCCGGTTCGGCTACTGTGGCCTAATGGGGCCTAATGGGAAGATCTTCTAATGCTCATAACTTTTTAATTTCCCGACGGAACGCTTTGAAATTTTCACCATTTGTAGACGGCCTCCCGTACTACAAACTGATGCCCGTGTGGGCATGATGAAAATGGTAGTTCGCGAGACGGAAGCGCGTAAAGCTTCGGGGCGGCGGACTTCCACACCCCGATAACTCGGTATCGAAACATTGTTGCGGGCGGGTGCGCATGGCAATACCTGCGCCTCTGTGGGCCCTATCCGCGTGCAAAATCTAAAAGCGATCAGAGCCTTAGAAAGCGCGTACAACCGCTATCCCCATTTGCCTTGGGCCCTATGGGAAAACAGGAAATATCATAATTGGGGTCCGGGGCGCGCGCGCACAATGATAATTTTCACACCCGAGTAAGCTCTTTTATAGGTCAACATTTTGGAAAAAAAATTGGCTTGCTGCCCACAGCAGGAGCTGAGAACCATGCATTCGGAGGTTTTCACACCCCACCCACTAATGCCCTCAAAGTTTGAGAAAACGCGACCTTCGCGAAAAGCCCCGGAACCTATTGCAAAGTGATGAGCAGTGCCCAGGAGCACCTCTCAGTCATTTGCGCAAAATTCCTTCGGCTACAAGTGGCTCAAATAAGGGCGTGAAAATTGTGCCGAAAGCCCTTTCAGGGGCTATTGCTCGGCACTCGGGGGACGGAAAATTTTACGCAATGCCTCACAATGAAGCACTGGTCGGGGGCTAACTTCTGGCACCAGTTTCGAGCCCGTCCGTGAAAGTGACCCGCGCAAGTTTTAGGCCGGTTCGGCTACTGTGGCCTAATGGGGCCTAATGGGAAGATCTTCTAATGCTCATAACTTTTTAATTTCCCGACGGAACGCTTTGAAATTTTCACCATTTGTAGACGGCCTCCCGTACTACAAACTGATGCCCGTGTGGGCATGATGAAAATGGTAGTTCGCGAGACGGAAGCGCGTAAAGCTTCGGGGCGGCGGACTTCCACACCCCGATAACTCGGTATCGAAACATTGTTGCGGGCGGGTGCGCATGGCAATACCTGCGCCTCTGTGGGCCCTATCCGCGTGCAAAATCTAAAAGCGATCAGAGCCTTAGAAAGCGCGTACAACCGCTATCCCCATTTGCCTTGGGCCCTATGGGAAAACAGGAAATATCATAATTGCGGTCCGGGGCGCGCGCGCACAATGATAATTTTCACACCCGAGTAAGCTCTTTTATAGGTCAACATTTTGGAAAAAAAATTGGCTTGCTGCCCACAGCAGGAGCTGAGAACCATGCATTCGGAGGTTTTCACACCCCACCCACTAATGCCCTCAAAGTTTGAGAAAACGCGACCTTCGCAAAAAGCCCCGGAACCTATTGCAAAGTGATGAGCAGTGCCCAGGAGCACCTCTCAGTCATTTGCGCAAAATTCCTTCGGCTACAAGTGGCTCAAATAAGGGCGTGAAAATTGTGCCGAAAGCCCTTTCAGGGGCTATTGCTCGGCACTCGGGGGACGGAAAATTTTACGCAATGCCTCACAATGAAGCACTGGTCGGGGGCTAACTTCTGGCACCAGTTTCGAGCCCGTCCGTGAAAGTGACCCGCGCAAGTTTTAGGCCGGTTCGGCTACTGTGGCCTAATGGGGCCTAATGGGAAGATCTTCTAATGCTCATAACTTTTTAATTTCCCGACGGAACGCTTTGAAATTTTCACCATTTGTAGACGGCCTCCCGTACTACAAACTGATGCCCGTGTGGGCATGATGAAAATGGTAGTTCGCGAGACGGAAGCGCGTAAAGCTTCGGGGCGGCGGACTTCCACACCCCGATAACTCGGTATCGAAACATTGTTGCGGGCGGGTGCGCATGGCAATACCTGCGCCTCTGTGGGCCCTATCCGCGTGCAAAATCTAAAAGCGATCAGAGCCTTAGAAAGCGCGTACAACCGCTATCCCCATTTGCCTTGGGCCCTATGGGAAAACAGGAAATATCATAATTGCGGTCCGGGGCGCGCGCGCACAATGATAATTTTCACACCCGAGTAAGCTCTTTTATAGGTCAACATTTTGGAAAAAAATTGGCTTGCTGCCCACAGCAGGAGCTGAGAACCATGCATTCGGAGGTTTTCACACCCCACCCACTAATGCCCTCAAAGTTTGAGAAAACGCGACCTTCGCGAAAAGCCCCGGAACCTATTGCAAAGTGATGAGCAGTGCCCAGGAGCACCTCTCAGTCATTTGCGCAAAATTTCTTCGGCTACAAGTGGCTCAAATAAGGGCGTGAAAATTGTGCCGAAAGCCCTTTCAGGGGCTATTGCTCGGCACTCGGGGGACGGAAAATTTTACGCAATGCCTCACAATGAAGCACTGGTCGGGGGCTAACTTCTGGCACCAGTTTCGAGCCCGTCCGTGAAAGTGACCCGCGCAAGTTTTAGGCCGGTTCGGCTACTGTGGCCTAATGGGGCCTAATGGGAAGATCTTGTAATGCTCATAACTTTTTAATTTCCCGACGGAACGCTTTGAAATTTTCACCATTTGTAGACGGCCTCCCGTACTACAAACTGATGCCCGTGTGGGCATGATGAAAATGGTAGTTCGCGAGACGGAAGCGCGTAAAGCTTCGGGGCGGCGGACTTCCACACCCCGATAACTCGGTATCGAAACATTGTTGCGGGCGGGTGCGCATGGCAATACCTGCGCCTCTGTGGGCCCTATCCGCGTGCAAAATCTAAAAGCGATCAGAGCCTTAGAAAGCGCGTACAACCGCTATCCCCATTTGCCTTGGGCCCTATGGGAAAACAGGAAATATCATAATTGCGGTCCGGGGCGCGCGCGCACAATGATAATTTTCACACCCGAGTAAGCTCTTTTATAGGTCAACATTTTGGAAAAAAAATTGGCTTGCTGCCCACAGCAGGAGCTGAGAACCATGCATTCGGAGGTTTTCACACCCCACCCACTAATGCCCTCAAAGTTTGAGAAAACGCGACCTTCGCGAAAAGCCCCGGAACCTATTGCAAAGTGATGAGCAGTGCCCAGGAGCACCTCTCAGTCATTTGCGCAAAATTCCTTCGGCTACAAGTGGCTCAAATAAGGGCGTGAAAATTGTGCCGAAAGCCCTTTCAGGGGCTATTGCTCGGCACTCGGGGGACGGAAAATTTTACGCAATGCCTCACAATGAAGCACTGGTCGGGGGCTAACTTCTGGCACCAGTTTCGAGCCCGTCCGTGAAAGTGACCCGCGCAAGTTTTAGGCCGGTTCGGCTACTGTGGCCTAATGGGGCCTAATGGGAAGATCTTCTAATGCTCATAACTTTTTAATTTCCCGACGGAACGCTTTGAAATTTTCACCATTTGTAGACGGCCTCCCGTACTACAAACTGATGCCCGTGTGGGCATGATGAAAATGGTAGTTCGCGAGACGGAAGCGCGTAAAGCTTCGGGGCGGCGGACTTCCACACCCCGATAACTCGGTATCGAAACATTGTTGCGGGCGGGTGCGCATGGCAATACCTGCGCCTCTGTGGGCCCTATCCGCGTGCAAAATCTAAAAGCGATCAGAGCCTTAGAAAGCGCGTACAACCGCTATCCCCATTTGCCTTGGGCCCTATGGAAAAACAGGAAATATCATAATTGGGGTCCGGGGCGCGCGCGCACAATGATAATTTTCACACCCGAGTAAGCTCTTTTATAGGTCAACATTTTGGAAAAAAAATTGGCTTGCTGCCCACAGCAGGAGCTGAGAACCATGCATTCGGAGGTTTTCACACCCCACCCACTAATGCCCTCAAAGTTTGAGAAAACGCGACCTTCGCGAAAAGCCCCGGAACCTATTGCAAAGTGATGAGCAGTGCCCAGGAGCACCTCTCAGTCATTTGCGCAAAATTCCTTCGGCTACAAGTGGCTCAAATAAGGGCGTGAAAATTGTGCCGAAAGCCCTTTCAGGGGCTATTGCTCGGCACTCGGGGGACGGAAAATTTTACGCAATGCCTCACAATGAAGCACTGGTCGGGGGCTAACTTCTGGCACCAGTTTCGAGCCCGTCCGTGAAAGTGACCCGCGCAAGTTTTAGGCCGGTTCGGCTACTGTGGCCTAATGGGGCCTAATGGGAAGATCTTCTAATGCTCATAACTTTTTAATTTCCTGACGGAACGCTTTGAAATTTTCACCATTTGTAGACGGCCTCCCGTACTACAAACTGATGCCCGTGTGGGCATGATGAAAATGGTAGTTCGCGAGACGGAAGCGCGTAAAGCTTCGGGGCGGCGGACTTCCACACCCCGATAACTCGGTATCGAAACATTGTTGCGGGCGGGTGCGCATGGCAATACCTGCGCCTCTGTGGGCCCTATCCGCGTGCAAAATCTAAAAGCGATCAGAGCCTTAGAAAGCGCGTACAACCGCTATCCCCATTTGCCTTGGGCCCTATGGGAAAACAGGAAATATCATAATTGCGGTCCGGGGCGCGCGCGCACAATGATAATTTTCACACCCGAGTAAGCTCTTTTATAGGTCAACATTTTGGAAAAAAAATTGGCTTGCTGCCCACAGCAGGAGCTGAGAACCATGCATTCGGAGGTTTTCACACCCCACCCACTAATGCCCTCAAAGTTTGAGAAAACGCGACCTTCGCGAAAAGCCCCGGAACCTATTGCAAAGTGATGAGCAGTGCCCAGGAGCACCTCTCAGTCATTTGCGCAAAATTCCTTCGGCTACAAGTGGCTCAAATAAGGGCGTGAAAATTGTGCCGAAAGCCCTTTCAGGGGCTATTGCTCGGCACTCGGGGGACGGAAAATTTTACGCAATGCCTCACAATGAAGCACTGGTCGGGGGCTAACTTCTGGCACCAGTTTCGAGCCCGTCCGTGAAAGTGACCCGCGCAAGTTTTAGGCCGGTTCGGCTACTGTGGCCTAATGGGGCCTAATGGGAAGATCTTCTAATGCTCATAACTTTTTAATTTCCCGACGGAACGCTTTGAAATTTTCACCATTTGTAGACGGCCTCCCGTACTACAAACTGATGCCCGTGTGGGCATGATGAAAATGGTAGTTCGCGAGACGGAAGCGCGTAAAGCTTCGGGGCGGCGGACTTCCACACCCCGATAACTCGGTATCGAAACATTGTTGCGGGCGGGTGCGCATGGCAATACCTGCGCCTCTGTGGGCCCTATCCGCGTGCAAAATCTAAAAGCGATCAGAGCCTTAGAAAGCGCGTACAACCGCTATCCCCATTTGCCTTGGGCCCTATGGGAAAACAGGAAATATCATAATTGCGGTCCGGGGCGCGCGCGCACAATGATAATTTTCACACCCGAGTAAGCTCTTTTATAGGTCAACATTTTGGAAAAAAAATTGGCTTGCTGCCCACAGCAGGAGCTGAGAACCATGCATTCGGAGGTTTTCACACCCCACCCACTAATGCCCTCAAAGTTTGAGAAAACGCGACCTTCGCGAAAAGCCCCGGAACCTATTGCAAAGTGATGAGCAGTGCCCAGGAGCACCTCTCAGTCATTTGCGCAAAATTCCTTCGGTTACAAGTGGCTCAAATAAGGGCGTGAAAATTGTGCCGAAAGCCCTTTCAGGGGCTATTGCTCGGCACTCGGGGGACGGAAAATTTTACGCAATGCCTCACAATGAAGCACTGGTCGGGGGCTAACTTCTGGCACCAGTTTCGAGCCCGTCCGTGAAAGTGACCCGCGCAAGTTTTAGGCCGGTTCGGCTACTGTGGCCTAATGGGGCCTAATGGGAAGATCTTCTAATGCTCATAACTTTTTAATTTCCCGACGGAACGCTTTGAAATTTTCACCATTTGTAGACGGCCTCCCGTACTACAAACTGATGCCCGTGTGGGCATGATGAAAATGGTAGTTCGCGAGACGGAAGCGCGTAAAGCTTCGGGGCGGCGGACTTCCACACCCCGATAACTCGGTATCGAAACATTGTTGCGGGCGGGTGCGCATGGCAATACCTGCGCCTCTGTGGGCCCTATCCGCGTGCAAAATCTAAAAGCGATCAAAGCCTTAGAAAGCGCGTACAACCGCTATCCCCATTTGCCTTGGGCCCTATGGGAAAACAGGAAATATCATAATTGCGGTCCGGGGCGCGCGCGCACAATGATAATTTTCACACCCGAGTAAGCTCTTTTATAGGTCAACATTTTGGAAAAAAAATTGGCTTGCTGCCCACAGCAGGAGCTGAGAACCATGCATTCGGAGGTTTTCACACCCCACCCACTAATGCCCTCAAAGTTTGAGAAAACGCGACCTTCGCGAAAAGCCCCGGAACCTATTGCAAAGTGATGAGCAGTGCCCAGGAGCACCTCTCAGTCATTTGCGCAAAATTCCTTCGGCTACAAGTGGCTCAAATAAGGGCGTGAAAATTGTGCCGAAAGCCCTTTCAGGGGCTATTGCTCGGCACTCGGGGGACGGAAAATTTTACGCAATGCCTCACAATGAAGCACTGGTCGGGGGCTAACTTCTGGCACCAGTTTCGAGCCCGTCCGTGAAAGTGACCCGCGCAAGTTTTAGGCCGGTTCGGCTACTGTGGCCTAATGGGGCCTAATGGGAAGATCTTCTAATGCTCATAACTTTTTAATTTCCCGACGGAACGCTTTGAAATTTTCACCATTTGTAGACGGCCTCCCGTACTACAAACTGATGCCCGTGTGGGCATGATGAAAATGGTAGTTCGCGAGACGGAAGCGCGTAAAGCTTCGGGGCGGCGGACTTCCACACCCCGATAACTCGGTATCGAAACATTGTTGCGGGCGGGTGCGCATGGCAATACCTGCGCCTCTGTGGGCCCTATCCGCGTGCAAAATCTAAAAGCGATCAGAGCCTTAGAAAGCGCGTACAACCGCTATCCCCATTTGCCTTGGGCCCTATGGGAAAACAGGAAATATCATAATTGCGGTCCGGGGTGCGCGCGCACAATGATAATTTTCACACCCGAGTAAGCTCTTTTATAGGTCAACATTTTGGAAAAAAAATTGGCTTGCTGCCCACAGCAGGAGCTGACAACCATGCATTCGGAGGTTTTCACACCCCACCCACTAATGCCCTCAAAGTTTGAGAAAACGCGACCTTCGCGAAAAGCCCCGGAACCTATTGCAAAGTGATGAGCAGTGCCCAGGAGCACCTCTCAGTCATTTGCGCAAAATTCCTTCGGCTACAAGTGGCTCAAATAAGGGCGTGAAAATTGTGCCGAAAGCCCTTTCAGGGGCTATTGCTCGGCACTCGGGGGACGGAAAATTTTACGCAATGCCTCACAATGAAGCACTGGTCGGGGGCTAACTTCTGGCACCAGTTTCGAGCCCGTCCGTGAAAGTGACCCGCGCAAGTTTTAGGCCGGTTCGGCTACTGTGGCCTAATGGGGCCTAATGGGAAGATCTTCTAATGCTCATAACTTTTTAATTTCCCGACGGAACGCTTTGAAATTTTCACCATTTGTAGACGGCCTCCCGTACTACAAACTGATGCCCGTGTGGGCATGATGAAAATGGTAGTTCGCGAGACGGAAGCGCGTAAAGCTTCGGGGCGGCGGACTTCCACACCCCGATAACTCGGTATCGAAACATTGTTGCGGGCGGGTGCGCATGGCAATACCTGCGCCTCTGTGGGCCCTATCCGCGTGCAAAATCTAAAAGCGATCAGAGCCTTAGAAAGCGCGTACAACCGCTATCCCCATTTGCCTTGGGCCCTATGGGAAAACAGGAAATATCATAATTGCGGTCCGGGGCGCGCGCGCACAATGATAATTTTCACACCCGAGTAAGCTCTTTTATAGGTCAACATTTTGGAAAAAAAATTGGCTTGCTGCCCACAGCAGGAGCTGAGAACCATGCATTCGGAGGTTTTCACACCCCACCCACTAATGCCCTCAAAGTTTGAGAAAACGCGACCTTCGCGAAAAGCCCCGGAACCTATTGCAAAGTGATGAGCAGTGCCCAGGAGCACCTCTCAGTCATTTGCGCAAAATTCCTTCGGCTACAAGTGGCTCAAATAAGGGCGTGAAAATTGTGCCGAAAGCCCTTTCAGGGGCTATTGCTCGGCACTCGGGGGACGGAAAATTTTACGCAATGCCTCACAATGAAGCACTGGTCCGGGGCTAACTTCTGGCACCAGTTTCGAGCCCGTCCGTGAAAGTGACCCGCGCAAGTTTTAGGCCGGTTCGGCTACTGTGGCCTAATGGGGCCTAATGGGAAGATCTTCTAATGCTCATAACTTTTTAATTTCCTGACGGAACGCTTTGAAATTTTCACCATTTGTAGACGGCCTCCCGTACTACAAACTGATGCCCGTGTGGGCATGATGAAAATGGTAGTTCGCGAGACGGAAGCGCGTAAAGCTTCGGGGCGGCGGACTTCCACACCCCGATAACTCGGTATCGAAACATTGTTGCGGGCGGGTGCGCATGGCAATACCTGCGCCTCTGTGGGCCCTATCCGCGTGCAAAATCTAAAAGCGATCAGAGCCTTAGAAAGCGCGTACAACCGCTATCCCCATTTGCCTTGGGCCCTATGGGAAAACAGGAAATATCATAATTGCGGTCCGGGGCGCGCGCGCACAATGATAATTTTCACACCCGAGTAAGCTCTTTTATAGGTCAACATTTTGGAAAAAAAATTGGCTTGCTGCCCACAGCAGGAGCTGAGAACCATGCATTCGGAGGTTTTCACACCCCACCCACTAATGCCCTCAAAGTTTGAGAAAACGCGACCTTCGCGAAAAGCCCCGGAACCTATTGCAAAGTGATGAGCAGTGCCCAGGAGCACCTCTCAGTCATTTGCGCAAAATTCCTTCGGCTACAAGTGGCTCAAATAAGGGCGTGAAAATTGTGCCGAAAGCCCTTTCAGGGGCTATTGCTCGGCACTCGGGGGACGGAAAATTTTACGCAATGCCTCACAATGAAGCACTGGTCGGGGGCTAACTTCTGGCACCAGTTTCGAGCCCGTCCGTGAAAGTGACCCGCGCAAGTTTTAGGCCGGTTCGGCTACTGTGGCCTAATGGGGCCTAATGGGAAGATCTTCTAATGCTCATAACTTTTTATTTTCCCGACGGAACGCTTTGAAATTTTCACCATTTGTAGACGGCCTCCCGTACTACAAACTGATGCCCGTGTGGGCATGATGAAAATGGTAGTTCGCGAGACGGAAGCGCGTAAAGCTTCGGGGCGGCGGACTTCCACACCCCGATAACTCGGTATCGAAACATTGTTGCGGGCGGGTGCGCATGGCAATACCTGCGCCTCTGTGGGCCCTATCCGCGTGCAAAATCTAAAAGCGATCAGAGCCTTAGAAAGCGCGTACAACCGCTATCCCCATTTGCCTTGGGCCCTATGGGAAAACAGGAAATATCATAATTGCGGTCCGGGGCGCGCGCGCACAATGATAATTTTCACACCCGAGTAAGCTCTTTTATAGGTCAACATTTTGGAAAAAAAATTGGCTTGCTGCCCACAGCAGGAGCTGAGAACCATGCATTCGGAGGTTTTCACACCCCACCCACTAATGCCCTCAAAGTTTGAGAAAACGCGACCTTCGCGAAAAGCCCCGGAACCTATTGCAAAGTGATGAGCAGTGCCCAGGAGCACCTCTCAGTCATTTGCGCAAAATTCCTTCGGCTACAAGTGGCTCAAATAAGGGCGTGAAAATTGTGCCGAAAGCCCTTTCAGGGGCTATTGCTTGGCACTCGGGGGACGGAAAATTTTACGCAATGCCTCACAATGAAGCACTGGTCGGGGGCTAACTTCTGGCACCAGTTTCGAGCCCGTCCGTGAAAGTGACCCGCGCAAGTTTTAGGCCGGTTCGGCTACTGTGGCCTAATGGGGCCTAATGGGAAGATCTTCTAATGCTCATAACTTTTTAATTTCCCGACGGAACGCTTTGAAATTTTCACCATTTGTAGACGGCCTCCCGTACTACAAACTGATGCCCGTGTGGGCATGATGAAAATGGTAGTTCGCGAGACGGAAGCGCGTAAAGCTTCGGGGCGGCGGACTTCCACACCCCGATAACTCGGTATCGAAACATTGTTGCGGGCGGGTGCGCATGGCAATACCTGCGCCTCTGTGGGCCCTATCCGCGTGCAAAATCTAAAAGCGATCAGAGCCTTAGAAAGCGCGTACAACCGCTATCCCCATTTGCCTTGGGCCCTATGGGAAAACAGGAAATATCATAATTGCGGTCCGGGGCGCGCGCGCACAATGATAATTTTCACACCCGAGTAAGCTCTTTTATAGGTCAACATTTTGGAAAAAAAATTGGCTTGCTGCCCACAGCAGGAGCTGAGAACCATGCATTCGGAGGTTTTCACACCCCACCCACTAATGCCCTCAAAGTTTGAGAAAACGCGACCTTCGCGAAAAGCCCCGGAACCTATTGCAAAGTGATGAGCAGTGCCCAGGAGCACCTCTCAGTCATTTGCGCAAAATTCCTTCGGCTACAAGTGGCTCAAATAAGGGCGTGAAAATTGTGCCGAAAGCCCTTTCAGGGGCTATTGCTCGGCACTCGGGGGACAGAAAATTTTACGCAATGCCTCACAATGAAGCACTGGTCGGGGGCTAACTTCTGGCACCAGTTTCGAGCCCGTCCGTGAAAGTGACCCGCGCAAGTTTTAGGCCGGTTCGGCTACTGTGGCCTAATGGGGCCTAATGGGAAGATCTTCTAATGCTCATAACTTTTTAATTTCCCGACGGAACGCTTTGAAATTTTCACCATTTGTAGACGGCCTCCCGTACTACAAACTGATGCCCGTGTGGGCATGATGAAAATGGTAGTTCGCGAGACGGAAGCGCGTAAAGCTTCGGGGCGGCGGACTTCCACACCCCGATAACTCGGTATCGAAACATTGTTGCGGGCGGGTGCGCATGGCAATACCTGCGCCTCTGTGGGCCCTATCCGCGTGCAAAATCTAAAAGCGATCAGAGCCTTAGAAAGCGCGTACAACCGCTATCCCCATTTGCCTTGGGCCCTATGGGAAAACAGGAAATATCATAATTGCGGTCCGGGGCGCGCGCGCACAATGATAATTTTCACACCCGAGTAAGCTCTTTTATAGGTCAACATTTTGGAAAAAAAATTGGCTTGCTGCCCACAGCAGGAGCTGAGAACCATGCATTCGGAGGTTTTCACACCCCACCCACTAATGCCCTCAAAGTTTGAGAAAACGCGACCTTCGCGAAAAGCCCCGGAACCTATTGCAAAGTGATGAGCAGTGCCCAGGAGCACCTCTCAGTCATTTGCGCAAAATTCCTTCGGCTACAAGTGGCTCAAATAAGGGCGTGAAAATTGTGCCGAAAGCCCTTTCAGGGGCTATTGCTCGGCACTCGGGGGACGGAAAATTTTACGCAATGCCTCACAATGAAGCACTGGTCGGGGGCTAACTTCTGGCACCAGTTTCGAGCCCGTCCGTGAAAGTGACCCGCGCAAGTTTTAGGCCGGTTCGGCTACTGTGGCCTAATGGGGCCTAATGGGAAGATCTTCTAATGCTCATAACTTTTTAATTTCCCGACGGAACGCTTTGAAATTTTCACCATTTGTAGACGGCCTCCCGTACTACAAACTGATGCCCGTGTGGGCATGATGAAAATGGTAGTTCGCGAGACGGAAGGGCGTAAAGCTTCGGGGCGGCGGACTTCCACACCCCGATAACTCGGTATCCAAACATTGTTGCGGGCGGGTGCGCATGGCAATACCTGCGCCTCTGTGGGCCCTATCCGCGTGCAAAATCTAAAAGCGATCAGAGCCTTAGAAAGCGCGTACAACCGCTATCCCCATTTGCCTTGGGCCCTATGGGAAAACAGGAAATATCATAATTGCGGTCCGGGGCGCGCGCGCACAATGATAATTTTCACACCCGAGTAAGCTCTTTTATAGGTCAACATTTTGGAAAAAAAATTGGCTTGCTGCCCACAGCAGGAGCTGAGAACCATGCATTCGGAGGTTTTCACACCCCACCCACTAATGCCCTCAAAGTTTGAGAAAACGCGACCTTCGCGAAAAGCCCCGGAACCTATTGCAAAGTGATGAGCAGTGCCCAGGAGCACCTCTCAGTCATTTGCGCAAAATTCCTTCGGCTACAAGTGGCTCAAATAAGGGCGTGAAAATTGTGCCGAAAGCCCTTTCAGGGGCTATTGCTCGGCACTCGGGGGACGGAAAATTTTACGCAATGCCTCACAATGAAGCACTGGTCGGGGGCTAACTTCTGGCACCAGTTTCGAGCCCGTCCGTGAAAGTGACCCGCGCAAGTTTTAGGCCGGTTCGGCTACTGTGGCCTAATGGGGCCTAAAGGGAAGATCTTCTAATGCTCATAACTTTTTAATTTCCCGACGGAACGCTTTGAAATTTTCACCATTTGTAGACGGCCTCCCGTACTACAAACTGATGCCCGTGTGGGCATGATGAAAATGGTAGTTCGCGAGACGGAAGCGCGTAAAGCTTCGGGGCGGCGGACTTCCACACCCCGATAACTCGGTATCGAAACATTGTTGCGGGCGGGTGCGCATGGCGATACCTGCGCCTCCGTGGGCCCTATCCGCGTGCAAAATCTAAAAGCGATCAGAGCCTTAGAAAGCGCGTACAACCGCTATCCCCATTTGCCTTGGGCCCTATGGGAAAACAGGAAATATCATAATTGCGGTCCGGGTCGCGCGCGCACAATGATAATTTTCACACCCGAGTAAGCTCTTTTATAGGTCAACATTTTGGAAAAAAAATTGGCTTGCTGCCCACAGCAGGAGCTGAGAACCATGCATTCGGAGGTTTTCACACCCCACCCACTAATGCCCTCAAAGTTTGAGAAAACGCGACCTTCGCGAAAAGCCCCGGAACCTATTGCAAAGTGATGAGCAGTGCCCAGGAGCACCTCTCAGTCATTTGCGCAAAATTCCTTCGGCTACAAGTGGCTCAAATAAGGGCGTGAAAATTGTGCCGAAAGCCCTTTCAGGGGCTATTGCTCGGCACTCGGGGGACGGAAAATTTTACGCAATGCCTCACAATGAAGCACTGGTCGGGGGCTAACTTCTGGCACCAGTTTCGAGCCCGTCCGTGAAAGTGACACGCGCAAGTTTTAGGCCGGTTCGGCTACTGTGGCCTAATGGGGCCTAATGGGAAGATCTTCTAATGCTCATAACTTTTTAATTTCCCGACGGAACGCTTTGAAATTTTCACCATTTGTAGACGGCCTCCCGTACTACAAACTGATGCCCGTGTGGGCATGATGAAAATGGTATTTCGCGAGACGGAAGCGCGTAAAGCTTCGGGGCGGCGGACTTCCACACCCCGATAACTCGGTATCGAAACATTGTTGCGGGCGGGTGCGCATGGCAATACCTGCGCCTCTGTGGGCCCTATCCGCGTGCAAAATCTAAAAGCGATCAGAGCCTTAGAAAGCGCGTACAACCGCTATCCCCATTTGCCTTGGGCCCTATGGGAAAACAGGAAATATCATAATTGCGGTCCGGGGCGCGCGCGCACAATGATAATTTTCACACCCGAGTAAGCTCTTTTATAGGTCAACATTTTGGAAAAAAAATTGGCTTGCTGCCCACAGCAGGAGCTGAGAACCATGCATTCGGAGGTTTTCACACCCCACCCACTAATGCCCTCAAAGTTTGAGAAAACGCGACCTTCGCGAAAAGCCCCGGAACCTATTGCAAAGTGATGAGCAGTGCCCAGGAGCACCTCTCAGTCATTTGCGCAAAATTCCTTCGGCTACAAGTGGCTCAAATAAGGGCGTGAAAATTGTGCCGAAAGCCCTTTCAGGGGCTATTGCTCGGCACTCGGGGGACGGAAAATTTTACGCAATGCCTCACAATGAAGCACTGGTCGGGGGCTAACTTCTGGCACCAGTTTCGAGCCCGTCCGTGAAAGTGACCCGCGCAAGTTTTAGGCCGGTTCGGCTACTGTGGCCTAATGGGGCCTAATGGGAAGATCTTCTAATGCTCATAACTTTTTAATTTCCCGACGGAACGCTTTGAAATTTTCACCATTTGTAGACGGCCTCCCGTACTACAAACTGATGCCCGTGTGGGCATGATGAAAATGGTAGTTCGCGAGACGGAAGGGCGTAAAGCTTCGGGGCGGCGGACTTCCACACCCCGATAACTCGGTATCCAAACATTGTTGCGGGCGGGTGCGCATGGCAATACCTGCGCCTCTGTGGGCCCTATCCGCGTGCAAAATCTAAAAGCGATCAGAGCCTTAGAAAGCGCGTACAACCGCTATCCCCATTTGCCTTGGGCCCTATGGGAAAACAGGAAATATCATAATTGCGGTCCGGGGCGCGCGCGCACAATGATAATTTTCACACCCGAGTAAGCTCTTTTATAGGTCAACATTTTGGAAAAAAAATTGGCTTGCTGCCCACAGCAGGAGCTGAGAACCATGCATTCGGAGGTTTTCACACCCCACCCACTAATGCCCTCAAAGTTTGAGAAAACGCGACCTTCGCGAAAAGCCCCGGAACCTATTGCAAAGTGATGAGCAGTGCCCAGGAGCACCTCTCAGTCATTTGCGCAAAATTCCTTCGGCTACAAGTGGCTCAAATAAGGGCGTGAAAATTGTGCCGAAAGCCCTTTCAGGGGCTATTGCTCGGCACTCGGGGGACGGAAAATTTTACGCAATGCCTCACAATGAAGCACTGGTCGGGGGCTAACTTCTGGCACCAGTTTCGAGCCCGTCCGTGAAAGTGACCCGCGCAAGTTTTAGGCCGGTTCGGCTACTGTGGCCTAATGGGGCCTAAAGGGAAGATCTTCTAATGCTCATAACTTTTTAATTTCCCGACGGAACGCTTTGAAATTTTCACCATTTGTAGACGGCCTCCCGTACTACAAACTGATGCCCGTGTGGGCATGATGAAAATGGTAGTTCGCGAGACGGAAGCGCGTAAAGCTTCGGGGCGGCGGACTTCCACACCCCGATAACTTGGTATCGAAACATTGTTGCGGGCGGGTGCGCATGGCGATACCTGCGCCTCCGTGGGCCCTATCCGCGTGCAAAATCTAAAAGCGATCAGAGCCTTAGAAAGCGCGTACAACCGCTATCCCCATTTGCCTTGGGCCCTATGGGAAAACAGGAAATATCATAATTGCGGTCCGGGTCGCGCGCGCACAATGATAATTTTCACACCCGAGTAAGCTCTTTTATAGGTCAACATTTTGGAAAAAAAATTGGCTTGCTGCCCACAGCAGGAGCTGAGAACCATGCATTCGGAGGTTTTCACACCCCACCCACTAATGCCCTCAAAGTTTGAGAAAACGCGACCTTCGCGAAAAGCCCCGGAACCTATTGCAAAGTGATGAGCAGTGCCCAGGAGCACCTCTCAGTCATTTGCGCAAAATTCCTTCGGCTACAAGTGGCTCAAATAAGGGCGTGAAAATTGTGCCGAAAGCCCTTTCAGGGGCTATTGCTCGGCACTCGGGGGACGGAAAATTTTACGCAATGCCTCACAATGAAGCACTGGTCGGGGGCTAACTTCTGGCACCAGTTTCGAGCCCGTCCGTGAAAGTGACACGCGCAAGTTTTAGGCCGGTTCGGCTACTGTGGCCTAATGGGGCCTAATGGGAAGATCTTCTAATGCTCATAACTTTTTAATTTCCCGACGGAACGCTTTGAAATTTTCACCATTTGTAGACGGCCTCCCGTACTACAAACTGATGCCCGTGTGGGCATGATGAAAATGGTATTTCGCGAGACGGAAGCGCGTAAAGCTTCGGGGCGGCGGACTTCCACACCCCGATAACTCGGTATCGAAACATTGTTGCGGGCGGGTGCGCATGGCAATACCTGCGCCTCTGTGGGCCCTATCCGCGTGCAAAATCTAAAAGCGATCAGAGCCTAAGAAAGCGCGTACAACCGCTATCCCCATTTGCCTTGGGCCCTATGGGAAAACAGGAAATATCATAATTGCGGTCCGGGGCGCGCGCGCACAATGATAATTTTCACACCCGAGTAAGCTCTTTTATAGGTCAACATTTTGGAAAAAAAATTGGCTTGCTGCCCACAGCAGGAGCTGAGAACCATGCATTCGGAGGTTTTCACACCCCACCCACTAATGCCCTCAAAGTTTGAGAAAACGCGACCTTCGCGAAAAGCCCCGGAACCTATTGCAAAGTGATGAGCAGTGCCCAGGAGCACCTCTCAGTCATTTGCGCAAAATTCCTTCGGCTACAAGTGGCTCAAATAAGGGCGTGAAAATTGTGCCGAAAGCCCTTTCAGGGGCTATTGCTCGGCACTTGGGGGACGGAAAATTTTACGCAATGCCTCACAATGAAGCACTGGTCGGGGGCTAACTTCTGGCACCAGTTTCGAGCCCGTCCGTGAAAGTGACCCGCGCAAGTTTTAGGCCGGTTCGGCTACTGTGGCCTAATGGGGCCTAATGGGAAGATCTTCTAATGCTCATAACTTTTTAATTTCCCGACGGAACGCTTTGAAATTTTCACCATTTGTAGACGGCCTCCCGTACTACAAACTGATGCCCGTGTGGGCATGATGAAAATGGTAGTTCGCGAGACGGAAGCGCGTAAAGCTTCGGGGCGGCGGACTTCCACACCCCGATAACTCGGTATCGAAACATTGTTGGGGGCGGGTGCGCATGGCAATACCTGCGCCTCTGTGGGCCCTATCCGCGTGCAAAATCTAAAAGCGATCAGAGCCTTAGAAAGCGCGTACAACCGCTATCCCCATTTGCCTTGGGCCCTATGGGAAAACAGGAAATATCATAATTGCGGTCCGGGGCGCGCGCGCACAATGATAATTTTCACACCCGAGTAAGCTCTTTTATAGGTCAACATTTTGGAAAAAAAATTGGCTTGCTGCCCACAGCAGGAGCTGAGAACCATGCATTCGGAGGTTTTCACACCCCACCCACTAATGCCCTCAAAGTTTGAGAAAACGCGACCTTCGCGAAAAGCCCCGGAACCTATTGCAAAGTGATGAGCAGTGCCCAGGAGCACCTCTCAGTCATTTGCGCAAAATTCCTTCGGCTACAAGTGGCTCAAATAAGGGCGTGAAAATTGTGCCGAAAGCCCTTTCAGGGGCTATTGCTCGGCACTCGGGGGACGGAAAATTTTACGCAATGCCTCACAATGAAGCACTGGTCGGGGGCTAACTTCTGGCACCAGTTTCGAGCCCGTCCGTGAAAGTGACCCGCGCAAGTTTTAGGCCGGTTCGGCTACTGTGGCCTAATGGGGCCTAATGGGAAGATCTTCTAATGCTCATAACTTTTTAATTTCCCGACGGAACGCTTTGAAATTTTCACCATTTGTAGACGGCCTCCCGTACTACAAACTGATGCCCGTGTGGGCATGATGAAAATGGTAGTTCGCGAGACGGAAGCGCGTAAAGCTTCGGGGCGGCGGACTTCCACACCCCGATAACTCGGTATCGAAACATTGTTGCGGGCGGGTGCGCATGGCAATACCTGCGCCTCTGTGGGCCCTATCCGCGTGCAAAATCTAAAAGCGATCAGAGCCTTAGAAAGCGCGTACAACCGCTATCCCCATTTGCCTTGGGCCCTATGGGAAAACAGGAAATATCATAATTGCGGTCCGGGGCGCGCGCGCACAATGATAATTTTCACACCCGAGTAAGCTCTTTTATAGGTCAACATTTTGGAAAAAAAATTGGCTTGCTGCCCACAGCAGGAGCTGAGAACCATGCATTCGGAGGTTTTCACACCCCACCCACTAATGCCCTCAAAGTTTGAGAAAACGCGACCTTCGCGAAAAGCCCCGGAACCTATTGCAAAGTGATGAGCAGTGCCCAGGAGCACCTCTCAGTCATTTGCGCAAAATTCCTTCGGCTACAAGTGGCTCAAATAAGGGCGTGAAAATTGTGCCGAAAGCCCTTTCAGGGGCTATTGCTCGGCACTCGGGGGACGGAAAATTTTACGCAATGCCTCACAATGAAGCACTGGTCGGGGGCTAACTTCTGGCACCAGTTTCGAGCCCGTCCGTGAAAGTGACCCGCGCAAGTTTTAGGCAGGTTCGGCTACTGTGGCCTAATGGGGCCTAATGGGAAGATCTTCTAATGCTCATAACTTTTTAATTTCCCGACGGAACGCTTTAAAATTTTCACCATTTGTAGACGGCCTCCCGTACTACAAACTGATGCCCGTGTGGGCATGATGAAAATGGTAGTTCGCGAGACGGAAGCGCGTAAAGCTTCGGGGCGGCGGACTTCCACACCCCGATAACTCGGTATCGAAACATTGTTGCGGGCGGGTGCGCATGGCAATACCTGCGCCTCTGTGGGCCCTATCCGCGTGCAAAATCTAAAAGCGATCAGAGCCTTAGAAAGCGCGTACAACCGCTATCCCCATTTGCCTTGGGCCCTATGGGAAAACAGGAAATATCATAATTGCGGTCCGGGGCGCGCGCGCACAATGATAATTTTCACACCCGAGTAAGCTCTTTTATAGGTCAACATTTTGGAAAAAAAATTGGCTTGCTGCCCACAGCAGGAGCTGAGAACCATGCATTCGGAGGTTTTCACACCCCACCCACTAATGCCCTCAAAGTTTGAGAAAACTCGACCTTCGCGAAAAGCCCCGGAACCTATTGCAAAGTGATGAGCAGTGCCCAGGAGCACCTCTCAGTCATTTGCGCAAAATTCCTTCGGCTACAAGTGGCTCAAATAAGGGCGTGAAAATTGTGCCGAAAGCCCTTTCAGGGGCTATTGCTCGGCACTCGGGGGACGGAAAATTTTACGCAATGCCTCACAATGAAGCACTGGTCGGGGGCTAACTTCTGGCACCAGTTTCGAGCCCGTCCGTGAAAGTGACCCGCGCAAGTTTTAGGCCGGTTCGGCTACTGTGGCCTAATGGGGCCTAATGGGAAGATCTTCTAATGCTCATAACTTTTTAATTTCCCGACGGAACGCTTTGAAATTTTCACCATTTGTAGACGGCCTCCCGTACTACAAACTGATGCCCGTGTGGGCATGATGAAAATGGTAGTTCGCGAGACGGAAGCGCGTAAAGCTTCGGGGCGGCGGACTTCCACACCCCGATAACTCGGTATCGAAACATTGTTGCGGGCGGGTGCGCATGGCAATACCTGCGCCTCTGTGGGCCCTATCCGCGTGCAAAATCTAAAAGCGATCAGAGCCTTAGAAAGCGCGTACAACCGCTATCCCCATTTGCCTTGGGCCCTATGGGAAAACAGGAAATATCATAATTGCGGTCCGGGGCGCGCGCGCACAATGATAATTTTCACACCCGAGTAAGCTCTTTTATAGGTCAACATTTTGGAAAAAAAATTGGCTTGCTGCCCACAGCAGGAGCTGAGAACCATGCATTCGGAGGTTTTCTCACCCCACCCACTAATGCCCTCAAAGTTTGAGAAAACGCGACCTTCGCGAAAAGCCCCGGAACCTATTGCAAAGTGATGAGCAGTGCCCAGGAGCACCTCTCAGTCATTTGCGCAAAATTCCTTCGGCTACAAGTGGCTCAAATAAGGGCGTGAAAATTGTGCCGAAATCCCTTTCAGGGGCTATTGCTCGGCACTCGGGGGACGGAAAATTTTACGCAATGCCTCACAATGAAGCACTGGTCGGGGGTTAACTTCTGGCACCAGTTTCGAGCCCGTCCGTGAAAGTGACCCGCGCAAGTTTTAGGCCGGTTCGGCTACTGTGGCCTAATGGGGCCTAATGGGAAGATCTTCTAATGCTCATAACTTTTTAATTTCCCGACGGAACGCTTTGAAATTTTCACCATTTGTAGACGGCCTCCCGTACTACAAACTGATGCCCGTGTGGGCATGATGAAAATGGTAGTTCGCAAGACGGAAGCGCGTAAAGCTTCGGGGCGGCGGACTTCCACACCCCGATAACTCGGTATCGAAACATTGTTGCGGGCGGGTGCGCATGGCAATACCTGCGCCTCTGTGGGCCCTATCCGCGTGCAAAATCTAAAAGCGATCAGAGCCTTAGAAAGCGCGTACAACCGCTATCCCCATTTGCCTTGGGCCCTATGGGAAAACAGGAAATATCATAATTGCGGTCCGGGGCGCGCGCGCACAATGATAATTTTCACACCCGAGTAAGCTCTTTTATAGGTCAACATTTTGGAAAAAAAATTGGCTTGCTGCCCACAGCAGGAGCTGAGAACCATGCATTCGGAGGTTTTCACACCCCACCCACTAATGCCCTCAAAGTTTGAGAAAACGCGACCTTCGCGAAAAGCCCCGGAACCTATTGCAAAGTGATGAGCAGTGCCCAGGAGCACCTCTCAGTCATTTGCGCAAAATTCCTTCGGCTACAAGTGGCTCAAATAAGGGCGTGAAAATTGTGCCGAAAGCCCTTTCAGGGGCTATTGCTCGGCACTCGGGGGACGGAAAATTTTACGCAATGCCTCACAATGAAGCACTGGTCGGGGGCTAACTTCTGGCACCAGTTTCGAGCCCGTCCGTGAAAGTGACCCGCGCAAGTTTTAGGCCGGTTCGGCTACTGTGGCCTAATGGGGCCTAATGGGAAGATCTTCTAATGCTCATAACTTTTTAATTTCCCGACGGAACGCTTTGAAATTTTCACCATTTGTAGACGGCCTCCCGTACTACAAACTGATGCCCGTGTGGGCATGATGAAAATGGTAGTTCGCGAGACGGAAGCGCGTAAAGCTTCGGGGCGGCGGACTTCCACACCCCGATAACTCGGTATCGAAACATTGTTGGGGGCGGGTGCGCATGGCAATACCTGCGCCTCTGTGGGCCCTATCCGCGTGCAAAATCTAAAAGCGATCAGAGCCTTAGAAAGCGCGTACAACCGCTATCCCCATTTGCCTTGGGCCCTATGGGAAAACAGGAAATATCATAATTGCGGTCCGGGGCGCGCGCGCACAATGATAATTTTCACACCCGAGTAAGCTCTTTTATAGGTCAACATTTTGGAAAAAAAATTGGCTTGCTGCCCACAGCAGGAGCTGAGAACCATGCATTCGGAGGTTTTCACACCCCACCCACTAATGCCCTCAAAGTTTGAGAAAACGCGACCTTCGCGAAAAGCCCCGGAACCTATTGCAAAGTGATGAGCAGTGCCCAGGAGCACCTCTCAGTCATTTGCGCAAAATTCCTTCGGCTACAAGTGGCTCAAATAAGGGCGTGAAAATTGTGCCGAAAGCCCTTTCAGGGGCTATTGCTCGGCACTCGGGGGACGGAAAATTTTACGCAATGCCTCACAATGAAGCACTGGTCGGGGGCTAACTTCTGGCACCAGTTTCGAGCCCGTCCGTGAAAGTGACCCGCGCAAGTTTTAGGCCGGTTCGGCTACTGTGGCCTAATGGGGCCTAATGGGAAGATCTTCTAATGCTCATAACTTTTTAATTTCCCGACGGAACGCTTTGAAATTTTCACCATTTGTAGACGGCCTCCCGTACTACAAACTGATGCCCGTGTGGGCATGATGAAAATGGTAGTTCGCGAGACGGAAGCGCGTAAAGCTTCGGGGCGGCGGACTTCCACACCCCGATAACTCGGTATCGAAACATTGTTGGGGGCGGGTGCGCATGGCAATACCTGCGCCTCTGTGGGCCCTATCCGCGTGCAAAATCTAAAAGCGATCAGAGCCTTAGAAAGCGCGTACAACCGCTATCCCCATTTGCCTTGGGCCCTATGGGAAAACAGGAAATATCATAATTGCGGTCCGGGGCGCGCGCGCACAATGATAATTTTCACACCCGAGTAAGCTCTTTTATAGGTCAACATTTTGGAAAAAAAATTGGCTTGCTGCCCACAGCAGGAGCTGAGAACCATGCATTCGGAGGTTTTCACACCCCACCCACTAATGCCCTCAAAGTTTGAGAAAACGCGACCTTCGCGAAAAGCCCCGGAACCTATTGCAAAGTGATGAGCAGTGCCCAGGAGCACCTCTCAGTCATTTGCGCAAAATTCCTTCGGCTACAAGTGGCTCAAATAAGGGCGTGAAAATTGTGCCGAAAGCCCTTTCAGGGGCTATTGCTCGGCACTCGGGGGACGGAAAATTTTACGCAATGCCTCACAATGAAGCACTGGTCGGGGGCTAACTTCTGGCACCAGTTTCGAGCCCGTCCGTGAAAGTGACCCGCGCAAGTTTTAGGCCGGTTCGGCTACTGTGGCCTAATGGGGCCTAATGGGAAGATCTTCTAATGCTCATAACTTTTTAATTTCCCGACGGAACGCTTTGAAATTTTCACCATTTGTAGACGGCCTCCCGTACTACAAACTGATGCCCGTGTGGGCATGATGAAAATGGTAGTTCGCGAGACGGAAGCGCGTAAAGCTTCGGGGCGGCGGACTTCCACACCCCGATAACTCGGTATCGAAACATTGTTGCGGGCGGGTGCGCATGGCAATACCTGCGCCTCTGTGGGCCCTATCCGCGTGCAAAATCTAAAAGCGATCAGAGCCTTAGAAAGCGCGTACAACCGCTATCCCCATTTGCCTTGGGCCCTATGGGAAAACAGGAAATATCATAATTGCGGTCCGGGGCGCGCGCGCACAATGATAATTTTCACACCCGAGTAAGCTCTTTTATAGGTCAACATTTTGGAAAAAAAATTGGCTTGCTGCCCACAGCAGGAGCTGAGAACCATGCATTCGGAGGTTTTCACACCCCACCCACTAATGCCCTCAAAGTTTGAGAAAACGCGACCTTCGCGAAAAGCCCCGGAACCTATTGCAAAGTGATGAGCAGTGCCCAGGAGCACCTCTCAGTCATTTGCGCAAAATTCCTTCGGCTACAAGTGGCTCAAATAAGGGCGTGAAAATTGTGCCGAAAGCCCTTTCAGGGGCTATTGCTCGGCACTCGGGGGACGGAAAATTTTACGCAATGCCTCACAATGAAGCACTGGTCGGGGGCTAACTTCTGGCACCAGTTTCGAGCCCGTCCGTGAAAGTGACCCGCGCAAGTTTTAGGCTGGTTCGGCTACTGTGGCCTAATGGGGCCTAATGGGAAGATCTTCTAATGCTCATAACTTTTTAATTTCCCGACGGAACGCTTTAAAATTTTCACCATTTGTAGACGGCCTCCCGTACTACAAACTGATGCCCGTGTGGGCATGATGAAAATGGTAGTTCGCGAGACGGAAGCGCGTAAAGCTTCGGGGCGGCGGACTTCCACACCCCGATAACTCGGTATCGAAACATTGTTGCGGGCGGGTGCGCATGGCAATACCTGCGCCTCTGTGGGCCCTATCCGCGTGCAAAATCTAAAAGCGATCAGAGCCTTAGAAAGCGCGTACAACCGCTATCCCCATTTGCCTTGGGCCCTATGGGAAAACAGGAAATATCATAATTGCTGTCCGGGGCGCGCGCGCACAATGATAATTTTCACACCCGAGTAAGCTCTTTTATAGGTCAACATTTTGGAAAAAAAATTGGCTTGCTGCCCACAGCAGGAGCTGAGAACCATGCATTCGGAGGTTTTCACACCCCACCCACTAATGCCCTCAAAGTTTGAGAAAACGCGACCTTCGCGAAAAGCCCCGGAACCTATTGCAAAGTGATGAGCAGTGCCCAGGAGCACCTCTCAGTCATTTGCGCAAAATTCCTTCGGCTACAAGTGGCTCAAATAAGGGCGTGAAAATTGTGCCGAAAGCCCTTTCAGGGGCTATTGCTCGGCACTCGGGGGGCGGAAAATTTTACGCAATGCCTCACAATGAAGCACTGGTCGGGGGCTAACTTCTGGCACCAGTTTCGAGCCCGTCCGTGAAAGTGACCCGCGCAAGTTTTAGGCCGGTTCGGCTACTGTGGCCTAATGGGGCCTAATGGGAAGATCTTCTAATGCTCATAACTTTTTAATTTCCCGACGGAACGCTTTGAAATTTTCACCATTTGTAGACGGCCTCCCGTACTACAAACTGATGCCCGTGTGGGCATGATGAAAATGGTAGTTCGCGAGACGGAAGCGCGTAAAGCTTCGGGGCGGCGGACTTCCACACCCCGATAACTCGGTATCGAAACATTGTTGCGGGCGGGTGCGCATGGCAATACCTGCGCCTCTGTGGGCCCTATCCGCGTGCAAAATCTAAAAGCGATCAGAGCCTTAGAAAGCGCGTACAACCGCTATCCCCATTTGCCTTGGGCCCTATGGGAAAACAGGAAATATCATAATTGCGGTCCGGGGCGCGCGCGCACAATGATAATTTTCACACCCGAGTAAGCTCTTTTATAGGTCAACATTTTGGAAAAAAAATTGGCTTGCTGCCCACAGCAGGAGCTGAGAACCATGCATTCGGAGGTTTTCACACCCCACCCACTAATGCCCTCAAAGTTTGAGAAAACGCGACCTTCGCGAAAAGCCCCGGAACCTATTGCAAAGTGATGAGCAGTGCCCAGGAGCACCTCTCAGTCATTTGCGCAAAATTCCTTCGGCTACAAGTGGCTCAAATAAGGGCGTGAAAATTGTGCCGAAATCCCTTTCAGGGGCTATTGCTCGGCACTCGGGGGACGGAAAATTTTACGCAATGCCTCACAATGAAGCACTGGTCGGGGGTTAACTTCTGGCACCAGTTTCGAGCCCGTCCGTGAAAGTGACCCGCGCAAGTTTTAGGCCGGTTCGGCTACTGTGGCCTAATGGGGCCTAATGGGAAGATCTTCTAATGCTCATAACTTTTTAATTTCCCGACGGAACGCTTTGAAATTTTCACCATTTGTAGACGGCCTCCCGTACTACAAACTGATGCCCGTGTGGGCATGATGAAAATGGTAGTTCGCGAGACGGAAGCGCGTAAAGCTTCGGGGCGGCGGACTTCCACACCCCGATAACTCGGTATCGAAACATTGTTGCGGGCGGGTGCGCATGGCAATACCTGCGCCTCTGTGGGCCCTATCCGCGTGCAAAATCTAAAAGCGATCAGAGCCTTAGAAAGCGCGTACAACCGCTATCCCCATTTGCCTTGGGCCCTATGGGAAAACAGGAAATATCATAATTGCGGTCCGGGGCGCGCGCGCACAATGATAATTTTCACACCCGAGTAAGCTCTTTTATAGGTCAACATTTTGGAAAAAAAATTGGCTTGCTGCCCACAGCAGGAGCTGAGAACCATGCATTCGGAGGTTTTCACACCCCACCCACTAATGCCCTCAAAGTTTGAGAAAACGCGACCTTCGCGAAAAGCCCCGGAACCTATTGCAAAGTGATGAGCAGTGCCCAGGAGCACCTCTCAGTCATTTGCGCAAAATTCCTTCGGCTACAAGTGGCTCAAATAAGGGCGTGAAAATTGTGCCGAAATCCCTTTCAGGGGCTATTGCTCGGCACTCGGGGGACGGAAAATTTTACGCAATGCCTCACAATGAAGCACTGGTCGGGGGTTAACTTCTGGCACCAGTTTCGAGCCCGTCCGTGAAAGTGACCCGCGCAAGTTTTAGGCCGGTTCGGCTACTGTGGCCTAATGGGGCCTAATGGGAAGATCTTCTAATGCTCATAACTTTTTAATTTCCCGACGGAACGCTTTGAAATTTTCACCATTTGTAGACGGCCTCCCGTACTACAAACTGATGCCCGTGTGGGCATGATGAAAATGGTAGTTCGCGAGACGGAAGCGCGTAAAGCTTCGGGGCGGCGGACTTCCACACCCCGATAACTCGGTATCGAAACATTGTTGCGGGCGGGTGCGCATGGCAATACCTGCGCCTCTGTGGGCCCTATCCGCGTGCAAAATCTAAAAGCGATCAGAGCCTTAGAAAGCGCGTACAACCGCTATCCCCATTTGCCTTGGGCCCTATGGGAAAACAGGAAATATCATAATTGCGGTCCGGGGCGCGCGCGCACAATGATAATTTTCACACCCGAGTAAGCTCTTTTATAGGTCAACATTTTGGAAAAAAAATTGGCTTGCTGCCCACAGCAGGAGCTGAGAACCATGCATTCGGAGGTTTTCACACCCCACCCACTAATGCCCTCAAAGTTTGAGAAAACGCGACCTTCGCGAAAAGCCCCGGAACCTATTGCAAAGTGATGAGCAGTGCCCAGGAGCACCTCTCAGTCATTTGCGCAAAATTCCTTCGGCTACAAGTGGCTCAAATAAGGGCGTGAAAATTGTGCCGAAAGCCCTTTCAGGGGCTATTGCTCGGCACTCGGGGGACGGAAAATTTTACGCAATGCCTCACAATGAAGCACTGGTCGGGGGCTAACTTCTGGCACCAGTTTCGAGCCCGTCCGTGAAAGTGACCCGCGCAAGTTTTAGGCCGGTTCGGCTACTGTGGCCTAATGGGGCCTAATGGGAAGATCTTCTAATGCTCATAACTTTTTAATTTCCCGACGGAACGCTTTGAAATTTTCACCATTTGTAGACGGCCTCCCGTACTACAAACTGATGCCCGTGTGGGCATGATGAAAATGGTAGTTCGCGAGACGGAAGCGCGTAAAGCTTCGGGGCGGCGGACTTCCACACCCCGATAACTCGGTATCGAAACATTGTTGCGGGCGGGTGCGCATGGCAATACCTGCGCCTCTGTGGGCCCTATCCGCGTGCAAAATCTAAAAGCGATCAGAGCCTTAGAAAGCGCGTACAACCGCTATCCCCATTTGCCTTGGGCCCTATGGGAAAACAGGAAATATCATAATTGCGGTCCGGGGCGCGCGCGCACAATGATAATTTTCACACCCGAGTAAGCTCTTTTATAGGTCAACATTTTGGAAAAAAAATTGGCTTGCTGCCCACAGCAGGAGCTGAGAACCATGCATTCGGAGGTTTTCACACCCCACCCACTAATGCCCTCAAAGTTTGAGAAAACGCGACCTTCGCGAAAAGCCCCGGAACCTATTGCAAAGTGATGAGCAGTGCCCAGGAGCACCTCTCAGTCATTTGCGCAAAATTCCTTCGGCTACAAGTGGCTCAAATAAGGGCGTGAAAATTGTGCCGAAAGCCCTTTCAGGGGCTATTGCTCGGCACTCGGGGGACGGAAAATTTTACGCAATGCCTCACAATGAAGCACTGGTCGGGGGCTAACTTCTGGCACCAGTTTCGAGCCCGTCCGTGAAAGTGACCCGCGCAAGTTTTAGGCCGGTTCGGCTACTGTGGCCTAATGGGGCCTAATGGGAAGATCTTCTAATGCTCATAACTTTTTAATTTCCCGACGGAACGCTTTGAAATTTTCACCATTTGTAGACGGCCTCCCGTACTACAAACTGATGCCCGTGTGGGCATGATGAAAATGGTAGTTCGCGAGACGGAAGCGCGTAAAGCTTCGGGGCGGCGGACTTCCACACCCCGATAACTCGGTATCGAAACATTGTTGCGGGCGGGTGCGCATGGCAATACCTGCGCCTCTGTGGGCCCTATCCGCGTGCAAAATCTAAAAGCGATCAGAGCCTTAGAAAGCGCGTACAACCGCTATCCCCATTTGCCTTGGGCCCTATGGGAAAACAGGAAATATCATAATTGCGGTCCGGGGCGCGCGCGCACAATGATAATTTTCACACCCGAGTAAGCTCTTTTATAGGTCAACATTTTGGAAAAAAAATTGGCTTGCTGCCCACAGCAGGAGCTGAGAACCATGCATTCGGAGGTTTTCACACCCCACCCACTAATGCCCTCAAAGTTTGAGAAAACGCGACCTTCGCGAAAAGCCCCGGAACCTATTGCAAAGTGATGAGCAGTGCCCAGGAGCACCTCTCAGTCATTTGCGCAAAATTCCTTCGGCTACAAGTGGCTCAAATAAGGGCGTGAAAATTGTGCCGAAAGCCCTTTCAGGGGCTATTGCTCGGCACTCGGGGGACGGAAAATTTTACGCAATGCCTCACAATGAAGCACTGGTCGGGGGCTAACTTCTGGCACCAGTTTCGAGCCCGTCCGTGAAAGTGACCCGCGCAAGTTTTAGGCCGGTTCGGCTACTGTGGCCTAATGGGGCCTAATGGGAAGATCTTCTAATGCTCATAACTTTTTAATTTCCCGACGGAACGCTTTGAAATTTTCACCATTTGTAGACGGCCTCCCGTACTACAAACTGATGCCCGTGTGGGCATGATGAAAATGGTAGTTCGCGAGACGGAAGCGCGTAAAGCTTCGGGGCGGCGGACTTCCACACCCCGATAACTCGGTATCGAAACATTGTTGCGGGCGGGTGCGCATGGCAATACCTGCGCCTCTGTGGGCCCTATCCGCGTGCAAAATCTAAAAGCGATCAGAGCCTTAGAAAGCGCGTACAACCGCTATCCCCATTTGCCTTGGGCCCTATGGGAAAACAGGAAATATCATAATTGCGGTCCGGGGCGCGCGCGCACAATGATAATTTTCACACCCGAGTAAGCTCTTTTATAGGTCAACATTTTGGAAAAAAAATTGGCTTGCTGCCCACAGCAGGAGCTGAGAACCATGCATTCGGAGGTTTTCACACCCCACCCACTAATGCCCTCAAAGTTTGAGAAAACGCGACCTTCGCGAAAAGCCCCGGAACCTATTGCAAAGTGATGAGCAGTGCCCAGGAGCACCTCTCAGTCATTTGCGCAAAATTCCTTCGGCTACAAGTGGCTCAAATAAGGGCGTGAAAATTGTGCCGAAAGCCCTTTCAGGGGCTATTGCTCGGCACTCGGGGGACGGAAAATTTTACGCAATGCCTCACAATGAAGCACTGGTCGGGGGCTAACTTCTGGCACCAGTTTCGAGCCCGTCCGTGAAAGTGACCCGCGCAAGTTTTAGGCCGGTTCGGCTACTGTGGCCTAATGGGGCCTAATGGGAAGATCTTCTAATGCTCATAACTTTTTAATTTCCCGACGGAACGCTTTGAAATTTTCACCATTTGTAGACGGCCTCCCGTACTACAAACTGATGCCCGTGTGGGCATGATGAAAATGGTAGTTCGCGAGACGGAAGCGCGTAAAGCTTCGGGGCGGCGGACTTCCACACCCCGATAACTCGGTATCGAAACATTGTTGCGGGCGGGTGCGCATGGCAATACCTGCGCCTCTGTGGGCCCTATCCGCGTGCAAAATCTAAAAGCGATCAGAGCCTTAGAAAGCGCGTACAACCGCTATCCCCATTTGCCTTGGGCCCTATGGAAAAACAGGAAATATCATAATTGCGGTCCGGGGCGCGCGCGCACAATGATAATTTTCACACCCGAGTAAGCTCTTTTATAGGTCAACATTTTGGAAAAAAAATTGGCTTGCTGCCCACAGCAGGAGCTGAGAACCATGCATTCGGAGGTTTTCACACCCCACCCACTAATGCCCTCAAAGTTTGAGAAAACGCGACCTTCGCGAAAAGCCCCGGAACCTATTGCAAAGTGATGAGCAGTGCCCAGGAGCACCTCTCAGTCATTTGCGCAAAATTCCTTCGGCTACAAGTGGCTCAAATAAGGGCGTGAAAATTGTGCCGAAAGCCCTTTCAGGGGCTATTGCTCGGCACTCGGGGGACGGAAAATTTTACGCAATGCCTCACAATGAAGCACTGGTCGGGGGCTAACTTCTGGCACCAGTTTCGAGCCCGTCCGTGAAAGTGACCCGCGCAAGTTTTAGGCCGGTTCGGCTACTGTGGCCTAATGGGGCCTAATGGGAAGATCTTCTAATGCTCATAACTTTTTAATTTCCCGACGGAACGCTTTGAAATTTTCACCATTTGTAGACGGCCTCCCGTACTACAAACTGATGCCCGTGTGGGCATGATGAAAATGGTAGTTCGCGAGACGGAAGCGCGTAAAGCTTCGGGGCGGCGGACTTCCACACCCCGATAACTCGGTATCGAAACATTGTTGCGGGCGGGTGCGCATGGCAATACCTGCGCCTCTGTGGGCCCTATCCGCGTGCAAAATCTAAAAGCGATCAGAGCCTTAGAAAGCGCGTACAACCGCTATCCCCATTTGCCTTGGGCCCTATGGGAAAACAGGAAATATCATAATTGCGGTCCGGGGCGCGCGCGCACAATGATAATTTTCACACCCGAGTAAGCTCTTTTATAGGTCAACATTTTGGAAAAAAAATTGGCTTGCTGCCCACAGCAGGAGCTGAGAACCATGCATTCGGAGGTTTTCACACCCCACCCACTAATGCCCTCAAAGTTTGAGAAAACGCGACCTTCGCGAAAAGCCCCGGAACCTATTGCAAAGTGATGAGCAGTGCCCAGGAGCACCTCTCAGTCATTTGCGCAAAATTCCTTCGGCTACAAGTGGCTCAAATAAGGCGTGAAAATTGTGCCGAAAGCCCTTTCAGGGGCTATTGCTCGGCACTCGGGGGACGGAAAATTTTACGCAATGCCTCACAATGAAGCACTGGTCGGGGGCTAACTTCTGGCACCAGTTTCGAGCCCGTCCGTGAAAGTGACCCGCGCAAGTTTTAGGCCGGTTCGGCTACTGTGGCCTAATGGGGCCTAATGGGAAGATCTTCTAATGCTCATAACTTTTTAATTTCCCGACGGAACGCTTTGAAATTTTCACCATTTGTAGACGGCCTCCCGTACTACAAACTGATGCCCGTGTGGGCATGATGAAAATGGTAGTTCGCGAGACGGAAGCGCGTAAAGCTTCGGGGCGGCGGACTTCCACACCCCGATAACTCGGTATCGAAACATTGTTGCGGGCGGGTGCGCATGGCAATACCTGCGCCTCTGTGGGCCCTATCCGCGTGCAAAATCTAAAAGCGATCAGAGCCTTAGAAAGCGCGTACAACCGCTATCCCCATTTGCCTTGGGCCCTATGGGAAAACAGGAAATATCATAATTGCGGTCCGGGGCGCGCGCGCACAATGATAATTTTCACACCCGAGTAAGCTCTTTTATAGGTCAACATTTTGGAAAAAAAATTGGCTTGCTGCCCACAGCAGGAGCTGAGAACCATGCATTCGGAGGTTTTCACACCCCTACCCACTAATGCCCTCAAAGTTTGAGAAAACGCGACCTTCGCGAAAAGCCCCGGAACCTATTGCAAAGTGATGAGCAGTGCCCAGGAGCACCTCTCAGTCATTTGCGCAAAATTCCTTCGGCTACAAGTGGCTCAAATAAGGGCGTGAAAATTGTGCCGAAAGCCCTTTCAGGGGCTATTGCTCGGCACTCGGGGGACGGAAAATTTTACGCAATGCCTCACAATGAAGCACTGGTCGGGGGCTAACTTCTGGCACCAGTTTCGAGCCCGTCCGTGAAAGTGACCCGCGCAAGTTTTAGGCCGGTTCGGCTACTGTGGCCTAATGGGGCCTAATGGGAAGATCTTCTAATGCTCATAACTTTTTAATTTCCCGACGGAACGCTTTGAAATTTTCACCATTTGTAGACGGCCTCCCGTACTACAAACTGATGCCCGTGTGGGCATGATGAAAATGGTAGTTCGCGAGACGGAAGCGCGTAAAGCTTCGGGGCGGCGGACTTCCACACCCCGATAACTCGGTATCGAAACATTGTTGCGGGCGGGTGTGCATGGCAATACCTGCGCCTCTGTGGGCCCTATCCGCGTGCAAAATCTAAAAGCGATCAGAGCCTTAGAAAGCGCGTACAACCGCTATCCCCATTTGCCTTGGGCCCTATGGGAAAACAGGAAATATCATAATTGCGGTCCGGGGCGCGCGCGCACAATGATAATTTTCACACCCGAGTAAGCTCTTTTATAGGTCAACATTTTGGAAAAAAAATTGGCTTGCTGCCCACAGCAGGAGCTGAGAACCATGCATTCGGAGGTTTTCACACCCCACCCACTAATGCCCTCAAAGTTTGAGAAAACGCGACCTTCGCGAAAAGCCCCGGAACCTATTGCAAAGTGATGAGCAGTGCCTAGGAGCACCTCTCAGTCATTTGCGCAAAATTCCTTCGGCTACAAGTGGCTCAAATAAGGGCGTGAAAATTGTGCCGAAAGCCCTTTCAGGGGCTATTGCTCGGCACTCGGGGGACGGAAAATTTTACGCAATGCCTCACAATGAAGCACTGGTCGGGGGCTAACTTCTGGCACCAGTTTCGAGCCCGTCCGTGAAAGTGACCCGCGCAAGTTTTAGGCCGGTTCGGCTACTGTGGCCTAATGGGGCCTAATGGGAAGATCTTCTAATGCTCATAACTTTTTAATTTCCCGACGGAACGCTTTGAAATTTTCACCATTTGTAGACGGCCTCCCGTACTACAAACTGATGCCCGTGTGGGCATGATGAAAATGGTAGTTCGCGAGACGGAAGCGCGTAAAGCTTCGGGGCGGCGGACTTCCACACCCCGATAACTCGGTATCGAAACATTGTTGCGGGCGGGTGCGCATGGCAATACCTGCGCCTCTGTGGGCCCTATCCGCGTGCAAAATCTAAAAGCGATCAGAGCCTTAGAAAGCGCGTACAACCGCTATCCCCATTTGCCTTGGGCCCTATGGGAAAACAGGAAATATCATAATTGCGGTCCGGGGCGCGCGCGCACAATGATAATTTTCACACCCGAGTAAGCTCTTTTATAGGTCAACATTTTGGAAAAAAAATTGGCTTGCTGCCCACAGCAGGAGCTGAGAACCATGCATTCGGAGGTTTTCACACCCCACCCACTAATGCCCTCAAAGTTTGAGAAAACGCGACCTTCGCGAAAAGCCCCGGAACCTATTGCAAAGTGATGAGCAGTGCCCAGGAGCACCTCTCAGTCATTTGCGCAAAATTCCTTCGGCTACAAGTGGCTCAAATAAGGGCGTGAAAATTGTGCCGAAAGCCCTTTCAGGGGCTATTGCTCGGCACTCGGGGGACGGAAAATTTTACGCAATGCCTCACAATGAAGCACTGGTCGGGGGCTAACTTCTGGCACCAGTTTCGAGCCCGTCCGTGAAAGTGACCCGCGCAAGTTTTAGGCCGGTTCGGCTACTGTGGCCTAATGGGGCCTAATGGGAAGATCTTCTAATGCTCATAACTTTTTAATTTCCCGACGGAACGCTTTGAAATTTTCACCATTTGTAGACGGCCTCCCGTACTACAAACTGATGCCCGTGTGGGCATGATGAAAATGGTAGTTCGCGAGACGGAAGCGCGTAAAGCTTCGGGGCGGCGGACTTCCACACCCCGATAACTCGGTATCGAAACATTGTTGCGGGCGGGTGCGCATGGCAATACCTGCGCCTCTGTGGGCCCTATCCGCGTGCAAAATCTAAAAGCGATCAGAGCCTTAGAAAGCGCGTACAACCGCTATCCCCATTTGCCTTGGGCCCTATGGGAAAACAGGAAATATCATAATTGCGGTCCGGGGCGCGCGCGCACAATGATAATTTTCACACCCGAGTAAGCTCTTTTATAGGTCAACATTTTGGAAAAAAAATTGGCTTGCTGCCCACAGCAGGAGCTGAGAACCATGCATTCGGAGGTTTTCACACCCCACCCACTAATGCCCTCAAAGTTTGAGAAAACGCGACCTTCGCGAAAAGCCCCGGAACCTATTGCAAAGTGATGAGCAGTGCCCAGGAGCACCTCTCAGTCATTTGCGCAAAATTCCTTCGGCTACAAGTGGCTCAAATAAGGGCGTGAAAATTGTGCCGAAAGCCCTTTCAGGGGCTATTGCTCGGCACTCGGGGGACGGAAAATTTTACGCAATGCCTCACAATGAAGCACTGGTCGGGGGCTAACTTCTGGCACCAGTTTCGAGCCCGTCCGTGAAAGTGACCCGCGCAAGTTTTAGGCCGGTTCGGCTACTGTGGCCTAATGGGGCCTAATGGGAAGATCTTCTAATGCTCATAACTTTTTAATTTCCCGACGGAACGCTTTGAAATTTTCACCATTTGTAGACGGCCTCCCGTACTACAAACTGATGCCCGTGTGGGCATGATGAAAATGGTAGTTCGCGAGACGGAAGCGCGTAAAGCTTCGGGGCGGCGGACTTCCACACCCCGATAACTCGGTATCGAAACATTGTTGCGGGCGGGTGCGCATGGCAATACCTGCGCCTCTGTGGGCCCTATCCGCGTGCAAAATCTAAAAGGGATCAGAGCCTTAGAAAGCGCGTACAACCGCTATCCCCATTTGCCTTGGGCCCTATGGGAAAACAGGAAATATCATAATTGCGGTCCGGGGCGCGCGCGCACAATGATAATTTTCACACCCGAGTAAGCTCTTTTATAGGTCAACATTTTGGAAAAAAAATTGGCTTGCTGCCCACAGCAGGAGCTGAGAACCATGCATTCGGAGGTTTTCACACCCCACCCACTAATGCCCTCAAAGTTTGAGAAAACGCGACCTTCGCGAAAAGCCCCGGAACCTATTGCAAAGTGATGAGCAGTGCCCAGGAGCACCTCTCAGTCATTTGCGCAAAATTCCTTCGGCTACAAGTGGCTCAAATAAGGGCGTGAAAATTGTGCCGAAAGCCCTTTCAGGGGCTATTGCTCGGCACTCGGGGGACGGAAAATTTTACGCAATGCCTCACAATGAAGCACTGGTCGGGGGCTAACTTCTGGCACCAGTTTCGAGCCCGTCCGTGAAAGTGACCCGCGCAAGTTTTAGGCCGGTTCGGCTACTGTGGCCTAATGGGGCCTAATGGGAAGATCTTCTAATGCTCATAACTTTTTAATTTCCTGACGGAACGCTTTGAAATTTTCACCATTTGTAGACGGCCTCCCGTACTACAAACTGATGCCCGTGTGGGCATGATGAAAATGGTAGTTCGCGAGACGGAAGCGCGTAAAGCTTCGGGGCGGCGGACTTCCACACCCCGATAACTCGGTATCGAAACATTGTTGCGGGCGGGTGCGCATGGCAATACCTGCGCCTCTGTGGGCCCTATCCGCGTGCAAAATCTAAAAGCGATCAGAGCCTTAGAAAGCGCGTACAACCGCTATCCCCATTTGCCTTGGGCCCTATGGGAAAACAGGAAATATCATAATTGCGGTCCGGGGCGCGCGCGCACAATGATAATTTTTACACCCGAGTAAGCTCTTTTATAGGTCAACATTTTGGAAAAAAAATTGGCTTGCTGCCCACAGCAGGAGCTGAGAACCATGCATTCGGAGGTTTTCACACCCCACCCACTAATGCCCTCAAAGTTTGAGAAAAGGCGACCTTCGCGAAAAGCCCCGGAACCTATTGCAAAGTGATGAGCAGTGCCCAGGAGCACCTCTCAGTCATTTGCGCAAAATTCCTTCGGCTACAAGTGGCTCAAATAAGGGCGTGAAAATTGTGCCGAAAGCCCTTTCAGGGGCTATTGCTCGGCACTCGGGGGACGGAAAATTTTACGCAATGCCTCACAATGAAGCACTGGTCGGGGGCTAACTTCTGGCACCAGTTTCGAGCCCGTCCGTGAAAGTGACCCGCGCAAGTTTTAGGCCGGTTCGGCTACTGTGGCCTAATGGGGCCTAATGGGAAGATCTTCTAATGCTCATAACTTTTTAATTTCCCGACGGAACGCTTTGAAATTTTCACCATTTGTAGACGGCCTCCCGTACTACAAACTGATGCCCGTGTGGGCATGATGAAAATGGTAGTTCGCGAGACGGAAGCGCGTAAAGCTTCGGGGCGGCGGACTTCCACACCCCGATAACTCGGTATCGAAACATTGTTGCGGGCGGGTGCGCATGGCAATACCTGCGCCTCTGTGGGCCCTATCCGCGTGCAAAATCTAAAAGCGATCAGAGCCTTAGAAAGCGCGTACAACCGCTATCCCCATTTGCCTTGGGCCCTATGGGAAAACAGGAAATATCATAATTGCGGTCCGGGGCGCGCGCGCACAATGATAATTTTCACACCCGAGTAAGCTCTTTTATAGGTCAACATTTTGGAAAAAAAATTGGCTTGCTGCCCACAGCAGGAGCTGAGAACCATGCATTCGGAGGTTTTCACACCCCACCCACTAATGCCCTCAAAGTTTGAGAAAACGCGACCTTCGCGAAAAGCCCCATAACCTATTGCAAAGTGATGAGCAGTGCCCAGGAGCACCTCTCAGTCATTTGCGCAAAATTCCTTCGGCTACAAGTGGCTCAAATAAGGGCGTGAAAATTGTGCCGAAAGCCCTTTCAGGGGCTATTGCTCGGCACTCGGGGGACAGAAAATTTTACGCAATGCCTCACAATGAAGCACTGGTCGGGGGCTAACTTCTGGCACCAGTTTCGAGCCCGTCCCTGAAAGTGACCCGCGCAAGTTTTAGGCCGGTTCGGCTACTGTGGCCTAATGGGGCCTAATGGGAAGATCTTCTAATGCTCATAACTTTTTAATTTCCCGACGGAACGCTTTGAAATTTTCACCATTTGTAGACGGCCTCCCCTACTACAAACTGATGCCCGTGTGGGCATGATGAAAATGGTAGTTCGCGAGACGGAAGCGCGTAAAGCTTCGGGGCGGCGGACTTCCACACCCCGATAACTCGGTATCGAAACATTGTTGCGGGCGGGTGCGCATGGCAATACCTGCGCCTCTGTGGGCCCTATCCGCGTGCAAAATCTAAAAGCGATCAGAGCCTTAGAAAGCGCGTACAACCGCTATCCCCATTTGCCTTGGGCCCTATGGGAAAACAGGAAATATCATAATTGCGGTCCGGGGCGCGCGCGCACAATGATAATTTTCACACCCGAGTAAGCTCTTTTATAGGTCAACATTTTGGAAAAAAAATTGGCTTGCTGCCCACAGCAGGAGCTGAGAACCATGCATTCGGAGGTTTTCACACCCCACCCACTAATGCCCTCAAAGTTTGAGAAAACGCGACCTTTGCGAAAAGCCCCGGAACCTATTGCAAAGTGATGAGCAGTGCCCAGGAGCACCTCTCAGTCATTTGCGCAAAATTCCTTCGGCTACAAGTGGCTCAAATAAGGGCGTGAAAATTGTGCCGAAAGCCCTTTCAGGGGCTATTGCTCGGCACTCGGGGGACGGAAAATTTTACGCAATGCCTCACAATGAAGCACTGGTCGGGGGCTAACTTCTGGCACCAGTTTCGAGCCCGTCCGTGAAAGTGACCCGCGCAAGTTTTAGGCCGGTTCGGCTACTGTGGCCTAATGGGGCCTAATGGGAAGATCTTCTAATGCTCATAACTTTTTAATTTCCCGACGGAACGCTTTGAAATTTTCACCATTTGTAGACGGCCTCCCGTACTACAAACTGATGCCCGTGTGGGCATGATGAAAATGGTAGTTCGCGAGACGGAAGCGCGTAAAGCTTCGGGGCGGCGGACTTCCACACCCCGATAACTCGGTATCGAAACATTGTTGCGGGCGGGTGCGCATGGCAATACCTGCGCCTCTGTGGGCCCTATCCGCGTGCAAAATCTAAAAGCGATCAGAGCCTTAGAAAGCGCGTACAACCGCTATCCCCATTTGCCTTGGGCCCTATGGGAAAACAGGAAATATCATAATTGCGGTCCGGGGCGCGCGCGCACAATGATAATTTTCACACCCGAGTAAGCTCTTTTATAGGTCAACATTTTGGAAAAAAAATTGGCTTGCTGCCCACAGCAGGAGCTGAGAACCATGCATTCGGAGGTTTTCACACCCCACCCACTAATGCCCTCAAAGTTTGAGAAAACGCGACCTTCGCGAAAAGCCCCGGAACCTATTGCAAAGTGATGAGCAGTGCCCAGGAGCACCTCTCAGTCATTTGCGCAAAATTCCTTCGGCTACAAGTGGCTCAAATAAGGGCGTGAAAATTGTGCCGAAAGCCCTTTCAGGGGCTATTGCTCGGCACTCGGGGGACGGAAAATTTTACGCAATGCCTCACAATGAAGCACTGGTCGGGGGCTAACTTCTGGCACCAGTTTCGAGCCCGTCCGTGAAAGTGACCCGCGCAAGTTTTAGGCCGGTTCGGCTACTGTGGCCTAATGGGGCCTAATGGGAAGATCTTCTAATGCTCATAACTTTTTAATTTCCCGACGGAACGCTTTGAAATTTTCACCATTTGTAGACGGCCTCCCGTACTACAAACTGATGCCCGTGTGGGCATGATGAAAATGGTAGTTCGCGAGACGGAAGCGCGTAAAGCTTCGGGGCGGCGGACTTCCACACCCCGATAACTCGGTATCGAAACATTGTTGCGGGCGGGTGCGCATGGCAATACCTGCGCCTCTGTGGGCCCTATCCGCGTGCAAAATCTAAAAGCGATCAGAGCCTTAGAAAGCGCGTACAACCGCTATCCCCATTTGCCTTGGGCCCTATGGGAAAACAGGAAATATCATAATTGCGGTCCGGGGCGCGCGCGCACAATGATAATTTTCACACCCGAGTAAGCTCTTTTATAGGTCAACATTTTGGAAAAAAAATTGGCTTGCTGCCCACAGCAGGAGCTGAGAACCATGCATTCGGAGGTTTTCACACCCCACCCACTAATGCCCTCAAAGTTTGAGAAAACGCGACCTTCGCGAAAAGCCCCGGAACCTATTGCAAAGTGATGAGCAGTGCCCAGGAGCACCTCTCAGTCATTTGCGCAAAATTCCTTCGGCTACAAGTGGCTCAAATAAGGGCGTGAAAATTGTGCCGAAAGCCCTTTCAGGGGCTATTGCTCGGCACTCGGGGGACGGAAAATTTTACGCAATGCCTCACAATGAAGCACTGGTCGGGGGCTAACTTCTGGCACCAGTTTCGAGCCCGTCCGTGAAAGTGACCCGCGCAAGTTTTAGGCCGGTTCGGCTACTGTGGCCTAATGGGGCCTAATGGGAAGATCTTCTAATGCTCATAACTTTTTAATTTCCCGACGGAACGCTTTGAAATTTTCACCATTTGTAGACGGCCTCCCGTACTACAAACTGATGCCCGTGTGGGCATGATGAAAATGGTAGTTCGCGAGACGGAAGCGCGTAAAGCTTCGGGGCGGCGGACTTCCACACCCCGATAACTCGGTATCGAAACATTGTTGCGGGCGGGTGCGCATGGCAATACCTGCGCCTCTGTGGGCCCTATCCGCGTGCAAAATCTAAAAGCGATCAGAGCCTTAGAAAGCGCGTACAACCGCTATCCCCATTTGCCTTGGGCCCTATGGGAAAACAGGAAATATCATAATTGCGGTCCGGGGCGCGCGCGCACAATGATAATTTTCACACCCGAGTAAGCTCTTTTATAGGTCAACATTTTGGAAAAAAAATTGGCTTGCTGCCCACAGCAGGAGCTGAGAACCATGCATTCGGAGGTTTTCACACCCCACCCACTAATGCCCTCAAAGTTTGAGAAAACGCGACCTTCGCGAAAAGCCCCGGAACCTATTGCAAAGTGATGAGCAGTGCCCAGGAGCACCTCTCAGTCATTTGCGCAAAATTCCTTCGGCTACAAGTGGCTCAAATAAGGGCGTGAAAATTGTGCCGAAAGCCCTTTCAGGGGCTATTGCTCGGCACTCGGGGGACGGAAAATTTTACGCAATGCCTCACAATGAAGCACTGGTCGGGGGCTAACTTCTGGCACCAGTTTCGAGCCCGTCCGTGAAAGTGACCCGCGCAAGTTTTAGGCCGGTTCGGCTACTGTGGCCTAATGGGGCCTAATGGGAAGATCTTCTAATGCTCATAACTTTTTAATTTCCCGACGGAACGCTTTGAAATTTTCACCATTTGTAGACGGCCTCCCGTACTACAAACTGATGCCCGTGTGGGCATGATGAAAATGGTAGTTCGCGAGACGGAAGCGCGTAAAGCTTCGGGGCGGCGGACTTCCACACCCCGATAACTCGGTATCGAAACATTGTTGCGGGCGGGTGCGCATGGCAATACCTGCGCCTCTGTGGGCCCTATCCGCGTGCAAAATCTAAAAGCGATCAGAGCCTTAGAAAGCGCGTACAACCGCTATCCCCATTTGCCTTGGGCCCTATGGGAAAACAGGAAATATCATAATTGCGGTCCGGGGCGCGCGCGCACAATGATAATTTTCACACCCGAGTAAGCTCTTTTATAGGTCAACATTTTGGAAAAAATATTGGCTTGCTGCCCACAGCAGGAGCTGAGAACCATGCATTCGGAGGTTTTCACACCCCACCCACTAATGCCCTCAAAGTTTGAGAAAACGCGACCTTCGCGAAAAGCCCCGGAACCTATTGCAAAGTGATGAGCAGTGCCCAGGAGCACCTCTCAGTCATTTGCGCAAAATTCCTTCGGCTACAAGTGGCTCAAATAAGGGCGTGAAAATTGTGCCGAAAGCCCTTTCAGGGGCTATTGCTCGGCACTCGGGGGACGGAAAATTTTACGCAATGCCTCACAATGAAGCACTGGTCGGGGGCTAACTTCTGGCACCAGTTTCGAGCCCGTCCGTGAAAGTGACCCGCGCAAGTTTTAGGCCGGTTCGGCTACTGTGGCCTAATGGGGCCTAATGGGAAGATCTTCTAATGCTCATAACTTTTTAATTTCCCGACGGAACGCTTTGAAATTTTCACCATTTGTAGACGGCCTCCCGTACTACAAACTGATGCCCGTGTGGGCATGATGAAAATGGTAGTTCGCGAGACGGAAGCGCGTAAAGCTTCGGGGCGGCGGACTTCCACACCCCGATAACTCGGTATCGAAACATTGTTGCGGGCGGGTGCGCATGGCAATACCTGCGCCTCTGTGGGCCCTATCCGCGTGCAAAATCTAAAAGCGATCAGAGCCTTAGAAAGCGCGTACAACCGCTATCCCCATTTGCCTTGGGCCCTATGGGAAAACAGGAAATATCATAATTGCGGTCCGGGGCGCGCGCGCACAATGATAATTTTCACACCCGAGTAAGCTCTTTTATAGGTCAACATTTTGGAAAAAAAATTGGCTTGCTGCCCACAGCAGGAGCTGAGAACCATGCATTCGGAGGTTTTCACACCCCACCCACTAATGCCCTCAAAGTTTGAGAAAACGCGACCTTCGCGAAAAGCCCCGGAACCTATTGCAACGTGATGAGCAGTGCCCAGGAGCACCTCTCAGTCATTTGCGCAAAATTCCTTCGGCTACAAGTGGCTCAAATAAGGGCGTGAAAATTGTGCCGAAAGCCCTTTCAGGGGCTATTGCTCGGCACTCGGGGGACGGAAAATTTTACGCAATGCCTCACAATGAAGCACTGGTCGGGGGCTAACTTCTGGCACCAGTTTCGAGCCCGTCCGTGAAAGTGACCCGCGCAAGTTTTAGGCCGGTTCGGCTACTGTGGCCTAATGGGGCCTAGTGGAAGATCTTCTAATGCTCATAACTTTTTAATTTCCCGACGGAACGCTTTGAAATTTTCACCATTTGTAGACGGCCTCCCGTACTACAAACTGATGCCCGTGTGGGCATGTTGAAAATGGTAGTTCGCGAGACGGAAGCGCGTAAAGCTTCGGGGCGGCGGACTTCCACACCCCGATAACTCGGTATCGAAACATTGTTGCGGGCGGGTGCGCATGGCAATACCTGCGCCTCTGTGAACCCTATCCGCGTGCAAAATCTAAAAGCGATCAGAGCCTTAGAAAGCGCATACAACCGCTATCCCCATTTGCCTTGGGCCCTATGGGAAAACAGGAAATATCATAATTGCGGTCCGGGGCGCGCGCGCACAATGATAATTTTCACACCCGAGTAAGCTCTTTTATAGGTCAACATTTTGGAAAAAAAATTGGCTTGCTGCCCACAGCAGGAGCTGAGAACCATGCATTCGGAGGTTTTCACACCCCACCCACTAATGCCCTCAAAGTTTGAGAAAACGCGACCTTCGCGAAAAGCCCCGGAACCTATTGCAAAGTGATGAGCAGTGCCCAGGAGCACCTCTCAGTCATTTGCGCAAAATTCCTTCGGCTACAAGTGGCTCAAATAAGGGCGTGAAAATTGTGCCGAAAGCCCTTTCAGGGGCTATTGCTCGGCACTCGGGGGACGGAAAATTTTACGCAATGCCTCACAATGAAGCACTGGTCGGGGGCTAACTTCTGGCACCAGTTTCGAGCCCGTCCGTGAAAGTGACCCGCGCAAGTTTTAGGCCGGTTCGGCTACTGTGGCCTAATGGGGCCTAATGGGAAGATCTTCTAATGCTCATAACTTTTTAATTTCCCGACGGAACGCTTTGAAATTTTCACCATTTGTAGACGGCCTCCCATACTACAAACTGATGCCCGTGTGGGCATGATGAAAATGGTAGTTCGCGAGACGGAAGCGCGTAAAGCTTCGGGGCAGCGGACTTCCACACCCCGATAACTCGGTATCGAAACATTGTTGCGGGCGGGTGCGCATGGCAATACCTGCGCCTCTGTGGGCCCTATCCGCGTGCAAAATCTAAAAGCGATCAGAGCCTTAGAAAGCGCGTACAACCGCTATCCCCATTTGCCTTGGGCCCTATGGGAAAACAGGAAATATCATAATTGCGGTCCGGGGCGCGCGCGCACAATGATAATTTTCACACCCGAGTAAGCTCTTTTATAGGTCAACATTTTGGAAAAAAAATTGGCTTGCTGCCCACAGCAGGAGCTGAGAACCATGCATTCGGAGGTTTTCACACCCCACCCACTAATGCCCTCAAAGTTTGAGAAAACGCGACCTTCGCGAAAAGCCCCGGAACCTATTGCAAAGTGATGAGCAGTGCCCAGGAGCACCTCTCAGTCATTTGCGCAAAATTCCTTCGGCTACAAGTGGCTCAAATAAGGGCGTGAAAATTGTGCCGAAAGCCCTTTCAGGGGCTATTGCTCGGCACTCGGGGGACGGAAAATTTTACGCAATGCCTCACAATGAAGCACTGGTCGGGGGCTAACTTCTGGCACCAGTTTCGAGCCCGTCCGTGAAAGTGACCCGCGCAAGTTTTAGGCCGGTTCGGCTACTGTGGCCTAATGGGGCCTAATGGGAAGATCTTCTAATGCTCATAACTTTTTAATTTCCCGACGGAACGCTTTGAAATTTTCACCATTTGTAGACGGCCTCCCGTACTACAAACTGATGCCCGTGTGGGCATGATGAAAATGGTAGTTCGCGAGACGGAAGCGCGTAAAGCTTCGGGGCGGCGGACTTCCACACCCCGATAACTCGGTATCGAAACATTGTTGCGGGCGGGTGCGCATGGCAATACCTGCGCCTCTGTGGGCCCTATCCGCGTGCAAAATCTAAAAGCGATCAGAGCCTTAGAAAGCGCGTACAACCGCTATCCCCATTTGCCTTGGGCCCTATGGGAAAACAGGAAATATCATAATTGCGGTCCCGGGCGCGCGCGCACAATGATAATTTTCACACCCGAGTAAGCTCTTTTATAGGTCAACATTTTGGAAAAAAAATTGGCTTGCTGCCCACAGCAGGAGCTGAGAACCATGCATTCGGAGGTTTTTACACCCCACCCACTAATGCCCTCAAAGTTTGAGAAAACGCGACCTTCGCGAAAAGCCCCGGAACCTATTGCAAAGTGATGAGCAGTGCCCAGGAGCACCTCTCAGTCATTTGCGCAAAATTCCTTCGGCTACAAGTGGCTCAAATAAGGGCGTGAAAATTGTGCCGAAAGCCCTTTCAGGGGCTATTGCTCGGCACTCGGGGGACGGAAAATTTTACGCAATGCCTCACAATGAAGCACTGGTCGGGGGCTAACTTCTGGCACCAGTTTCGAGCCCGTCCGTGAAAGTGACCCGCGCAAGTTTTAGGCCGGTTCGGCTACTGTGGCCTAATGGGGCCTAATGGGAAGATCTTCTAATGCTCATAACTTTTTAATTTCCCGACGGAACGCTTTGAAATTTTCACCATCTGTAGACGGCCTCCCGTACTACAAACTGATGCCCGTGTGGGCATGATGAAAATGGTAGTTCGCGAGACGGAAGCGCGTAAAGCTTCGGGGCGGCGGACTTCCACACCCCGATAACTCGGTATCGAAACATTGTTGCGGGCGGGTGCGCATGGCAATACCTGCGCCTCTGTGGGCCCTATCCGCGTGCAAAATCTAAAAGCGATCAGAGCCTTAGAAAGCGCGTACAACCGCTATCCCCATTTGCCTTGGGCCCTATGGGAAAACAGGAAATATCATAATTGCGGCCCGGGGCGCGCGCGCACAATGATAATTTTCACACCCAAGTAAGCTCTTTTATCGGTCAACATTTTGGAAAAAAAATTGGCTTGCTGCCCACAGCAGGAGCTGAGAACCATGCATTCGGAGGTTTTCACACCCCACCCACTAATGCCCTCAAAGTTTGAGAAAACGCGACCTTCGCGAAAAGCCCCGGAACCTATTGCAAAGTGATGAGCAGTGCCCAGGAGCACCTCTCAGTCATTTGCGCAAAATTCCTTCGGCTACAAGTGGCTCAAATAAGGGCGTGAAAATTGTGCCGAAAGCCCTTTCAGGGGCTATTGCTCGGCACTCGGGGGACGGAAAATTTTACGCAATGCCTCACAATGAAGCACTGGTCGGGGGCTAACTTCTGGCACCAGTTTCGAGCCCGTCCGTGAAAGTGACCCGCGCAAGTTTTAGGCCGGTTCGGCTACTGTGGCCTAATGGGGCCTAATGGGAAGATCTTCTAATGCTCATAACTTTTTAATTTCCCGACGGAACGCTTTGAAATTTTCACCATTTGTAGACGGCCTCCCGTACTACAAACTGATGCCCGTGTGGGCATGATGAAAATGGTAGTTCGCGAGACGGAAGCGCGTAAAGCTTCGGGGCGGCGGACTTCCACACCCCGATAACTCGGTATCGAAACATTGTTGCGGGCGGGTGCGCATGGCAATACCTGCGCCTCTGTGGGCCCTATCCGCGTGCAAAATCTAAAAGCGATCAGAGCCTTAGAAAGCGCGTACAACCGCTATCCCCATTTGCCTTGGGCCCTATGGGAAAACAGGAAATATCATAATTGCGGTCCGGGGCGCGCGCGCACAATGATAATTTTCACACCCGAGTAAGCTCTTTTATAGGTCAACATTTTGGAAAAAAAATTGGCTTGCTGCCCACAGCAGGAGCTGAGAACCATGCATTCGGAGGTTTTCACACCCCACCCACTAATGCCCTCAAAGTTTGAGAAAACGCGACCTTCGCGAAAAGCCCCGGAACCTATTGCAAAGTGATGAGCAGTGCCCAGGAGCACCTCTCAGTCATTTGCGCAAAATTCCTTCGGCTACAAGTGGCTCAAATAAGGGCGTGAAAATTGTGCCGAAAGCCCTTTCAGGGGCTATTGCTCGGCACTCGGGGGACGGAAAATTTTACGCAATGCCTCACAATGAAGCACTGGTCGGGGGCTAACTTCTGGCACCAGTTTCGAGCCCGTCCGTGAAAGTGACCCGCGCAAGTTTTAGGCCGGTTCGGCTACTGTGGCCTAATGGGGCCTAATGGGAAGATCTTCTAATGCTCATAACTTTTTAATTTCCCGACGGAACGCTTTGAAATTTTCACCATTTGTAGACGGCCTCCCGTACTACAAACTGATGCCCGTGTGGGCATGATGAAAATGGTAGTTCGCGAGACGGAAGCGCGTAAAGCTTCGGGGCGGCGGACTTCCACACCCCGATAACTCGGTATCGAAACATTGTTGCGGGCGGGTGCGCATGGCAATACCTGCGCCTCTGTGGGCCCTATCCGCGTGCAAAATCTAAAAGCGATCAGAGCCTTAGAAAGCGCGTACAACCGCTATCCCCATTTGCCTTGGGCCCTATGGGAAAACAGGAAATATCATAATTGCGGTCCGGGGCGCGCGCGCACAATGATAATTTTCACACCCGAGTAAGCTCTTTTATAGGTCAACATTTTGGAAAAAAAATTGGCTTGCTGCCCATAGCAGGAGCTGAGAACCATGCATTCGGAGGTTTTCACACCCCACCCACTAATGCCCTCAAAGTTTGAGAAAACGCGACCTTCGCGAAAAGCCCCGGAACCTATTGCAAAGTGATGAGCAGTGCCCAGGAGCACCTCTCAGTCATTTGCGCAAAATTCCTTCGGCTACAAGTGGCTCAAATAAGGGCGTGAAAATTGTGCCGAAAGCCCTTTCAGGGGCTATTGCTCGGCACTCGGGGGACGGAAAATTTTACGCAATGCCTCACAATGAAGCACTGGTCGGGGGCTAACTTCTGGCACCAGTTTCGAGCCCGTCCGTGAAAGTGACCCGCGCAAGTTTTAGGCCGGTTCGGCTACTGTGGCCTAATGGGGCCTAATGGGAAGATCTTCTAATGCTCATAACTTTTTAATTTCCCGACGGAACGCTTTGAAATTTTCACCATTTGTAGACGGCCTCCCGTACTACAAACTGATGCCCGTGTGGGCATGATGAAAATGGTAGTTCGCGAGACGGAAGCGCGTAAAGCTTCGGGGCGGCGGACTTCCACACCCCGATAACTCGGTATCGAAACATTGTTGCGGGCGGGTGCGCATGGCAATACCTGCGCCTCTGTGGGCCCTATCCGCGTGCAAAATCTAAAAGCGATCAGAGCCTTAGAAAGCGCGTACAACCGCTATCCCCATTTGCCTTGGGCCCTATGGGAAAACAGGAAATATCATAATTGCGGTCCGGGGCGCGCGCGCACAATGATAATTTTCACACCCGAGTAAGCTCTTTTATAGGTCAACATTTTGGAAAAAAAATTGGCTTGCTGCCCACAGCAGGAGCTGAGAACCATGCATTCGGAGGTTTTCACACCCCACCCACTAATGCCCTCAAAGTTTGAGAAAACGCTACCTTCGCGAAAAGCCCCGGAACCTATTGCAAAGTGATGAGCAGTGCCCAGGAGCACCTCTCAGTCATTTGCGCAAAATTCCTTCGGCTACAAGTGGCTCAAATAAGGGCGTGAAAATTGTGCCGAAAGCCCTTTCAGGGGCTATTGCTCGGCACTCGGGGGACGGAAAATTTTACGCAATGCCTCACAATGAAGCACTGGTCGGGGGCTAACTTCTGGCACCAGTTTCGAGCCCGTCCGTGAAAGTGACCCGCGCAAGTTTTAGGCCGGTTCGGCTACTGTGGCCTAATGGGGCCTAATGGGAAGATCTTCTAATGCTCATAACTTTTTAATTTCCCGACGGAACGCTTTGAAATTTTCACCATTTGTAGACGGCCTCCCGTACTACAAACTGATGCCCGTGTGGGCATGATGAAAATGGTAGTTCGCGAGACGGAAGCGCGTAAAGCTTCGGGGCGGCGGACTTCCACACCCCGATAACTCGGTATCGAAACATTGTTGCGGGCGGGTGTGCATGGCAATACCTGCGCCTCTGTGGGCCCTATCCGCGTGCAAAATCTAAAAGCGATCAGAGCCTTAGAAAGCGCGTACAACCGCTATCCCCATTTGCCTTGGGCCCTATGGGAAAACAGGAAATATCATAATTGCGGTCCGGGGCGCGCGCGCACAATGATAATTTTCACACCCGAGTAAGCTCTTTTATAGGTCAACATTTTGGAAAAAAAATTGGCTTGCTGCCCACAGCAGGAGCTGAGAACCATGCATTCGGAGGTTTTCACACCCCACCCACTAATGCCCTCAAAGTTTGAGAAAACGCGACCTTCGCGAAAAGCCCCGGAACCTATTGCAAAGTGATGAGCAGTGCCCAGGAGCACCTCTCAGTCATTTGCGCAAAATTCCTTCGGCTACAAGTGGCTCAAATAAGGGCGTGAAAATTGTGCCGAAAGCCCTTTCAGGGGCTATTGCTCGGCACTCGGGGGACGGAAAATTTTACGCAATGCCTCACAATGAAGCACTGGTCGGGGGCTAACTTCTGGCACCAGTTTCGAGCCAGTCCGTGAAAGTGACCCGCGCAAGTTTTAGGCCGGTTCGGCTACTGTGGCCTAATGGGGCCTAATGGGAAGATCTTCTAATGCTCATAACTTTTTAATTTCCCGACGGAACGCTTTGAAATTTTCACCATTTGTAGACGGCCTCCCGTACTACAAACTGATGCCCGTGTGGGCATGATGAAAATGGTAGTTCGCGAGACGGAAGCGCGTAAAGCTTCGGGGCGGCGGACTTCCACACCCCGATAACTCGGTATCGAAACATTGTTGCGGGCGGGTGCGCATGGCAATACCTGCGCCTCTGTGGGCCCTATCCGCGTGCAAAATCTAAAAGCGATCAGAGCCTTAGAAAGCGCGTACAACCGCTATCCCCATTTGCCTTGGGCCCTATGGGAAAACAGGAAATATCATAATTGCGGTCCGGGGCGCGCGCGCACAATGATAATTTTCACACCCGAGTAAGCTCTTTTATAGGTCAACATTTTGGAAAAAAAATTGGCTTGCTGCCCACAGCAGGAGCTGAGAACCATGCATTCGGAGGTTTTCACACCCCACCCACTAATGCCCTCAAAGTTTGAGAAAACGCGACCTTCGCGAAAAGCCCCGGAACCTATTGCAAAGTGATGAGCAGTGCCCAGGAGCACCTCTCAGTCATTTGCGCAAAATTCCTTCGGCTACAAGTGGCTCAAATAAGGGCGTGAAAATTGTGCCGAAAGCCCTTTCAGGGGCTATTGCTCGGCACTCGGGGGACGGAAAATTTTACGCAATGCCTCACAATGAAGCACTGGTCGGGGGCTAACTTCTGGCACCAGTTTCGAGCCCGTCCGTGAAAGTGACCCGCGCAAGTTTTAGGCCGGTTCGGCTACTGTGGCCTAATGGGGCCTAATGGGAAGATCTTCTAATGCTCATAACTTTTTAATTTCCCGACGGAACGCTTTGAAATTTTCACCATTTGTAGACGGCCTCCCGTACTACAAACTGATGCCCGTGTGGGCATGATGAAAATGGTAGTTCGCGAGACGGAAGCGCGTAAAGCTTCGGGGCGGCGGACTTCCACACCCCGATAACTCGGTATCGAAACATTGTTGCGGGCGGGTGCGCATGGCAATACCTGCGCCTCTGTGGGCCCTATCCGCGTGCAAAATCTAAAAGCGATCAGAGCCTTAGAAAGCGCGTACAACCGCTATCCCCATTTGCCTTGGGCCCTATGGGAAAACAGGAAATATCATAATTGCGGTCCGGGGCGCGCGCGCACAATGATAATTTTCACACCCGAGTAAGCTCTTTTATAGGTCAACATTTTGGAAAAAAAATTGGCTTGCTGCCCACAGCAGGAGCTGAGAACCATGCATTCGGAGGTTTTCACACCCCACCCACTAATGCCCTCAAAGTTTGAGAAAACGCGACCTTCGCGAAAAGCCCCGGAACCTATTGCAAAGAGATGAGCAGTGCCCAGGAGCACCTCTCAGTCATTTGCGCAAAATTCCTTCGGCTACAAGTGGCTCAAATAAGGGCGTGAAAATTGTGCCGAAAGCCCTTTCAGGGGCTATTGCTCGGCACTCGGGGGACGGAAAATTTTACGCAATGCCTCACAATGAAGCACTGGTCGGGGGCTAACTTCTGGCACCAGTTTCGAGCCCGTCTGTGAAAGTGACCCGCGCAAGTTTTAGGCCGGTTCGGCTACTGTGGCCTAATGGGGCCTAATGGGAAGATCTTCTAATGCTCATAACTTTTTAATTTCCCGACGGAACGCTTTGAAATTTTCACCATTTGTAGACGGCCTCCCGTACTACAAACTGATGCCCGTGTGGGCATGATGAAAATAGTAGTTCGGGAGACGGAAGCGCGTAAAGCTTCGGGGCGGCGGACTTCCACACCCCGATAACTCGGTATCGAAACATTGTTGCGGGCGGGTGCGCATGGCAATACCTGCGCCTCTGTGGGCCCTATCCGCGTGCAAAATCTAAAAGCGATCAGAGCCTTAGAAAGCGCGTACAACCGCTATCCCCATTTGCCTTGGGCCCTATGGGAAAACAGGAAATATCATAATTGCGGTCAGGGGCGCGCGCGCACAATGATAATTTTCACACCCGAGTAAGCTCTTTTATAGGTCAACATTTTGGAAAAAAAATTGGCTTGCTGCCCACAGCAGGAGCTGAGAACCATGCATTCGGAGGTTTTCACACCCCACCCACTAATGCCCTCAAAGTTTGAGAAAACGCGACCTTCGCGAAAAGCCCCGGAACCTATTGCAAAGTGATGAGCAGTTCCCAGGAGCACCTCTCAGTCATTTGCGCAAAATTCCTTTGGCTACAAGTGGCTCAAATAAGGGCGTGAAAATTGTGCCGAAAGCCCTTTCAGGGGCTATTGCTCGGCACTCGGGGGACGGAAAATTTTACGCAATGCCTCACAATGAAGCACTGGTCGGGGGCTAACTTCTGGCACCAGTTTCGAGCCCGTCCGTGAAAGTGACCCACGCAAGTTTTAGGCCGGTTCGGCTACTGTGGCCTAATGGGGCCTAATGGGAAGATCTTCTAATGCTCATAACTTTTTAATTTCCCGACGGAACGCTTTGAAATTTTCACCATTTGTAGACGGCCTCCCGTACTACAAACTGATGCCCGTGTGGGCATGATGAAAATGGTAGTTCGCGAGACGGAAGCGCGTAAAGCTTCGGGGCGGCGGACTTCCACACCCCGATAACTCGGTATCGAAACATTGTTGCGGGCGGGTGCGCATGGCAATACCTGCGCCTCTGTGGGCCCTATCCGCGTGCAAAATCTAAAAGCGATCAGAGCCTTAGAAAGCGCGTACAACCGCTATCCCCATTTGCCTTGGGCCCTATGGGAAAACAGGAAATATCATAATTGCGGTCCGGGGCGCGCGCGCACAATGATAATTTTCACACCCGAGTAAGCTCTTTTATAGGTCAACATTTTGGAAAAAAAATTGGCTTGCTGCCCACAGCAGGAGCTGAGAACCATGCATTCGGAGGTTTTCACACCCCACCCACTAATGCCCTCAAAGTTTGAGAAAACGCGACCTTCGCGAAAAGCCCCGGAACCTATTGCAAAGTGATGAGCAGTGCCCAGGAGCACCTCTCAGTCATTTGCGCAAAATTCCTTCGGCTACAAGTGGCTCAAATAAGGGCGTGAAAATTGTGCCGAAAGCCCTTTCAGGGGCTATTGCTCGGCACTCGGGGGACGGAAAATTTTACGCAATGCCTCACAATGAAGCACTGGTCGGGGGCTAACTTCTGGCACCAGTTTCGAGCCCGTCCGTGAAAGTGACCCGCGCAAGTTTTAGGCCGGTTCGGCTACTGTGGCCTAATGGGGCCTAATGGGAAGATCTTCTAATGCTCATAACTTTTTAATTTCCCGACGGAACGCTTTGAAATTTTCACCATTTGTAGACGGCCTCCCGTACTACAAACTGATGCCCGTGTGGGCATGATGAAAATGGTAGTTCGCGAGACGGAAGCGCGTAAAGCTTCGGGGCGGCGGACTTCCACACCCCGATAACTCGGTATCGAAACATTGTTGCGGGCGGGTGTGCATGGCAATACCTGCGCCTCTGTGGGCCCTATCCGCGTGCAAAATCTAAAAGCGATCAGAGCCTTAGAAAGCGCGTACAACCGCTATCCCCATTTGCCTTGGGCCCTATGGGAAAACAGGAAATATCATAATTGCGGTCCGGGGCGCGCGCGCACAATGATAATTTTCACACCCGAGTAAGCTCTTTTATAGGTCAACATTTTGGAAAAAAAATTGGCTTGCTGCCCACAGCAGGAGCTGAGAACCATGCATTCGGAGGTTTTCACACCCCACCCACTAATGCCCTCAAAGTTTGAGAAAACGCGACCTTCGCGAAAAGCCCCGGAACCTATTGCAAAGTGATGAGCAGTGCCCAGGAGCACCTCTCAGTCATTTGCGCAAAATTCCTTCGGCTACAAGTGGCTCAAATAAGGGCGTGAAAATTGTGCCGAAAGCCCTTTCAGGGGCTATTGCTCGGCACTCGAGGACGGAAAATTTTACGCAATGCCTCACAATGAAGCACTGGTCGGGGGCTAACTTCTGGCACCAGTTTCGAGCCCGTCCGTGAAAGTGACCCGCGCAAGTTTTAGGCCGGTTCGGCTACTGTGGCCTAATGGGGCCTAATGGGAAGATCTTCTAATGCTCATAACTTTTTAATTTCCCGACGGAACGCTTTGAAATTTTCACCATTTGTAGACGGCCTCCCGTACTACAAACTGATGCCCGTGTGGGCATGATGAAAATGGTAGTTCGCGAGACGGAAGCGCGTAAAGCTTCGGGGCGGCGGACTTCCACACCCCGATAACTCGGTATCGAAACATTGTTGCGGGCGGGTGCGCATGGCAATACCTGCGCCTCTGTGGGCCCTATCCGCGTGCAAAATCTAAAAGCGATCAGAGCCTTAGAAAGCGCGTACAACCGCTATCCCCATTTGCCTTGGGCCCTATGGGAAAACAGGAAATATCATAATTGCGGTCCGGGGCGCGCGCGCACAATGATAATTTTCACACCCGAGTAAGCTCTTTTATAGGTCAACATTTTGGAAAAAAAATTGGCTTGCTGCCCACAGCAGGAGCTGAGAACCATGCATTCGGAGGTTTTCACACCCCACCCACTAATGCCCTCAAAGTTTGAGAAAACGCGACCTTCGCGAAAAGCCCCGGAACCTATTGCAAAGTGATGAGCAGTGCCCAGGAGCACCTCTCAGTCATTTGCGCAAAATTCCTTCGGCTACAAGTGGCTCAAATAAGGGCGTGAAAATTGTGCCGAAAGCCCTTTCAGGGGCTATTGCTCGGCACTCGGGGGACGGAAAATTTTACGCAATGCCTCACAATGAAGCACTGGTCGGGGGCTAACTTCTGGCACCAGTTTCGAGCCCGTCCGTGAAAGTGACCCGCGCAAGTTTTAGGCCGGTTCGGCTACTGTGGCCTAATGGGGCCTAATGGGAAGATCTTCTAATGCTCATAACTTTTTAATTTCCCGACGGAACGCTTTGAAATTTTCACCATTTGTAGACGGCCTCCCGTACTACAAACTGATGCCCGTGTGGGCATGATGAAAATGGTAGTTCGCGAGACGGAAGCGCGTAAAGCTTCGGGGCGGCGGACTTCCACACCCCGATAACTCGGTATCGAAACATTGTTGCGGGCGGGTGCGCATGGCAATACCTGCGCCTCTGTGGGCCCTATCCGCGTGCAAAATCTAAAAGCGATCAGAGCCTTAGAAAGCGCGTACAACCGCTATCCCCATTTGCCTTGGGCCCTATGGGAAAACAGGAAATATCATAATTGCGGTCCGGGGCGCGCGCGCACAATGATAATTTTCACACCCGAGTAAGCTCTTTTATAGGTCAACATTTTGGAAAAAAAATTGGCTTGCTGCCCACAGCAGGAGCTGAGAACCATGCATTCGGAGGTTTTCACACCCCACCCACTAATGCCCTCAAAGTTTGAGAAAACGCGACCTTCGCGAAAAGCCCCGGAACCTATTGCAAAGTGATGAGCAGTGCCCAGGAGCACCTCTCAGTCATTTGCGCAAAATTCCTTCGGCTACAAGTGGCTCAAATAAGGGCGTGAAAATTGTGCCGAAAGCCCTTTCAGGGGCTATTGCTCGGCACTCGGGGGACGGAAAATTTTACGCAATGCCTCACAATGAAGCACTGGTCGGGGGCTAACTTCTGGCACCAGTTTCGAGCCCGTCTGTGAAAGTGACCCGCGCAAGTTTTAGGCCGGTTCGGCTACTGTGGCCTAATGGGGCCTAATGGGAAGATCTTCTAATGCTCATAACTTTTTAATTTCCCGACGGAACGCTTTGAAATTTTCACCATTTGTAGACGGCCTCCCGTACTACAAACTGATGCCCGTGTGGGCATGATGAAAATAGTAGTTCGGGAGACGGAAGCGCGTAAAGCTTCGGGGCGGCGGACTTCCACACCCCGATAACTCGGTATCGAAACATTGTTGCGGGCGGGTGCGCATGGCAATACCTGCGCCTCTGTGGGCCCTATCCGCGTGCAAAATCTAAAAGCGATCAGAGCCTTAGAAAGCGCGTACAACCGCTATCCCCATTTGCCTTGGGCCCTATGGGAAAACAGGAAATATCATAATTGCGGTCCGGGGCGCGCGCGCACAATGATAATTTTCACACCCGAGTAAGCTCTTTTATAGGTCAACATTTTGGAAAAAAAATTGGCTTGCTGCCCACAGCAGGAGCTGAGAACCATGCATTCGGAGGTTTTCACACCCCACCCACTAATGCCCTCAAAGTTTGAGAAAACGCGACCTTCGCGAAAAGCCCCGGAACCTATTGCAAAGTGATGAGCAGTTCCCAGGAGCACCTCTCAGTCATTTGCGCAAAATTCCTTTGGCTACAAGTGGCTCAAATAAGGGCGTGAAAATTGTGCCGAAAGCCCTTTCAGGGGCTATTGCTCGGCACTCGGGGGACGGAAAATTTTACGCAATGCCTCACAATGAAGCACTGGTCGGGGGCTAACTTCTGGCACCAGTTTCGAGCCCGTCCGTGAAAGTGACCCACGCAAGTTTTAGGCCGGTTCGGCTACTGTGGCCTAATGGGGCCTAATGGGAAGATCTTCTAATGCTCATAACTTTTTAATTTCCCGACGGAACGCTTTGAAATTTTCACCATTTGTAGACGGCCTCCCGTACTACAAACTGATGCCCGTGTGGGCATGATGAAAATGGTAGTTCGCGAGACGGAAGCGCGTAAAGCTTCGGGGCGGCGGACTTCCACACCCCGATAACTCGGTATCGAAACATTGTTGCGGGCGGGTGCGCATGGCAATACCTGCGCCTCTGTGGGCCCTATCCGCGTGCAAAATCTAAAAGGGATCAGAGCCTTAGAAAGCGCGTACAACCGCTATCCCCATTTGCCTTGGGCCCTATGGGAAAACAGGAAATATCATAATTGCGGTCCGGGGCGCGCGCGCACAATGATAATTTTCACACCCGAGTAAGCTCTTTTATAGGTCAACATTTTGGAAAAAAAATTGGCTTGCTGCCCACAGCAGGAGCTGAGAACCATGCATTCGGAGGTTTTCACACCCCACCCACTAATGCCCTCAAAGTTTGAGAAAACGCGACCTTCGCGAAAAGCCCCGGAACCTATTGCAAAGTGATGAGCAGTGCCCAGGAGCACCTCTCAGTCATTTGCGCAAAATTCCTTCGGCTACAAGTGGCTCAAATAAGGGCGTGAAAATTGTGCCGAAAGCCCTTTCAGGGGCTATTGCTCGGCACTCGGGGGACGGAAAATTTTACGCAATGCCTCACAATGAAGCACTGGTCGGGGGCTAACTTCTGGCACCAGTTTCGAGCCCGTCCGTGAAAGTGACCCGCGCAAGTTTTAGGCCGGTTCGGCTACTGTGGCCTAATGGGGCCTAATGGGAAGATCTTCTAATGCTCATAACTTTTTAATTTCCCGACGGAACGCTTTGAAATTTTCACCATTTGTAGACGGCCTCCCGTACTACAAACTGATGCCCGTGTGGGCATGATGAAAATGGTAGTTCGCGAGACGGAAGCGCGTAAAGCTTCGGGGCGGCGGACTTCCACACCCCGATAACTCGGTATTGAAACATTGTTGCGGGCGGGTGCGCATGGCAATACCTGCGCCTCTGTGGGCCCTATCCGCGTGCAAAATCTAAAAGCGATCAGAGCCTTAGAAAGCGCGTACAACCGCTATCCCCATTTGCCTTGGGCCCTATGGGAAAACAGGAAATATCATAATTGCGGTCCGGGGCGCGCGCGCACAATGATAATTTTCACACCCGAGTAAGCTCTTTTATAGGTCAACATTTTGGAAAAAAAATTGGCTTGCTGCCCACAGCAGGAGCTGAGAACCATGCATTCGGAGGTTTTCACACCCCACCCACTAATGCCCTCAAAGTTTGAGAAAACGCGACCTTCGCGAAAAGCCCCGGAACCTATTGCAAAGTGATGAGCAGTGCCCAGGAGCACCTCTCAGTCATTTGCGCAAAATTCCTTCGGCTACAAGTGGCTCAAATAAGGGCGTGAAAATTGTGCCGAAAGCCCTTTCAGGGGCTATTGCTCGGCACTCGGGGGACGGAAAATTTTACGCAATGCCTCACAATGAAGCACTGGTCGGGGGCTAACTTCTGGCACCAGTTTCGAGCCCGTCCGTGAAAGTGACCCGCGCAAGTTTTAGGCCGGTTCGGCTACTGTGGCCTAATGGGGCCTAATGGGAAGATCTTCTAATGCTCATAACTTTTTAATTTCCCGACGGAACGCTTTGAAATTTTCACCATTTGTAGACGGCCTCCCGTACTACAAACTGATGCCCGTGTGGGCATGATGAAAATGGTAGTTCGCGAGACGGAAGCGCGTAAAGCTTCGGGGCGGCGGACTTCCACACCCCGATAACTCGGTATCGAAACATTGTTGCGGGCGGGTGCGCATGGCAATACCTGCGCCTCTGTGGGCCCTATCCGCGTGCAAAATCTAAAAGCGATCAGAGCCTTAGAAAGCGCGTACAACCGCTATCCCCATTTGCCTTGGGCCCTATGGGAAAACAGGAAATATCATAATTGCGGTCCGGGGCGCGCGCGCACAATGATAATTTTCACACCCGAGTAAGCTCTTTTATAGGTCAACATTTTGGAAAAAAAATTGGCTTGCTGCCCACAGCAGGAGCTGAGAACCATGCATTCGGAGGTTTTCACACCCCACCCACTAATGCCCTCAAAGTTTGAGAAAACGCGACCTTCGCGAAAAGCCCCGGAACCTATTGCAAAGTGATGAGCAGTGCCCAGGAGCACCTCTCAGTCATTTGCGCAAAATTCCTTCGGCTACAAGTGGCTCAAATAAGGGCGTGAAAATTGTGCCGAAAGCCCTTTCAGGGGCTATTGCTCGGCACTCGGGGGACGGAAAATTTTACGCAATGCCTCACAATGAAGCACTGGTCGGGGGCTAACTTCTGGCACCAGTTTCGAGCCCGTCCGTGAAAGTGACCCGCGCAAGTTTTAGGCCGGTTCGGCTACTGTGGCCTAATGGGGCCTAATGGGAAGATCTTCTAATGCTCATAACTTTTTAATTTCCCGACGGAACGCTTTGAAATTTTCACCATTTGTAGACGGCCTCCCGTACTACAAACTGATGCCCGTGTGGGCATGATGAAAATGGTAGTTCGCGAGACGGAAGCGCGTAAAGCTTCGGGGCGGCGGACTTCCACACCCCGATAACTCGGTATCGAAACATTGTTGCGGGCGGGTGCGCATGGCAATACCTGCGCCTCTGTGGGCCCTATCCGCGTGCAAAATCTAAAAGCGATCAGAGCCTTAGAAAGCGCGTACAACCGCTATCCCCATTTGCCTTGGGCCCTATGGGAAAACAGGAAATATCATAATTGCGGTCCGGGGCGCGCGCGCACAATGATAATTTTCACACCCGAGTAAGCTCTTTTATAGGTCAACATTTTGGAAAAAAAATTGGCTTGCTGCCCACAGCAGGAGCTGAGAACCATGCATTCGGAGGTTTTCACACCCCACCCACTAATGCCCTCAAAGTTTGAGAAAACGCGACCTTCGCGAAAAGCCCCGGAACCTATTGCAAAGTGATGAGCAGTGCCCAGGAGCACCTCTCAGTCATTTGCGCAAAATTCCTTCGGCTACAAGTGGCTCAAATAAGGGCGTGAAAATTGTGCCGAAAGCCCTTTCAGGGGCTATTGCTCGGCACTCGGGGGACGGAAAATTTTACGCAATGCCTCACAATGAAGCACTGGTCGGGGGCTAACTTCTGGCACCAGTTTCGAGCCCGTCTGTGAAAGTGACCCGCGCAAGTTTTAGGCCGGTTCGGCTACTGTGGCCTAATGGGGCCTAATGGGAAGATCTTCTAATGCTCATAACTTTTTAATTTCCTGACGGAACGCTTTGAAATTTTCACCATTTGTAGACGGCCTCCCGTACTACAAACTGATGCCCGTGTGGGCATGATGAAAATAGTAGTTCGGGAGACGGAAGCGCGTAAAGCTTCGGGGCAGCGGACTTCCACACCCCGATAACTCGGTATCGAAACATTGTTGCGGGCGGGTGCGCATGGCAATACCTGCGCCTCTGTGGGCCCTATCCGCGTGCAAAATCTAAAAGCGATCAGAGCCTTAGAAAGCGCGTACAACCGCTATCCCCATTTGCCTTGGGCCCTATGGGAAAACAGGAAATATCATAATTGCGGTCCGGGGCGCGCGCGCACAATGATAATTTTCACACCCGAGTAAGCTCTTTTATAGGTCAACATTTTGGAAAAAAAATTGGCTTGCTGCCCACAGCAGGAGCTGAGAACCATGCATTCGGAGGTTTTCACACCCCACCCACTAATGCCCTCAAAGTTTGAGAAAACGCGACCTTCGCGAAAAGCCCCGGAACCTATTGCAAAGTGATGAGCAGTGCCCAGGAGCACCTCTCAGTCATTTGCGCAAAATTCCTTTGGCTACAAGTGGCTCAAATAAGGGCGTGAAAATTGTGCCGAAAGCCCTTTCAGGGGCTATTGCTCGGCACTCGGGGGACGGAAAATTTTACGCAATGCCTCACAATGAAGCACTGGTCGGGGGCTAACTTCTGGCACCAGTTTCGAGCCCGTCCGTGAAAGTGACCCACGCAAGTTTTAGGCCGGTTCGGCTACTGTGGCCTAATGGGGCCTAATGGGAAGATCTTCTAATGCTCATAACTTTTTAATTTCCCGACGGAACGCTTTGAAATTTTCACCATTTGTAGACGGCCTCCCGTACTACAAACTGATGCCCGTGTGGGCATGATGAAAATGGTAGTTCGCGAGACGGAAGCGCGTAAAGCTTCGGGGCGGCGGACTTCCACACCCCGATAACTCGGTATCGAAACATTGTTGCGGGCGGGTGCGCATGGCAATACCTGCGCCTCTGTGGGCCCTATCCGCGTGCAAAATCTAAAAGGGATCAGAGCCTTAGAAAGCGCGTACAACCGCTATCCCCATTTGCCTTGGGCCCTATGGGAAAACAGGAAATATCATAATTGCGGTCCGGGGCGCGCGCGCACAATGATAATTTTCACACCCGAGTAAGCTCTTTTATAGGTCAACATTTTGGAAAAAAAATTGGCTTGCTGCCCACAGCAGGAGCTGAGAACCATGCATTCGGAGGTTTTCACACCCCACCCACTAATGCCCTCAAAGTTTGAGAAAACGCGACCTTCGCGAAAAGCCCCGGAACCTATTGCAAAGTGATGAGCAGTGCCCAGGAGCACCTCTCAGTCATTTGCGCAAAATTCCTTCGGCTACAAGTGGCTCAAATAAGGGCGTGAAAATTGTGCCGAAAGCCCTTTCAGGGGCTATTGCTCGGCACTCGGGGGACGGAAAATTTTACGCAATGCCTCACAATGAAGCACTGGTCGGGGGCTAACTTCTGGCACCAGTTTCGAGCCCGTCCGTGAAAGTGACCCGCGCAAGTTTTAGGCCGGTTCGGCTACTGTGGCCTAATGGGGCCTAATGGGAAGATCTTCTAATGCTCATAACTTTTTAATTTCCCGACGGAACGCTTTGAAATTTTCACCATTTGTAGACGGCCTCCCGTACTACAAACTGATGCCCGTGTGGGCATGATGAAAATGGTAGTTCGCGAGACGGAAGCGCGTAAAGCTTCGGGGCGGCGGACTTCCACACCCCGATAACTCGGTATTGAAACATTGTTGCGGGCGGGTGCGCATGGCAATACCTGCGCCTCTGTGGGCCCTATCCGCGTGCAAAATCTAAAAGCGATCAGAGCCTTAGAAAGCGCGTACAACCGCTATCCCCATTTGCCTTGGGCCCTATGGGAAAACAGGAAATATCATAATTGCGGTCCGGGGCGCGCGCGCACAATGATAATTTTCACACCCGAGTAAGCTCTTTTATAGGTCAACATTTTGGAAAAAAAATTGGCTTGCTGCCCACAGCAGGAGCTGAGAACCATGCATTCGGAGGTTTTCACACCCCACCCACTAATGCCCTCAAAGTTTGAGAAAACGCGACCTTCGCGAAAAGCCCCGGAACCTATTGCAAAGTGATGAGCAGTGCCCAGGAGCACCTCTCAGTCATTTGCGCAAAATTCCTTCGGCTACAAGTGGCTCAAATAAGGGCGTGAAAATTGTGCCGAAAGCCCTTTCAGGGGCTATTGCTCGGCACTCGGGGGACGGAAAATTTTACGCAATGCCTCACAATGAAGCACTGGTCGGGGGCTAACTTCTGGCACCAGTTTCGAGCCCGTCCGTGAAAGTGACCCGCGCAAGTTTTAGGCCGGTTCGGCTACTGTGGCCTAATGGGGCCTAATGGGAAGATCTTCTAATGCTCATAACTTTTTAATTTCCCGACGGAACGCTTTGAAATTTTCACCATTTGTAGACGGCCTCCCGTACTACAAACTGATGCCCGTGTGGGCATGATGAAAATGGTAGTTCGCGAGACGGAAGCGCGTAAAGCTTCGGGGCGGCGGACTTCCACACCCCGATTACTCGGTATCGAAACATTGTTGCGGGCGGGTGCGCATGGCAATACCTGCGCCTCTGTGGGCCCTATCCGCGTGCAAAATCTAAAAGCGATCAGAGCCTTAGAAAGCGCGTACAACCGCTATCCCCATTTGCCTTGGGCCCTATGGGAAAACAGGAAATATCATAATTGCGGTCCGGGGCGCGCGCGCACAATGATAATTTTCACACCCGAGTAAGCTCTTTTATAGGTCAACATTTTGGAAAAAAAATTGGCTTGCTGCCCACAGCAGGAGCTGAGAACCATGCATTCGGAGGTTTTCACACCCCACCCACTAATGCCCTCAAAGTTTGAGAAAACGCGACCTTCGCGAAAAGCCCCGGAACCTATTGCAAAGTGATGAGCAGTGCCCAGGAGCACCTCTCAGTCATTTGCGCAAAATTCCTTCGGCTACAAGTGGCTCAAATAAGGGCGTGAAAATTGTGCCGAAAGCCCTTTCAGGGGCTATTGCTCGGCACTCGGGGGACGGAAAATTTTACGCAATGCCTCACAATGAAGCACTGGTCGGGGGCTAACTTCTGGCACCAGTTTCGAGCCCGTCCGTGAAAGTGACCCGCGCAAGTTTTAGGCCGGTTCGGCTACTGTGGCCTAATGGGGCCTAATGGGAAGATCTTCTAATGCTCATAACTTTTTAATTTCCCGACGGAACGCTTTGAAATTTTCACCATTTGTAGACGGCCTCCCGTCCTACAAACTGATGCCCGTGTGGGCATGATGAAAATGGTAGTTCGCGAGACGGAAGCGCGTAAAGCTTCGGGGCGGCGGACTTCCACACCCCGATAACTCGGTATCGAAACATTGTTGCGGGCGGGTGCGCATGGCAATACCTGCGCCTCTGTGGGCCCTATCCGCGTGCAAAATCTAAAAGCGATCAGAGCCTTAGAAAGCGCGTACAACCGCTATCCCCATTTGCCTTGGGCCCTATGGGAAAACAGGAAATATCATAATTGCGGTCCGGGGCGCGCGCGCACAATGATAATTTTCACACCCGAGTAAGCTCTTTTATAGGTCAACATTTTGGAAAAAAAATTGGCTTGCTGCCCACAGCAGGAGCTGAGAACCATGCATTCGGAGGTTTTCACACCCCACCCACTAATGCCCTCAAAGTTTGAGAAAACGCGACCTTCGCGAAAAGCCCCGGAACCTATTGCAAAGTGATGAGCAGTGCCCAGGAGCACCTCTCAGTCATTTGCGCAAAATTCCTTCGGCTACAAGTGGCTCAAATAAGGGCGTGAAAATTGTGCCGAAAGCCCTTTCAGGGGCTATTGCTCGGCACTCGGGGGACGGAAAATTTTACGCAATGCCTCACAATGAAGCACTGGTCGGGGGCTAACTTCTGGCACCAGTTTCGAGCCCGTCCGTGAAAGTGACCCGCGCAAGTTTTAGGCCGGTTCGGCTACTGTGGCCTAATGGGGCCTAATGGGAAGATCTTCTAATGCTCATAACTTTTTAATTTCCCGACGGAACGCTTTGAAATTTTCACCATTTGTAGACGGCCTCCCGTACTACAAACTGATGCCCGTGTGGGCATGATGAAAATGGTAGTTCGCGAGACGGAAGCGCGTAAAGCTTCGGGGCGGCGGACTTCCACACCCCGATAACTCGGTATCGAAACATTGTTGCGGGCGGGTGCGCATGGCAATACCTGCGCCTCTGTGGGCCCTATCCGCGTGCAAAATCTAAAAGCGATCAGAGCCTTAGAAAGCGCGTACAACCGCTATCCCCATTTGCCTTGGGCCCTATGGGAAAACAGGAAATATCATAATTGCGGTCCGGGGCGCGCGCGCACAATGATAATTTTCACACCCGAGTAAGCTCTTTTATAGGTCAACATTTTGGAAAAAAAATTGGCTTGCTGCCCACAGCAGGAGCTGAGAACCATGCATTCGGAGGTTTTCACACCCCACCCACTAATGCCCTCAAAGTTTGAGAAAACGCGACCTTCGCGAAAAGCCCCGGAACCTATTGCAAAGTGATGAGCAGTGCCCAGGAGCACCTCTCAGTCATTTGCGCAAAATTCCTTCGGCTACAAGTGGCTCAAATAAGGGCGTGAAAATTGTGCCGAAAGCCCTTTCAGGGGCTATTGCTCGGCACTCGGGGGACGGAAAATTTTACGCAATGCCTCACAATGAAGCACTGGTCGGGGGCTAACTTCTGGCACCAGTTTCGAGCCCGTCCGTGAAAGTGACCCGCGCAAGTTTTAGGCCGGTTCGGCTACTGTGGCCTAATGGGGCCTAATGGGAAGATCTTCTAATGCTCATAACTTTTTAATTTCCCGACGGAACGCTTTGAAATTTTCACCATTTGTAGACGGCCTCCCGTACTACAAACTGATGCCCGTGTGGGCATGATGAAAATGGTAGTTCGCGAGACGGAAGCGCGTAAAGCTTCGGGGCGGCGGACTTCCACACCCCGATAACTCGGTATCGAAACATTGTTGCGGGCGGGTGCGCATGGCAATACCTGCGCCTCTGTGGGCCCTATCCGCGTGCAAAATCTAAAAGCGATCAGAGCCTTAGAAAGCGCGTACAACCGCTATCCCCATTTGCCTTGGGCCCTATGGGAAAACAGGAAATATCATAATTGCGGTCCGGGGCGCGCGCGCACAATGATAATTTTCACACCCGAGTAAGCTCTTTTATAGGTCAACATTTTGGAAAAAAAATTGGCTTGCTGCCCACAGCAGGAGCTGAGAACCATGCATTCGGAGGTTTTCACACCCCACCCACTAATGCCCTCAAAGTTTGAGAAAACGCGACCTTCGCGAAAAGCCCCGGAACCTATTGCAAAGTGATGAGCAGTGCCCAGGAGCACCTCTCAGTCATTTGCGAAAAATTCCTTCGGCTACAAGTGGCTCAAATAAGGGCGTGAAAATTGTGCCGAAAGCCCTTTCAGGGGCTATTGCTCGGCACTCGGGGGACGGAAAATTTTACGCAATGCCTCACAATGAAGCACTGGTCGGGGGCTAACTTCTGGCACCAGTTTCGAGCCCGTCCGTGAAAGTGACCCGCGCAAGTTTTAGGCCGGTTCGGCTACTGTGGCCTAATGGGGCCTAATGGGAAGATCTTCTAATGCTCATAACTTTTTAATTTCCCGACGGAACGCTTTGAAATTTTCACCATTTGTAGACGGCCTCCCGTACTACAAACTGATGCCCGTGTGGGCATGATGAAAATGGTAGTTCGCGAGACGGAAGCGCGTAAAGCTTCGGGGCGGCGGACTTCCACACCCCGATAACTCGGTATCGAAACATTGTTGCGGGCGGGTGCGCATGGCAATACCTGCGCCTCTGTGGGCCCTATCCGCGTGCAAAATCTAAAAGCGATCAGAGCCTTAGAAAGCGCGTACAACCGCTATCCCCATTTGCCTTGGGCCCTATGGGAAAACAGGAAATATCATAATTGCGGTCCGGGGCGCGCGCGCACAATGATAATTTTCACACCCGAGTAAGCTCTTTTATAGGTCAACATTTTGGAAAAAAAATTGGCTTGCTGCCCACAGCAGGAGCTGAGAACCATGCATTCGGAGGTTTTCACACCCCACCCACTAATGCCCTCAAAGTTTGAGAAAACGCGACCTTCGCGAAAAGCCCCGGAACCTATTGCAAAGTGATGAGCAGTGCCCAGGAGCACCTCTCAGTCATTTGCGCAAAATTCCTTCGGCTACAAGTGGCTCAAATAAGGGCGTGAAAATTGTGCCGAAAGCCCTTTCAGGGGCTATTGCTCGGCACTCGGGGGACGGAAAATTTTACGCAATGCCTCACAATGAAGCACTGGTCGGGGGCTAACTTCTGGCACCAGTTTCGAGCCCGTCCGTGAAAGTGACCCGCGCAAGTTTTAGGCCGGTTCGGCTACTGTGGCCTAATGGGGCCTAATGGGAAGATCTTCTAATGCTCATAACTTTTTAATTTCCCGACGGAACGCTTTGAAATTTTCACCATTTGTAGACGGCCTCCCGTACTACAAACTGATGCCCGTGTGGGCATGATGAAAATGGTAGTTCGCGAGACGGAAGCGCGTAAAGCTTCGGGGCGGCGGACTTCCACACCCCGATAACTCGGTATCGAAACATTGTTGCGGGCGGGTGCGCATGGCAATACCTGCGCCTCTGTGGGCCCTATCCGCGTGCAAAATCTAAAAGCGATCAGAGCCTTAGAAAGCGCGTACAACCGCTATCCCCATTTGCCTTGGGCCCTATGGGAAAACAGGAAATATCATAATTGCGGTCCGGGGCGCGCGCGCACAATGATAATTTTCACACCCGAGTAAGCTCTTTTATAGGTCAACATTTTGGAAAAAAAATTGGCTTGCTGCCCACAGCAGGAGCTGAGAACCATGCATTCGGAGGTTTTCACACCCCACCCACTAATGCCCTCAAAGTTTGAGAAAACGCGACCTTCGCGAAAAGCCCCGGAACCTATTGCAAAGTGATGAGCAGTGCCCAGGAGCACCTCTCAGTCATTTGCGCAAAATTCCTTCGGCTACAAGTGGCTCAAATAAGGGCGTGAAAATTGTGCCGAAAGCCCTTTCAGGGGCTATTGCTCGGCACTCGGGGGACGGAAAATTTTACGCAATGCCTCACAATGAAGCACTGGTCGGGGGCTAACTTCTGGCACCAGTTTCGAGCCCGTCCGTGAAAGTGACCCGCGCAAGTTTTAGGCCGGTTCGGCTACTGTGGCCTAATGGGGCCTAATGGGAAGATCTTCTAATGCTCATAACTTTTTAATTTCCCGACGGAACGCTTTGAAATTTTCACCATTTGTAGACGGCCTCCCGTACTACAAACTGATGCCCGTGTGGGCAGGATGAAAATGGTAGTTCGCGAGACGGAAGCGCGTAAAGCTTCGGGGCGGCGGACTTCCACACCCCGATAACTCGGTATCGAAACATTGTTGCGGGCGGGTGCGCATGGCAATACCTGCGCCTCTGTGGGCCCTATCCGCGTGCAAAATCTAAAAGCGATCAGAGCCTTAGAAAGCGCGTACAACCGCTATCCCCATTTGCCTTGGGCCCTATGGGAAAACAGGAAATATCATAATTGCGGTCCGGGGCGCGCGCGCACAATGATAATTTTCACACCCGAGTAAGCTCTTTTATAGGTCAACATTTTGGAAAAAAAATTGGCTTGCTGCCCACAGCAGGAGCTGAGAACCATGCATTCGGAGGTTTTCACACCCCACCCACTAATGCCCTCAAAGTTTGAGAAAACGCGACCTTCGCGAAAAGCCCCGGAACCTATTGCAAAGTGATGAGCAGTGCCCAGGAGCTCCTCTCAGTCATTTGCGCAAAATTCCTTCTGCTACAAGTGGCTCAAATAAGGGCGTGAAAATTGTGCCGAAAGCCCTTTCAGGGGCTATTGCTCGGCACTCGGGGGACGGAAAATTTTACGCAATGCCTCACAATGAAGCACTGGTCGGGGGCTAACTTCTGGCACCAGTTTCGAGCCCGTCCGTGAAAGTGACCCGCGCAAGTTTTAGGCCGGTTCGGCTACTGTGGCCTAATGGGGCCTAATGGGAAGATCTTCTAATGCTCATAACTTTTTAATTTCCCGACGGAACGCTTTGAAATTTTCACCATTTGTAGACGGCCTCCCGTACTACAAACTGATGCCCGTGTGGGCATGATGAAAATGGTAGTTCGCGAGACGGAAGCGCGTAAAGCTTCGGGGCGGCGGACTTCCACACCCCGATAACTCGGTATCGAAACATTGTTGCGGGCGGGTGCGCATGGCAATACCTGCGCCTCTGTGGGCCCTATCCGCGTGCAAAATCTAAAAGCGATCAGAGCCTTAGAAAGCGCGTACAACCGCTATCCCCATTTGCCTTGGGCCCTATGGGAAAACAGGAAATATCATAATTGTGGTCCGGGGCGCGCGCGCACAATGATAATTTTCACACCCGAGTAAGCTCTTTTATAGGTCAACATTTTGGAAAAAAAATTGGCTTGCTGCCCACAGCAGGAGCTGAGAACCATGCATTCGGAGGTTTTCACACCCCACCCACTAATGCCCTCAAAGTTTGAGAAAACGCGACCTTCGCGAAAAGCCCCGGAACCTATTGCAAAGTGATGAGCAGTGCCCAGGAGCACCTCTCAGTCATTTGCGCAAAATTCCTTCGGCTACAAGTGGCTCAAATAAGGGCGTGAAAATTGTGCCGAAAGCCCTTTCAGGGGCTATTGCTCGGCACTCGGGGGACGGAAAATTTTACGCAATGCCTCACAATGAAGCACTGGTCGGGGGCTAACTTCTGGCACCAGTTTCGAGCCCGTCCGTGAAAGTGACCCGCGCAAGTTTTAGGCCGGTTCGGCTACTGTGGCCTAATGGGGCCTAATGGGAAGATCTTCTAATGCTCATAACTTTTTAATTTCCCGACGGAACGCTTTGAAATTTTCACCATTTGTAGACGGCCTCCCGTACTACAAACTGATGCCCGTGTGGGCATGATGAAAATGGTAGTTCGCGAGACGGAAGCGCGTAAAGCTTCGGGGCGGCGGACTTCCACACCCCGATAACTCGGTATCGAAACATTGTTGCGGGCGGGTGCGCATGGCAATACCTGCGCCTCTGTGGGCCCTATCCGCGTGCAAAATCTAAAAGCGATCAGAGCCTTAGAAAGCGCGTACAACCGCTATCCCCATTTGCCTTGGGCCCTATGGGAAAACAGGAAATATCATAATTGCGGTCCGGGGCGCGCGCGCACAATGATAATTTTCACACCCGAGTAAGCTCTTTTATAGGTCAACATTTTGGAAAAAAAATTGGCTTGCTGCCTACAGCAGGAGCTGAGAACCATGCATTCGGAGGTTTTCACACCCCACCCACTAATGCCCTCAAAGTTTGAGAAAACGCGACCTTCGCGAAAAGCCCCGGAACCTATTGCAAAGTGATGAGCAGTGCCCAGGAGCACCTCTCAGTCATTTGCGCAAAATTCCTTCGGCTACAAGTGGCTCAAATAAGGGCGTGAAAATTGTGCCGAAAGCCCTTTCAGGGGCTATTGCTCGGCACTCGGGGGATGGAAAATTTTACGCAATGCCTCACAATGAAGCACTGGTCGGGGGCTAACTTCTGGCACCAGTTTCGAGCCCGTCCGTGAAAGTGACCCGCGCAAGTTTTAGGCCGGTTCGGCTACTGTGGCCTAATGGGGCCTAATGGGAAGATCTTCTAATGCTCATAACTTTTTAATTTCCCGACGGAACGCTTTGAAATTTTCACCATTTGTAGACGGCCTCCCGTACTACAAACTGATGCCCGTGTGGGCATGATGAAAATGGTAGTTCGCGAGACGGAAGCGCGTAAAGCTTCGGGGCGGCGGACTTCCACACCCCGATAACTCGGTATCGAAACATTGTTGCGGGCGGGTGCGCATGGCAATACCTGCGCCTCTGTGGGCCCTATCCGCGTGCAAAATCTAAAAGCGATCAGAGCCTTAGAAAGCGCGTACAACCGCTATCCCCATTTGCCTTGGGCCCTATGGGAAAACAGGAAATATCATAATTGCGGTCCGGGGCGCGCGCGCACAATGATAATTTTCACACCCGTGTAAGCTCTTTTATAGGTCAACATTTTGGAAAAAAAATTGGCTTGCTGCCCACAGCAGGAGCTGAGAACCATGCATTCGGAGGTTTTCACACCCCACCCACTAATGCCCTCAAAGTTTGAGAAAACGCGACCTTCGCGAAAAGCCCCGGAACCTATTGCAAAGTGATGAGCAGTGCCCAGGAGCACCTCTCAGTCATTTGCGCAAAATTCCTTCGGCTACAAGTGGCTCAAATAAGGGCGTGAAAATTGTGCCGAAAGCCCTTTCAGGGGCTATTGCTCGGCACTCGGGGGACGGAAAATTTTACGCAATGCCTCACAATGAAGCACTGGTCGGGGGCTAACTTCTGGCACCAGTTTCGAGCCCGTCCGTGAAAGTGACCCGCGCAAGTTTTAGGCCGGTTCGGCTACTGTGGCCTAATGGGGCCTAATGGGAAGATCTTCTAATGCTCATAACTTTTTAATTTCCCGACGGAACGCTTTGAAATTTTCACCATTTGTAGACGGCCTCCCGTACTACAAACTGATGCCCGTGTGGGCATGATGAAAATGGTAGTTCGCGAGACGGAAGCGCGTAAAGCTTCGGGGCGGCGGACTTCCACACCCCGATAACTCGGTATCGAAACATTGTTGCGGGCGGGTGCGCATGGCAATACCTGCGCCTCTGTGGGCCCTATCCGCGTGCAAAATCTAAAAGCGATCAGAGCCTTAGAAAGCGCGTACAACCGCTATCCCCATTTGCCTTGGGCCCTATGGGAAAACAGGAAATATCATAATTGCGGTCCGGGGCGCGCGCGCACAATGATAATTTTCACACCCGAGTAAGCTCTTTTATAGGTCAACATTTTGGAAAAAAAATTGGCTTGCTGCCCACAGCAGGAGCTGAGAACCATGCATTCGGAGGTTTTCACACCCCACCCACTAATGCCCTCAAAGTTTGAGAAAACGCGACCTTCGCGAAAAGCCCCGGAACCTATTGCAAAGTGATGAGCAGTGCCCAGGAGCACCTCTCAGTCATTTGCGCAAAATTCCTTCGGCTACAAGTGGCTCAAATAAGGGCGTGAAAATTGTGCCGAAAGCCCTTTCAGGGGCTATTGCTCGGCACTCGGGGGACGGAAAATTTTACGCAATGCCTCACAATGAAGCACTGGTCGGGGGCTAACTTCTGGCACCAGTTTCGAGCCCGTCCGTGAAAGTGACCCGCGCAAGTTTTAGGCCGGTTCGGCTACTGTGGCCTAATGGGGCCTAATGGGAAGATCTTCTAATGCTCATAACTTTTTAATTTCCCGACGGAACGCTTTGAAATTTTCACCATTTGTAGACGGCCTCCCGTACTACAAACTGATGCCCGTGTGGGCATGATGAAAATGGTAGTTCGCGAGACGGAAGCGCGTAAAGCTTCGGGGCGGCGGACTTCCACACCCCGATAACTCGGTATCGAAACATTGTTGCGGGCGGGTGCGCATGGCAATACCTGCGCCTCTGTGGGCCCTATCCGCGTGCAAAATCTAAAAGCGATCAGAGCCTTAGAAAGCGCGTACAACCGCTATCCCCATTTGCCTTGGGCCCTATGGGAAAACAGGAAATATCATAATTGCGGTCCGGGGCGCGCGCGCACAATGATAATTTTCACACCCGAGTAAGCTCTTTTATAGGTCAACATTTTGGAAAAAAAATTGGCTTGCTGCCCACAGCAGGAGCTGAGAACCATGCATTCGGAGGTTTTCACACCCCACCCACTAATGCCCTCAAAGTTTGAGAAAACGCGACCTTCGCGAAAAGCCCCGGAACCTATTGCAAAGTGATGAGCAGTGCCCAGGAGCACCTCTCAGTCATTTGCGCAAAATTCCTTCGGCTACAAGTGGCTCAAATAAGGGCGTGAAAATTGTGCCGAAAGCCCTTTCAGGGGCTATTGCTCGGCACTCGGGGGACGGAAAATTTTACGCAATGCCTCACAATGAAGCACTGGTCGGGGGCTAACTTCTGGCACCAGTTTCGAGCCCGTCCGTGAAAGTGACCCGCGCAAGTTTTAGGCCGGTTCGGCTACTGTGGCCTAATGGGGCCTAATGGGAAGATCTTCTAATGCTCATAACTTTTTAATTTCCCGACGGAACGCTTTGAAATTTTCACCATTTGTAGACGGCCTCCCGTACTACAAACTGATGCCCGTGTGGGCATGATGAAAATGGTAGTTCGCGAGACGGAAGCGCGTAAAGCTTCGGGGCGGCGGACTTCCACACCCCGATAACTCGGTATCGAAACATTGTTGCGGGCGGGTGCGCATGGCAATACCTGCGCCTCTGTGGGCCCTATCCGCGTGCAAAATCTAAAAGCGATCAGAGCCTTAGAAAGCGCGTACAACCGCTATCCCCATTTGCCTTGGGCCCTATGGGAAAACAGGAAATATCATAATTGCGGTCCGGGGCGCGCGCGCACAATGATAATTTTCACACCCGTGTAAGCTCTTTTATAGGTCAACATTTTGGAAAAAAAATTGGCTTGCTGCCCACAGCAGGAGCTGAGAACCATGCATTCGGAGGTTTTCACACCCCACCCACTAATGCCCTCAAAGTTTGAGAAAACGCGACCTTCGCGAAAAGCCCCGGAACCTATTGCAAAGTGATGAGCAGTGCCCAGGAGCACCTCTCAGTCATTTGCGCAAAATTCCTTCGGCTACAAGTGGCTCAAATAAGGGCGTGAAAATTGTGCCGAAAGCCCTTTCAGGGGCTATTGCTCGGCACTCGGGGGACGGAAAATTTTACGCAATGCCTCACAATGAAGCACTGGTCGGGGGCTAACTTCTGGCACCAGTTTCTACTGTGGCCTAATGGGGCCTAATGGGAAGATCTTCTAATGCTCATAACTTTTTAATTTCCCGACGGAACGCTTTGAAATTTTCACCATTTGTAGACGGCCTCCCGTACTACAAACTGATGCCCGTGTGGGCATGATGAAAATGGTAGTTCGCGAGACGGAAGCGCGTAAAGCTTCGGGGCGGCGGACTTCCACACCCCGATAACTCGGTATCGAAACATTGCCAACATCCCCATTTGCCTTGGGCCCTATGGGAAAACAGGAAATATCATAATTGCGGTCCGGGGCGCGCGCGCACAATGATAATTTTCACACCCGAGTAAGCTCTTTTATAGGTCAACATTTTGGAAAAAAAATTGGCTTGCTGCCCACAGCAGGAGCTGAGAACCATGCATTCGGAGGTTTTCACACCCCACCCACTAATGCCCTCAAAGTTTGAGAAAACGCGACCTTCGCGAAAAGCCCCGGAAGCTATTGCAAAGTGATGAGCAGTGCCCAGGAGCACCTCTCAGTCATTTGCGCAAAATTCCTTCGGCTACAAGTGGCTCAAATAAGGGCGTGAAAATTGTGCCGAAAGCCCTTTCAGGGGCTATTGCTCGGCACTCGGGGGACGGAAAATTTTACGCAATGCCTCACAATGAAGCACTGGTCGGGGGCTAACTTCTGGCACCAGTTTCGAGCCCGTCCGTGAAAGTGACCCGCGCAAGTTTTAGGCCGGTTCGGCTACTGTGGCCTAATGGGGCCTAATGGGAAGATCTTCTAATGCTCATAACTTTTTAATTTCCCGACGGAACGCTTTGAAATTTTCACCATTTGTAGACGGCCTCCCGTACTACAAACTGATGCCCGTGTGGGCATGATGAAAATGGTAGTTCGCGAGACGGAAGCGCGTAAAGCTTCGGGGCGGCGGACTTCCACACCCCGATAACTCGGTATCGAAACATTGTTGCGGGCGGGTGCGCATGGCAATACCTGCGCCTCTGTGGGCCCTATCCGCGTGCAAAATCTAAAAGCGATCAGAGCCTTAGAAAGCGCGTACAACCGCTATCCCCATTTGCCTTGGGCCCTATGGGAAAACAGGAAATATCATAATTGCGGTCCGGGGCGCGCGCGCACAATGATAATTTTCACACCCCAGTAAGCTCTTTTATAGGTCAACATTTTGGAAAAAAAATTGGCTTGCTGCCCACAGCAGGAGCTGAGAACCATGCATTCGGAGGTTTTCACACCCCACCCACTAATGCCCTCAAAGTTTGAGAAAACGCGACCTTCGCGAAAAGCCCCGGAACCTATTGCAAAGTGATGAGCAGTGCCCAGGAGCACGTCTCAGTCATTTGCGCAAAATTCCTTCGGCTACAAGTGGCTCAAATAAGGGCGTGAAAATTGTGCCGAAAGCCCTTTCAGGGGCTATTGCTCGGCACTCGGGGGACGGAAAATTTTACGCAATGCCTCACAATGAAGCACTGGTCGGGGGCTAACTTCTGGCACCAGTTTCGAGCCCGTCCGTGAAAGTGACCCGCGCAAGTTTTAGGCCGGTTCGGCTACTGTGGCCTAATGGGGCCTAATGGGAAGATCTTCTAATGCTCATAACTTTTTAATTTCCCGACGGAACGCTTTGAAATTTTCACCATTTGTAGACGGCCTCCCGTACTACAAACTGATGCCCGTGTGGGCATGATGAAAATGGTAGTTCGCGAGACGGAAGCGCGTAAAGCTTCGGGGCGGCGGACTTCCACACCCCGATAACTCGGTATCGAAACATTGTTGCGGGCGGGTGCGCATGGCAATACCTGCGCCTCTGTGGGCCCTATCCGCGTGCAAAATCTAAAAGCGATCAGAGCCTTAGAAAGCGCGTACAACCGCTATCCCCATTTGCCTTGGGCCCTATGGGAAAACAGGAAATATCATAATTGCGGTCCGGGGCGCGCGCGCACAATGATAATTTTCACACCCGAGTAAGCTCTTTTATAGGTCAACATTTTGGAAAAAAAATTGGCTTGCTGCCCACAGCAGGAGCTGAGAACCATGCATTCGGAGGTTTTCACACCCCACCCACTAATGCCCTCAAAGTTTGAGAAAACGCGACCTTCGCGAAAAGCCCCGGAACCTATTGCAAAGTGATGAGCAGTGCCCAGGAGCACCTCTCAGTCATTTGCGCAAAATTCCTTCGGCTACAAGTGGCTCAAATAAGGGCGTGAAAATTGTGCCGAAAGCCCTTTCAGGGGCTATTGCTCGGCACTCGGGGGACGGAAAATTTTACGCAATGCCTCACAATGAAGCACTGGTCGGGGGCTAACTTCTGGCACCAGTTTCGAGCCCGTCCGTGAAAGTGACCCGCGCAAGTTTTAGGCCGGTTCGGCTACTGTGGCCTAATGGGGCCTAATGGGAAGATCTTCTAATGCTCATAACTTTTTAATTTCCCGACGGAACGCTTTGAAATTTTCACCATTTGTAGACGGCCTCCCGTACTACAAACTGATGCCCGTGTGGGCATGATGAAAATGGTAGTTCGCGAGACGGAAGCGCGTAAAGCTTCGGGGCGGCGGACTTCCACACCCCGATAACTCGGTATCGAAACATTGTTGCGGGCGGGTGCGCATGGCAATACCTGCGCCTCTGTGGGCCCTATCCGCGTGCAAAATCTAAAAGCGATCAGAGCCTTAGAAAGCGCGTACAACCGCTATCCCCATTTGCCTTGGGCCCTATGGGAAAACAGGAAATATCATAATTGCGGTCCGGGGCGCGCGCGCACAATGATAATTTTCACACCCGAGTAAGCTCTTTTATAGGTCAACATTTTGGAAAAAAAATTGGCTTGCTGCCCACAGCAGGAGCTGAGAACCATGCATTCGGAGGTTTTCACACCCCACCCACTAATGCCCTCAAAGTTTGAGAAAACGCGACCTTCGCGAAAAGCCCCGGAACCTATTGCAAAGTGATGAGCAGTGCCCAGGAGCACCTCTCAGTCATTTGCGCAAAATTCCTTCGGCTACAAGTGGCTCAAATAAGGGCGTGAAAATTGTGCCGAAAGCCCTTTCAGGGGCTATTGCTCGGCACTCGGGGGACGGAAAATTTTACGCAATGCCTCACAATGAAGCACTGGTCGGGGGCTAACTTCTGGCACCAGTTTCGAGCCCGTCCGTGAAAGTGACCCGCGCAAGTTTTAGGCCGGTTCGGCTACTGTGGCCTAATGGGGCCTAATGGGAAGATCTTCTAATGCTCATAACTTTTTAATTTCCCGACGGAACGCTTTGAAATTTTCACCATTTGTAGACGGCCTCCCGTACTACAAACTGATGCCCGTGTGGGCATGATGAAAATGGTAGTTCGCGAGACGGAAGCGCGTAAAGCTTCGGGGCGGCGGACTTCCACACCCCGATAACTCGGTATCGAAACATTGTTGCGGGCGGGTGCGCATGGCAATACCTGCGCCTCTGTGGGCCCTATCCGCGTGCAAAATCTAAAAGCGATCAGAGCCTTAGAAAGCGCGTACAACCGCTATCCCCATTTGCCTTGGGCCCTATGGGAAAACAGGAAATATCATAATTGCGGTCCGGGGCGCGCGCGCACAATGATAATTTTCACACCCGAGTAAGCTCTTTTATAGGTCAACATTTTGGAAAAAAAATTGGCTTGCTGCCCACAGCAGGAGCTGAGAACCATGCATTCGGAGGTTTTCACACCCCACCCACTAATGCCCTCAAAGTTTGAGAAAACGCGACCTTCGCGAAAAGCCCCGGAACCTATTGCAAAGTGATGAGCAGTGCCCAGGAGCACCTCTCAGTCATTTGCGCAAAATTCCTTCGGCTACAAGTGGCTCAAATAAGGGCGTGAAAATTGTGCCGAAAGCCCTTTCAGGGGCTATTGCTCGGCACTCGGGGGACGGAAAATTTTACGCAATGCCTCACAATGAAGCACTGGTCGGGGGCTAACTTCTGGCACCAGTTTCGAGCCCGTCCGTGAAAGTGACCCGCGCAAGTTTTAGGCCGGTTCGGCTACTGTGGCCTAATGGGGCCTAATGGGAAGATCTTCTAATGCTCATAACTTTTTAATTTCCCGACGGAACGCTTTGAAATTTTCACCATTTGTAGACGGCCTCCCGTACTACAAACTGATGCCCGTGTGGGCATGATGAAAATGGTAGTTCGCGAGACGGAAGCGCGTAAAGCTTCGGGGCGGCGGACTTCCACACCCCGATAACTCGGTATCGAAACATTGTTGCGGGCGGGTGCGCATGGCAATACCTGCGCCTCTGTGGGCCCTATCCGCGTGCAAAATCTAAATGCGATCAGAGCCTTAGAAAGCGCGTACAACCGCTATCCCCATTTGCCTTGGGCCCTATGGGAAAACAGGAAATATCATAATTGCGGTCCGGGGCGCGCGCGCACAATGATAATTTTCACACCCGAGTAAGCTCTTTTATAGGTCAACATTTTGGAAAAAAATTGGCTTGCTGCCCACAGCAGGAGCTGAGAACCATGCATTCGGAGGTTTTCACACCCCACCCACTAATGCCCTCAAAGTTTGAGAAAACGCGACCTTCGCGAAAAGCCCCGGAACCTATTGCAAAGTGATGAGCAGTGCCCAGGAGCACCTCTCAGTCATTTGCGCAAAATTCCTTCGGCTACAAGTGGCTCAAATAAGGGCGTGAAAATTGTGCCGAAAGCCCTTTCAGGGGCTATTGCTCGGCACTCGGGGGACGGAAAATTTTACGCAATGCCTCACAATGAAGCACTGGTCGGGGGCTAACTTCTGGCACCAGTTTCGAGCCCGTCCGTGAAAGTGACCCGCGCAAGTTTTAGGCCGGTTCGGCTACTGTGGCCTAATGGGGCCTAATGGGAAGATCTTCTAATGCTCATAACTTTTTAATTTCCCGACGGAACGCTTTGAAATTTTCACCATTTGTAGACGGCCTCCCGTACTACAAACTGATGCCCGTGTGGGCATGATGAAAATGGTAGTTCGCGAGACGGAAGCGCGTAAAGCTTCGGGGCGGCGGACTTCCACACCCCGATAACTCGGTATCGAAACATTGTTGCGGGCGGGTGCGCATGGCAATACCTGCGCCTCTGTGGGCCCTATCCGCGTGCAAAATCTAAAAGCGATCAGAGCCTTAGAAAGCGCGTACAACCGCTATCCCCATTTGCCTTGGGCCCTATGGGAAAACAGGAAATATCATAATTGCGGTCCGGGGCGCGCGCGCACAATGATAATTTTCACACCCGAGTAAGCTCTTTTATAGGTCAACATTTTGGAAAAAAAATTGGCTTGCTGCCCACAGCAGGAGCTGAGAACCATGCATTCGGAGGTTTTCACACCCCACCCACTAATGCCCTCAAAGTTTGAGAAAACGCGACCTTCGCGAAAAGCCCCGGAACCTATTGCAAAGTGATGAGCAGTGCCCAGGAGCACCTCTCAGTCATTTGCGCAAAATTCCTTCGGCTACAAGTGGCTCAAATAAGGGCGTGAAAATTGTGCCGAAAGCCCTTTCAGGGGCTATTGCTCGGCACTCGGGGGACGGAAAATTTTACGCAATGCCTCACAATGAAGCACTGGTCGGGGGCTAACTTTTAAGTTTTAGGCCAGTTCGGCTACTGTGGCCTAATGGGGCCTAATGGGAAGATCTTCTAATGCTCATAACTTTTTAATTTCCCGACGGAACGCTTTGAAATTTTCACCATTTGTAGACGGCCTCCCGTACTACAAACTGATGCCCGTGTGGGCATGATGAAAATGGTAGTTCGCGAGACGGAAGCGCGTAAAGCTTCGGGGCGGCGGACTTCCACACCCCGATAACTCGGTATCGAAACATTGTTGCGGGCGGGTGCGCATGGCAATACCTGCGCCTCTGTGGGCCCTATCCGCGTGCAAAATCTAAAAGCGATCAGAGCCTTAGAAAGCACCCGAGTAAGCTCTTTTATAGGTCAACATTTTGGAAAAAAAATTGGCTTGCTGCCCACAGCAGGAGCTGAGAACCATGCATTCGGAGGTTTTCACACCCCACCCACTAATGCCCTCAAAGTTTGAGAAAACGCGACCTTCGCGAAAAGCCCCGGAACCTATTGCAAAGTGATGAGCAGTGCCCAGGAGCACCTCTCAGTCATTTGCGCAAAATTCCTTCGGCTACAAGTGGCTCAAATAAGGGCGTGAAAATTGTGCCGAAAGCCCTTTCAGGGGCTATTGCTTGGCACTCGGGGGACGGAAAATTTTACGCAATGCCTCACAATGAAGCACTGGTCGGGGGCTAACTTCTGGCACCAGTTTCGAGCCCGTCCGTGAAAGTGACCCGCGCAAGTTTTAGGCCAGTTCGGCTACTGTGGCCTAATGGGGCCTAATGGGAAGATCTTCTAATGCTCATAACTTTTTAATTTCCCGACGGAACGCTTTGAAATTTTCACCATTTGTAGACGGCCTCCCGTACTACAAACTGATGCCCGTGTGGGCATGATGAAAATGGTAGTTCGCGAGACAGAAGCGCGTAAAGCTTCGGGGCGGCGGACTTCCACACCCCGATAACTCGGTATCGAAACATTGTTGCGGGCGGGTGCGCATGGCAATACCTGCGCCTCTGTGGGCCCTATCCGCGTGCAAAATCTAAAAGCGATCAGAGCCTTAGAAAGCGCGTACAACCGCTATCCCCATTTGCCTTGGGCCCTATGGGAAAACAGGAAATATCATAATTGCGGTCCGGGGCGCGCGCGCACAATGATAATTTTCACACCCGAGTAAGCTCTTTTATAGGTCAACATTTTGGAAAAAAAATTGGCTTGCTGCCCACAGCGAGGCTGAGAACCATGCATTCGGAGGTTTTCACACCCCACCCACTAATGCCCTCAAAGTTTGAGAAAACGCGACCTTCGCGAAAAGCCCCGGAACCTATTGCAAAGTGATGAGCAGTGCCCAGGAGCACCTCTCAGTCATTTGCGCAAAATTCCTTCGGCTACAAGTGGCTCAAATAAGGGCGTGAAAATTGTGCCGAAAGCCCTTTCAGGGGCTATTGCTTGGCACTCGGGGGACGGAAAATTTTACGCAATGCCTCACAATGAAGCACTGGTCGGGGGCTAACTTCTGGCACCAGTTTCGAGCCCGTCCGTGAAAGTGACCTGCGCAAGTTTTAGGCCGGTTCGGCTACTGTGGCCTAATGGGGCCTAATGGGAAGATCTTCTAATGCTCATAACTTTTTAATTTCCTGACGGAACGCTTTGAAATTTTCACCATTTGTAGACGGCCTCCCGTACTACAAACTGATGCCCGTGTGGGCATGATGAAAATGGTAGTTCGCGAGACGGAAGCGCGTAAAGCTTCGGGGCGGCGGACTTCCACACCCCGATAACTCGGTATCGAAACATTGTTGCGGGCGGGTGCGCATGGCAATACCTGCGCCCCTGTGGGCCCTATCCGCGTGCAAAATCTAAAAGCGATCAGAGCCTTAGAAAGCGCGTACAACCGCTATCCCCATTTGCCTTGGGCCCTATGGGAAAACAGGAAATATCATAATTGCGGTCCGGGGCGCGCGCGCACAATGATAATTTTCACACCCGAGTAAGCTCTTTTATAGGTCAACATTTTGGAAAAAAAATTGGCTTGCTGCCCACAGCAGGAGCTGAGAACCATGCATTCGGAGGTTTTCACACCCCACCCACTAATGCCCTCAAAGTTTGAGAAAACGCGACCTTCGCGAAAAGCCCCGGAACCTATTGCAAAGTGATGAGCAGTGCCCAGGAGCACCTCTCAGTCATTTGCGCAAAATTCCTTCGGCTACAAGTGGCTCAAATAAGGGCGTGAAAATTGTGCCGAAAGCCCTTTCAGGGGCTATTGCTCGGCACTCGGGGGACGGAAAATTTTACGCAATGCCTCACAATAAAGCACTGGTCGGGGGCTAACTTCTGGCACCAGTTTCGAGCCCGTCCGTGAAAGTGACCCGCGCAAGTTTTAGGCCGGTTCGGCTACTGTGGCCTAATGGGGCCTAATGGGAAGATCTTCTAATGCTCATAACTTTTTAATTTCCCGACGGAACGCTTTGAAATTTTCACCATTTGTAGACGGCCTCCCGTACTACAAACTGATGCCCGTGTGGGCATGATGAAAATGGTAGTTCGCGAGACGGAAGCGCGTAAAGCTTCGGGGCGGCGGACTTCCACACCCCGATAACTCGGTATCGAAACATTGTTGCGGGCGGGTGCGCATGGCAATACCTGCGCCTCTGTGGGCCCTATCCGCGTGCAAAATCTAAAAGCGATCAGAGCCTTAGAAAGCGCGTACAACCGCTATCCCCATTTGCCTTGGGCCCTATGGGAAAACAGGAAATATCATAATTGCGGTCCGGGGCGCGCGCGCACAATGATAATTTTCACACCCGAGTAAGCTCTTTTATAGGTCAACATTTTGGAAAAAAAATTGGCTTGCTGCCCACAGCAGGAGCTGAGAACCATGCATTCGGAGGTTTTCACACCCCACCCACTAATGCCCTCAAAGTTTGAGAAAACGCGACCTTCGCGAAAAGCCCCGGAACCTATTGCAAAGTGATGAGCAGTGCCCAGGAGCACCTCTCAGTCATTTGCGCAAAATTCCTTCGGCTACAAGTGGCTCAAATAAGGGCGTGAAAATTGTGCCGAAAGCCCATTCAGGGGCAATTGCTCGGCACTCGGGGGACGGAAAATTTTACGCAATGCCTCACAATGAAGCACTGGTCGGGGGCTAACTTCTGGCACCAGTTTCGAGCCCGTCCGTGAAAGTGACCCGCGCAAGTTTTAGGCCGGTTCGGCTACTGTGGCCTAATGGGGCCTAATGGGAAGATCTTCTAATGCTCATAACTTTTTAATTTCCCGACGGAACGCTTTGAAATTTTCACCATTTGTAGACGGCCTCCCGTACTACAAACTGATGCCCGTGTGGGCATGATGAAAATGGTAGTTCGCGAGACGGAAGCGCGTAAAGCTTCGGGGCGGCGGACTTCCACACCCCGATAACTCGGTATCGAAACATTGTTGCGGGCGGGTGCGCATGGCAATACCTGCGCCTCTGTGGGCCCTATCCGCGTGCAAAATCTAAAAGCGATCAGAGCCTTAGAAAGCGCGTACAACCGCTATCCCCATTTGCCTTGGGCCCTATGGGAAAACAGGAAATATCATAATTGCGGTCCGGGGCGCGCGCGCACAATGATAATTTTCACACCCGAGTAAGCTCTTTTATAGGTCAACATTTTGGAAAAAAAATTGGCTTGCTGCCCACAGCAGGAGCTGAGAACCATGCATTCGGAGGTTTTCACACCCCACCCACTAATGCCCTCAAAGTTTGATAAAACGCGACCTTCGCGAAAAGCCCCGGAACCTATTGCAAAGTGATGAGCAGTGCCCAGGAGCACCTCTCAGTCATTTGCGCAAAATTCCTTCGGCTACAAGTGGCTCAAATAAGGGCGTGAAAATTGTGCCGAAAGCCCTTTCAGGGGCTATTGCTCGGCACTCGGGGGACGGAAAATTTTACGCAATGCCTCACAATGAAGCACTGGTCGGGGGCTAACTTCTGGCACCAGTTTCGAGCCCGTCCGTGAAAGTGACCCGCGCAAGTTTTAGGCCGGTTCGGCTACTGTGGCCTAATGGGGCCTAATGGGAAGATCTTCTAATGCTCATAACTTTTTAATTTCCCGACGGAACGCTTTGAAATTTTCACCATTTGTAGACGGCCTCCCGTACTACAAACTGATGCCCGTGTGGGCATGATGAAAATGGTAGTTCGCGAGACGGAAGCGCGTAAAGCTTCGGGGCGGCGGACTTCCACACCCCGATAACTCGGTATCGAAACATTGTTGCGGGCGGGTGCGCATGGCAATACCTGCGCCTCTGTGGGCCCTATCCGCGTGCAAAATCTAAAAGCGATCAGAGCCTTAGAAAGCGCGTACAACCGCTATCCCCATTTGCCTTGGGCCCTATGGGAAAACAGGAAATATCATAATTGCGGTCCGGGGCGCGCGCGCACAATGATAATTTTCACACCCGAGTAAGCTCTTTTATAGGTCAACATTTTGGAAAAAAAATTGGCTTGCTGCCCACAGCAGGAGCTGAGAACCATGCATTCGGAGGTTTTCACACCCCACCCACTAATGCCCTCAAAGTTTGAGAAAACGCGACCTTCGCGAAAAGCCCCGGAACCTATTGCAAAGTGATGAGCAGTGCCCAGGAGCACCTCTCAGTCATTTGCGCAAAATTCCTTCGGCTACAAGTGGCTCAAATAAGGGCGTGAAAATTGTGCCGAAAGCCCTTTCAGGGGCTATTGCTCGGCACTCGGGGGACGGAAAATTTTACGCAATGCCTCACAATGAAGCACTGGTCGGGGGCTAACTTCTGGCACCAGTTTCGAGCCCGTCCGTGAAAGTGACCCGCGCAAGTTTTAGGCCGGTTCGGCTACTGTGGCCTAATGGGGCCTAATGGGAAGATCTTCTAATGCTCATAACTTTTTAATTTCCCGACGGAACGCTTTGAAATTTTCACCATTTGTAGACGGCCTCCCGTACTACAAACTGATGCCCGTGTGGGCATGATGAAAATGGTAGTTCGCGAGACGGAAGCGCGTAAAGCTTCGGGGCGGCGGACTTCCACACCCCGATAACTCGGTATCGAAACATTGTTGCGGGCGGGTGCGCATGGCAATACCTGCGCCTCTGTGGGCCCTATCCGCGTGCAAAATCTAAAAGCGATCAGAGCCTTAGAAAGCGCGTACAACCGCTATCCCCATTTGCCTTGGGCCCTATGGGAAAACAGGAAATATCATAATTGCGGTCCGGGGCGCGCGCGCACAATGATAATTTTCACACCCGAGTAAGCTCTTTTATAGGTCAACATTTTGGAAAAAAAATTGGCTTGCTGCCCACAGCAGGAGCTGAGAACCATGCATTCGGAGGTTTTCACACCCCACCCACTAATGCCCTCAAAGTTTGAGAAAACGCGACCTTCGCGAAAAGCCCCGGAACCTATTGCAAAGTGATGAGCAGTGCCCAGGAGCACCTCTCAGTCATTTGCGCAAAATTCCTTCGGCTACAAGTGGCTCAAATAAGGGCGTGAAAATTGTGCCGAAAGCCCTTTCAGGGGCTATTGCTCGGCACTCGGGGGACGGAAAATTTTACGCAATGCCTCACAATGAAGCACTGGTCGGGGGCTAACTTCTGGCACCAGTTTCGAGCCCGTCCGTGAAAGTGACCCGCGCAAGTTTTAGGCCGGTTCGGCTACTGTGGCCTAATGGGGCCTAATGGGAAGATCTTCTAATGCTCATAACTTTTTAATTTCCCGACGGAACGCTTTGAAATTTTCACCATTTGTAGACGGCCTCCCGTACTACAAACTGATGCCCGTGTGGGCATGATGAAAATGGTAGTTCGCGAGACGGAAGCGCGTAAAGCTTCGGGGCGGCGGACTTCCACACCCCGATAACTCGGTATCGAAACATTGTTGCGGGCGGGTGCGCATGGCAATACCTGCGCCTCTGTGGGCCCTATCCGCGTGCAAAATCTAAAAGCGATCAGAGCCTTAGAAAGCGCGTACAACCGCTATCCCCATTTGCCTTGGGCCCTATGGGAAAACAGGAAATATCATAATTGCGGTCCGGGGCGCGCGCGCACAATGATAATTTTCACACCCGAGTAAGCTCTTTTATAGGTCAACATTTTGGAAAAAAAATTGGCTTGCTGCCCACAGCAGGAGCTGAGAACCATGCATTCGGAGGTTTTCACACCCCACCCACTAATGCCCTCAAAGTTTGAGAAAACGCGACCTTCGCGAAAAGCCCCGGAACCTATTGCAAAGTGATGAGCAGTGCCCAGGAGCACCTCTCAGTCATTTGCGCAAAATTCCTTCGGCTACAAGTGGCTCAAATAAGGGCGTGAAAATTGTGCCGAAAGCCCTTTCAGGGGCTATTGCTCGGCACTCGGGGGACGGAAAATTTTACGCAATGCCTCACAATGAAGCACTGGTCGGGGGCTAACTTCTGGCACCAGTTTCGAGCCCGTCCGTGAAAGTGACCCGCGCAAGTTTTAGGCCGGTTCGGCTACTGTGGCCTAATGGGGCCTAATGGGAAGATCTTCTAATGCTCATAACTTTTTAATTTCCCGACGGAACGCTTTGAAATTTTCACCATTTGTAGACGGCCTCCCGTACTACAAACTGATGCCCGTGTGGGCATGATGAAAATGGTAGTTCGCGAGACGGAAGCGCGTAAAGCTTCGGGGCGGCGGACTTCCACACCCCGATAACTCGGTATCGAAACATTGTTGCGGGCGGGTGCGCATGGCAATACCTGCGCCTCTGTGGGCCCTATCCGCGTGCAAAATCTAAAAGCGATCAGAGCCTTAGAAAGCGCGTACAACCGCTATCCCCATTTGCCTTGGGCCCTATGGGAAAACAGGAAATATCATAATTGTGGTCCGGGGCGCGCGCGCACAATGATAATTTTCACACCCGAGTAAGCTCTTTTATAGGTCAACATTTTGGAAAAAAAATTGGCTTGCTGCCCACAGCAGGAGCTGAGAACCATGCATTCGGAGGTTTTCACACCCCACCCACTAATGCCCTCAAAGTTTGAGAAAACGCGACCTTCGCGAAAAGCCCCGGAACCTATTGCAAAGTGATGAGCAGTGCCCAGGAGCACCTCTCAGTCATTTGCGCAAAATTCCTTCGGCTACAAGTTGCTCAAATAAGGGCGTGAAAATTGTGCCGAAAGCCCTTTCAGGGGCTATTGCTCGGCACTCGGGGGACGGAAAATTTTACGCAATGCCTCACAATGAAGCACTGGTCGGGGGCTAACTTCTGGCACCAGTTTCGAGCCCGTCCGTGAAAGTGACCCGCGCAAGTTTTAGGCCGGTTCGGCTACTGTGGCCTAATGGGGCCTAATGGGAAGATCTTCTAATGCTCATAACTTTTTAATTTCCCGACGGAACGCTTTGAAATTTTCACCATTTGTAGACGGCCTCCCGTACTACAAACTGATGCCCGTGTGGGCATGATGAAAATGGTAGTTCGCGAGACGGAAGCGCGTAAAGCTTCGGGGCGGCGGACTTCCACACCCCGATAACTCGGTGTCGAAACATTGTTGCGGGCGGGTGCGCATGGCAATACCTGCGCCTCTGTGGGCCCTATCCGCGTGCAAAATCTAAAAGCGATCAGAGCCTTAGAAAGCGCGTACAACCGCTATCCCCATTTGCCTTGGGCCCTATGGGAAAACAGGAAATATCATAATTGCGGTCCGGGGCGCGCGCGCACAATGATAATTTTCACACCCGAGTAAGCTCTTTTATAGGTCAACATTTTGGAAAAAAATTGGCTTGCTGCCCACAGCAGGAGCTGAGAACCATGCATTCGGAGGTTTTCACACCCCACCCACTAATGCCCTCAAAGTTTGAGAAAACGCGACCTTCGCGAAAAGCCCCGGAACCTATTGCAAAGTGATGAGCAGTGCCCAGGAGCACCTCTCAGTCATTTGCGCAAAATTCCTTCGGCTACAAGTGGCTCAAATAAGGGCGTGAAAATTGTGCCGAAAGCCCTTTCAGGGGCTATTGCTCGGCACTCGGGGGACGGAAAATTTTACGCAATGCCTCACAATGAAGCACTGGTCGGGGGCTAACTTCTGGCACCAGTTTCGAGCCCGTCCGTGAAAGTGACCCGCGCAAGTTTTAGGCCGGTTCGGCTACTGTGGCCTAATGGGGCCTAATGGGAAGATCTTCTAATGCTCATAACTTTTTAATTTCCCGACGGAACGCTTTGAAATTTTCACCATTTGTAGACGGCCTCCCGTACTACAAACTGATGCCCGTGTGGGCATGATGAAAATGGTAGTTCGCGAGACGGAAGCGCGTAAAGCTTCGGGGCGGCGGACTTCCACACCCCGATAACTCGGTATCGAAACATTGTTGCGGGCGGGTGCGCATTGCAATACCTGCGCCTCTGTGGGCCCTATCCGCGTGCAAAATCTAAAAGCGATCAGAGCCTTAGAAAGCGCGTACAACCGCTATCCCCATTTGCCTTGGGCCCTATGGGAAAACAGGAAATATCATAATTGCGGTCCGGGGCGCGCGCGCACAATGATAATTTTCACACCCGAGTAAGCTCTTTTATAGGTCAACATTTTGGAAAAAAAATTGGCTTGCTGCCCACAGCAGGAGCTGAGAACCATGCATTCGGAGGTTTTCACACCCCACCCACTAATGCCCTCAAAGTTTGAGAAAACGCGACCTTCGCGAAAAGCCCCCGAACCTATTGCAAAGTGATGAGCAGTGCCCAGGAGCACCTCTCAGTCATTTGCGCAAAATTCCTTCGGCTACAAGTGGCTCAAATAAGGGCGTGAAAATTGTGCCGAAAGCCCTTTCAGGGGCTATTGCTCGGCACTCGGGGGACGGAAAATTTTACGCAATGCCTCACAATGAAGCACTGGTCGGGGGCTAACTTCTGGCACCAGTTTCGAGCGCGTCCGTGAAAGTGACCCGCGCAAGTTTTAGGCCGGTTCGGCTACTGTGGCCTAATGGGGCCTAATGGGAAGATCTTCTAATGCTCATAACTTTTTAATTTCCCGACGGAACGCTTTGAAATTTTCACCATTTGTAGACGGCCTCCCGTACTACAAACTGATGCCTGTGTGGGCATGATGAAAATGGTAGTTCGCTAGACGGAAGCGCGTAAAGCTTCGGGGCGGCGGACTTCCACACCCCGATAACTCGGTATCGAAACATTGTTGCGGGCGGGTGCGCATGGCAATACCTGCGCCTCTGTGGGCCCTATCCGCGTGCAAAATCTAAAAGCGATCAGAGCCTTAGAAAGCGCGTACAACCGCTATCCCCATTTGCCTTGGGCCCTATGGGAAAACAGGAAATATCATAATTGCGGTCCGGGGCGCGCGCGCACAATGATAATTTTCACACCCGAGTAAGCTCTTTTATAGGTCAACATTTTGGAAAAAAAATTGGCTTGCTGCCCACAGCAGGAGCTGAGAACCATGCATTCGGAGGTTTTCACACCCCACCCACTAATGCCCTCAAAGTTTGAGAAAACGCGACCTTCGCGAAAAGCCCCGGAACCTATTGCAAAGTGATGAGCAGTGCCCAGGAGCACCTCTCAGTCATTTGCGCAAAATTCCTTCGGCTACAAGTGGCTCAAATAAGGGCGTGAAAATTGTGCCGAAAGCCCTTTCAGGGGCTATTGCTCGGCACTCGGGGACGGAAAATTTTACGCAATGCCTCACAATGAAGCACTGGTCGGGGGCTAACTTCTGGCACCAGTTTCGAGCCCGTCCGTGAAAGTGACCCGCGCAAGTTTTAGGCCGGTTCGGCTACTGTGGCCTAATGGGGCCTAATGGGAAGATCTTCTAATGCTCATAACTTTTTAATTTCCCGACGGAACGCTTTGAAATTTTCACCATTTGTAGACGGCCTCCCGTACTACAAACTGATGCCCGTGTGGGCATGATGAAAATGGTAGTTCGCGAGACGGAAGCGCGTAAAGCTTCGGGGCGGCGGACTTCCACACCCCGATAACTCGGTATCGAAACATTGTTGCGGGCGGGTGCGCATGGCAATACCTGCGCCTCTGTGGGCCCTATCCGCGTGCAAAATCTAAAAGCGATCAGAGCCTTAGAAAGCACGTACAACCGCTATCCCCATTTGCCTTGGGCCCTATGGGAAAACAGGAAATATCATAATTGCGGTCCGGGGCGCGCGCGCACAATGATAATTTTCACACCCGAGTAAGCTCTTTTATAGGTCAACATTTTGGAAAAAAAATTGGCTTGCTGCCCACAGCAGGAGCTGAGAACCATGCATTCGGAGGTTTTCACACCCCACCCACTAATGCCCTCAAAGTTTGAGAAAACGCGACCTTCGCGAAAAGCCCCGGAACCTATTGCAAAGTGATGAGCAGTGCCCAGGAGCACCTCTCAGTCATTTGCGCAAAATTCCTTCGGCTACAAGTGGCTCAAATAAGGGCGTGAAAATTGTGCCGAAAGCCCTTTCAGGGGCTATTGCTCGGCACTCGGGGGACGGAAAATTTTACGCAATGCCTCACAATGAAGCACTGGTCGGGGGCTAACTTCTGGCACCAGTTTCGAGCCCGTCCGTGAAAGTGACCCGCGCAAGTTTTAGGCCGGTTCGGCTACTGTGGCCTAATGGGGCCTAATGGGAAGATCTTCTAATGCTCATAACTTTTTAATTTCCCGACGGAACGCTTTGAAATTTTCACCATTTGTAGACGGCCTCCCGTACTACAAACTGATGCCCGTGTGGGCATGATGAAAATGGTAGTTCGCGAGACGGAAGCGCGTAAAGCTTCGGGGCGGCGGACTTCCACACCCCGATAACTCGGTATCGAAACATTGTTGCGGGCGGGTGCGCATGGCAATACCTGCGCCTCTGTGGGCCCTATCCGCGTGCAAAATCTAAAAGCGATCAGAGCCTTAGAAAGCGCGTACAACCGCTATCCCCATTTGCCTTGGGCCCTATGGGAAAACAGGAAATATCATAATTGCGGTCCGGGGCGCGCGCGCACAATGATAATTTTCACACCCGAGTAAGCTCTTTTATAGGTCAACATTTTGGAAAAAAAATTGGCTTGCTGCCCACAGCAGGAGCTGAGAACCATGCATTCGGAGGTTTTCACACCCCACCCACTAATGCCCTCAAAGTTTGAGAAAACGCGACCTTCGCGAAAAGCCCCGGAACCTATTGCAAAGTGATGAGCAGTGCCCAGGAGCACCTCTCAGTCATTTGCGCAAAATTCCTTCGGCTACAAGTGGCTCAAATAAGGGCGTGAAAATTGTGCCGAAAGCCCTTTCAGGGGCTATTGCTCGGCACTCGGGGGACGGAAAATTTTACGCAATGCCTCACAATGAAGCACTGGTCGGGGGCTAACTTCTGGCACCAGTTTCGAGCCCGTCCGTGAAAGTGACCCGCGCAAGTTTTAGGCCGGTTCGGCTACTGTGGCCTAATGGGGCCTAATGGGAAGATCTTCTAATGCTCATAACTTTTTAATTTCCCGACGGAACGCTTTGAAATTTTCACCATTTGTAGACGGCCTCCCGTACTACAAACTGATGCCCGTGTGGGCATGATGAAAATGGTAGTTCGCGAGACGGAAGCGCGTAAAGCTTCGGGGCGGCGGACTTCCACACCCCGATAACTCGGTATCGAAACATTGTTGCGGGCGGGTGCGCATGGCAATACCTGCGCCTCTGTGGGCCCTATCCGCGTGCAAAATCTAAAAGCGATCAGAGCCTTAGAAAGCGCGTACAACCGCTATCCCCATTTGCCTTGGGCCCTATGGGAAAACAGGAAATATCATAATTGCGGTCCGGGGCGCGCGCGCACAATGATAATTTTCACACCCGAGTAAGCTCTTTTATAGGTCAACATTTTGGAAAAAAATTGGCTTGCTGCCCACAGCAGGAGCTGAGAACCATGCATTCGGAGGTTTTCACACCCCACCCACTAATGCCCTCAAAGTTTGAGAAAACGCGACCTTCGCGAAAAGCCCCGGAACCTATTGCAAAGTGATGAGCAGTGCCCAGGAGCACCTCTCAGTCATTTGCGCAAAATTCCTTCGGCTACAAGTGGGTCAAATAAGGGCGTGAAAATTGTGCCGAAAGCCCTTTCAGGGGCTATTGCTCGGCACTCGGGGGACGGAAAATTTTACGCAATGCCTCACAATGAAGCACTGGTCGGGGGCTAACTTCTGGCACCAGTTTCGAGCCCGTCCGTGAAAGTGACCCGCGCAAGTTTTAGGCCGGTTCGGCTACTGTGGCCTAATGGGGCCTAATGGGAAGATCTTCTAATGCTCATAACTTTTTAATTTCCCGACGGAACGCTTTGAAATTTTCACCATTTGTAGACGGCCTCCCGTACTACAAACTGATGCCCGTGTGGGCATGATGAAAATGGTAGTTCGCGAGACGGAAGCGCGTAAAGCTTCGGGGCGGCGGACTTCCACACCCCGATAACTCGGTATCGAAACATTGTTGCGGGCGGGTGCGCATGGCAATACCTGCGCCTCTGTGGGCCCTATCCGCGTGCAAAATCTAAAAGCGATCAGAGCCTTAGAAAGCGCGTACAACCGCTATCCCCATTTGCCTTGGGCCCTATGGGAAAACAGGAAATATCATAATTGCGGTCCGGGGCGCGCGCGCACAATGATAATTTTCACACCCGAGTAAGCTCTTTTATAGGTCAACATTTTGGAAAAAAAATTGGCTTGCTGCCCACAGCAGGAGCTGAGAACCATGCATTTGGAGGTTTTCACACCCCACCCACTAATGCCCTCAAAGTTTGAGAAAACGCGACCTTCGCGAAAAGCCCCGGAACCTATTGCAAAGTGATGAGCAGTGCCCAGGAGCACCTCTCAGTCATTTGCGCAAAATTCCTTCGGCTACAAGTGGCTCAAATAAGGGCGTGAAAATTGTGCCGAAAGCCCTTTCAGGGGCTATTGCTCGGCACTCGGGGGACGGAAAATTTTACGCAATGCCTCACAATGAAGCACTGGTCGGGGGCTAACTTCTGGCACCAGTTTCGAGCCCGTCCGTGAAAGTGACCCGCGCAAGTTTTAGGCCGGTTCGGCTACTGTGGCCTAATGGGGCCTAATGGGAAGATCTTCTAATGCTCATAACTTTTTAATTTCCCGACGGAACGCTTTGAAATTTTCACCATTTGTAGACGGCCTCCCGTACTACAAACTGATGCCCGTGTGGGCATGATGAAAATGGTAGTTCGCGAGACGGAAGCGCGTAAAGCTTCGGGGCGGCGGACTTCCACACCCCGATAACTCGGTATCGAAACATTGTTGCGGGCGGGTGCGCATGGCAATACCTGCGCCTCTGTGGGCCCTATCCGCGTGCAAAATCTAAAAGCGATCAGAGCCTTAGAAAGCGCGTACAACCGCTATCCCCATTTGCCTTGGGCCCTATGGGAAAACAGGAAATATCATAATTGCGGTCCGGGGCGCGCGCACACAATGATAATTTTCACACCCGAGTAAGCTCTTTTATAGGTCAACATTTTGGAAAAAAAATTGGCTTGCTGCCCACAGCAGGAGCTGAGAACCATGCATTCGGAGGTTTTCACACCCCACCCACTAATGCCCTCAAAGTTTGAGAAAACGCGACCTTCGCGAAAAGCCCCGGAACCTATTGCAAAGTGATGAGCAGTGCCCAGGAGCACCTCTCAGTCATTTGCGCAAAATTCCTTCGGCTACAAGTGGGTCAAATAAGGGCGTGAAAATTGTGCCGAAAGCCCTTTCAGGGGCTATTGCTCGGCACTCGGGGGACGGAAAATTTTACGCAATGCCTCACAATGAAGCACTGGTCGGGGGCTAACTTCTGGCACCAGTTTCGAGCCCGTCCGTGAAAGTGACCCGCGCAAGTTTTAGGCCGGTTCGGCTACTGTGGCCTAATGGGGCCTAATGGGAAGATCTTCTAATGCTCATAACTTTTTAATTTCCCGACGGAACGCTTTGAAATTTTCACCATTTGTAGACGGCCTCCCGTACTACAAACTGATGCCCGTGTGGGCATGATGAAAATGGTAGTTCGCGAGACGGAAGCGCGTAAAGCTTCGGGGCGGCGGACTTCCACACCCCGATAACTCGGTATCGAAACATTGTTGCGGGCGGGTGCGCATGGCAATACCTGCGCCTCTGTGGGCCCTATCCGCGTGCAAAATCTAAAAGCGATCAGAGCCTTAGAAAGCGCGTACAACCGCTATCCCCATTTGCCTTGGGCCCTATGGGAAAACAGGAAATATCATAATTGCGGTCCGGGGCGCGCGCGCACAATGATAATTTTCACACCCGAGTAAGCTCTTTTATAGGTCAACATTTTGGAAAAAAAATTGGCTTGCTGCCCACAGCAGGAGCTGAGAACCATGCATTCGGAGGTTTTCACACCCCACCCACTAATGCCCTCAAAGTTTGAGAAAACGCGACCTTCGCGAAAAGCCCCGGAACCTATTGCAAAGTGATGAGCAGTGCCCAGGAGCACCTCTCAGTCATTTGCGCAAAATTCCTTCGGCTACAAGTGGCTCAAATAAGGGCGTGAAAATTGTGCCGAAAGCCCTTTCAGGGGCTATTGCTCGGCACTCGGGGGACGGAAAATTTTACGCAATGCCTCACAATGAAGCACTGGTCGGGGGCTAACTTCTGGCACCAGTTTCGAGCCCGTCCGTGAAAGTGACCCGCGCAAGTTTTAGGCCGGTTCGGCTACTGTGGCCTAATGGGGCCTAATGGGAAGATCTTCTAATGCTCATAACTTTTTAATTTCCTGACGGAACGCTTTGAAATTTTCACCATATGTAGACGGCCTCCCGTACTACAAACTGATGCCCTTGTGGGCATGATGAAAATGGTAGTTCGCGAGACGGAAGCGCGTAAAGCTTCGGGGCGGCGGACTTCCACACCCCGATAACTCGGTATCGAAACATTGTTGCGGGCGGGTGCGCATGGCAATACCTGCGCCTCTGTGGGCCCTATCCGCGTGCAAAATCTAAAAGCGATCAGAGCCTTAGAAAGCGCGTACAACCGCTATCCCCATTTGCCTTGGGCCCTATGGGAAAACAGGAAATATCATAATTGCGGTCCGGGGCGCGCGCGCACAATGATAATTTTCACACCCGAGTAAGCTCTTTTATAGGTCAACATTTTGGAAAAAAAATTGGCTTGCTGCCCACAGCAGGAGGTGAGAACCATGCATTCGGAGGTTTTCACACCCCACCCACTAATGCCCTCAAAGTTTGAGAAAACGCGACCTTCGCGAAAAGCCCCGGAACCTATTGCAAAGTGATGAGCAGTGCCCAGGAGCACCTCTCAGTCATTTGCGCAAAATTCCTTCGGCTACAAGTGGCTCAAATAAGGGCGTGAAAATTGTGCCGAAAGCCCTTTCAGGGGCTATTGCTCGGCACTCGGGGGACGGAAAATTTTACGCAATGCCTCACAATGAAGCACTGGTCGGGGGCTAACTTCTGGCACCAGTTTCGAGCCCGTCCGTGAAAGTGACCCGCGCAAGTTTTAGGCCGGTTCGGCTACTGTGGCCTAATGGGGCCTAATGGGAAGATCTTCTAATGCTCATAACTTTTTAATTTCCCGACGGAACGCTTTGAAATTTTCACCATTTGTAGACGGCCTCCCGTACTACAAACTGATGCCCGTGTGGGCATGATGAAAATGGTAGTTCGCGAGACGGAAGCGCGTAAAGCTTCGGGGCGGCGGACTTCCACACCCCGATAACTCGGTATCGAAACATTGTTGCGGGCGGGTGCGCATGGCAATACCTGCGCCTCTGTGGGCCCTATCCGCGTGCAAAATCTAAAAGCGATCAGAGCCTTAGAAAGCGCGTACAACCGCTATCCCCATTTGCCTTGGGCCCTATGGGAAAACAGGAAATATCATAATTGCGGTCCGGGGCGCGCGCGCACAATGATAATTTTCACACCCGAGTAAGCTCTTTTATAGGTCAACATTTTGGAAAAAAAATTGGCTTGCTGCCCACAGCAGGAGCTGAGAACCATGCATTCGGAGGTTTTCACACCCCACCCACTAATGCCCTCAAAGTTTGAGAAAACGCGACCTTCGCGAAAAGCCCCGGAACCTATTGCAAAGTGATGAGCAGTGCCCAGGAGCACCTCTCAGTCATTTGCGCAAAATTCCTTCGGCTACAAGTGGCTCAAATAAGGGCGTGAAAATTGTGCCGAAAGCCCTTTCAGGGGCTATTGCTCGGCACTCGGGGGACGGAAAATTTTACGCAATGCCTCACAATGAAGCACTGGTCGGGGGCTAACTTCTGGCACCAGTTTCGAGCCCGTCCGTGAAAGTGACCCGCGCAAGTTTTAGGCCGGTTCGGCTACTGTGGCCTAATGGGGCCTAATGGGAAGATCTTCTAATGCTCATAACTTTTTAATTTCCCGACGGAACGCTTTGAAATTTTCACCATTTGTAGACGGCCTCCCGTACTACAAACTGATGCCCGTGTGGGCATGATGAAAATGGTAGTTCGCGAGACGGAAGCGCGTAAAGCTTCGGGGCGGCGGACTTCCACACCCCGATAACTCGGTATCGAAACATTGTTGCGGGCGGGTGCGCATGGCAATACCTGCGCCTCTGTGGGCCCTATCCGCGTGCAAAATCTAAAAGCGATCAGAGCCTTAGAAAGCGCGTACAACCGCTATCCCCATTTGCCTTGGGCCCTATGGGAAAACAGGAAATATCATAATTGCGGTCCGGGGCGCGCGCGCACAATGATAATTTTCACACCCGAGTAAGCTCTTTTATAGGTCAACATTTTGGAAAAAAAATTGGCTTGCTGCCCACAGCAGGAGCTGAGAACCATGCATTCGGAGGTTTTCACACCCCACCCACTAATGCCCTCAAAGTTTGAGAAAACGCGACCTTCGCGAAAAGCCCCGGAACCTATTGCAAAGTGATGAGCAGTGCCCAGGAGCACCTCTCAGTCATTTGCGCAAAATTCCTTCGGCTACAAGTGGCTCAAATAAGGGCGTGAAAATTGTGCCGAAAGCCCTTTCAGGGGCTATTGCTCGGCACTCGGGGGACGGAAAATTTTACGCAATGCCTCACAATGAAGCACTGGTCGGGGGCTAACTTCTGGCACCAGTTTCGAGCCTGTCCGTGAAAGTGACCCGCGCAAGTTTTAGGCCGGTTCGGCTACTGTGGCCTAATGGGGCCTAATGGGAAGATCTTCTAATGCTCATAACTTTTTAATTTCCCGACGGAACGCTTTGAAATTTTCACCATTTGTAGACGGCCTCCCGTACTACAAACTGATGCCCGTGTGGGCATGATGAAAATGGTAGTTCGCGAGACGGAAGCGCGTAAAGCTTCGGGGCGGTGGACTTCCACACCCCGATAACTCGGTATCGAAACATTGTTGCGGGCGGGTGCGCATGGCAATACCTGCGCCTCTGTGGGCCCTATCCGCGTGCAAAATCTAAAAGCGATCAGAGCCTTAGAAAGCGCGTACAACCGCTATCCCCATTTGCCTTGGGCCCTATGGGAAAACAGGAAATATCATAATTGCGGTCCGGGGCGCGCGCGCACAATGATAATTTTCACACCCGAGTAAGCTCTTTTATAGGTCAACATTTTGGAAAAAAAATTGGCTTGCTGCCCACAGCAGGAGCTGAGAACCATGCATTCGGAGGTTTTCACACCCCACCCACTAATGCCCTCAAAGTTTGAGAAAACGCGACCTTCGCGAAAAGCCCCGGAACCTATTGCAAAGTGATGAGCAGTGCCCAGGAGCACCTCTCAGTCATTTGCGCAAAATTCCTTCGGCTACAAGTGGCTCAAATAAGGGCGTGAAAATTGTGCCGAAAGCCCTTTCAGGGGCTATTGCTCGGCACTCGGGGGACGGAAAATTTTACGCAATGCCTCACAATGAAGCACTGGTCGGGGGCTAACTTCTGGCACCAGTTTCGAGCCCGTCCGTGAAAGTGACCCGCGCAAGTTTTAGGCCGGTTCGGCTACTGTGGCCTAATGGGGCCTAATGGGAAGATCTTCTAATGCTCATAACTTTTTAATTTCCCGACGGAACGCTTTGAAATTTTCACCATTTGTAGACGGCCTCCCGTACTACAAACTGATGCCCGTGTGGGCATGATGAAAATGGTAGTTCGCGAGACAGAAGCGCGTAAAGCTTCGGGGCGGCGGACTTCCACACCCCGATAACTCGGTATCGAAACATTGTTGCGGGCGGGTGCGCATGGCAATACCTGCGCCTCTGTGGGCCCTATCCGCGTGCAAAATCTAAAAGCGATCAGAGCCTTAGAAAGCGCGTACAACCGCTATCCCCATTTGCCTTGGGCCCTATGGGAAAACAGGAAATATCATAATTGCGGTCCGGGGCGCGCGCGCACAATGATAATTTTCACACCCGAGTAAGCTCTTTTATAGGTCAACATTTTGAAAAAAAAATTGGCTTGCTGCCCACAGCAGGAGCTGAGAACCATGCATTCGGAGGTTTTCACACCCCACCCACTAATGCCCTCAAAGTTTGAGAAAACGCGACCTTCGCGAAAAGCCCCGGAACCTATTGCAAAGTGATGAGCAGTGCCCAGGAGCACCTCTCAGTCATTTGCGCAAAATTCCTTCGGCTCCAAGTGGCTCAAATAAGGGCGTGAAAATTGTGCCGAAAGCCCTTTCAGGGGCTATTGCTCGGAACTCGGGGGACGGAAAATTTTACGCAATGCCTCACAATGAAGCACTGGTCGGGGGCTAACTTCTGGCACCAGTTTCGAGCCCGTCCGTGAAAGTGACCCGCGCAAGTTTTAGGCCGGTTCGGCTACTGTGGCCTAATGGGGCCTAATGGGAAGATCTTCTAATGCTCATAACTTTTTAATTTCCCGACGGAACGCTTTGAAATTTTCACCATTTGTAGACGGCCTCCCGTACTACAAACTGATGCCCGTGTGGGCATGATGAAAATGGTAGTTCGCGAGACGGAAGCGCGTAAAGCTTCGGGGCGGCGGACTTCCACACCCCAATAACTCGGTATCGAAACATTGTTGCGGGCGGGTGCGCATGGCAATACCTGCGCCTCTGTGGGCCCTATCCGCGTGCAAAATCTAAAAGCGATCAGAGCCTTAAAAAGCGCGTACAACCGCTATCCCCATTGCCTTGGGCCCTATGGGAAAACAGGAAATATCATAATTGCGGTCCGGGGCGCGCGCGCACAATGATAATTTTCACACCCGAGTAAGCTCTTTTATAGGTCAACATTTTGGAAAAAAAATTGGCTTGCTGCCCACAGCAGGAGCTGAGAACCATGCATTCGGAGGTTTTCACACCCCACCCACTAATGCCCTCAAAGTTTGAGAAAACGCGACCTTCGCGAAAAGCCCCGGAACCTATTGCAAAGTGATGAGCAGTGCCCAGGAGCACCTCTCAGTCATTTGCGCAAAATTCCTTCGGCTACAAGTGGCTCAAATAAGGGCGTGAAAATTGTGCCGAAAGCCCTTTCAGGGGCTATTGCTCGGCACTCGGGGGACGGAAAATTTTACGCAATGCCTCACAATGAAGCACTGGTCGGGGGCTAACTTCTGGCACCAGTTTCGAGCCCGTCCGTGAAAGTGACCCGCGCAAGTTTTAGGCCGGTTCGGCTACTGTGGCCTAATGGGGCCTAATGGGAAGATCTTCTAATGCTCATAACTTTTTAATTTCCCGACGGAACGCTTTGAAATTTTCACCATTTGTAGACGGCCTCCCGTACTACAAACTGATGCCCGTGTGGGCATGATGAAAATGGTAGTTCGCGAGACGGAAGCGCGTAAAGCTTCGGGGCGGCGGACTTCCACACCCCGATAACTCGGTATCGAAACATTGTTGCGGGCGGGTGCGCATGGCAATACCTGCGCCTCTGTGGGCCCTATCCGCGTGCAAAATCTAAAAGCGATCAGAGCCTTAGAAAGCGCGTACAACCGCTATCCCCATTTGCCTTGGGCCCTATGGGAAAACAGGAAATATCATAATTGCGGTCCGGGGCGCGCGCGCACAATGATAATTTTCACACCCGAGTAAGCTCTTTTATAGGTCAACATTTTGGAAAAAAAATTGGCTTGCTGCCCACAGCAGGAGCTGAGAACCATGCATTCGGAGGTTTTCACACCCCACCCACTAATGCCCTCAAAGTTTGAGAAAACGCGACCTTCGCGAAAAGCCCCGGAACCTATTGCAAAGTGATGAGCAGTGCCCAGGAGCACCTCTCAGTCATTTGCGCAAAATTCCTTCGGCTACAAGTGGCTCAAATAAGGGCGTGAAAATTGTGCCGAAAGCCCTTTCAGGGGCTATTGCTCGGCACTCGGGGGACGGAAAATTTTACGCAATGCCTCACAATGAAGCACTGGTCGGGGGCTAACTTCTGGCACCAGTTTCGAGCCCGTCCGTGAAAGTGACCCGCGCAAGTTTTAGGCCGGTTCGGCTACTGTGGCCTAATGGGGCCTAATGGGAAGATCTTCTAATGCTCATAACTTTTTAATTTCCCGACGGAACGCTTTGAAATTTTCACCATTTGTAGACGGCCTCCCGTACTACAAACTGATGCCCGTGTGGGCATGATGAAAATGGTAGTTCGCGAGACGGAAGCGCGTAAAGCTTCGGGGCGGCGGACTTCCACACCCCGATAACTCGGTATCGAAACATTGTTGCGGGCGGGTGCGCATGGCAATACCTGCGCCTCTGTGGGCCCTATCCGCGTGCAAAATCTAAAAGCGATCAGAGCCTTAGAAAGCGCGTACAACCGCTATCCCCATTTGCCTTGGGCCCTATGGGAAAACAGGAAATATCATAATTGCGGTCCGGGGCGCGCGCGCACAATGATAATTTTCACACCCGAGTAAGCTCTTTTATAGGTCAACATTTTGGAAAAAAAATTGGCTTGCTGCCCACAGCAGGAGCTGAGAACCATGCATTCGGAGGTTTTCACACCCCACCCACTAATGCCCTCAAAGTTTGAGAAAACGCGACCTTCGCGAAAAGCCCCGGAACCTATTGCAAAGTGATGAGCAGTGCCCAGGAGCACCTCTCAGTCATTTGCGCAAAATTCCTTCGGCTACAAGTGGCTCAAATAAGGGCGTGAAAATTGTGCCGAAAGCCCTTTCAGGGGCTATTGCTCGGCACTCGGGGGACGGAAAATTTTACGCAATGCCTCACAATGAAGCACTGGTCGGGGGCTAACTTCTGGCACCAGTTTCGAGCCCGTCCGTGAAAGTGACCCGCGCAAGTTTTAGGCCGGTTCGGCTACTGTGGCCTAATGGGGCCTAATGGGAAGATCTTCTAATGCTCATAACTTTTTAATTTCCCGACGGAACGCTTTGAAATTTTCACCATTTGTAGACGGCCTCCCGTACTACAAACTGATGCCCGTGTGGGCATGATGAAAATGGTAGTTCGCGAGACGGAAGCGCGTAAAGCTTCGGGGCGGCGGACTTCCACACCCCGATAACTCGGTATCGAAACATTGTTGCGGGCGGGTGCGCATGGCAATACCTGCGCCTCTGTGGGCCCTATCCGCGTGCAAAATCTAAAAGCGATCAGAGCCTTAGAAAGCGCGTACAACCGCTATCCCCATTTGCCTTGGGCCCTATGGGAAAACAGGAAATATCATAATTGCGGTCCGGGGCGCGCGCGCACAATGATAATTTTCACACCCGAGTAAGCTCTTTTATAGGTCAACATTTTGGAAAAAAAATTGGCTTGCTGCCCACAGCAGGAGCTGAGAACCATGCATTCGGAGGTTTTCACACCCCACCCACTAATGCCCTCAAAGTTTGAGAAAACGCGACCTTCGCGAAAAGCCCCGGAACCTATTGCAAAGTGATGAGCAGTGCCCAGGAGCACCTCTCAGTCATTTGCGCAAAATTCCTTCGGCTACAAGTGGCTCAAATAAGGGCGTGAAAATTGTGCCGAAAGCCCTTTCAGGGGCTATTGCTCGGCACTTGGGGGACGGAAAATTTTACGCAATGCCTCACAATGAAGCACTGGTCGGGGGCTAACTTCTGGCACCAGTTTCGAGCCCGTCCGTGAAAGTGACCCGCGCAAGTTTTAGGCCGGTTCGGCTACTGTGGCCTAATGGGGCCTAATGGGAAGATCTTCTAATGCTCATAACTTTTTAATTTCCCGACGGAACGCTTTGAAATTTTCACCATTTGTAGACGGCCTCCCGTACTACAAACTGATGCCCGTGTGGGCATGATGAAAATGGTAGTTCGCGAGACGGAAGCGCGTAAAGCTTTGGGGCGGCGGACTTCCACACCCCGATAACTCGGTATCGAAACATTGTTGCGGGCGGGTGCGCATGGCAATACCTGCGCCTCTGTGGGCCCTATCCGCGTGCAAAATCTAAAAGCGATCAGAGCCTTAGAAAGCGCGTACAACCGCTATCCCCATTTGCCTTGGGCCCTATGGGAAAACAGGAAATATCATAATTGCGGTCCGGGGCGCGCGCGCACAATGATAATTTTCACACCCGAGTAAGCTCTTTTATAGGTCAACATTTTGGAAAAAAAATTGGCTTGCTGCCCACAGCAGGAGCTGAGAACCATGCATTCGGAGGTTTTCACACCCCACCCACTAATGCCCTCAAAGTTTGAGAAAACGCGACCTTCGCGAAAAGCCCCGGAACCTATTGCAAAGTGATGAGCAGTGCCCAGGAGCACCTCTCAGTCATTTGCGCAAAATTCCTTCGGCTACAAGTGGCTCAAATAAGGGCGTGAAAATTGTGCCGAAAGCCCTTTCAGGGGCTATTGCTCGGCACTCGGGGGACGGAAAATTTTACGCAATGCCTCACAATGAAGCACTGGTCGAGGGCTAACTTCTGGCACCAGTTTCGAGCCCATCCGTGAAAGTGACCCGCGCAAGTTTTAGGCCGGTTCGGCTACTGTGGCCTAATGGGGCCTAATGGGAAGATCTTCTAATGCTCATAACTTTTTACTTTCCCGACGGAACGCTTTGAAATTTTCACCATTTGTAGACGGCCTCCCGTACTACAAACTGATGCCCGTGTGGGCATGATGAAAATGGTAGTTCGCGAGACGGAAGCGCGTAAAGCTTCGGGGCGGCGGACTTCCACACCCCGATAACTCGGTATCAAAACATTGTTGCGGGCGGGTGCGCATGGCAATACCTGCGCCTCTGTGGGCCCTATCCGCGTGCAAAATCTAAAAGCGATCAGAGCCTTAGAAAGCGCGTACAAACGCTATCCCCATTTGCCTTGGGCCCTATGGGAAAACAGGAAATATCATAATTGCGGTCCGGGGCGCGCGCGCACAATGATAATTTTCACACCCGAGTAAGCTCTTTTATAGGTCAACATTTTGGAAAAAAAATTGGCTTGCTGCCCACAGCAGGAGCTGAGAACCATGCATTCGGAGGTTTTCACACCCCACCCACTAATGCCCTCAAAGTTTGAGAAAACGCGACCTTCGCGAAAAGCCCCGGAACCTATTGCAAAGTGATGAGCAGTGCCCAGGAGCACCTCTCAGTCATTTGCGCAAAATTCCTTCGGCTACAAGTGGCTCAAATAAGGGCGTGAAAATTGTGCCGAAAGCCCTTTCAGGGGCTATTGCTCGGCACTCGGGGGACGGAAAATTTTACGCAATGCCTCACAATGAAGCACTGGTCGGGGGCTAACTTCTGGCACCAGTTTCGAGCCCGTCCGTGAAAGTGACCCGCGCAAGTTTTAGGCCGGTTCGGCTACTGTGGCCTAATGGGGCCTAATGGGAAGATCTTCTAATGCTCATAACTTTTTAATTTCCCGACGGAACGCTTTGAAATTTTCACCATTTGTAGACGGCCTCCCGTACTACAAACTGATGCCCGTGTGGGCATGATGAAAATGGTAGTTCGCGAGACGGAAGCGCGTAAAGCTTCGGGGCGGCGGACTTCCACACCCCGATAACTCGGTATCGAAACATTGTTGCGGGCGGGTGCGCATGGCAATACCTGCGCCTCTGTGGGCCCTATCCGCGTGCAAAATCTAAAAGCGATCAGAGCCTTAGAAAGCGCGTACAACCGCTATCCCCATTTGCCTTGGGCCCTATGGGAAAACAGGAAATATCATAATTGCGGTCCGGGGCGCGCGCGCACAATGATAATTTTCACACCCGAGTAAGCTCTTTTATAGGTCAACATTTTGGAAAAAAAATTGGCTTGCTGCCCACAGCAGGAGCTGAGAACCATGCATTCGGAGGTTTTCACACCCCACCCACTAATGCCCTCAAAGTTTGAGAAAACGCGACCTTCGCGAAAAGCCCCGGAACCTATTGCAAAGTGATGAGCAGTGCCCAGGAGCACCTCTCAGTCATTTGCGCAAAATTCCTTCGGCTACAAGTGGCTCAAATAAGGGCGTGAAAATTGTGCCGAAAGCCCTTTCAGGGGCTATTGCTCGGCACTCGGGGGACGGAAAATTTTACGCAATGCCTCACAATGAAGCACTGGTCGGGGGCTAACTTCTGGCACCAGTTTCGAGCCCGTCCGTGAAAGTGACCCGCGCAAGTTTTAGGCCGGTTCGGCTACTGTGGCCTAATGGGGCCTAATGGGAAGATCTTCTAATGCTCATAACTTTTTAATTTCCTGACGGAACGCTTTGAAATTTTCACCATTTGTAGACGGCCTCCCGTACTACAAACTGATGCCCGTGTGGGCATGATGAAAATGGTAGTTCGCGAGACGGAAGCGCGTAAAGCTTCGGGGCGGCGGACTTCCACACCCCGATAACTCGGTATCGAAACATTGTTGAGGGCGGGTGCGCATGGCAATACCTGCGCCTCTGTGGGCCCTATCCGCGTGCAAAATCTAAAAGCGATCAGAGCCTTAGAAAGCGCGTACAACCGCTATCCCCATTTGCCTTGGGCCCTATGGGAAAACAGGAAATATCATAATTGCGGTCCGGGGCGCGCGCGCACAATGATAATTTTCACACCCGAGTAAGCTCTTTTATAGGTCAACATTTTGGAAAAAAATTGGCTTGCTGCCCACAGCAGGAGCTGAGAACCATGCATTCGGAGGTTTTCACACCCCACCCACTAATGCCCTCAAAGTTTGAGAAAACGCGACCTTCGCGAAAAGCCCCGGAACCTATTGCAAAGTGATGAGCAGTGCCCAGGAGCACCTCTCAGTCATTTGCGCAAAATTCCTTCGGCTACAAGTGGCTCAAATAAGGGCGTGAAAATTGTGCCGAAAGCCCTTTCAGGGGCTATTGCTCGGCACTCGGGGGACGGAAAATTTTACGCAATGCCTCACAATGAAGCACTGGTCGGGGGCTAACTTCTGGCACCAGTTTCGAGCCCGTCCGTGAAAGTGACCCGCGCAAGTTTTAGGCCGGTTCGGCTACTGTGGCCTAATGGGGCCTAATGGGAAGATCTTCTAATGCTCATAACTTTTTAATTTCCCGACGGAACGCTTTGAAATTTTCACCATTTGTAGACGGCCTCCCGTACTACAAACTGATGCCCGTGTGGGCATGATGAAAATGGTAGTTCGCGAGACGGAAGCGCGTAAAGCTTCGGGGCGGCGGACTTCCACACCCCGATAACTCGGTATCGAAACATTGTTGCGGGCGGGTGCGCATGGCAATACCTGCGCCTCTGTGGGCCCTATCCGCGTGCAAAATCTAAAAGCGATCAGAGCCTTAGAAAGCGCGTACAACCGCTATCCCCATTTGCCTTGGGCCCTATGGGAAAACAGGAAATATCATAATTGCGGTCCGGGGCGCGCGCGCACAATGATAATTTTCACACCCGAGTAAGCTCTTTTATAGGTCAACATTTTGGAAAAAAAATTGGCTTGCTGCCCACAGCAGGAGCTGAGAACCATGCATTCGGAGGTTTTCACACCCCACCCACTAATGCCCTCAAAGTTTGAGAAAACGCGACCTTCGCGAAAAGCCCCGGAACCTATTGCAAAGTGATGAGCAGTGCCCAGGAGCACCTCTCAGTCATTTGCGCAAAATTCCTTCGGCTACAAGTGGCTCAAATGAGGGCGTGAAAATTGTGCCGAAAGCCCTTTCAGGGGCTATTGCTCGGCACTCGGGGGACGGAAAATTTTACGCAATGCCTCACAATGAAGCACTGGTCGGGGGCTAACTTCTGGCACCAGTTTCGAGCCCGTCCGTGAAAGTGACCCGCGCAAGTTTTAGGCCGGTTCGGCTACTGTGGCCTAATGGGGCCTAATGGGAAGATCTTCTAATGCTCATAACTTTTTAATTTCCCGACGGAACGCTTTGAAATTTTCACCATTTGTAGACGGCCTCCCGTACTACAAACTGATGCCCGTGTGGGCATGATGAAAATGGTAGTTCGCGAGACGGAAGCGCGTAAAGCTTCGGGGCGGCGGACTTCCACACCCCGATAACTCGGTATCGAAACATTGTTGCGGGCGGGTGCGCATGGCAATACCTGCGCCTCTGTGGGCCCTATCCGCGTGCAAAATCTAAAAGCGATCAGAGCCTTAGAAAGCGCGTACAACCGCTATCCCCATTTGCCTTGGGCCCTATGGGAAAACAGGAAATATCATAATTGCGGTCCGGGGCGCGCGCGCACAATGATAATTTTCACACCCGAGTAAGCTCTTTTATAGGTCAACATTTTGGAAAAAAAATTGGCTTGCTGCCCACAGCAGGAGCTGAGAACCATGCATTCGGAGGTTTTCACACCCCACCCACTAATGCCCTCAAAGTTTGAGAAAACGCGACCTTCGCGAAAAGCCCCGGAACCTATTGCAAAGTGATGAGCAGTGCCCAGGAGCACCTCTCAGTCATTTGCGCAAAATTCCTTCGGCTACAAGTGGCTCAAATAAGGGCGTGAAAATTGTGCTGAAAGCCCTTTCAGGGGCTATTGCTCGGCACTCGGGGGACGGAAAATTTTACGCAATGCCTCACAATGAAGCACTGGTCGGGGGCTAACTTCTGGCACCAGTTTCGAGCCCGTCCGTGAAAGTGACCCGCGCAAGTTTTAGGCCGGTTCGGCTACTGTGGCCTAATGGGGCCTAATGGGAAGATCTTCTAATGCTCATAACTTTTTAATTTCCCGACGGAACGCTTTGAAATTTTCACCATTTGTAGACGGCCTCCCGTACTACAAACTGATGCCCGTGTGGGCATGATGAAAATGGTAGTTCGCGAGACGGAAGCGCGTTAAGCTTCGGGGCGGCGGACTTCCACACCCCGATAACTCGGTATCGAAACATTGTTGCGGGCGGGTGCGCATGGCAATACCTGCGCCTCTGTGGGCCCTATCCGCGTGCAAAATCTAAAAGCGATCAGAGCCTTAGAAAGCGCGTACAACCGCTATCCCCATTTGCCTTGGGCCCTATGGGAAAACAGGAAATATCATAATTGCGGTCCGGGGCGCGCGCGCACAATGATAATTTTCACACCCGAGTAAGCTCTTTTATAGGTCAACATTTTGGAAAAAAAATTGGCTTGCTGCCCACAGCAGGAGCTGAGAACCATGCATTCGGAGGTTTTTACACCCCACCCACTAATGCCCTCAAAGTTTGAGAAAACGCGACCTTCGCGAAAAGCCCCGGAACCTATTGCAAAGTGATGAGCAGTGCCCAGGAGCACCTCTCAGTCATTTGCGCAAAATTCCTTCGGCTACAAGTGGCTCAAATAAGGGCGTGAAAATTGTGCCGAAAGCCCTTTCAGGGGCTATTGCTCGGCACTCGGGGGACGGAAAATTTTACGCAATGCCTCACAATGAAGCACTGGTCGGGGGCTAACTTCTGGCACCAGTTTCGAGCCCGTCCGTGAAAGTGACCCGCGCAAGTTTTAGGCCGGTTCGGCTACTGTGGCCTAATGGGGCCTAATGGGAAGATCTTCTAATGCTCATAACTTTTTAATTTCCCGACGGAACGCTTTGAAATTTTCACCATTTGTAGACGGCCTCCCGTACTACAAACTGATGCCCGTGTGGGCATGATGAAAATGGTAGTTCGCGAGACGGAAGCGCGTAAAGCTTCGGGGCGGCGGACTTCCACACCCCGATAACTCGGTATCGAAACATTGTTGCGGGCGGGTGCGCATGGCAATACCTGCGCCTCTGTGGGCCCTATCCGCGTGCAAAATCTAAAAGCGATCAGAGCCTTAGAAAGTGCGTACAACCGCTATCCCCATTTGCCTTGGGCCCTATGGGAAAACAGGAAATATCATAATTGCGGTCCGGGGCGCGCGCGCACAATGATAATTTTCACACCCGAGTAAGCTCTTTTATAGGTCAACATTTTGGAAAAAAAATTGGCTTGCTGCCCACAGCAGGAGCTGAGAACCATGCATTCGGAGGTTTTCACACCCCACCCACTAATGCCCTCAAAGTTTGAGAAAACGCGACCTTCGCGAAAAGCCCCGGAACCTATTGCAAAGTGATGAGCAGTGCCCAGGAGCACCTCTCAGTCATTTGCGCAAAATTCCTTCGGCTACAAGTGGCTCAAATAAGGGCGTGAAAATTGTGCCGAAAGCCCTTTCAGGGGCTATTGCTCGGCACTCGGGGGACGGAAAATTTTACGCAATGCCTCACAATGAAGCACTGGTCGGGGGCTAACTTCTGGCACCAGTTTCGAGCCCGTCCGTGAAAGTGACCCGCGCAAGTTTTAGGCCGGTTCGGCTACTGTGGCCTAATGGGGCCTAATGGGAAGATCTTCTAATGCTCATAACTTTTTAATTTCCCGACGGAACGCTTTGAAATTTTCACCATTTGTAGACGGCCTCCCGTACTACAAACTGATGCCCGTGTGGGCATGATGAAAATGGTAGTTCGCGAGACGGAAGCGCGTAAAGCTTCGGGGCGGCGGACTTCCACACCCCGATAACTCGGTATCGAAACATTGTTGCGGGCGGGTGCGCATGGCAATACCTGCGCCTCTGTGGGCCCTATCCGCGTGCAAAATCTAAAAGCGATCAGAGCCTTAGAAAGCGCGTACAACCGCTATCCCCATTTGCCTTGGGCCCTATGGGAAAACAGGAAATATCATAATTGCGGTCCGGGGCGCGCGCGCACAATGATAATTTTCACACCCGAGTAAGCTCTTTTATAGGTCAACATTTTGGAAAAAAAATTGGCTTGCTGCCCACAGCAGGAGCTGAGAACCATGCATTCGGAGGTTTTCACACCCCACCCACTAATGCCCTCAAAGTTTGAGAAAACGCGACCTTCGCGAAAAGCCCCGGAACCTATTGCAAAGTGATGAGCAGTGCCCAGGAGCACCTCTCAGTCATTTGCGCAAAATTCCTTCGGCTACAAGTGGCTCAAATAAGGGCGTGAAAATTGTGCCGAAAGCCCTTTCAGGGGCTATTGCTCGGCACTCGGGGGACGGAAAATTTTACGCAATGCCTCACAATGAAGCACTGGTCGGGGGCTAACTTCTGGCACCAGTTTCGAGCCCGTCCGTGAAAGTGACCCGCGCAAGTTTTAGGCCGGTTCGGCTACTGTGGCCTAATGGGGCCTAATGGGAAGATCTTCTAATGCTCATAACTTTTTAATTTCCCGACGGAACGCTTTGAAATTTTCACCATTTGTAGACGGCCTCCTGTACTACAAACTGATGCCCGTGTGGGCATGATGAAAATGGTAGTTCGCGAGACGGAAGCGCGTAAAGCTTCGGGGCGGCGGACTTCCACACCCCGATAACTCAGTATCGAAACATTGTTGCGGGCGGGTGCGCATGGCAATACCTGCGCCTCTGTGGGCCCTATCCGCGTGCAAAATCTAAAAGCGATCAGAGCCTTAGAAAGCGCGTACAACCGCTATCCCCATTTGCCTTGGGCCCTATGGGAAAACAGGAAATATCATAATTGCGGTCCGGGGCGCGCGCGCACAATGATAATTTTCACACCCGAGTAAGCTCTTTTATAGGTCAACATTTTGGAAAAAAAATTGGCTTGCTGCCCACAGCAGGAGCTGAGAACCATGCATTCGGAGGTTTTCACACCCCACCCACTAATGCCCTCAAAGTTTGAGAAAACGCGACCTTCGCGAAAAGCCCCGGAACCTATTGCAAAGTGATGAGCAGTGCCCAGGAGCACCTCTCAGTCATTTGCGCAAAATTCCTTCGGCTACAAGTGGCTCAAATAAGGGCGTGAAAATTGTGCCGAAAGCCCTTTCAGGGGCTATTGCTCGGCACTCGGGGGACGGAAAATTTTACGCAATGCCTCACAATGAAGCACTGGTCGGGGGCTAACTTCTGGCACCAGTTTCGAGCCCATCCGTGAAAGTGACCCGCGCAAGTTTTAGGCCGGTTCGGCTACTGTGGCCTAATGGGGCCTAATGGGAAGATCTTCTAATGCTCATAACTTTTTAATTTCCCGACGGAACGCTTTGAAATTTTCACCATTTGTAGACGGCCTCCCGTACTACAAACTGATGCCCGTGTGGGCATGATGAAAATGGTAGTTCGCGAGACGGAAGCGCGTAAAGCTTCGGGGCGGCGGACTTCCACACCCCGATAACTCGGTATCGAAACATTGTTGCGGGCGGGTGCGCATGGCAATACCTGCGCCTCTGTGGGCCCTATCCGCGTGCAAAATCTAAAAGCGATCAGAGCCTTAGAAAGCACGTACAACCGCTATCCCCATTTGCCTTGGGCCCTATGGGAAAACAGGAAATATCATAATTGCGGTACGGGGCGCGCGCGCACAATGATAATTTTCACACCCGAGTAAGCTCTTTTATAGGTCAACATTTTGGAAAAAAAATTGGCTTGCTGCCCACAGCAGGAGCTGAGAACCATGCATTCGGAGGTTTTCACACCCCACCCACTAATGCCCTCAAAGTTTGAGAAAACGCGACCTTCGCGAAAAGCCCCGGAACCTATTGCAAAGTGATGAGCAGTGCCCAGGAGCACCTCTCAGTCATTTGCGCAAAATTCCTTCGGCTACAAGTGGCTCAAATAAGGGCGTGAAAATTGTGCCGAAAGCCCTTTCAGGGGCTATTGCTCGGCACTCGGGGGACGGAAAATTTTACGCAATGCCTCACAATGAAGCACTGGTCGGGGGCTAACTTCTGGCACCAGTTTCGAGCCCGTCCGTGAAAGTGACCCGCGCAAGTTTTAGGCCGGTTCGGCTACTGTGGCCTAATGGGGCCTAATGGGAAGATCTTCTAATGCTCATAACTTTTTAATTTCCCGACGGAACGCTTTGAAATTTTCACCATTTGTAGACGGCCTCCCGTACTACAAACTGATGCCCGTGTGGGCATGATGAAAATGGTAGTTCGCGAGACGGAAGCGCGTAAAGCTTCGGGGCGGCGGACTTCCACACCCCGATAACTCGGTATCGAAACATTGTTGCGGGCGGGTGCGCATGGCAATACCTGCGCCTCTGTGGGCCCTATCCGCGTGCAAAATCTAAAAGCGATCAGAGCCTTAGAAAGCGCGTACAACCGCTATCCCCATTTGCCTTGGGCCCTATGGGAAAACAGGAAATATCATAATTGCGGTCCGGGGCGCGCGCGCACAATGATAATTTTCACACCCGAGTAAGCTCTTTTATAGGTCAACATTTTGGAAAAAAAATTGGCTTGCTGCCCACAGCAGGAGCTGAGAACCATGCATTCGGAGGTTTTCACACCCCACCCACTAATGCCCTCAAAGTTTGAGAAAACGCGACCTTCGCGAAAAGCCCCGGAACCTATTGCAAAGTGATGAGCAGTGCCCAGGAGCACCTCTCAGTCATTTGCGCAAAATTCCTTCGGCTACAAGTGGCTCAAATAAGGGCGTGAAAATTGTGCCGAAAGCCCTTTCAGGGGCTATTGCTCGGCACTCGGGGGACGGAAAATTTTACGCAATGCCTCACAATGAAGCACTGGTCGGGGGCTAACTTCTGGCACCAGTTTCGAGCCCGTCCGTGAAAGTGACCCGCGCAAGTTTTAGGCCGGTTCGGCTACTGTGGCCTAATGGGGCCTAATGGGAAGATCTTCTAATGCTCATAACTTTTTAATTTCCCGACGGAACGCTTTGAAATTTTCACCATTTGTAGACGGCCTCCCGTACTACAAACTGATGCCCGTGTGGGCATGATGAAAATGGTAGTTCGCGAGACGGAAGCGCGTAAAGCTTCGGGGCGGCGGACTTCCACACCCCGATAACTCGGTATCGAAACATTGTTGTGGGCGGGTGCGCATGGCAATACCTGCGCCTCTGTGGGCCCTATCCGCGTGCAAAATCTAAAAGCGATCAGAGCCTTAGAAAGCGCGTACAACCGCTATCCCCATTTGCCTTGGGCCCTATGGGAAAACAGGAAATATCATAATTGCGGTCCGGGGCGCGCGCGCACAATGATAATTTTCACACCCGAGTAAGCTCTTTTATAGGTCAACATTTTGGAAAAAAAATTGGCTTGCTGCCCACAGCAGGAGCTGAGAACCATGCATTCGGAGGTTTTCACACCCCACCCACTAATGCCCTCAAAGTTTGAGAAAACGCGACCTTCGCGAAAAGCCCCGGAACCTATTGCAAAGTGATGAGCAGTGCCCAGGAGCACCTCTCAGTCATTTGCGCAAAATTCCTTCGGCTACAAGTGGCTCAAATAAGGGCGTGAAAATTGTGCCGAAAGCCCTTTCAGGGGCTATTGCTCGGCACTCGGGGGACGGAAAATTTTACGCAATGCCTCACAATGAAGCACTGGTCGGGGGCTAACTTCTGGCACCAGTTTTGAGCCCGTCCGTGAAAGTGACCCGCGCAAGTTTTAGGCCGGTTCGGCTACTGTGGCCTAATGGGGCCTAATGGGAAGATCTTCTAATGCTCATAACTTTTTAATTTCCCGACGGAACGCTTTGAAATTTTCACCATTTGTAGACGGCCTCCCGTACTACAAACTGATGCCCGTGTGGGAATGATGAAAATGGTAGTTCGCGAGACGGAAGCGCGTAAAGCTTCGGGGCGGCGGACTTCCACACCCCGATAACTCGGTATCGAAACATTGTTGCGGGCGGGTGCGCATGGCAATACCTGCGCCTCTGTGGGCCCTATCCGCGTGCAAAATCTAAAAGCGATCAGAGCCTTAGAAAGCGCGTACAACCGCTATCCCCATTTGCCTTGGGCCCTATGGGAAAACAGGAAATATCATAATTGCGGTCCGGGGCGCGCGCGCACAATGATAATTTTCACACCCGAGTAAGCTCTTTTATAGGTCAACATTTTGGAAAAAAAATTGGCTTGCTGCCCACAGCAGGAGCTGAGAACCATGCATTCGGAGGTTTTCACACCCCACCCACTAATGCCCTCAAAGTTTGAGAAAACGCGACCTTCGCGAAAAGCCCCGGAACCTATTGCAAAGTGATGAGCAGTGCCCAGGAGCACCTCTCAGTCATTTGCGCAAAATTCCTTCGGCTACAAGTGGCTCAAATAAGGGCGTGAAAATTGTGCCGAAAGCCCTTTCAGGGGCTATTGCTCGGCACTCGGGGGACGGAAAATTTTACGCAATGCCTCACAATGAAGCACTGGTCGGGGGCTAACTTCTGGCACCAGTTTCGAGCCCGTCCGTGAAAGTGACCCGCGCAAGTTTTAGGCCGGTTCGGCTACTGTGGCCTAATGGGGCCTAATGGGAAGATCTTCTAATGCTCATAATTTTTTAATTTCCCGACGGAACGCTTTGAAATTTTCACCATTTGTAGACGGCCTCCCGTACTACAAACTGATGCCCGTGTGGGCATGATGAAAATGGTAGTTCGCGAGACGGAAGCGCGTAAAGCTTCGGGGCGGCGGACTTCCACACCCCGATAACTCGGTATCGAAACATTGTTGCGGGCGGGTGCGCATGGCAATACCTGCGCCTCTGTGGGCCCTATCCGCGTGCAAAATCTAAAAGCAATCAGAGCCTTAGAAAGCGCGTACAACCGCTATCCCCATTTGCCTTGGGCCCTATGGGAAAACAGGAAATATCATAATTGCGGTCCGGGGCGTGCGCGCACAATGATAATTTTCACACCCGAGTAAGCTCTTTTATAGGTCAACATTTTGGAAAAAAAATTGGCTTGCTGCCCACAGCAGGAGCTGAGAACCATGCATTCGGAGGTTTTCACACCCCACCCACTAATGCCCTCAAAGTTTGAGAAAACGGGACCTTCGCGAAAAGCCCCGGAACCTATTGCAAAGTGATGAGCAGTGCCCAGGAGCACCTCTCAGTCATTTGCGCAAAATTCCTTCGGCTACAAGTGGCTCAAATAAGGGCGTGAAAATTGTTCCGAAAGCCCTTTCAGGGGCTATTGCTCGGCACTCGGGGGACGGAAAATTTTACGCAATGCCTCACAATGAAGCACTGGTCGGGGGCTAACTTCTGGCACCAGTTTCGAGCCCGTCCGTGAAAGTGACCCGCGCAAGTTTTAGGCTGGTTCGGCTACTGTGGCCTAATGGGGCCTAATGGGAAGATCTTCTAATGCTCATAACTTTTTAATTTCCCGACGGAACGCTTTGAAATTTTCACCATTTGTAGACGGCCTCCCGTACTACAAACTGATGCCCGTGTGGGCATGATGAAAATAGTAGTTCGCGAGACGGAAGCGCGTAAAGCTTCGGGGCGGCGGACTTCCACACCCCGATAACTCGGTATCGAAACATTGTTGCGGGCGGGTGCGCATGGCAATACCTGCGCCTCTGTGGGCCCTATCCGCGTGCAAAATCTAAAAGCGATCAGAGCCTTAGAAAGCGCGTACAACCGCTATCCCCATTTGCCTTGGGCCCTATGGGAAAACAGGAAATATCATAATTGCGGTCCGGGGCGCGCGCGCACAATGATAATTTTCACACCCGAGTAAGCTCTTTTATAGGTGTACATTTTGGAAAAAAAATTGGCTTGCTGCCCACAGCAGGAGCTGAGAACCATGCATTCGGAGGTTTTCACACCCCACCCACTAATGCCCTCAAAGTTTGAGAAAACGCGACCTTCGCGAAAAGCCCCGGAACCTATTGCAAAGTGATGAGCAGTGCCCAGGAGCACCTCTCAGTCATTTGCGCAAAATTCCTTCGGCTACAAGTGGCTCAAATAAGGGCGTGAAAATTGTGCCGAAAGCCCTTTCAGGGGCTATTGCTCGGCACTCGGGGGACGGAAAATTTTACGCAATGCCTCACAATGAAGCACTGGTCGGGGGCTAACTTCTGGCACCAGTTTCGAGCCCGTCCGTGAAAGTGACCCGCGCAAGTTTTAGGCCGGTTCGGCTACTGTGGCCTAATGGGGCCTAATGGGAAGATCTTCTAATGCTCATAACTTTTTAATTTCCCGACGGAACGCTTTGAAATTTTCACCATTTGTAGACGGCCTCCCGTACTACAAACTGATGCCCGTGTGGGCATGATGAAAATGGTAGTTCGCGAGACGGAAGCGCGTAAAGCTTCGGGGCGGCGGACTTCCACACCCCGATAACTCGGTATCGAAACATTGTTGCGGGCGGGTGCGCATGGCAATACCTGCGCCTCTGTGGGCCCTATCCGCGTGCAAAATCTAAAAGCGATCAGAGCCTTAGAAAGCGCGTACAACCGCTATCCCCATTTGCCTTGGGCCCTATGGGAAAACAGGAAATATCATAATTGCGGTCCGGGGCGCGCGCGCACAATGATAATTTTCACACCCGAGTAAGCTCTTTTATAGGTCAACATTTTGGAAAAAAAATTGGCTTGCTGCCCACAGCAGGAGCTGAGAACCATGCATTCGGAGGTTTTCACACCCCACCCACTAATGCCCTCAAAGTTTGAGAAAACGCGACCTTCGCGAAAAGCCCCGGAACCTATTGCAAAGTGATGAGCAGTGCCCAGGAGCACCTCTCAGTCATTTGCGCAAAATTCCTTCGGCTACAAGTGGCTCAAATAAGGGCGTGAAAATTGTGCCGAAAGCCCTTTCAGGGGCTATTGCTCGGCACTCGGGGGACGGAAAATTTTACGCAATGCCTCACAATGAAGCACTGGTCGGGGGCTAACTTCTGGCACCAGTTTCGAGCCCGTCCGTGAAAGTGACCCGCGCAAGTTTTAGGCCGGTTCGGCTACTGTGGCCTAATGGGGCCTAATGGGAAGATCTTCTAATGCTCATAACTTTTTAATTTCCCGACGGAACGCTTTGAAATTTTCACCATTTGTAGACGGCCTCCCGTACTACAAACTGATGCCCGTGTGGGCATGATGAAAATGGTAGTTCGCGAGACGGAAGCGCGTAAAGCTTCGGGGCGGCGGACTTCCACACCCCGATAACTCGGTATCGAAACATTGTTGCGGGCGGGTGCGCATGGCAATACCTGCGCCTCTGTGGGCCCTATCCGCGTGCAAAATCTAAAAGCGATCAGAGCCTTAGAAAGCGCGTACAACCGCTATCCCCATTTGCCTTGGGCCCTATGGGAAAACAGGAAATATCATAATTGCGGTCCGGGGCGCGCGCGCACAATGATAATTTTCACACCCGAGTAAGCTCTTTTATAGGTCAACATTTTGGAAAAAAAATTGGCTTGCTGCCCACAGCAGGAGCTGAGAACCATGCATTCGGAGGTTTTCACACCCCACCCACTAATGCCCTCAAAGTTTGAGAAAACGCGACCTTCGCGAAAAGCCCCGGAACCTATTGCAAAGTGATGAGCAGTGCCCAGGAGCACCTCTCAGTCATTTGCGCAAAATTCCTTCGGCTACAAGTGGCTCAAATAAGGGCGTGAAAATTGTGCCGAAAGCCCTTTCAGGGGCTATTGCTCGGCACTCGGGGGACGGAAAATTTTACGCAATGCCTCACAATGAAGCACTGGTCGGGGGCTAACATCTTGCACCAGTTTCGAACCCGTCCGTGAAAGTGACCCGCGCAAGTTTTAGGCCGGTTCGGCTACTGTGGCCTAATGGGGCCTAATGGGAAGATCTTCTAATGCTCATAACTTTTTAATTTCCTGACGGAACGCTTTGAAATTTTCACCATTTGTAGACGGCCTCCCGTACTACAAACTGATGCCCGTGTGGGCATGATGAAAATGGTAGTTCGCGAGACGGAAGCGCGTAAAGCTTCGGGGCGGCGGACTTCCACACCCCGATAACTCGGTATCGAAACATTGTTGCGGGCGGGTGCGCATGGCAATACCTGCGCCTCTGTGGGCCCTATCCGCGTGCAAAATCTAAAAGCGATCAGAGCCTTAGAAAGCGCGTACAACCGCTATCCCCATTTGCCTTGGGCCCTATGGGAAAACAGGAAATATCATAATTGCGGTCCGGGGCGCGCGCGCACAATGATAATTTTCACACCCGAGTAAGCTCTTTTATAGGTCAACATTTTGGAAAAAAAATTGGCTTGCTGCCCACAGCAGGAGCTGAGAACCATGCATTCGGAGGTTTTCACACCCCACCCACTAATGCCCTCAAAGTTTGAGAAAACGCGACCTTCGCGAAAAGCCCCGGAACCTATTGCAAAGTGATGAGCAGTGCCCAGGAGCACCTCTCAGTCATTTGCGCAAAATTCCTTCGGCTACAAGTGGCTCAAATAAGGGCGTGAAAATTGTGCCGAAAGCCCTTTCAGGGGCTATTGCTCGGCACTCGGGGGACGGAAAATTTTACGCAATGCCTCACAATGAAGCACTGGTCGGGGGCTAACTTCTGGCACCAGTTTCGAGCCCGTCCGTGAAAGTGACCCGCGCAAGTTTTAGGCCGGTTCGGCTACTGTGGCCTAATGGGGCCTAATGGGAAGATCTTCTAATGCTCATAACTTTTTAATTTCCCGACGGAACGCTTTGAAATTTTCACCATTTGTAGACGGCCTCCCGTACTACAAACTGATGCCCGTGTGGGCATGATGAAAATGGTAGTTCGCGAGACGGAAGCGCGTAAAGCTTCGGGGCGGCAGACTTCCACACCCCGATAACTCGGTATCGAAACATTGTTGCGGGCGGGTGCGCATGGCAATACCTGCGCCTCTGTGGGCCCTATCCGCGTGCAAAATCTAAAAGCGATCAGAGCCTTAGAAAGCGCGTACAACCGCTATCCCCATTTGCCTTGGGCCCTATGGGAAAACAGGAAATATCATAATTGTGGTCCGGGGCGCGCGCGCACAATGATAATTTTCACACCCGAGTAAGCTCTTTTATAGGTCAACATTTTGGAAAAAAAATTGGCTTGCTGCCCACAGCAGGAGCTGAGAACCATGCATTCGGAGGTTTTCACACCCCACCCACTAATGCCCTCAAAGTTTGAGAAAACGCGACCTTCGCGAAAAGCCCCGGAACCTATTGCAAAGTGATGAGCAGTGCCCAGGAGCACCTCTCAGTCATTTGCGCAAAATTCCTTCGGCTACAAGTGGCTCAAATAAGGGCGTGAAAATTGTGCCGAAAGCCCTTTCAGGGGCTATTGCTCGGCACTCGGGGGACGGAAAATTTTACGCAATGCCTCACAATGAAGCACTGGTCGGGGGCTAACTTCTGGCACCAGTTTCGAGCCCGTCCGTGAAAGTGACCCGCGCAAGTTTTAGGCCGGTTCGGCTACTGTGGCCTAATGGGGCCTAATGGGAAGATCTTCTAATGCTCATAACTTTTTAATTTCCCGACGGAACGCTTTGAAATTTTCACCATTTGTAGACGGCCTCCCGTACTACAAACTGATGCCCGTGTGGGCATGATGAAAATGGTAGTTCGCGAGACGGAAGCGCGTAAAGCTTCGGGGCGGCGGACTTCCACACCCCGATAACTCGGTATCGAAACATTGTTGCGGGCGGGTGCGCATGGCAATACCTGCGCCTCTGTGGGCCCTATCCGCGTGCAAAATCTAAAAGCGATCAGAGCCTTAGAAAGCGCGTACAACCGCTATCCCCATTTGCCTTGGGCCCTATGGGAAAACAGGAAATATCATAATTGCGGTCCGGGGCGCGCGCGCACAATGATAATTTTCACACCCGAGTAAGCTCTTTTATAGGTCAACATTTTGGAAAAAAAATTGGCTTGCTGCCCACAGCAGGAGCTGAGAACCATGCATTCGGAGGTTTTCACACCCCACCCACTAATGCCCTCAAAGTTTGAGAAAACGCGACCTTCGCGAAAAGCCCCGAAACCTATTGCAAAGTGATGAGCAGTGCCCAGGAGCACCTCTCAGTCATTTGCGCAAAATTCCTTCGGCTACAAGTGGCTCAAATAAGGGCGTGAAAATTGTGCCGAAAGCCCTTTCAGGGGCTATTGCTCGGCACTCGGGGGACGGAAAATTTTACGCAATGCCTCACAATGAAGCACTGGTCGGGGGCTAACTTCTGGCACCAGTTTCGAGCCCGTCCGTGAAAGTGACCCGCGCAAGTTTTAGGCCGGTTCGGCTACTGTGGCCTAATGGGGCCTAATGGGAAGATCTTCTAATGCTCATAACTTTTTAATTTCCCGACGGAACGCTTTGAAATTTTCACCATTTGTAGACGGCCTCCCGTACTACAAACTGATGCCCGTGTGGGCATGATGAAAATGGTAGTTCGCGAGACGGAAGCGCGTAAAGCTTCGGGGCGGCGGACTTCCACACCCCGATAACTCGGTATCGAAACATTGTTGCGGGCGGGTGCGCATGGCAATACCTGCGCCTCTGTGGGCCCTATCCGCGTGCAAAATCTAAAAGCGATCAGAGCCTTAGAAAGCGCGTACAACCGCTATCCCCATTTGCCTTGGGCCCTATGGGAAAACAGGAAATATCATAATTGCGGTCCGGGGCGCGCGCGCACAATGATAATTTTCACACCCGAGTAAGCTCTTTTATAGGTCAACATTTTGGAAAAAAAATTGGCTTGCTGCCCACAGCAGGAGCTGAGAACCATGCATTCGGAGGTTTTCACACCCCACCCACTAATGCCCTCAAAGTTTGAGAAAACGCGACCTTCGCGAAAAGCCCCGGAACCTATTGCAAAGTGATGAGCAGTGCCCAGGAGCACCTCTCAGTCATTTGCGCAAAATTCCTTCGGCTACAAGTGGCTCAAATAAGGGCGTGAAAATTGTGCCGAAAGCCCTTTCAGGGGCTATTGCTCGGCACTCGGGGGACGGAAAATTTTACGCAATGCCTCACAATGAAGCACTGGTCGGGGGCTAACTTCTGGCACCAGTTTCGAGCCCGTCCGTGAAAGTGACCCGCGCAAGTTTTAGGCCGGTTCGGCTACTGTGGCCTAATGGGGCCTAATGGGAAGATCTTCTAATGCTCATAACTTTTTAATTTCCCGACGGAACGCTTTGAAATTTTCACCATTTGTAGACGGCCTCCCGTACTACAAACTGATGCCCGTGTGGGCATGATGAAAATGGTAGTTCGCGAGACGGAAGCGCGTAAAGCTTCGGGGCGGCGGACTTCCACACCCCGATAACTCGGTATCGAAACATTGTTGCGGGCGGGTGCGCATGGCAATACCTGCGCCTCTGTGGGCCCTATCCGCGTGCAAAATCTAAAAGCGATCAGAGCCTTAGAAAGCGCGTACAACCGCTATCCCCATTTGCCTTGGGCCCTATGGGAAAACAGGAAATATCATAATTGCGGTCCGGGGCGCGCGCGCACAATGATAATTTTCACACCCGAGTAAGCTCTTTTATAGGTCAACATTTTGGAAAAAAAATTGGCTTGCTGCCCACAGCAGGAGCTGAGAACCATGCATTCGGAGGTTTTCACACCCCACCCACTAATGCCCTCAAAGTTTGAGAAAAGGCGACCTTCGCGAAAAGCCCCGGAACCTATTGCAAAGTGATGAGCAGTGCCCAGGAGCACCTCTCAGTCATTTGCGCAAAATTCCTTCGGCTACAAGTGGCTCAAATAAGGGCGTGAAAATTGTGCCGAAAGCCCTTTCAGGGGCTATTGCTCGGCACTCGGGGGACGGAAAATTTTACGCAATGCCTCACAATGAAGCACTGGTCGGGGGCTAACTTCTGGCACCAGTTTCGAGCCCGTCCGTGAAAGTGACCCGCGCAAGTTTTAGGCCGGTTCGGCTACTGTGGCCTAATGGGGCCTAATGGGAAGATCTTCTAATGCTCATAACTTTTTAATTTCCCGACGGAACGCTTTGAAATTTTCACCATTTGTAGACGGCCTCCCGTACTACAAACTGATGCCCGTGTGGGCATGATGAAAATGGTAGTTCGCGAGACGGAAGCGCGTAAAGCTTCGGGGCGGCGGACTTCCACACCCCGATAACTCGGTATCGAAACATTGTTGCGGGCGGGTGCGCATGGCAATACCTGCGCCTCTGTGGGCCCTATCCGCGTGCAAAATCTAAAAGCGATCAGAGCCTTAGAAAGCGCGTACAACCGCTATCCCCATTTGCCTTGGGCCCTATGGGAAAACAGGAAATATCATAATTGCGGTCCGGGGCGCGCGCGCACAATGATAATTTTCACACCCGAGTAAGCTCTTTTATAGGTCAACATTTTGGAAAAAAAATTGGCTTGCTGCCCACAGCAGGAGCTGAGAACCATGCATTCGGAGGTTTTCACACCCCACCCACTAATGCCCTCAAAGTTTGAGAAAACGCGACCTTCGCGAAAAGCCCCGGAACCTATTGCAAAGTGATGAGCAGTGCCCAGGAGCACCTCTCAGTCATTTGCGCAAAATTCCTTCGGCTACAAGTGGCTCAAATAAGGGCGTGAAAATTGTGCCGAAAGCCCTTTCAGGGGCTATTGCTCGGCACTCGGGGGACGGAAAATTTTACGCAATGCCTCACAATGAAGCACTGGTCGGGGGCTAACTTCTGGCACCAGTTTCGAGCCCGTCCGTGAAAGTGACCCGCGCAAGTTTTAGGCCGGTTCGGCTACTGTGGCCTAATGGGGCCTAATGGGAAGATCTTCTAATGCTCATAACTTTTTAATTTCCCGACGGAACGCTTTGAAATTTTCACCATTTGTAGACGGCCTCCCGTACTACAAACTGATGCCCGTGTGGGCATGATGAAAATGGTAGTTCGCGAGACGGAAGCGCGTAAAGCTTCGGGGCGGCGGACTTCCACACCCCGATAACTCGGTATCGAAACATTGTTGCGGGCGGGTGCGCATGGCAATACCTGCGCCTCTGTGGGCCCTATCCGCGTGCAAAATCTAAAAGCGATCAGAGCCTTAGAAAGCGCGTACAACCGCTATCCCCATTTGCCTTGGGCCCTATGGGAAAACAGGAAATATCATAATTGCGGTCCGGGGCGCGCGCGCACAATGATAATTTTCACACCCGAGTAAGCTCTTTTATAGGTCAACATTTTGGAAACAAAATTGGCTTGCTGCCCACAGCAGGAGCTGAGAACCATGCATTCGGAGGTTTTCACACCCCACCCACTAATGCCCTCAAAGTTTGAGAAAACGCGACCTTCGCGAAAAGCCCCGGAACCTATTGCAAAGTGATGAGCAGTGCCCAGGAGCACCTCTCAGTCATTTGCGCAAAATTCCTTCGGCTACAAGTGGCTCAAATAAGGGCGTGAAAATTGTGCCGAAAGCCCTTTCAGGGGCTATTGCTCGGCACTCGGGGGACGGAAAATTTTACGCAATGCCTCACAATGAAGCACTGGTCGGGGGCTAACTTCTGGCACCAGTTTCGAGCCCGTCCGTGAAAGTGACCCGCGCAAGTTTTAGGCCGGTTCGGCTACTGTGGCCTAATGGGGCCTAATGGGAAGATCTTCTAATGCTCATAACTTTTTAATTTCCCGACGGAACGCTTTGAAATTTTCACCATTTGTAGACGGCCTCCCGTACTACAAACTGATGCCCGTGTGGGCATGATGAAAATGGTAGTTCGCGAGACGGAAGCGCGTAAAGCTTCGGGGCGGCGGACTTCCACACCCCGATAACTCAGTATCGAAACATTGTTGCGGGCGGGTGCGCATGGCAATACCTGCGCCTCTGTGGGCCCTATCCGCGTGCAAAATCTAAAAGCGATCAGAGCCTTAGAAAGCGCGTACAACCGCTATCCCCATTTGCCTTGGGCCCTATGGGAAAACAGGAAATATCATAATTGCGGTCCGGGGCGTGCGCGCACAATGATAATTTTCACACCCGAGTAAGCTCTTTTATAGGTCAACATTTTGGAAAAAAAATTGGCTTGCTGCCCACAGCAGGAGCTGAGAACCATGCATTCGGAGGTTTTCACACCCCACCCACTAATGCCCTCAAAGTTTGAGAAAACGCGACCTTCGCGAAAAGCCCCGGAGCCTATTGCAAAGTGATGAGCAGTGCCCAGGAGCACCTCTCAGTCATTTGCGCAAAATTCCTTCGGCTACAAGTGGCTCAAATAAGGGCGTGAAAATTGTGCCGAAAGCCCTTTCAGGGGCTATTGCTCGGCACTCGGGGGACGGAAAATTTTACGCAATGCCTCACAATGAAGCACTGGTCGGGGGCTAACTTCTGGCACCAGTTTCGAGCCCGTCCGTGAAAGTGACCCGCGCAAGTTTTAGGCCGGTTCGGCTACTGTGGCCTAATGGGGCCTAATGGGAAGATCTTCTAATGCTCATAACTTTTTAATTTCCCGACGGAACGCTTTGAAATTTTCACCATTTGTAGACGGCCTCCCGTACTACAAACTGATGCCCGTGTGGGCATGATGAAAATGGTAGTTCGCGAGACGGAAGCGCGTAAAGCTTCGGGGCGGCGGACTTCCACACCCCGATAACTCGGTATCGAAACATTGTTGCGGGCGGGTGCGCATGGCAATACCTGCGCCTCTGTGGGCCCTATCCGCGTGCAAAATCTAAAAGCGATCAGAGCCTTAGAAAGCGCGTACAACCGCTATCCCCATTTGCCTTGGGCCCTATGGGAAAACAGGAAATATCATAATTGCGGTCCGGGGCGTGCGCGCACAATGATAATTTTCACACCCGAGTAAGCTCTTTTATAGGTCAACATTTTGGAAAAAAAATTGGCTTGCTGCCCACAGCAGGAGCTGAGAACCATGCATTCGGAGGTTTTCACACCCCACCCACTAATGCCCTCAAAGTTTGAGAAAACGCGACCTTCGCGAAAAGCCCTGGAGCCTATTGCAAAGTGATGAGCAGTGCCCAGGAGCACCTCTCAGTCATTTGCGCAAAATTCCTTCGGCTACAAGTGGCTCAAATAAGGGCGTGAAAATTGTGCCGAAAGCCCTTTCAGGGGCTATTGCTCGGCACTCGGGGGACGGAAAATTTTACGCAATGCCTCACAATGAAGCACTGGTCGGGGGCTAACTTCTGGCACCAGTTTCGAGCCCGTCCGTGAAAGTGACCCGCGCAAGTTTTAGGCCGGTTCGGCTACTGTGGCCTAATGGGGCCTAATGGGAAGATCTTCTAATGCTCATAACTTTTTAATTTCCCGACGGAACGCTTTGAAATTTTCACCATTTGTAGACGGCCTCCCGTACTACAAACTGATGCCCGTGTGGGCATGATGAAAATGGTAGTTCGCGAGACGGAAGCGCGTAAAGCTTCGGGGCGGCGGACTTCCACACCCCGATAACTCGGTATCGAAACATTGTTGCGGGCGGGTGCGCATGGCAATACCTGCGCCTCTGTAGGCCCTATCCGCGTGCAAAATCTAAAAGCGATCAGAGCCTTAGAAAGCGCGTACAACCGCTATCCCCATTTGCCTTGGGCCCTATGGGAAAACAGGAAATATCATAATTGCGGTCCGGGGCGCGCGCGCACAATGATAATTTTCACACCCGAGTAAGCTCTTTTATAGGTCAACATTTTGGAAAAAAAATTGGCTTGCTGCCCACAGCAGGAGCTGAGAACCATGCATTCGGAGGTTTTCACACCCCACCCACTAATGCCCTCAAAGTTTGAGAAAACGCGACCTTCGCGAAAAGCCCCGGAACCTATTGCAAAGTGATGAGCAGTGCCCAGGAGCACCTCTCAGTCATTTGCGCAAAATTCCTTCGGCTACAAGTGGCTCAAATAAGGGCGTGAAAATTGTGCCGAAAGCCCTTTCAGGGGCTATTGCTCGGCACTCGGGGGACGGAAAATTTTACGCAATGCCTCACAATGAAGCACTGGTCGGGGGCTAACTTCTGGCACCAGTTTCGAGCCCGTCCGTGAAAGTGACCCGCGCAAGTTTTAGGCCGGTTCGGCTACTGTGGCCTAATGGGGCCTAATGGGAAGATCTTCTAATGCTCATAACTTTTTAATTTCCCGACGGAACGCTTTGAAATTTTCACCATTTGTAGACGGCCTCCCGTACTACAAACTGATGCCCGTGTGGGCATGATGAAAATGGTAGTTCGCGAGACGGAAGCGCGTAAAGCTTCGGGGCGGCGGACTTCCACACCCCGATAACTCGGTATCGAAACATTGTTGCGGGCGGGTGCGCATGGCAATACCTGCGCCTCTGTGGGCCCTATCCGCGTGCAAAATCTAAAAGCGATCAGAGCCTTAGAAAGCGCGTACAACCGCTATCCCCATTTGCCTTGGGCCCTATGGGAAAACAGGAAATATCATAATTGCGGTCCGGGGCGCGCGCGCACAATGATAATTTTCACACCCGAGTAAGCTCTTTTATAGGTCAACATTTGGAAAAAAAATTGGCTTGCTGCCCACAGCAGGAGCTGAGAACCATGCATTCGGAGGTTTTCACACCCCACCCACTAATGCCCTCAAAGTTTGAGAAAACGCGACCTTCGCGAAAAGCCCCGGAACCTATTGCAAAGTGATGAGCAGTGCCCAGGAGCACCTCTCAGTCATTTGCGCAAAATTCCTTCGGCTACAAGTGGCTCAAATAAGGGCGTGAAAATTGTGCCGAAAGCCCTTTCAGGGGCTATTGCTCGGCACTCGGGGGACGGAAAATTTTACGCAATGCCTCACAATGAAGCACTGGTCGGGGGCTAACTTCTGGCACCAGTTTCGAGCCCGTCCGTGAAAGTGACCCGCGCAAGTTTTAGGCCGGTTCGGCTACTGTGGCCTAATGAGGCCTAATGGGAAGATCTTCTAATGCTCATAACTTTTTAATTTCCCGACGGAACGCTTTGAAATTTTCACCATTTGTAGACGGCCTCCCGTACTACAAACTGATGCCCGTGTGGGCATGATGAAAATGGTAGTTCGCGAGACGGAAGCGCGTAAATCTTCGGGGCGGCGGACTTCCACACCCCGATAACTCGGTATCGAAACATTGTTGCGGGCGGGTGCGCATGGCAATACCTGCGCCTCTGTGGGCCCTATCCGCGTGCAAAATCTAAAAGCGATCAGAGCCTTAGAAAGCGCGTACAACCGCTATCCCCATTTGCCTTGGGCCCTATGGGAAAACAGGAAATATCATAATTGCGGTCCGGGGCGCGCGCGCACAATGATAATTTTCACACCCGAGTAAGCTCTTTTATAGGTCAACATTTTGGAAAAAAAATTGGCTTGCTGCCCACAGCAGGAGCTGAGAACCATGCATTCGGAGGTTTTCACACCCCACCCACTAATGCCCTCAAAGTTTGAGAAAACGCGACCTTCGCGAAAAGCCCCGGAACCTATTGCAAAGTGATGAGCAGTGCCCAGGAGCACCTCTCAGTCATTTGCGCAAAATTCCTTCGGCTACAAGTGGCTCAAATAAGGGCGTGAAAATTGTGCCAAAAGCCCTTTCAGGGGCTATTGCTCGGCACTCGGGGGACGGAAAATTTTACGCAATGCCTCACAATGAAGCACTGGTCGGGGGCTAACTTCTGGCACCAGTTTCGAGCCCGTCCGTGAAAGTGACCCGCGCAAGTTTTAGGCCGGTTCGGCTACTGTGGCCTAATGGGGCCTAATGGGAAGATCTTCTAATGCTCATAACTTTTTAATTTCCCGACGGAACGCTTTGAAATTTTCACCATTTGTAGACGGCCTCCCGTACTACAAACTGATGCCCGTGTGGGCATGATGAAAATGGTAGTTCGCGAGACGGAAGCGCGTAAAGCTTCGGGGCGGCGGACTTCCACACCCCGATAACTCGGTATCGAAACATTGTTGCGGGCGGGTGCGCATGGCAATACCTGCGCCTCTGTGGGCCCTATCCGCGTGCAAAATCTAAAAGTGATCAGAGCCTTAGAAAGCGCGTACAACTGCTATCCCCATTTGCCTTGGGCCCTATGGGAAAACAGGAAATATCATAATTGCGGTCCGGGGCGCGCGCGCACAATGATAATTTTCACACCCGAGTAAGCTCTTTTATAGGTCAACATTTTGGAAAAAAAATTGGCTTGCTGCCCACAGCAGGAGCTGAGAACCATGCATTCGGAGGTTTTCACACCCCACCCACTAATGCCCTCAAAGTTTGAGAAAACGCGACCTTCGCGAAAAGCCCCGGAACCTATTGCAAAGTGATGAGCAGTGCCCAGGAGCACCTCTCAGTCATTTGCGCAAAATTCCTTCGGCTACAAGTGGCTCAAATAAGGGCGTGAAAATTGTGCCGAAAGCCCTTTCAGGGGCTATTGCTCGGCACTCGGGGGACGGAAAATTTTACGCAATGCCTCACAATGAAGCACTGGTCGGGGGCTAACTTCTGGCACCAGTTTCGAGCCCGTCCGTGAAAGTGACCCGCGCAAGTTTTAGGCCGGTTCGGCTACTATGGCCTAATGGGGCCTAATAGGAAGATCTTCTAATGCTCATAACTTTTTAATTTCCCGACGGAACGCTTTGAAATTTTCACCATTTGTAGACGGCCTCCCGTACTACAAACTGATGCCCGTGTGGGCATGATGAAAATGGTAGTTCGCGAGACGGAAGCGCGTAAAGCTTCGGGGCGGTGGACTTCCACACCCCGATAACTCGGTATCGAAACATTGTTGCGGGCGGGTGCGCATGGCAATACCTGCGCCTCTGTGGGCCCTATCCGCGTGCAAAATCTAAAAGCGATCAGAGCCTTAGAAAGCGCGTACAACCGCTATCCCCATTTGCCTTGGGCCCTATGGGAAAACAGGAAATATCATAATTGCGGTCCGGGGCGCGCGCGCACAATGATAATTTTCACACCCGAGTAAGCTCTTTTATAGGTCAACATTTTGGAAAAAAAATTGGCTTGCTGCCCACAGCAGGAGCTGAGAACCATGCATTCGGAGGTTTTCACACCCCACCCACTAATGCCCTCAAAGTTTGAGAAAACGCGACCTTCGCGAAAAGCCCCGGAACCTATTGCAAAGTGATGAGCAGTGCCCAGGAGCACCTCTCAGTCATTTGCGCAAAATTCCTTCGGCTACAAGTGGCTCAAATAAGGGCGTGAAAATTGTGCCGAAAGCCCTTTCAGGGGCTATTGCTCGGCACTCGGGGGACGGAAAATTTTACGCAATGCCTCACAATGAAGCACTGGTCGGGGGCTAACTTCTGGCACCAGTTTCGAGCCCGTCCGTGAAAGTGACCCGCGCAAATTTTAGGCCGGTTCGGCTACTGTGGCCTAATGGGGCCTAATGGGAAGATCTTCTAATGCTCATAACTTTTTAATTTCCCGACGGAACGCTTTGAAATTTTCACCATTTGTAGACGGCCTCCCGTACTACAAACTGATGCCCGTGTGGGCATGATGAAAATGGTAGTTCGCGAGACGGAAGCGCGTAAAGCTTCGGGGCGGCGGACTTCCACACCCCGATAACTCGGTATCGAAACATTGTTGCGGGCGGGTGCGCATGGCAATACCTGCGCCTCTGTGGGCCCTATCCGCGTGCAAAATCTAAAAGCGATCAGAGCCTTAGAAAGCGCGTACAACCGCTATCCCCATTTGCCTTGGGCCCTATGGGAAAACAGGAAATATCATAATTGCGGTCCGGGGCGCGCGCGCACGATGATAATTTTCACACCCGAGTAAGCTCTTTTATAGGTCAACATTTTGGAAAAAAAATTGGCTTGCTGCCCACAGCAGGAGCTGAGAACCATGCATTCGGAGGTTTTCACACCCCACCCACTAATGCCCTCAAAGTTTGAGAAAACGCGACCTTCGCGAAAAGCCCCGGAACCTATTGCAAAGTGATGAGCAGTGCCCAGGAGCACCTCTCAGTCATTTGCGCAAAATTCCTTCGGCTACAAGTGGCTCAAATAAGGGCGTGAAAATTGTGCCGAAAGCCCTTTCAGGGGCTATTGCTCGGCACTCGGGGGACGGAAAATTTTACGCAATGCCTCACAATGAAGCACTGGTCGGGGGCTAACTTCTGGCACCAGTTTCGAGCCCGTCCGTGAAAGTGACCCGCGCAAGTTTTAGGCCGGTTTGGCTACTGTGGCCTAATGGGGCCTAATGGGAAGATCTTCTAATGCTCATAACTTTTTAATTTCCCGACGGAACGCTTTGAAATTTTCACCATTTGTAGACGGCCTCCCGTACTACAAACTGATGCCCGTGTGGGCATGATGAAAATGGTAGTTCGCGAGACGGAAGCGCGTAAAGCTTCGGGGCGGCGGACTTCCACACCCCGATAACTCGGTATCGAAACATTGTTGCGGGCGGGTGCGCATGGCAATACCTGCGCCTCTGTGGGCCCTATCCGCGTGCAAAATCTAAAAGCGATCAGAGCCTTAGAAAGCGCGTACAACCGCTATCCCCATTTGCCTTGGGCCCTATGGGAAAACAGGAAATATCATAATTGCGGTCCGGGGCGCGCGCGCACAATGATAATTTTCACACCCGAGTAAGCTCTTTTATAGGTCAACATTTTGGAAAAAAAATTGGCTTGCTGCCCACAGCAGGAGCTGAGAACCATGCATTCGGAGGTTTTCACACCCCACCCACTAATGCCCTCAAAGTTTGAGAAAACGCGACCTTCGCGAAAAGCCCCGGAACCTATTGCAAAGTGATGAGCAGTGCCCAGGAGCACCTCTCAGTCATTTGCGCAAAATTCCTTCGGCTACAAGTGGCTCAAATAAGGGCGTGAAAATTGTGCCGAAAGCCCTTTCAGGGGCTATTGCTCGGCACTCGGGGGACGGAAAATTTTACGCAATGCCTCACAATGAAGCACTGGTCGGGGGCTAACTTCTGGCACCAGTTTCGAGCCCGTCCGTGAAAGTGACCCGCGCAAGTTTTAGGCCGGTTCGGCTACTGTGGCCTAATGGGGCCTAATGGGAAGATCTTCTAATGCTCATAACTTTTTAATTTCCCGACGGAACGCTTTGAAATTTTCACCATTTGTAGACGGCCTCCCGTACTACAAACTGATGCCCGTGTGGGCATGATGAAAATGGTAGTTCGCGAGACGGAAGCGCGTAAAGCTTCGGGGCGGCGGACTTCCACACCCCGATAACTCGGTATCGAAACATTGTTGCGGGCGGGTGCGCATGGCAATACCTGCGCCTCTGTGGGCCCTATCCGCGTGCAAAATCTAAAAGCGATCAGAGCCTTAGAAAGCGCGTACAACCGCTATCCCCATTTGCCTTGGACCCTATGGGAAAACAGGAAATATCATAATTGCGGTCCGGGGCGCGCGCGCACAATGATAATTTTCACACCCGAGTAAGCTCTTTTATAGGTCAACATTTTGGAAAAAAAATTGGCTTGCTGCCCACAGCAGGAGCTGAGAACCATGCATTCGGAGGTTTTCACACCCCACCCACTAATGCCCTCAAAGTTTGAGAAAACGCGACCTTCGCGAAAAGCCCCGGAACCTATTGCAAAGTGATGAGCAGTGCCCAGGAGCACCTCTCAGTCATTTGCGCAAAATTCCTTCGGCTACAAGTGGCTCAAATAAGGGCGTGAAAATTGTGCCGAAAGCCCTTTCAGGGGCTATTGCTCGGCACTCGGGGGACGGAAAATTTTACGCAATGCCTCACAATGAAGCACTGGTCGGGGGCTAACTTCTGGCACCAGTTTCGAGCCCGTCCGTGAAAGTGACCCGCGCAAGTTTTAGGCCGGTTCGGCTACTGTGGCCTAATGGGGCCTAATGGGAAGATCTTCTAATGCTCATAACTTTTTAATTTCCCGACGGAACGCTTTGAAATTTTCACCATTTGTAGACGGCCTCCCGTACTACAAACTGATGCCCGTGTGGGCATGATGAAAATGGTAGTTCGCGAGACGGAAGCGCGTAAAGCTTCGGGGCGGCGGACTTCCACACCCCGATAACTCGGTATCGAAACATTGTTGCGGGCGGGTGCGCATGGCAATACCTGCGCCTCTGTGGGCCCTATCCGCGTGCAAAATCTAAAAGCGATCAGAGCCTTAGAAAGCGCGTACAACCGCTATCCCCATTTGCCTTGGGCCCTATGGGAAAACAGGAAATATCATAATTGCGGTCCGGGGCGCGCGCGCACAATGATAATTTTCACACCCGAGTAAGCTCTTTTATAGGTCAACATTTTGGAAAAAAAATTGGCTTGCTGCCCACAGCAGGAGCTGAGAACCATGCATTCGGAGGTTTTCACACCCCACCCACTAATGCCCTCAAAGTTTGAGAAAACGCGACCTTCGCGAAAAGCCCCGGAACCTATTGCAAAGTGATGAGCAGTGCCCAGGAGCACCTCTCAGTCATTTGCGCAAAATTCCTTCGGCTACAAGTGGCTCAAATAAGGGCGTGAAAATTGTGCCGAAAGCCCTTTCAGGGGCTATTGCTCGGCACTCGGGGGACGGAAAATTTTACGCAATGCCTCACAATGAAGCACTGGTCGGGGGCTAACTTCTGGCACCAGTTTCGAGCCCGTCCGTGAAAGTGACCCGCGCAAGTTTTAGGCCGGTTCGGCTACTGTGGCCTAATGGGGCCTAATGGGAAGATCTTCTAATGCTCATAACTTTTTAATTTCCCGACGGAACGCTTTGAAATTTTCACCATTTGTAGACGGCCTCCCGTACTACAAACTGATGCCCGTGTGGGCATGATGAAAATGGTAGTTCGCGAGACGGAAGCGCGTAAAGCTTCGGGGCGGCGGACTTCCACACCCCGATAACTCGGTATCGAAACATTGTTGCGGGCGGGTGCGCATGGCAATACCTGCGCCTCTGTGGGCCCTATCCGCGTGCAAAATCTAAAAGCGATCAGAGCCTTAGAAAGCGCGTACAACCGCTATCCCCATTTGCCTTGGGCCCTATGGGAAAACAGGAAATATCATAATTGCGGTCCGGGGCGCGCGCGCACAATGATAATTTTCACACCCGAGTAAGCTCTTTTATAGGTCAACATTTTGGAAAAAAAATTGGCTTGCTGCCCACAGCAGGAGCTGAGAACCATGCATTCGGAGGTTTTCACACCCCACCCACTAATGCCCTCAAAGTTTGAGAAAACGCGACCTTCGCGAAAAGCCCCGGAACCTATTGCAAAGTGATGAGCAGTGCCCAGGAGCACCTCTCAGTCATTTGCGCAAAACTCCTTCGGCTACAAGTGGCTCAAATAAGGGCGTGAAAATTGTGCCGAAAGCCCTTTCAGGGGCTATTGCTCGGCACTCGGGGGACGGAAAATTTTACGCAATGCCTCACAATGAAGCACTGGTCGGGCGCTAACTTCTGGCACCAGTTTCGAGCCCGTCCGTGAAAGTGACCCGCGCAAGTTTTAGGCCGGTTCGGCTACTGTGGCCTAATGGGGCCTAATGGGAAGATCTTCTAATGCTCATAACTTTTTAATTTCCCGACGGAACGCTTTGAAATTTTCACCATTTGTAGACGGCCTCCCGTACTACAAACTGATGCCCGTGTGGGCATGATGAAAATGGTAGTTCTCGAGACGGAAGCGCGTAAAGCTTCGGGGCGGCGGACTTCCACACCCCGATAACTCGGTATCGAAACATTGTTGCGGGCGGGTGCGCATGGCAATACCTGCGCCTCTGTGGGCCCTATCCGCGTGCAAAATCTAAAAGCGATCAGAGCCTTAGAAAGCGCGTACAACCGCTATCCCCATTTGCCTTGGGCCCTATGGGAAAACAGGAAATATCATAATTGCGGTCCGGGGCGCGCGCGCACAATGATAATTTTCACACCCGAGTAAGCTCTTTTATAGGTCAACATTTTGGAAAAAAAATTGGCTTGCTGCCCACAGCAGGAGCTGAGAACCATGCATTCGGAGGTTTTCACACCCCACCCACTAATGCCCTCAAAGTTTGAGAAAACGCGACCTTCGCGAAAAGCCCCGGAACCTATTGCAAAGTGATGAGCAGTGCCCAGGAGCACCTCTCAGTCATTTGCGCAAAATTCCTTCGGCTACAAGTGGCTCAAATAAGGGCGTGAAAATTGTGCCGAAAGCCCTTTCAGGGGCTATTGCTCGGCACTCGGGGGACGGAAAATTTTACGCAATGCCTCACAATGAAGCACTGGTCGGGGGCTAACTTCTGGCACCAGTTTCGAGCCCGTCCGTGAAAGTGACCCGCGCAAGTTTTAGGCCGGTTCGGCTACTGTGGCCTAATGGGGCCTAATGGGAAGATCTTCTAATGCTCATAACTTTTTAATTTCCCGACGGAACGCTTTGAAATTTTCACCATTTGTAGACGGCCTCCCGTTCTACAAACTGATGCCCGTGTGGGCATGATGAAAATGGTAGTTCGCGAGACGGAAGCGCGTAAAGCTTCGGGGCGGCGGACTTCCACACCCCGATAACTCGGTATCGAAACATTGTTGCGGGCGGGTGCGCATGGCAATACCTGCGCCTCTGTGGGCCCTATCCGCGTGCAAAATCTAAAAGCGATCAGAGCCTTAGAAAGCGCGTACAACCGCTATCCCCATTTGCCTTGGGCCCTATGGGAAAACAGGAAATATCATAATTGCGGTCCGGGGCGCGCGCGCACAATGATAATTTTCACACCCGAGTAAGCTCTTTTATAGGTCAACATTTTGGAAAAAAAATTGGCTTGCTGCCCACAGCAGGAGCTGAGAACCATGCATTCGGAGGTTTTCACACCCCACCCACTAATGCCCTCAAAGTTTGAGAAAACGCGACCTTCACGAAAAGCCCCGGAACCTATTGCAAAGTGATGAGCAGTGCCCAGGAGCACCTCTCAGTCATTTGCGCAAAATTCCTTCGGCTACAAGTGGCTCAAATAAGGTCGTGAAAATTGTGCCGAAAGCCCTTTCAGGGGCTATTGCTCGGCACTCGGGGGACGGAAAATTTTACGCAATGCCTCACAATGAAGCACTGGTCGGGGGCTAACTTCTGGCACCAGTTTCGAGCTCGTCCGTGAAAGTGACCCGCGCAAGTTCTAGGCCGGTTCGGCTACTGTGGCCTAATGGGGCCTAATGGGAAGATCTTCTAATGCTCATAACTTTTTAATTTCCCGACGGAACGCTTTGAAATTTTCACCATTTGTAGACGGCCTCCCGTACTACAAACTGATGCCCGTGTGGGCATGATGAAAATGGTAGTTCGCGAGACGGAAGCGCGTAAAGCTTCGGGGCGGCGGACTTCCACACCCCGATAACTCGGTATCGAAACATTGTTGCGGGCGGGTGCGCATGGCATTACCTGCGCCTCTGTGGGCCCTATCCGCGTGCAAAATCTAAAAGCGATCAGAGCCTTAGAAAGCGCGTACAACCGCTATCCCCATTTGCCTTGGGCCCTATGGGAAAACAGGAAATATCATAATTGCGGTCCGGGGCGCGCGCGCACAATGATAATTTTCACACCCGAGTAAGCTCTTTTATAGGTCAACATTTTGGAAAAAAAATTGGCTTGCTGCCCACAGCAGGAGCTGAGAACCATGCATTCGGAGGTTTTCACACCCCACCCACTAATGCCCTCAAAGTTTGAGAAAACGTGACCTTCGCGAAAAGCCCCGGAACCTATTGCAAAGTGATGAGCAGTGCCCAGGAGCACCTCTCAGTCATTTGCGCAAAATTCCTTCGGCTACAAGTGGCTCAAATAAGGGCGTGAAAATTGTGCCGAAAGCCCTTTCAGGGGCTATTGCTCGGCACTCGGGGGACGGAAAATTTTACGCAATGCCTCACAATGAAGCACTGGTCGGGGGCTAACTTCTGGCACCAGTTTCGAGCCCGTCCGTGAAAGTGACCCGCGCAAGTTTTAGGCCGGTTCGGCTACTGTGGCCTAATGGGGCCTAATGGGAAGATCTTCTAATGCTCATAACTTTTTAATTTCCCGACGGAACGCTTTGAAATTTTCACCATTTGTAGACGGCCTCCGTACTACAAACTGATGCCCGTGTGGGCATGATGAAAATGGTAGTTCGCGAGACGGAAGCGCGTAAAGCTTCGGGGCGGCGGACTTCCACACCCCGATAACTCGGTATCGAAACATTGTTGCGGGCGGGTGCGCATGGCAATACCTGCGCCTCTGTGGGCCCTATCCGCGTGCAAAATCTAAAAGCGATCAGAGCCTTAGAAAGCGCGTACAACCGCTATCCCCATTTGCCTTGGGCCCTATGGGAAAACAGGAAATATCATAATTGCGGTCCGGGGCGCGCGCGCACAATGATAATTTTCACACCCGAGTAAGCTCTTTTATAGGTCAACATTTTGGAAAAAAAATTGGCTTGCTGCCCACAGCAGGAGCTGAGAACCATGCATTCGGAGGTTTTCACACCCCACCCACTAATGCCCTCAAAGTTTGAGAAAACGCGACCTTCGCGAAAAGCCCCGGAACCTATTGCAAAGTGATGAGCAGTGCCCAGGAGCACCTCTCAGTCATTTGCGCAAAATTCCTTCGGCTACAAGTGGCTCAAATAAGGGCGTGAAAATTGTGCCGAAAGCCCTTTCAGGGGCTATTGCTCGGCACTCGGGGGACGGAAAATTTTACGCAATGCCTCACAATGAAGCACTGGTCGGGGGCTAACTTCTGGCACCAGTTTCGAGCCCGTCCGTGAAAGTGACCCGCGCAAGTTTTAGGCCGGTTCGGCTACTGTGGCCTAATGGGGCCTAATGGGAAGATCTTCTAATGCTCATAACTTTTTAATTTCCCGACGGAACGCTTTGAAATTTTCACCATTTGTAGACGGCCTCCGTACTACAAACTGATGCCCGTGTGGGCATGATGAAAATGGTAGTTCGCGAGACGGAAGCGCGTAAAGCTTCGGGGCGGCGGACTTCCACACCCCGATAACTCGGTATCGAAACATTGTTGCGGGCGGGTGCGCATGGCAATACCTGCGCCTCTGTGGGCCCTATCCGCGTGCAAAATCTAAAAGCGATCAGAGCCTTAGAAAGCGCGTACAACCGCTATCCCCATTTGCCTTGGGCCCTATGGGAAAACAGGAAATATCATAATTGCGGTCCGGGGCGCGCGCGCACAATGATAATTTTCACACCCGAGTAAGCTCTTTTATAGGTCAACATTTTGGAAAAAAAATTGGCTTGCTGCCCACAGCAGGAGCTGAGAACCATGCATTCGGAGGTTTTCACACCCCACCCACTAATGCCCTCAAAGTTTGAGAAAACGCGACCTTCGCGAAAAGCCCCGGAACCTATTGCAAAGTGATGAGCAGTGTTCAGGAGCACCTCTCAGTCATTTGCGCAAAATTCCTTCGGCTACAAGTGGCTCAAATAAGGGCGTGAAAATTGTGCCGAAAGCCCTTTCAGGGGCTATTGCTCGGCACTCGGGGGACGGAAAATTTTACGCAATGCCTCACAATGAAGCACTGGTTTGGGGCTAACTTCTGGCACCAGTTTCAAGCCCGTCCGTGAAAGTGACCCGCGCAAGTTTTAGGCCGGTTCGGCTACTGTGGCCTAATGGGGCCTAATGGGAAGATCTTCTAATGCTCATAACTTTTTAATTTCCCGACGGAACGCTTTGAAATTTTCACCATTTGTAGACGGCCTCCCGTACTACAAACTGATGCCCGTGTGGGCATGATGAAAATGGTAGTTCGCGAGACGGAAGCGCGTAAAGCTTCGGGGCGGCGGACTTCCACACCCCGATAACTCGGTATTGAAACATTGTTGCGGGCGGGTGCGCATGGCAATACCTGCGCCTCTGTGGGCCCTATCCGCGTGCAAAATCTAAAAGCGATCAGAGCCTTAGAAAGCGCGTACAACCGCTATCCCCATTTGCCTTGGGCCCTATGGGAAAACAGGAAATATCATAATTGCGGTCCGGGGCGCGCGCGCACAATGATAATTTTCACACCCGAGTAAGCTCTTTTATAGGTCAACATTTTGGAAAAAAAATTGGCTTGCTGCCCACAGCAGGAGCTGAGAACCATGCATTCGGAGGTTTTCACACCCCACCCACTAATGCCCTCAAAGTTTGAGAAAACGCGACCTTCGCGAAAAGCCCCGGAACCTATTGCAAAGTGATGAGCAGTGCCCAGGAGCACCTCTCAGTCATTTGCGCAAAATTCCTTCGGCTACAAGTGGCTCAAATAAGGGCGTGAAAATTGTGCCGAAAGCCCTTTCAGGGGCTATTGCTCGGCACTCGGGGGACGGAAAATTTTACGCAATGCCTCACAATGAAGCACTGGTTTGGGGCTAACTTCTGGCACCAGTTTCGAGCCCGTCCGTGAAAGTGACCCGCGCAAGTTTTAGGCCGGTTTGGCTACTGTGGCCTAATGGGGCCTAATGGGAAGATCTTCTAATGCTCATAACTTTTTAATTTCCCGACGGAACGCTTTGAAATTTTCACCATTTGTAGACGGCCTCCCGTACTACAAACTGATGCCCGTGTGGGCATGATGAAAATGGTAGTTCGCGAGACGGAAGCGCGTAAAGCTTCGGGGCGGCGGACTTCCACACCCCGATAACTCGGTATCGAAACATTGTTGCGGGCGGGTGCGCATGGCAATACCTGCGCCTCTGTGGGCCCTATCCGCGTGCAAAATCTAAAAGCGATCAGAGCCTTAGAAAGCGCGTACAACCGCTATCCCCATTTGCCTTGGGCCCTATGGGAAAACAGGAAATATCATAATTGCGGTCCGGGGCGCGCGCGCACAATGATAATTTTCACACCCGAGTAAGCTCTTTTATAGGTCAACATTTTGGAAAAAAAATTGGCTTGCTGCCCACAGCAGGAGCTGAGAACCATGCATTCGGAGGTTTTCACACCCCACCCACTAATGCCCTCAAAGTTTGAGAAAACGCGACCTTCGCGAAAAGCCCCGGAACCTATTGCAAAGTGATGAGCAGTGCCCAGGAGCACCTCTCAGTCATTTGCGCAAAATTCCTTCGGCTACAAGTGGCTCAAATAAGGGCGTGAAAATTGTGCCGAAAGCCCTTTCAGGGGCTATTGCTCGGCACTCGGGGGACGGAAAATTTTACGCAATGCCTCACAATGAAGCACTGGTCGGGGGCTAACTTCTGGCACCAGTTTCGAGCCCGTCCGTGAAAGTGACCCGCGCAAGTTTTAGGCCGGTTCGGCTACTGTGGCCTAATGGGGCCTAATGGGAAGATCTTCTAATGCTCATAACTTTTTAATTTCCCGACGGAACGCTTTGAAATTTTCACCATTTGTAGACGGCCTCCCGTACTACAAACTGATGCCCGTGTGGGCATGATGAAAATGGTAGTTCGCGAGACGGAAGCGCGTAAAGCTTCGGGGCGGCGGACTTCCACACCCCGATAACTCGGTATCGAAACATTGTTGCGGGCGGGTGCGCATGGCAATACCTGCGCCTCTGTGGGCCCTATCCGCGTGCAAAATCTAAAAGCGATCAGAGCCTTAGAAAGCGCGTACAACCGCTATCCCCATTTGCCTTGGGCCCTATGGGAAAACAGGAAATATCATAATTGCGGTCCGGGGCGCGCGCGCACAATGATAATTTTCACACCCGAGTAAGCTCTTTTATAGGTCAACATTTTGGAAAAAAAATTGGCTTGCTGCCCACAGCAGGAGCTGAGAACCATGCATTCGGAGGTTTTCACACCCCACCCACTAATGCCCTCAAAGTTTGAGAAAACGCGACCTTCGCGAAAAGCCCCGGAACCTATTGCAAAGTGATGAGCAGTGCCCAGGAGCACCTCTCAGTCATTTGCGCAAAATTCCTTCGGCTACAAGTGGCTCAAATAAGGGCGTGAAAATTGTGCCGAAAGCCCTTTCAGGGGCTATTGCTCGGCACTCGGGGGACGGAAAATTTTACGCAATGCCTCACAATGAAGCACTGGTCGGGGGCTAACTTCTGGCACCAGTTTCGAGCCCGTCCGTGAAAGTGACCCGCGCAAGTTTTAGGCCGGTTCGGCTACTGTGGCCTAATGGGGCCTAATGGGAAGATCTTCTAATGCTCATAACTTTTTAATTTCCCGACGGAACGCTTTGAAATTTTCACCATTTGTAGACGGCCTCCCGTACTACAAACTGATGCCCGTGTGGGCATGATGAAAATGGTAGTTCGCGAGACGGAAGCGCGTAAAGCTTCGGGGCGGCGGACTTCCACACCCCGATAACTCGGTATCGAAACATTGTTGCGGGCGGGTGCGCATGGCAATACCTGCGCCTCTGTGGGCCCTATCCGCGTGCAAAATCTAAAAGCGATCAGAGCCTTAGAAAGCGCGTACAACCGCTATCCCCATTTGCCTTGGGCCCTATGGGAAAACAGGAAATATCATAATTGCGGTCCGGGGCGCGCGCGCACAATGATAATTTTCACACCCGAGTAAGCTCTTTTATAGGTCAACATTTTGGAAAAAAAATTGGCTTGCTGCCCACAGCAGGAGCTGAGAACCATGCATTCGGAGGTTTTCACACCCCACCCACTAATGCCCTCAAAGTTTGAGAAAACGCGACCTTCGCGAAAAGCCCCGGAACCTATTGCAAAGTGATGAGCAGTGCCCAGGAGCACCTCTCAGTCATTTGCGCAAAATTCCTTCGGCTACAAGTGGCTCAAATAAGGGCGTGAAAATTGTGCCGAAAGCCCTTTCAGGGGCTATTGCTCGGCACTCGGGGGACGGAAAATTTTACGCAATGCCTCACAATGAAGCACTGGTCGGGGGCTAACTTCTGGCACCAGTTTCGAGCCCGTCCGTGAAAGTGACCCGCGCAAGTTTTAGGCCGGTTCGGCTACTGTGGCCTAATGGGGCCTAATGGGAAGATCTTCTAATGCTCATAACTTTTTAATTTCCCGACGGAACGCTTTGAAATTTTCACCATTTGTAGACGGCCTCCCGTACTACAAACTGATGCCCGTGTGGGCATGATGAAAATGGTAGTTCGCGAGACGGAAGCGCGTAAAGCTTCGGGGCGGCGGACTTCCACACCCCGATAACTCGGTATCGAAACATTGTTGCGGGCGGGTGCGCATGGCAATACCTGCGCCTCTGTGGGCCCTATCCGCGTGCAAAATCTAAAAGCGATCAGAGCCTTAGAAAGCGCGTACAACCGCTATCCCCATTTGCCTTGGGCCCTATGGGAAAACAGGAAATATCATAATTGCGGTCCGGGGCGCGCGCGCACAATGATAATTTTCACACCCGAGTAAGCTCTTTTATAGGTCAACATTTTGGAAAAAAAATTGGCTTGCTGCCCACAGCAGGAGCTGAGAACCATGCATTCGGAGGTTTTCACACCCCACCCACTAATGCCCTCAAAGTTTGAGAAAACGCGACCTTCGCGAAAAGCCCCGGAACCTATTGCAAAGTGATGAGCAGTGCCCAGGAGCACCTCTCAGTCATTTGCGCAAAATTCCTTCGGCTACAAGTGGCTCAAATAAGGGCGTGAAAATTGTGCCGAAAGCCCTTTCAGGGGCTATTGCTCGGCACTCGGGGGACGGAAAATTTTACGCAATGCCTCACAATGAAGCACTGGTCGGGGGCTAACTTCTGGCACCAGTTTCGAGCCCGTCCGTGAAAGTGACCCGCGCAAGTTTTAGGCCGGTTCGGCTACTGTGGCCTAATGGGGCCTAATGGGAAGATCTTCTAATGCTCATAACTTTTTAATTTCCCGACGGAACGCTTTGAAATTTTCACCATTTGTAGACGGCCTCCCGTACTACAAACTGATGCCCGTGTGGGCATGATGAAAATGGTAGTTCGCGAGACGGAAGCGCGTAAAGCTTCGGGGCGGCGGACTTCCACACCCCGATAACTCGGTATCGAAACATTGTTGCGGGCGGGTGCGCATGGCAATACCTGCGCCTCTGTGGGCCCTATCCGCGTGCAAAATCTAAAAGCGATCAGAGCCTTAGAAAGCGCGTACAACCGCTATCCCCATTTGCCTTGGGCCCTATGGGAAAACAGGAAATATCATAATTGCGGTCCGGGGCGCGCGCGCACAATGATAATTTTCACACCCGAGTAAGCTCTTTTATAGGTCAACATTTTGGAAAAAAAATTGGCTTGCTGCCCACAGCAGGAGCTGAGAACCATGCATTCGGAGGTTTTCACACCCCACCCACTAATGCCCTCAAAGTTTGAGAAAACGCGACCTTCGCGAAAAGCCCCGGAACCTATTGCAAAGTGATGAGCAGTGCCCAGGAGCACCTCTCAGTCATTTGCGCAAAATTCCTTCGGCTACAAGTGGCTCAAATAAGGGCGTGAAAATTGTGCCGAAAGCCCTTTCAGGGGCTATTGCTCGGCACTCGGGGGACGGAAAATTTTACGCAATGCCTCACAATGAAGCACTGGTCGGGGGCTAACTTCTGGCACCAGTTTCGAGCCCGTCCGTGAAAGTGACCCGCGCAAGTTTTAGGCCGGTTCGGCTACTGTGGCCTAATGGGGCCTAATGGGAAGATCTTCTAATGCTCATAACTTTTTAATTTCCCGACGGAACGCTTTGAAATTTTCACCATTTGTAGACGGCCTCCCGTACTACAAACTGATGCCCGTGTGGGCATGATGAAAATGGTAGTTCGCGAGACGGAAGCGCGTAAAGCTTCGGGGCGGCGGACTTCCACACCCCGATAACTCGGTATCGAAACATTGTTGCGGGCGGGTGCGCATGGCAATACCTGCGCCTCTGTGGGCCCTATCCGCGTGCAAAATCTAAAAGCGATCAGAGCCTTAGAAAGCGCGTACAACCGCTATCCCCATTTGCCTTGGGCCCTATGGGAAAACAGGAAATATCATAATTGCGGTCCGGGGCGCGCGCGCACAATGATAATTTTCACACCCGAGTAAGCTCTTTTATAGGTCAACATTTTGGAAAAAAAATTGGCTTGCTGCCCACAGCAGGAGCTGAGAACCATGCATTCGGAGGTTTTCACACCCCACCCACTAATGCCCTCAAAGTTTGAGAAAACGCGACCTTCGCGAAAAGCCCCGGAACCTATTGCAAAGTGATGAGCAGTGCCCAGGAGCACCTCTCAGTCATTTGCGCAAAATTCCTTCGGCTACAAGTGGCTCAAATAAGGGCGTGAAAATTGTGCCGAAAGCCCTTTCAGGGGCTATTGCTCGGCACTCGGGGGACGGAAAATTTTACACAATGCCTCACAATGAAGCACTGGTCGGGGGCTAACTTCTGGCACCAGTTTCGAGCCCGTCCGTGAAAGTGACCCGCGCAAGTTTTAGGCCGGTTCGGCTACTGTGGCCTAATGGGGCCTAATGGGAAGATCTTCTAATGCTCATAACTTTTTAATTTCCCGACGGAACGCTTTGAAATTTTCACCATTTGTAGACGGCCTCCCGTACTACAAACTGATGCCCGTGTGGGCATGATGAAAATGGTAGTTCGCGAGACGGAAGCGCGTAAAGCTTCGGGGCGGCGGACTTCCACACCCCGATAACTCGGTATCGAAACATTGTTGCGGGCGGGTGCGCATGGCAATACCTGCGCCTCTGTGGGCCCTATCCGCGTGCAAAATCTAAAAGCGATCAGAGCCTTAGAAAGCGCGTACAACCGCTATCCCCATTTGCCTTGGGCCCTATGGGAAAACAGGAAATATCATAATTGCGGTCCGGGGCGCGCGCGCACAATGATAATTTTCACACCCGAGTAAGCTCTTTTATAGGTCAACATTTTGGAAAAAAAATTGGCTTGCTGCCCACAGCAGGAGCTGAGAACCATGCATTCGGAGGTTTTCACACCCCACCCACTAATGCCCTCAAAGTTTGAGAAAACGCGACCTTCGCGAAAAGCCCCGGAACCTATTGCAAAGTGATGAGCAGTGCCCAGGAGCACCTCTCAGTCATTTGCGCAAAATTCCTTCGGCTACAAGTGGCTCAAATAAGGGCGTGAAAATTGTGCCGAAAGCCCTTTCAGGGGCTATTGCTCGGCACTCGGGGGACGGAAAATTTTACGCAATGCCTCACAATGAAGCACTGGTCGGGGGCTAACTTCTGGCACCAGTTTCGAGCCCGTCCGTGAAAGTGACCCGCGCAAGTTTTAGGCCGGTTCGGCTACTGTGGCCTAATGGGGCCTAATGGGAAGATCTTCTAATGCTCATAACTTTTTAATTTCCCGACGGAACGCTTTGAAATTTTCACCATTTGTAGACGGCCTCCCGTACTACAAACTGATGCCCGTGTGGGCATGATGAAAATGGTAGTTCGCGAGACGGAAGCGCGTAAAGCTTCGGGGCGGCGTACTTCCACACCCCGATAACTCGGTATCGAAACATTGTTGCGGGCGGGTGCGCATGGCAATACCTGCGCCTCTGTGGGCCCTATCCGCGTGCAAAATCTAAAAGCGATCAGAGCCTTAGAAAGCGCGTACAACCGCTATCCCCATTTGCCTTGGGCCCTATGGGAAAACAGGAAATATCATAATTGCGGTCCGGGGCGCGCGCGCACAATGATAATTTTCACACCCGAGTAAGCTCTTTTATAGGTCAACATTTTGGAAAAAAAATTGGCTTGCTGCCCACAGCAGGAGCTGAGAACCATGCATTCGGAGGTTTTCACACCCCACCCACTAATGCCCTCAAAGTTTGAGAAAACGCGACCTTCGCGAAAAGCCCCGGAACCTATTGCAAAGTGATGAGCAGTGCCCAGGAGCACCTCTCAGTCATTTGCGCAAAATTCCTTCGGCTACAAGTGGCTCAAATAAGGGCGTGAAAATTGTGCCGAAAGCCCTTTCAGGGGCTATTGCTCGGCACTCGGGGGACGGAAAATTTTACGCAATGCCTCACAATGAAGCACTGGTCGGGGGCTAACTTCTGGCACCAGTTTCGAGCCCGTCCGTGAAAGTGACCCGCGCAAGTTTTAGGCCGGTTCGGCTACTGTGGCCTAATGGGGTCTAATGGGAAGATCTTCTAATGCTCATAACTTTTTAATTTCCAGACGGAACGCTTTGAAATTTTCACCATTTGTAGACGGCCTCCCGTACTACAAACTGATGCCCGTGTGGGCATGATGAAAATGGTAGTTCGCGAGACGGAAGCGCGTAAAGCTTCGGGGCGGCGGACTTCCACACCCCGATAACTCGGTATCGAAACATTGTTGCGGGCGGGTGCGCATGGCAATACCTGCGCCTCTGTGGGCCCTATCCGCGTGCAAAATCTAAAAGCGATCAGAGCCTTAGAAAGCGCGTACAACCGCTATCCCCATTTGCCTTGGGCCCTATGGGAAATCAGGAAATATCATAATTGCGGTCCGGGGCGCGCGCGCACAATGATAATTTTCACACCCGAGTAAGCTCTTTTATAGGTCAACATTTTGGAAAAAAAATTGGCTTGCTGCCCACAGCAGGAGCTGAGAACCATGCATTCGGAGGTTTTCACACCCCACCCACTAATGCCCTCAAAGTTTGAGAAAACGCGACCTTCGCGAAAAGCCCCGGAACCTATTGCAAAGTGATGAGCAGTGCCCAGGAGCACCTCTCAGTCATTTGCGCAAAATTCCTTCGGCTACAAGTGGCTCAAATAAGGGCGTGAAAATTGTGCCGAAAGCCCTTTCAGGGGCTATTGCTCGGCACTCGGGGGACGGAAAATTTTACGCAATGCCTCACAATGAAGCACTGGTCGGGGGCTAACTTCTGGCACCAGTTTCGAGCCCGTCCGTGAAAGTGACCCGCGCAAGTTTTAGGCCGGTTCGGCTACTGTGGCCTAATGGGGCCTAATGGGAAGATCTTCTAATGCTCATAACTTTTTAATTTCCCGACGGAACGCTTTGAAATTTTCACCATTTGTAGACGGCCTCCCGTACTACAAACTGATGCCCGTGTGGGCATGATGAAAATGGTAGTTCGCGAGACGGAAGCGCGTTAAGCTTCGGGGCGGCGGACTTCCACACCCCGATAACTCGGTATCGAAACATTGTTGCGGGCGGGTGCGCATGGCAATACCTGCGCCTCTGTGGGCCCTATCCGCGTGCAAAATCTAAAAGCGATCAGAGCCTTAGAAAGCGCGTACAACCGCTATCCCCATTTGCCTTGGGCCCTATGGGAAAACAGGAAATATCATAATTGCGGTCCGGGGCGCGCGCGCACAATGATAATTTTCACACCCGAGTAAGCTCTTTTATAGGTCAACATTTTGGAAAAAAAATTGGCTTGCTGCCCACAGCAGGAGCTGAGAACCATGCATTCGGAGGTTTTCACACCCCACCCACTAATGCCCTCAAAGTTTGAGAAAACGCGACCTTCGCGAAAAGCCCCGGAACCTATTGCAAAGTGATGAGCAGTGCCCAGGAGCACCTCTCAGTCATTTGCGCAAAATTCCTTCGGCTACAAGTGGCTCAAATAAGGGCGTGAAAATTGTGCCGAAAGCCCTTTCAGGGGCTATTGCTCGGCACTCGGGGGACGGAAAATTTTACGCAATGCCTCACAATGAAGCACTGGTCGGGGGCTAACTTCTGGCACCAGTTTCGAGCCCGTCCGTGAAAGTGACCCGCGCAAGTTTTAGGCCGGTTCGGCTACTGTGGCCTAATGGGGCCTAATGGGAAGATCTTCTAATGCTCATAACTTTTTAATTTCCCGACGGAACGCTTTGAAATTTTCACCATTTGTAGACGGCCTCCCGTACTACAAACTGATGCCCGTGTGGGCATGATGAAAATGGTAGTTCGCGAGACGGAAGCGCGTAAAGCTTCGGGGCGGCGGACTTCCACACCCCGATAACTCGGTATCGAAACATTGTTGCGGGCGGGTGCGCATGGCAATACCTGCGCCTCTGTGGGCCCTATCCGCGTGCAAAATCTAAAAGCGATCAGAGCCTTAGAAAGCGCGTACAACCGCTATCCCCATTTGCCTTGGGCCCTATGGGAAAACAGGAAATATCATAATTGCGGTCCGGGGCGCGCGCGCACAATGATAATTTTCACACCCAAGTAAGCTCTTTTATAGGTCAACATTTTGGAAAAAAAATTGGCTTGCTGCCCACAGCAGGAGCTGAGAACCATGCATTCGGAGGTTTTCACACCCCACCCACTAATGCCCTCAAAGTTTGAGAAAACGCGACCTTCGCGAAAAGCCCCGGAACCTATTGCAAAGTGATGAGCAGTGCCCAGGAGCACCTCTCAGTCATTTGCGCAAAATTCCTTCGGCTACAAGTGGCTCAAATAAGGGCGTGAAAATTGTGCCGAAAGCCCTTTCAGGGGCTATTGCTCGGCACTCGGGGGACGGAAAATTTTACGCAATGCCTCACAATGAAGCACTGGTCGGGGGCTAACTTCTGGCACCAGTTTCGAGCCCGTCCGTGAAAGTGACCCGCGCAAGTTTTAGGCCGGTTCGGCTACTGTGGCCTAATGGGGCCTAATGGGAAGATCTTCTAATGCTCATAACTTTTTAATTTCCCGACGGAACGCTTTGAAATTTTCACCATTTGTAGACGGCCTCCCGTACTACAAACTGATGCCCGTGTGGGCATGATGAAAATGGTAGTTCGCGAGACGGAAGCGCGTAAAGCTTCGGGGCGGCGGACTTCCACACCCCGATAACTCGGTATCGAAACATTGTTGCGGGCGGGTGCGCATGGCAATACCTGCGCCTCTGTGGGCCCTATCCGCGTGCAAAATCTAAAAGCGATCAGAGCCTTAGAAAGCGCGTACAACCGCTATCCCCATTTGCCTTGGGCCCTATGGGAAAACAGGAAATATCATAATTGCGGTCCGGGGCGCGCGCGCACAATGATAATTTTCACACCCGAGTAAGCTCTTTTATAGGTCAACATTTTGGAAAAAAAATTGGCTTGCTGCCCACAGCAGGAGCTGAGAACCATGCATTCGGAGGTTTTCACACCCCACCCACTAATGCCCTCAAAGTTTGAGAAAACGCGACCTTCGCGAAAAGCCCCGGAACCTATTGCAAAGTGATGAGCAGTGCCCAGGAGCACCTCTCAGTCATTTGCGCAAAATTCCTTCGGCTACAAGTGGCTCAAATAAGGGCGTGAAAATTGTGCCAAAAGTCCTTTCAGGGGCTATTGCTCGGCACTCGGGGGACGGAAAATTTTACGCAATGCCTCACAATGAAGCACTGGTCGGGGGCTAACTTCTGGCACCAGTTTCGAGCCCGTCCGTGAAAGTGACCCGCGCAAGTTTTAGGCCGGTTCGGCTACTGTGGCCTAATGGGGCCTAATGGGAAGATCTTCTAATGCTCATAACTTTTTAATTTCCCGACGGAACGCTTTGAAATTTTCACCATTTGTAGACGGCCTCCCGTACTACAAACTGATGCCCGTGTGGGCATGATGAAAATGGTAGTTCGCGAGACGGAAGCGCGTAAAGCTTCGGGGCGGCGGACTTCCACACCCCGATAACTCGGTATCGAAACATTGTTGCGGGCGGGTGCGCATGGCAATACCTGCGCCTCTGTGGGCCCTATCCGCGTGCAAAATCTAAAAGCGATCAGAGCCTTAGAAAGCGCGTACAACCGCTATCCCCATTTGCCTTGGGCCCTATGGGAAAACAGGAAATATCATAATTGCGGTCCGGGGCGCGCGCGCACAATGATAATTTTCACACGCGAGTAAGCTCTTTTATAGGTCAACATTTTGGAAAAAAAATTGGCTTGCTGCCTACAGCAGGAGCTGAGAACCATGCATTCGGAGGTTTTCACACCCCACCCACTAATGCCCTCAAAGTTTGAGAAAACGCGACCTTCGCGAAAAGCCCCGGAACCTATTGCAAAGTGATGAGCAGTGCCCAGGAGCACCTCTCAGTCATTTGCGCAAAATTCCTTCGGCTACAAGTGGCTCAAATAAGGGCGTGAAAATTGTGCCGAAAGCCCTTTCAGGGGCTATTGCTCGGCACTCGGGGGACGGAAAATTTTACGCAATGCCTCACAATGAAGCACTGGTCGGGGGCTAACTTCTGGCACCAGTTTCGAGCCCGTCCGTGAAAGTGACCCGCGCAAGTTTTAGGCCGGTTCGGCTACTGTGGCCTAATGGGGCCTAATGGGAAGATCTTCTAATGCTCATAACTTTTTAATTTCCCGACGGAACGCTTTGAAATTTTCACCATTTGTAGACGGCCTCCCGTACTACAAACTGATGCCCGTGTGGGCATGATGAAAATGGTAGTTCGCGAGACGGAAGCGCGTAAAGCTTCGGGGCGGCGGACTTCCACACCCCGATAACTCGGTATCGAAACATTGTTGCGGGCGGGTGGGCATGGCAATACCTGCGCCTCTGTGGGCCCTATCCGCGTGCAAAATCTAAAAGCGATCAGAGCCTTAGAAAGCGCGTACAACCGCTATCCCCATTTGCCTTGGGCCCTATGGGAAAACAGGAAATATCATAATTGCGGTCCGGGGCGCGCGCGCACAATGATAATTTTCACACCCGAGTAAGCTCTTTTATAGGTCAACATTTTGGAAAAAAAATTGGCTTGCTGCCCACAGCAGGAGCTGAGAACCATGCATTCGGAGGTTTTCACACCCCACCCACTAATGCCCTCAAAGTTTGAGAAAACGCGACCTTCGCGAAAAGCCCCGGAACCTATTGCAAAGTGATGAGCAGTGCCCAGGAGCACCTCTCAGTCATTTGCGCAAAATTCCTTCGGCTACAAGTGGCTCAAATAAGGGCGTGAAAATTGTGCCGAAAGCCCTTTCAGGGGCTATTGCTCGGCACTCGGGGGACGGAAAATTTTACGCAATGCCTCACAATGAAGCACTGGTTGGGGGCTAACTTCTGGCACCAGTTTCGAGCCCGTCCGTGAAAGTGACCCGCGCAAGTTTTAGGCCGGTTTGGCTACTGTGGCCTAATGGGGCCTAATGGGAAGATCTTCTAATGCTCATAACTTTTTAATTTCCCGACGGAACGCTTTGAAATTTTCACCATTTGTAGACGGCCTCCCGTACTACAAACTGATGCCCGTGTGGGCATGATGAAAATGGTAGTTCGCGAGACGGAAGCGCGTAAAGCTTCGGGGCGGCGGACTTCCACACCCCGATAACTCGGTATCGAAACATTGTTGCGGGCGGGTGCGCATGGCAATACCTGCGCCTCTGTGGGCCCTATCCGCGTGCAAAATCTAAAAGCGATCAGAGCCTTAGAAAGCGCGTACAACCGCTATCCCCATTTGCCTTGGGCCCTATGGGAAAACAGGAAATATCATAATTGCGGTCCGGGGCGCGCGCGCACAATGATAATTTTCACACCCGAGTAAGCTCTTTTATAGGTCAACATTTTGGAAAAAAAATTGGCTTGCTGCCCACAGCAGGAGCTGAGAACCATGCATTCGGAGGTTTTCACACCCCACCCACTAATGCCCTCAAAGTTTGAGAAAACGCGACCTTCGCGAAAAGCCCCGGAACCTATTGCAAAGTGATGAGCAGTGCCCAGGAGCACCTCTCAGTCATTTGCGCAAAATTCCTTCGGCTACAAGTGGCTCAAATAAGGGCGTGAAAATTGTGCCGAAAGCCCTTTCAGGGGCTATTGCTCGGCACTCGGGGGACGGAAAATTTTACGCAATGCCTCACAATGAAGCACTGGTCGGGGGCTAACTTCTGGCACCAGTTTCGAGCCCGTCCGTGAAAGTGACCCGCGCAAGTTTTAGGCCGGTTCGGCTACTGTGGCCTAATGGGGCCTAATGGGAAGATCTTCTAATGCTCATAACTTTTTAATTTCCCGACGGAACGCTTTGAAATTTTCACCATTTGTAGACGGCCTCCCGTACTACAAACTGATGCCCGTGTGGGCATGATGAAAATGGTAGTTCGCGAGACGGAAGCGCGTAAAGCTTCGGGGCGGCGGACTTCCACACCCCAATAACTCGGTATCGAAACATTGTTGCGGGCGGGTGCGCATGGCAATACCTGCGCCTCTGTGGGCCCTATCCGCGTGCAAAATCTAAAAGCGATCAGAGCCTTAGAAAGCGCGTACAACCGCTATCCCCATTTGCCTTGGGCCCTATGGGAAAACAGAAAATATCATAATTGCGGTCCGGGGCGCGCGCGCACAATGATAATTTTCACACCCGAGTAAGCTCTTTTATAGGTCAACATTTTGGAAAAAAAATTGGCTTGCTGCCCACAGCAGGAGCTGAGAACCATGCATTCGGAGGTTTTCACACCCCACCCACTAATGCCCTCAAAGTTTGAGAAAACGCGACCTTCGCGAAAAGCCCCGGAACCTATTGCAAAGTGATGAGCAGTGCCCAGGAGCACCTCTCAGTCATTTGCGCAAAATTCCTTCGGCTACAAGTGGCTCAAATAAGGGCGTGAAAATTGTGCCGAAAGCCCTTTCAGGGGCTATTGCTCGGCACTCGGGGGACGGAAAATTTTACGCAATGCCTCACAATGAAGCACTGGTCGGGGGCTAACTTCTGGCACCAGTTTCGAGCCCGTCCGTGAAAGTGACCCGCGCAAGTTTTAGGCCGGTTCGGCTACTGTGGCCTAATGGGGTCTAATGGGAAGATCTTCTAATGCTCATAACTTTTTAATTTCCAGACGGAACGCTTTGAAATTTTCACCATTTGTAGACGGCCTCCCGTACAACAAACTGATGCCCGTGTGGGCATGATGAAAATGGTAGTTCGCGAGACGGAAGCGCGTAAAGCTTCGGGGCGGCGGACTTCCACACCCCGATAACTCGGTATCGAAACATTGTTGCGGGCGGGTGCGCATGGCAATACCTGCGCCTCTGTGGGCCCTATCCGCGTGCAAAATCTAAAAGCGATCAGAGCCTTAGAAAGCGCGTACAACCGCTATCCCCATTTGCCTTGGGCCCTATGGGAAAACAGGAAATATCATAATTGCGGTCCGGGGCGCGCGCGCACAATGATAATTTTCACACCCGAGTAAGCTCTTTTATAGGTCAACATTTTGGAAAAAAATTGGCTTGCTGCCCACAGCAGGAGCTGAGAACCATGCATTCGGAGGTTTTCACACCCCACCCACTAATGCCCTCAAAGTTTGAGAAAACGCGACCTTCGCGAAAAGCCCCGGAACCTATTGCAAAGTGATGAGCAGTGCCCAGGAGCACCTCTCAGTCATTTGCGCAAAATTCCTTCGGCTACAAGTGGCTCAAATAAGGGCGTGAAAATTGTGCCGAAAGCCCTTTCAGGGGCTATTGCTCGGCACTCGGGGGACGGAAAATTTTACGCAATGCCTCACAATGAAGCACTGGTCGGGGGCTAACTTCTGGCACCAGTTTTGAGCCCGTCCGTGAAAGTGACCCGCGCAAGTTTTAGGCCGGTTCGGCTACTGTGGCCTAATGGGGCCTAATGGGAAGATCTTCTAATGCTCATAACTTTTAAATTTCCCGACGGAACGCTTTGAAATTTTCACCATTTGTAGACGGCCTCCCGTACTACAAACTGATGCCCGTGTGGGCATGATGAAAATGGTAGTTCGCGAGACGGAAGCGCGTAAAGCTTCGGGGCGGCGGACTTCCACACCCCGATAACTCGGTATCGAAACATTGTTGCGGGCGGGTGCGCATGGCAATACCTGCGCCTCTGTGGGCCCTATCCGCGTGCAAAATCTAAAAGCGATCAGAGCCTTAGAAAGCGCGTACAACCGCTATCCCCATTTGCCTTGGGCCCTATGGGAAAACAGGAAATATCATAATTGCGGTCCGGGGCGCGCGCGCACAATGATAATTTTCACACCCGAGTAAGCTCTTTTATAGGTCAACATTTTGGAAAAAAAATTGGCTTGCTGCCCACAGCAGGAGCTGAGAACCATGCATTCGGAGGTTTTCACACCCCACCCACTAATGCCCTCAAAGTTTGAGAAAACGCGACCTTCGCGAAAAGCCCCGGAACCTATTGCAAAGTGATGAGCAGTGCCCAGGAGCACCTCTCAGTCATTTGCGCAAAATTCCTTCGGCTACAAGTGGCTCAAATAAGGGCGTGAAAATTGTGCCGAAAGCCCTTTCAGGGGCTATTGCTCGGCACTCGGGGGACGGAAAATTTTACGCAATGCCTCACAATGAAGCACTGGTCGGGGGCTAACTTCTGGCACCAGTTTCGAGCCCGTCCGTGAAAGTGACCCGCGCAAGTTTTAGGCCGGTTCGGCTACTGTGGCCTAATGGGGCCTAATGGGAAGATCTTCTAATGCTCATAACTTTTTAATTTCCCGACGGAACGCTTTGAAATTTTCACCATTTGTAGACGGCCTCCCGTACTACAAACTGATGCCCGTGTGGGCATGATGAAAATGGTAGTTCGCGAGACGGAAGCGCGTAAAGCTTCGGGGCGGCGGACTTCCACACCCCGATAACTCGGTATCGAAACATTGTTGCGGGCGGGTGCGCATGGCAATACCTGCGCCTCTGTGGGCCCTATCCGCGTGCAAAATCTAAAAGCGATCAGAGCCTTAGAAAGCGCGTACAACCGCTATCCCCATTTGCCTTGGGCCCTATGGGAAAACA